>JACGWL010000001.1:14499295-15179926 GCA_034509725.1 Sesamum angolense | reverse complement strand
TATGGCTCTCAGTCTCACACTCTTTTATTTTTAAAGAATCAGTTGAATAAACATGTATGGATATCCAATCTATTCCCATATAATTTGTTCTCCTAAAATTTACAAATAACATTAATTGACCATTTATATAAAAATTAGACTAATGCTAGGGTTGCCAATTCAACTCGAACCCGGAAAACCCGTCCCGGACCCGCCCCGTATGGGGCGGGTCTGGGATGCCATTTTTCGGGTTCGGGCGGGTTTGGGGCAGCTAAAACCTGCCGGGTCCGGGGCGGGTTACGAGTCCTGTCTCGAACCCGCCCCATTGGACCCCTCGGTCCAACCCCGCCTCTTTTTTTATTATATTAATATATACAATATATTATAAATAAAAAATTATCTTATTATATATATATGAATCCTAAATAATTTTTGCATATACCTAACTATATATAAAAATACCAAAAATAAAAAATTAGTTGATACAAAATTTAATAATTTAGATGAACGTATTTTTGTCTTATCCAATTTATTTTAGATTCAAAAGTATATTAAAATATTTAAATCTAAACTGATATTATTTCTTAAAAAAAATATTAATTTAATATATTTTTTGTATAAATTAATTAGGTCGGGACGGGGCGAAAATTTTAGCATGACGAGGCGAGGCAGGGGCGGTTATGGGGCTGGCAAAAATTAAATGAGGTGAGTCTGGTACGCCAGGCGGGTGGGGGGTTATGGGGCTGGCAAAATTAAATGGGCGGGTCTGGTACGGGTCCAGGCGGCGGGGGCGGATTATGGGTCTGACAAAAATTAAATGGGGCGGGTCTTGAATCCGGGCGGACCCGTACCAGACCCGCCCCATTGCCAACTAACTAATGCACGTGGTTTTTGGTCGAGTTAATTAACTAAGTAAAATATATATATTAATAATTTGAAGCTATCATTTGAACTCAGCTAAAATTAAAGCAATCTTTGGTACGAAAGTTCACCAACCAAAGAATTAATTATATTTAATTGTTCCATAATTAAAATGTATGACACCTAAGAAAGGATTGAATAAATTCGCTTGTACGACTACCATTTGAGGGTCGCTGCACTTAACCATCAGAAGTATACAGTACATGGGCGTAATGGCCCAAATTGACTTGGGCCCGCTAATGGATTATCAAATAACGTTTGGACTTGCAATGTAAAATGGGAAAGTTTGCAATTAACCACCAATAATCCCGCTTCAATCCGAATAGTATTTGATTGTGGAATAACTTTTTCATCAAAAAGGGACAAAAAATGATTGTGGAATAACCTTTTCATCAAAAGGAAAAAAAGAAAGAAAAAGAAACTCAAATCAAATATATTACACCACCTATGATCATTACATTTTTTTTTTTTTCCTTACCCAACTCCTTTCACACAACATATCAACTATTATTAGTATATTTTTATCTAACATCTGACATACTCATTTAATTTCATTGAAAAAAGATGAGATGAAAATAAAGCGACAGTCTCCTTTTCATTCTAGAATAAGCATAAATGCCAAATTCTAGTAATTTCTTTAATTAGACAAAGGAGTATTAACTGGAATTGAGTGGTGTTCAAATGCACCTTAATTCGAGCTTGAAAACAAATTTCAAGACGTGAAGCAGCATAATTTTGATGTGTACACGCCGAAAAGCAAGCAAAACCTCACTCAGAAATTAAGTTCGACAACACCGGCAGCACTCCAACCAAGTTAAACAAGCCAAAACTTTAGATTGAAACAAACCCGGAAAGGAAGTTTCCTTTCCAGAATCTGGTGAAAGCTGGTTGCTTGTTTTCTGTTTCTTGCAAGGCAAAACTAGCTCACTCAGTTCCCTTTCCTTCCACTCAAGTCGATTGTTCTGTTGCCTATAAATGTACTTTCCCACAACAATCCTGTCAAAAACAACCCCGACAATCAAGAAGAATTGCCAACTCAAAAGCTACCTGCAATGGAGATTAAGGTGGAAAATGACAACGAATCATCTCAAGAAATCTCTGAACAAGATGTGCCCTTACTGCTCAACAAAAACCTGCCGCAAGTACAGAGAAATGCCATCCAACAAGCCATTAGTCAGACATTTGAAAGCACGGCACACCTGGCCAACCTTCTGCCCACCGGCTCAGTGCTTGCTTTTCAACTTCTGTCCCCAATATTCTCAAACCAAGGAGAGTGTGACACAGCAAGTCAATCCTTGACTGCTGGGCTCGTGGCTCTATGCGGGCTCTCATGTATTTTGTTGAGCTTCACTGATAGCATCAAGGACCAAAAGGGGAATATCTCTTACGGTTTTGCCACATTCCATGGTCTGTGGATCACTGATGGATCAGCAACTCTACCACCAGAGATTGCAGCAACATACAAGCTGAAATTTATAGATTTTGCGCATGCCTTGATGTCAATATTGGTTTTTTGCAGCCATTGCTATGTTTGATGAGAATGTAGTGAACTGTTTCTATCCTGCACCGTCAGCTGGGACAAAGGAGGTGTTCACAACACTACGGTCGGGATTGGAGTAGCCTGCAGTATGTTGTTTGTAGTTTTTCCCACTAAACGACACGGTATTGGCTTCCCAGTCACCAACAGTTAAAGCATGTTATCTGTAATCGCTTTGATGCAAATATGCATTTCTTTCGTTCATTGATACTTGATTTTATTGATGTCAAGGGCATCACTCCTTCATGTTCCTTTATGTAATCCTGGCAAGTTTTAGCTGATGCATGACATTGCACCTTCAAATCAAACCTGCAGGTTAAGGAGTTCTTACACATCAAGATAGGTAGCAGAACAACTTTCAAAAGAGCAGATAATCCTGATAAAAACCGAAAAAGCGAGGAAGAATAAAAGAAAAAGGAAAGATACTAGCTTTAGTTTTGTCTTAAAAATTAGTGAAGAAGATTACATAAAATAATTATATATAGCTTTATTTTGGAGGAAACAAGACCTATGCCTTATGAATACTTCAGCAAAACAGAAACAGAAAAAGATCAAAATAGCAGTAAAATATGGGTTACAGGAGAACCCAATGGCAAACTTGCTCGTGCTTCGTGCTTGGCGGCACCACAGCAGTCACCTTCCTCGTTGCAGACGGCGGCCTGAGATTCGTTGAGACGGCGGAGGAAATGAGGTCGAAAGAAGTCGCTCGTCGGGAGTTACCAAAATAGCAGGTTGATGGCTCAAAATGTTAGCTGTGGAGAGAGGAATCGGACGGTGGTAGTCCGCCGGCAACCGGACCCACCTCTTTTGGTTCCGTCTCCGGTGACTTCTCACCTCTCCTGGTCGCAAATTTTTGCCTGCACTTCGCTTGACTCTTCTCCGCCGTCTGTGGTCCGTTCCTCGTTGCACTAGTAGGTGGGTTTGGGGTTAGGGTTAGATTTGAAAATTGGAGGAGAAGGCAAAATAAAAAAAAAAGACTGATGGTGAGTAGAAAATTGGGGGAGAAAGAAGAACTTGGACTTGGGGGAGAATTGTGAGAAAGAAAGAGAAAGAGGGATACTTCTTTTAATAAAATTGTTGGTTAGTATATCTTTATAAAATTATATATTATAAATAAAATATTATTTATATATTAATTATAAAAAATATTTAAAGTATGGTATAATATTTTTAATTTATTGTTATAAATATAATTAATTAGTTTAATGATTGTATAATTAGTAAAAGTATTGAAAATAGGTAATATAATTTTTTGTCCCTCAATTATGCCATTTATTCAAATTTGGTCCATCATGTTTTCCCCTCACAGACTTAACCCCTCAAATTATAAGTTCCATCATTTTTTATCTCTTCCATTATCTATCCGTTAGATTTAACGGATTTGTGAAGAAAAAAAAAATAAAAAGTCAGGTGCCAGTAAAATTCAAACTCGCACCATATATGAAAAAATAAGTAATCTCACCACTGCACAAGTACACACTTGATTGTTTTATTGAATGAAAAATTACTTTATACAACTGGAAAATTTGTTGAATGCTGAGAGCTCCAGGCAGAATATGGAATTTGAAGCCAAGTTGAATACTGAAATGCATCTCACGACAATTCACCAATTCAGCATTGTTCTGCATAAGAACACCAGTTACATGTATTGGGACGTGTCAGCTAAGAATGGATACATTATAAATGAGAAATGCAGAAAAGCAATTTAGTCAACCAAAATTGCTAATGGAGGGTTCAAAGAAATTGCACCGACTACGGTCCCCAATTCAGTTTATTGTATTTGAGTTGCATCTTTTCCATTATATTACGGTCTTCTTCATCCGATAAACTAAGTCATCACCCGGATGTTCATGTATCTTTCAAATTATATGTAATTTGATTGAAAACCCTATTCAAACCTTCCCTGTGGATTCATTTGGTCTACTTCTCATTTCATAAACTTGGGTAATTGGAGGTAGAGAGAGAATGAGCAGATAGTTGCATGAGGAATTTTACCTTAGATATCCACATATTTGTAGAATGATCTACTCATATTGAACATCTGCAGGCAAAGACAATACAACGACAATGAAGTTACTCTACCCGCGGCAGGGTATCATTTTAGATTGTTAAACATGATTTCATTAATTTGAGTGATGTCAATGTCAGATATAGGCTCAATGGGCTGATCATCATCATCGTCTTTGGAAGGGATGCGCTCAGCGGTTCCCTACTGAATTCATCTGCATGGATAGAACAGAGGCAAAAGATAATGATATCTGATGTTAAAATGAAATGAGAGTAGTTAATGCTTTCACTTCACACCCCTAGCCTTCTACCTCTCATTTTATAGATGTTGCTAAAGCTATAAAAAACAAAAATACAGAAGTTAAAGTATTCCTAAAGAGTCAACTTACCAAACATTGAGTTCAAGGAGGTAGGAGGAGGAGTAGCCATAAAGTTCACGCCGATGTAGAATCCAATGGCCAGTACAACCGTGACAGAAAAAAATTGGCACAGCCAATGCCCAATACCTGCAAAGGTTGATGTTATAAACAAGAGCAAACAACCAACGCAATGAAGTTTTCTAAGCTAGTACCACAGCAGCAAAATGTGAAACTGATTGTTATTCATGAGCATGAATCAGTTCAGTTGCTTCCAGAGTGTGTAAATGCAGGTACTCGAACAACTTCCGATTTCGTTTTCTCTTCTCTTTCGCAAGATTTGGTTAATACTGGACTGTTTAGGGTTACATAGATTTCTCAATCTAATCACACATACAATTTGCGTCAGGGACCTTTTTCCTTTTACTATTTGTAACTAACATTTTATATTCTATCACACTCCTTAAAACATAGAAGTCCAGAGAAAACTGCAATCATCTGTCTAGAAGTGTTTTGGATTAAAAAATACTAGCATCTTCCATAATCTGCAAATGCCTTTTCTCTCATAAGAACAAGATGATTTCCTTTGCAAGATATTGCACATGAAGACGATATGCATATATGGAGAAACTGGAACGAAGCACTAAAACCCGAAAGGCAAGCATATATTCCATTACAACTGACCTGCTTGGTAGTAATATATCCCTATCGAATGCAACCAACGGTCAGGAACATATGCCCATATAATGAAAACGACTGTTTCACGTGAAAAAATGTATTAGATGCCATTTTAGGTGTCTTCATCCTTCAATCTAAAGATAAGGATAACAGAATCCACAACTGTACATAACTTCGAGCCAGTAGGCTGAAAAAGGAAAAAAGATAGCCGATACGAATAGGACTACAAAATGGAAACGTTTAGTTGCTTCACATAATGCATGACACATAATATGCATCCAATTACTGAAATCACCTTTGCCCTTTTCAGCTACACACTAAAACAGAAACTAGACAGCTTCATACATACAAGTAGCTATCAAGAAAAGGTGTATGTAATCGTGAAATGAACCTGAGGGTGCTTAGCCCAAATATGTTCTGATCATCTTGGCCGATTAAACTGATGAAAAAATATCATTTCACTTTACAAGTTCCAGTTCAATATTTGAGTAAAATAAAACTACTTATCATATTCTCAAGTATCCCCAAAAGCCAACCAAATCAATCATCGCTAAGCAGCCCTATCCATCGGAAAACATCACATTTCCCCATTTAACAGTGGAACATCTCCAGCACAGAAATCTACAGAGACAGTATCATAAGCATACAACAGGAGCATGGCATAATTGAAGTACCCTGCTTTCATCAAACAGAGTATACGCTGCAATGAAATTAGGTTTCACTACAGAAACAACGCAGAAAATGGATCAAACCAGTGGAAACAACGGTGGTGATGGATCCGACGAAGCCATAGACCTCTGAAAGTTTGGGTCCGTGCTCACCGGAGACGCCGAATCCCGTCGAAGACCGGTCGTCCACGTCGGGAAAAGACACATCCGCCCTCCGGTTTCTAGAGAAGCTTAGGATCCTTCGTGGGCTGTTCACCGAACAACGCTCTTCCATCCGGTTGAATTTTTTGTTACTGCCCTTCGAACGTTCAAGTCGAACAAACTATCAAACAGTTTGTGTGCGACCGCGACGAAAACGTTGGTCTGCAACTGACTCGGGTTTAGGGTTGGCAATTTCAACCCGAACCCGGAAAACCCGCCCCGGACCCACCCCGTATGGGGCGGGTCTGGGATGCCATTTTTCGGGTTCGGGGCGGGTCTGGGCAGCTAAAACCTGCCCCAGCCGGGTCCGGGGTGGGTTACGGGTCCTGTCTCGAACCCGCCCCATTGGACCCGACCCCGGCCCCGATCCAACCCCACATCTTTTTTTATTGTATATTATTAATATATACAATATATTATAAATAAAAAATTATCTTATTATATATATGAATTCTAAATAATTTTTGCATATACCCAACTATATATAAAAATACCAAAAATAAAAAATTAGTTGATAAAAAATTTAATAATTTAGATGAACGTATTTTTTGTCTTATTCAATTCATTTTAGATTGAAAATTATATTAAAATATTTAAATCTAAACTGATATTATTTCTTAAAAAATATTAATTTAATATATTCTTTGTATAAATTAATTAGGTCGGACGGGGCTGACAAAAATTAAATGAGGCGGGTCTGGTACGGGTCCAGACAGGCGGGGCGGGTTATGGGCTGGCAAAAATTAAATGGGTGTGTCTGGTACGGGTCCAAGCGGGACGGGCAGGTTATGGGTCTGACAAAAATTAAATGGGCGGGACGTGAATCCGGACGGACCCGTATCAGACCCGCCCCATTGCCATCACTACTCGGGTTCTACCGCAACGCGACTCTTCAATGTGGAGCGACTTTCTTGAAATTCCACAGCTACTACGCTGTAAAGCTGTATACGTATATGATACGACAATGGATACTAATTTTAAAATATGAAAAAATAATGAAAATTTGAAGTATGATGCATGAGCTAGGAACTTCTAAAATATAGATAATAAATTATATATATTTTATTTGTCTTATACTTTTTAAAATTAATATTTTATCTATTTCTGAGTTTTATATTTATATCAAAATACATAATATGCATTATATAATCTTTTTATTACTTATAAATTTATATCGAAATTTAGTGATTTCTATGAATTAATCTAAAGATAATGATAATAACAATAATAATTATGGTTGAACAATTTTAATTATTTTAATTATTATTTTATTATATGTATAATGAGATCAAAGACTTAATAAACATTTACGATATCTTAAAATTCTTGTATCCAATTCATACCAAAATTATATATATATATATATATATATATATATATATGTCTGTTAGATTATATTATACGGTATAATGTAAAACCACATGACCTGATTCAACGATACACCGTCTTGAATGATTACTCTTATATTTCGAGTACGATATTTCGACATCCGTATATCCAATAAGTCTAAAACTTTAACAAATGTATTTTTCTATAAGTTTAATCATATCAAATGGTTTGATCTGAATTTTAATGGCCCAATTAACCCATATTGTTCAACAATATAGATGATGGTTACGTTAACGTAATACTAACATTTATGAGTATACAAATTTATTGCAGATTGTGAACATATATAATCTCTCAATTATAAAATATTTTTATGTATTTTAACTAAATTATTTCAAAAATTATAATAATTTTTATTCCATAAATTTTATGTATTTTAACTATCGCTTAGCCCTTCATGTGATAATAATTTTTTGTTATACTTTAACTGATGTTCAATATTTATTATATATATTATATATATATATATATATATATTGATGACATCATTTTTATATATCCTTTTATGACTTTTGTGTCTTTCTTTTAATGCATTTTTATGTGTTATGATTTATAACACTGCTTGGTGTTTCTGTTGTTTTAGTTGGTTATATTTTAATTTTGTTATCAAAATATATAGGATCACAATGATTGATATTGGTTGATTTTAAGATTTATCAACATAATTTTAAACTATTTTTTGACATTTTCTTAATAACCATTTTACCCCTATGGTTTTCGAAATAGATTAAACTCCTCCTTTTTTCTCAAACTCAACAAAAAGCACCTTTACTAATGAAAAGGTGCACTAGACGCTCTTCTCATGGATTTTGGGTTTCAGTTGCTTTGGACATTATTTTTACACGTCCTTTACTAAAATGCATTTTGAATTTCAGTTGCTTTGGATCTTATTTTTACACGTTCTTTACTAAAATGCCTTCATGGTATCTGTATTTGATTTGGGCTTCTTGGCTTGTTTTTAGTGGGTAATTTTTGGCATTTTCGTCTATCTAAAACTAAATAATTTTTTTGAATATATTTACTTAAAAGTACAAAAAAATATAAAATTTTGAACTTTTATAATTTAAATTTAAATATTAATTTAAAATCAAAATACAAAAGTTAATATAGTATTTTTTTTTTCAAATTTAAGTATCTTAATGAATACAAATGTTAATTAATTATAAAAATTACATAATATTAATTAATTTAAATTATTACTTAATTAATTAAAATAAAGAAGAGTTTTTAGCCAACTTTTTGAAATATATGCGGTCATGCATTTAAGCCCGTAAATATAAATAGCCTTGGTGTTTTTTTGTTATGATTACTGATCCAAGTTTCAGCCTGATATTGAACATCTTACACTATTGTAGTGGGGAATATTGTATTTCTATTTTAGATTGTTATTTGTAGATAGTAACGTTAGGCAACTACGTCTTAACCTGTCCTCGAATTATCCAAAACTTGTGCACCCACCTCCTTGCTCTATTTCTCCTATTAGTGTCCAGGCGAGTGCTTTGTGGTATTTGGTTGTTTAAGATATGCACAAAATTTGAAACTCATCTCATACTTTTCCAAACAAATTTCCTCATCGTGCTAAAAGTAACCGCACAATCTGCTTGAATATCAGAGCAGGCATTTTACAGACGATTAACCTTGAGATACAATCAATAGCAGGGACAAGAGAGATCTGATGATGGAAATAATAAAGTTCAACAAGCCTGCAAAAAAAACGTACAGCTACTTCTGCAAATCGAAGAGCAAATCAATAATATGACACGCCAAAGCATGTCCCGAGTTACTCCAATCACCCTATCAGGAACCAGGATGCCACAAGTTAGCATTGGTTGGTAATTTGATACCGACATGAACCATTATAGCATGACTTATCGTAGGATTCCGCCCGTCTCTACATGTAGTCCACCTCATATCACCATGATCTTCAAGAAAGTTGCTCACCTTAGCATGGCAGAGAAAGACGGAGGCCATGGGTGCTCAAATAAGGAGGCATTGTTGTTGGAACATATGGATTTGTAGTTGCAATACCAGAATTCCGAATATCAATTTACTCTTGTCCATATCAAGAATCAATTATCTTAGAGCTTCATCACTGTTCCAGCCTTTTATCTTTGCTGACTGACTAGTTAGTAGTTCATGCACTCTACTCTTCAACTACAAGGCACACACAGTGGTCAGAAACACATTAAGAAATATTCTGAAGGCAATTTAACTATAAGTCAATAATGTTTTTTGCCGGTTCCATGAATTTCAAGCTTACCCACCAATGAGATAAAACAGTCCAAAATTCAACTCATAAAATGAGACATGCAAGCGGAGTTACTGTATCCCTTCGGCTTCACAAAGTGTATTGCAAAACATAGGAATATGTATTATGCATTAGACAAGGCTATCCAAGCTCAACACAATTTGTCTTATACGTGGTTTTCAGGTGTTCCTCTTGAATTGCAAAAAATCATGAATGATTGTATGCATACTCGAATATTGAGAAATGAAGCTGCAATTTCCAGGCATGTAATTTTGAATAATGTTCACTAGACCAATGTAAATTAAAGAGTCTTCAGTTTTCCAGTTCCCATTTAGTTAATATTAGAAACAACCCATAAAACTAGCATTACCATTTAGAAGTTGTCAGATGCAATTTTCTAATATAATTTGTGAATGAAAGATAATTCATCACACTGAAGGGTCTGCATGATATACTGTTCAAAATCCTCACAAGTCCATTTCAAGATAAAGTAGAAGCTTAAATGCATACCTCGGCAATACCGGCTTCAGTCTTCACTGATACACGTAATGCTCCATCAGGTCCCATTCTTCGATACTTTGCAAGCTCAAAATCATCAGCATTACTATCTTCTGTGATGAAGACTACTGGAGAATCACTTAGCAGATCACATTTAGACACAACATCAAGCCAAAGATGGTCACCGAACCTCTCTTTTATTTCCTTGTAAATGATAAACTGTTTAACCCAACAAAAAATTGCTTAGCCTAACCAAAATGAAGACAATAAATCTGCATAACAACTTCAATTCATAACACATTGAAGCATGAAGAATTTGATATCTCATGGCCTCCAAAATAAAATAGTTTTAGAAGGAAGCATGAATAGTGCTAGTACATCCAGATGCTGCATGTAAGATCTCGAATACTATCATTTTCAATTCTGTTATTTCAGTTGCTGCCCAGAAGTTGGCCAATATCTAAACTTGATGAATACTGACAGCATATGGAATTTGATATAAAGGAATTAGAATGTTATTCCAGCGTTCAAGTTCAAATAGATCCGGATATAACTTGACTCTTGAAACTTGTTAGTCCAGAAAGAAACATGGATTAATACCTGATCAGAAGGTGAGGTCCCACATTCTCCAGAAAGATCGTGAACATAGAGTACAGCAGTTGGCAAGTGGGATAGGACAGCAAGTGTCAGCTTTTCTAGATTATTCCTATCTTCTGCAGGTTCATACAAACAAAAGATGTATCCAAATGGCAAAATAGAGAGTACAAATTCATAAATGGTAATAAAACTGCTAACACTATCCTCCACACAAACCGATGATGATATAAATTTATACAAACATAAATTGTCCAGCATCATTCTCCGAGTGATCATTAGTTTGTCACTCTTTATTTGCTAGATCCATCTAGAGCAGTTAATTGACCTCAGTAAATGATGCTTCTGAGAGGAAGCAAGCTAGATAATATCGACCTTTCAGTTACACATATGTCAAGTGAAGAAACAATGCTGTTCCAAATCAACTGTAATGCAGCTGCACTCAATATGATTCACTAGATAACTGAATCAAAGAGATGAACTCAAAGTTGGCATTGGAAAGTAAAAACTGCAGCATAAGTAATTTACTTGCACGTGTGCTTCTAAGTAATTTAGTTCACTCCAATATCAAGGAGGTGGATAAAATTGAAAGTCTCTTACCGTCATGTCTCCTTAATAGACCCGGTGTATCTGTAACCTGAAGACAAACTATAGTTTAATATTCCTACAATAGAAAGACTTTGACATAAGGTACTCTCTAAAATGTAAACCTGAAAATTCTGGTAGCTCAAGGTAATATGACCCATCAGAATTCCTCTTGTTGTGAATGGATAATTGCAGACCTGAACCAAGTTAGAGTATCAAAATTAGTACCGCGTGGTGGTGTATAATGCAATTGTAGTCATTAAAACATGCCAGCAGGAAGCCGTAGCCCGTCAGAAAGAAGTAAGACAGTTAAAAGCTAAATAGCAGATAACATAAAGTAATGCAATCGAACAACTATCATACAAATCCGTTACACTTAAGGCTTCAGGTATAGAAATAAACGTAAATGTATGCAGATTAAATAAATGTTTAATCTAAACATGAAAATATATCCAGTAAAAGTACCATAAATGCCCTTGCAACTAGGATAACTCATACATATATATTCCGCTGAAAGGTTTTCAAAAGAAACAAAAATAACTGACTAGGAACAATAGATCTGAATTCTTGTCTTCTGCTGAGGCCCAGTCTAAAAGTGAGTCCTGAATTTTCTGAAGTTCCCAAAAGTGCAGCTTTCCCCGAAGGGTTAACACATTTTCTTTTCAATCACTAAGCACAACATTTCAGGGAGACTGGAGAGACAAAACAATAAAAAATAAATTGAATATCCTAAGACAGAAGTGCATAACGACGAGGTGAAAAACTGACTGCAATCAGCATATAATTGTGGAAAGATTATCATGTAAAACTGTTTAATCAGCCAATTCCCATCAGATGGCAAATACTGTATTCTACAATGACTATCATGTACAGGGACCCATGTCAAGACGGTAGGAGATCAAGTCCAACTGGTACAAAATATGCGCCAGATTGTGACACTGGACAGTTTCTCAAGGATCAGACAAATTTCTCATCATTCCATATAAAGAAAGAGCAAAATCTTGTAATGTCAAATTCAAATGAGCTCCTTGAATAACATACATCCATGATTCAAGTATTGATAATTTCAGATCCAATATAGGATTTGATCAATCTGGTCTCATACCTCAGGCTTTCCTGTTGATAGTAGACGTACCAAAGATGACTTTCCTACGTTAGGAGCCCCAACAAGACAGAGGGTTGGTGTTTCCAGGTCGACTACCGGCATTGCTCGCAAAGTCTGCCATGCAATGTGTCAAAACATATACTGGAAAAGTTACATGCATCTCCAATCCTTTTCCCTTAGCAGATGAGATAAATGCCTAAGTGTGGGCAACTGGGCTCAAGATATCAGCAGTTCTCACTAATATTTAAACTGAACCAACATTTCAGTTGATTGTTGAAGATACATACAGCAAGAAACTTTAAGAAAAGAAACAGGAAACAACACATAGTACAAAATCTGATAACCACTCGAACAGAATAAGACAACACAAATAGATTCAACTAGCCATCAGAGGGACCAAACCTTCTGCTTTATAACTAGAATGATAGACAAATTCAGAAAAGAATGTAACCACCCAATCATCATATCCCATCTTTGTTACCTAAGTCTAAGGGTAGTCTCTATCCCGAGCAAGCAGCTAGAATCAACATAACTCAAATTCTCAACCACAGGATTCTCTAATTATCTTTCTAAAAACTACACTAAATAAGTGATATGAGGAATTCCAATACAGTTCATAAAATTTGGGTGACAACCTCTTTTGCAAGCTGAAGAAATCAAAAGAACAACAGCATTTATGTCGGTACTTCTAATCGATTCTTTTGTTTGAAACAAGATGGATTACCTTAGCAATATTCAATAATTCATCTACAGCTTTTCCTTCACGATTAAACATTTCTTCAATTTTCTTCATTCCCTGCAGGCAAACCCAAAGCAAAGATGAATCGGGAACGAAGTTAAAGAGGATTTTTTGCAGTATGCATGAAAATACGAACCTCAATCAATCGCTCTTCAGCTTCACGCTTTGTGAGTGACTGCAAACAGTAACTAAAAGATTCAGCAGTCATGTCTTTTTATGAAATTATGATAGCAGAGACTGAGTGTTTTAGCGAGTTTGTGGAAGAAACGCGGAGATAATAACCTAACTGTCTCTATTCTTGATCCAAAAATTAAAAGGTGACTGCATATTGTAATTGTTAGTTTATTCTAGTCATCTAATAGCCATGTTAACACACCCTTTTCACATAACTTGCTGGTTAACATCTGTTCTAGTAAATAATTTTGGAATCTATAACAATTCAAAGGATCATTAGCTGTGGAGAAAACAAGGATAGGTTAACTGTACTTCCCTCCATCTCACAAGGATTTTCCTAAATTTATTGAGTCCCTTATGCATCTTTTAACCCTATACCCAGTTCTCTGTCAAATTATGCATAATTTCAAGAGGCCATTCCATTCGTAGCTTTATATGTTAACCAAAAGATGAAATTAACAGTCACATTTTTTCAGGTCTTCTTTTTCGTGATGCATATACAACATTCTAGCCAGAGCGCAGAGGCGAGTATTTTTTCTTACTACCAAGCATATGAAGAACTTCATGCTTTTGGAAATAATTGGACGAATATCAAAGACTATAAGATTTCAGTACAAACATCACATGTTTCAGCAATAGGTACAGTAACCTACCCACTTAAGCTAACAATTCTTGCAGAGGCAGGAACAAACACAAACTTAAACCAAAAATTATGACCTTGGCGCAGAGGGATGCATGTTCTTTTCCTACTGACACCACTTTCTTCCGTAAAGCATCAACTTTTCCCAACACCTGTCATTCAGATGCAGTGTTTTATACTAAAGAAGAAAAACAGAAGGCAATATATGTTTAGGACTTGCAAAAACAGGTTAATACGGAAAAACTTCTGAACCAGGATTCCACATGCCACCTTTAAGTCAACAGACACAACAGATGATATAGTGTGTTCTACCCATAGATAAAGGTAGAACATTACTATTTAGCATGTCAAGGCAAAAGAATTAGTGCTCCCAATAGGTGACATTACAAAAATTAAAAGAAAGAAAAAACCTTAAGGCAGACTACTATTTTGCAAGATGAAACTTGGAAGGTATATCAAATAAGTTCACAACATATTTCAACTTAATTACTGCCACATTACTCATAGTTTACACGGAAAACATTGCAGAAATCCCAATAGAATCTTCTATCAAGAGCAAGAATGACAAGTTCTTGATATATACCTCCTCATAGTTTCCATCTCCAAGAGTCAACTCAACCAGAGATCGTTCATAAGGGTGCAAATCTTTTCTGTTGGGGAAGTTCTCCTTGTACGTCCTCAATGGAACTGCAAGTTCCTGAAGTTAATAAAATCAGGCAGAATACAAAATTTAAGTCTTTGATACAAGAAGAGAGCAGCATTTTAATCATAAAGTGTATCTAAGATTTACCTTCATTAATGCATCAAGTTGTTTTGCACCTCTATTTCTCTCGCGCTTTGCAACATTAGCAATACCTATCAAACATTTACCCTGAACCCAACTTAAAACTAGTGATTGCAGTAGTGCTTTCAGCAAATTGAAGGACCCTTATAACCAATTACCCTTTGTAGGGGAGACCCTCTTTGCCTTCCTCAATGCTGAATATAGAATATCAACGGATGGCATCACCATGGGAAGCTTCTGAAATGCACCAACAGCTTCTGCAGGCATTACCCCTGTCTCCTGAAAATCAAACATAAAGCTGCATATGATACCTCTAACCAGTCAATCAGTTGTCCATTGAAAAATGATTTGAATCCGTAGACACAACTGAAAAGCAACTCTTCTCCATAAATGGTTATCATAGACAGAAGCTAGGCCATTAATTCCTCCAAAGAAGGCACAAAACACTGCGTGCTTCCAGGTAAACGAATTTCACCAGCCGGTTACAATATAAGACGAAACAGGGAATTATGAAACAAAACCCAACGCCAAACAAACCGCTAAAGTGGAAAATACAAGCAATACCTTAACTTTGGGTGCTTGTTTGGTATCTTTGACTGGAACATAGCTCCCATTGACAATTTCATAGGCAGTCGTCTGCATTTGCTGACAGAGGCACAAAGTCGGGTGCATAACTTTTGAAGGCACCAAATTCACAGCTACAGTATGGGCCGGAGCATGTTGCATCGTACAAGAATCTCAGAAACAAACTCAAAAATGTATAGCCAGGCTAAGTAAAAAACGAAGGTGATTACCTCTAGAAAAACTGCAGCGTCGGAAGAGCAGAGAAGAAGGCGGTATTTGCCATAGCTGAAGTAGACCCCGACTGCCATTCATTCTCTTCCTCACCACGATTGCGCAGAGGATCAGGGGTTCGTGGTGGAGGGTTAACCAGGGTTTAACCAAATGAACTTGCCTGTTCTCTCTTCTTCCTTCTCAAATATATATACATTCATATGTACGTATCGTCTCTTCTCTCTCTCTCTCTCTCTCATCAGTCATCAGATATTTTGGGCTGACAGAAATGGGCCACATATATGCATTAAGGTATGTTGATTGGGCTGGCCATAATTCTTAGCCTAGGCCCATTTTAAAGTCCACCTAATTTGTGAGAACTATCCCTAGAAAAATAAAAAATCCAAACCATTTCCATGACTATATGTGTTTCCTTAGTACATGGAATATTCTTCCCTTTTCCACCGACGTCCCGCTTTGGTGATTACGTACTGGTATTTGTCGCGCATTTTGTATGTGTAAATTTTATAATATTTTAAAATAATATTTTAAAAATATTTATTATTTAATAAAATATATAAAAAGTTATAAATTAATATTAAATTTATAATAAAATAATATTAAAAAGAAAGATGCATGAAAAAAAAAGTAAATATCAAAAGATAATGAAGAAGGTGAGAGTTTAAAGATGCATCAAAGAATATTAATATATATATATATATATATATATATATATAAGTAGATAAAAAAAGGTAAGACACTCGAAAGGTGTTATCCCTTAATAATAAGGTATAGATGATGAAAAAAATTCAAAATTTATTGAGAATATAGAACGAAGGAGGCTGATTTATACTTTATTCTACTTGATTTAACCAACATACTTAATTTATTAGTATGTTGTTAGACTATACAATGATCAAATTGAATAATTTCTTAACAAATTCTGACAATTTGACAAAAAAAAAAAAAAAAGCACATTTCGGAACTAATAAATTTCTCTACTTAGAATATTCATAATGGGTTCATTTACTTATAGTTGCAACGGGTTCAATAAATTTTGTCAAAAAGGATATTTCATAACAGTTAGATTCTTTTAGTTATAGATCTACGGTAGTAGAAAACAATTAATTTTAATTTTTTAAATAAATAAACAAAAAGGAATATTGTCATGTGCGGATACCAAGATCTGATGACGTGTAATCTGGTAAGCTGCCTATCATCATCGTCAACCAAATGCTTTTTTCCCCGGGCCAAATGGAAACAGAATTAAAGCATCTTTGCCTTTTATATTAAAGAATATGCTCTCTCTTTCTCTCTCTACGATATTTTCTTATTTCTGATTTTGTTATTTTTTTCTACTATATTTTTGTTTAAACTTGATTTGATCGAATAAATTCAATCACATAGCAAATATATAATAAATCTGACTCGATCGATGATTGGTACAGGTTCGATCGAGTCAGGTTTGGATAATTTTTTTTCTTTTTTCAGTATATAAGATTTCAATTCAACTTACATCCATAAATTCAATTTATTCCGACTGCCATTTATGGAACTCTGGCTAGTTGGTTGTTTGAATAGTAATTGTGATTCTTGTAATTCCAATAACTTTTATTCTGTTACAAAATTAACTCTTAAAATCGGATCAAAGTGATTTTAGATACAAATTTAAGTAACGACGTACGTTATTTGCTCAAAAACATAAATTAAAGTACAAAGTTATTTTGCAAATATTAAGAAAATCAAAAACACACTTTTAATTCAAAAGTAAAAAGAAAAAAGAAAAGAAAGGAAAGAGTATAATTTAATCGAGATCCAGTGGTCTCATGCAATGCAAGAACAACTACCAACATACATCACACGCACTAACGTCTTCCAGCCCAATAGAATAGAACCACATACACACACACGCACACGCACGCACATCAGCAGAACCCCAAAATTTGTGTAAAATTGGAAATTCCAACCCACAAAAGCTGCTCATATATTCTCCTCCGTACGCAGAGGCCATGCCAGCCACTCTTCACCTTTTCTCCCCTTTCCTACCCAAGATCCATCCCCTCAATCCCACCCCATTCTCTTGCAAACCACCAAATCTTTCTACTACTGCACGCCCATTTTCTGTCACCATGTCCTCTTCATCATCAAGGTACCTTCTCTCACTGTGTGCGTGTGCTGCCTTGTATGTGTTATTGAAGTTTTGAGTTTGTGGTTTGTCATTGTGTTGCTGTAGCTGTTCTGTTTGTTATTGAGATTCGGTTCTTGTAGCAAATACTTAAACTATCATCTCTGTCTAAAAGTTTAAGATGAGAGCAAAATCGATTAACGCTCAATATCTAAACACATGGGTGTGATTTGGGAGAATGATATTCGGGATTTTCTTTTCTTGTGTGAATTGTTGTTAATGAGCCTGTGGCAACTAAGGCCGCAATATGAAATGAAAAGATCTATGATGCGAAATGACGTTGATGAGCTTGTTGCGTGTCATGTCAACCGGATTCACTTAAACATTAAGGTATAAAATGAGAAAGACTATATATCAACCCTTTTTAAGCAGATTAGGAAAAGACGAGTTCAATTGATTGTCTTTTGAGATGATTGCTTTATGAAATGAAGCTAGTATTGAGTGCATACTTACAGATAGATTCATTTATTCTTGTGCCCGTGTGGAGACTCTTCTTCATCTTGTACGATCTCATTTGTGTAATTCCAGTACTAGAAATCTCTCTTATATGGTAATGGTGTGATTATGTTCTTGCAGTAGCTTATTTCTCTTTACATCTTTGTAAATCTTGAGAGAGCTCGTGATTATGCTGTCTATAACAAATGATCTTTAGCAGATGCATGATTGATTGGTGTGTTTTTCAATGCTACGCCGATGGTTTGGTGACTTTAACGTGACCCTAGACACAACGTGACTCTCAATACAGGGGAGACGAAGTCTAATCAATAGTAATTTATGGTAAATAATGCATCAGCTTGAACCTTGACTCCTAAACAAGCTGTGTACAGTTGATATTTCAGTAGGTTGAAACAAAATGTGGGAGAAATTCAGATGAATAAGTGCCATTGTACATGTTGATCTATTTGAATTAGATTCTTGGATATGGAAGAGCCATGATCGATATGTTCCCTTCTCTGTTCATTGGGTGTTTTCTGTTGCTGATCCAATTGCAGGACTCAAGCATGCAAAGTTTCAAACTTGTTGATGTTAGGCTTTGTTCACAGTTTTGTTTCACTAAAAATCTGGCCAACGTGTGAGCTCACCATATACTTTGGTATCTGTTAGGCAGTCTTCGCTTGCTTCTGTTGCTCCGTTGGAAGCGATACTATTTGATATAGATGGAACATTAGTGGATTCGGATCCTATCCACTACTATGCCTTCAGAGAAATGCTTCAAGAGGTTCGTTCACCTTGTTCTTCTTCTCTGTCCCTATCTCCTCTCCTTCTTTCTTTTCTTATTTATGTTCTTGTTTTCGTTCTTGATTTGCCTTTGACGTCACAATGTGACAGGTGGGGTTCAACGGAGGAGAGCCAATAAGTGAGGAATTCTTCATAAAGAATATAAGTGGCATGCATAATGAGGAACTTTGTCATGTTCTATTCCCGGATTGGGACCTGCAACGAGCCAGGAAATTTTTGGACGACAAGGAAGTAATGTTCCGAAAGTAAGCTGCGAGTAAATTTCCGTCACTGTGAACTTGCACCCTTCTACAGCTGTTTCGTGTCATTCAATTGTACTAACCTACCTCATGAAGTTTACATTGCTTTCTTGTGCTGTACTTAACCCACAGATTGGCTGCAGAACAACTAAAACCCGTTGCTGGGCTTGACAAGTTGTGCAAATGGGTAGAAGATCGTGGTTTGAAACGAGCTGCAGTGACCAATGCTCCGCGACCAAATGCTGAGATGATAATCTCTCTACTGGGGCTTGAAAAATTCTTTCAACTAGTTGTCATTGGGAGCGAATGTGATCGAGCGAAACCTTTTCCCGACCCCTACTTGAAGGCACTGCAGGGGCTTGGTGTATCTTCAGGGAGTACATTTGTATTCGAGGTTTGACTTGCCCCTCAACATTTTAACTCTGCTACATAATAATGAACACTAGATGTATTCCAGAAAAAATCATCAATTTTTTACAAACTACAACCTCTTAGTTTCTTATTTTAATGTCTTGCCAAAATGAAGGACTCAACCTCTGGAATAAATGCCGGGGTGGCAGCTGGGATGCCAGTGGTTGGTTTAGCCACAAGGAACCCTGAAAAGTTACTGTTGGATGCGGGCACAACAATGGTTATCAAGGATTACACTGAGTCAATTTATGGACTGCTTTAGAAGATATAGTGATGAAGACAGGGGCAACGAAAGTCGCCACTTGCTCAATGAGCTGGTAATGGCGTGTTGATGTACTAATTGACATCCTCAATTGAAGTTCAAGTACTTTAGACATCGATAGGCCATTCACACAGAATCCATTCTTTTTCAATGTAGTATCTTCAATAAGTAATACGAACAATAGTAACCTTAATGAGAGCTCACCACATTGATGTTGAGAGTTCTTGTTAGTTTTTCCTCTATTATTTTGCACATTGTGTTTTAGCATCTTTCTAGAACTTATATTTCACATCATGTAAGTGCTGTTCAGGTAACACCAAGACAAAGAATATGCTACAAGTTCGTTCTATATGCCAATGCAAGTCTCAGATTTACAGCAGGTACAGTGGATATCAGGAATCAAAACCTACTATCGAGCCAAATAATGCAAGAATGAATGTGGATACAATACAAAATGTAAGTCCTTGCTGTCGTTTATCTATCAATATTCTGCTATGATTGCTTCTGTAAACTATATTAACATACAAAATATCTCTTACCATGCATACCTCATCGAGCCCATGATACAGAGTCAATCTTCCCTTGCTTTTGCAAGTCTTTTTGCATATTGCTGTCTCCTCTCCATCAGTGCTGGATCTTCATCCAGTAAGTCAGCTAGTTGCTTACCCTGCAATGTCACCAAATGGCCACATAAATGTTAGTGGGACATGCATACGAGAAAACAAACCATGTATTTTTCATGTCCATAGAACCTTAAGAAGTGTTAATAATCTTGACGAAATAAATCCCTATATGTCAATAGAAACGAGAACAGAGCAAGTACCTCTTTCTTCCCGATTTGGGTGTAAAAGTAATTAAGTAAATTCTGTTTGGCTTCCTTGACTTGACAGTAAACTACTGCCTTGGGAATCGTGTTCTTCAGAGTTTCAGTGACCATATTTATATAAGATAATACATTTGAACCTATCCTCCTGAAGTGTGCCTCTGAGTAACGATCAACAGTTGCGGCAGCTGCTGTGTAACGATCAACAGTTGCAGCAGCTGCTGTTTTTTCCCGAGGGTTACCCCCTGGGTTTCCTGGTGCTGTGTTTTCCCGAGGGTTACCCCCCGGGTTTCCTGCTTTCTCCACTTCCTGGGGAGTCTCCGGAAGAATTCAACGGTCAGATATGCAGCTTCCATGTCAACCAGTCTAAGCGCTGTTTTCTTGCTTTCCTCACGAAACTTTTCCAAAGCTTCATTTGCTGCTCCTGCTATTGCTGATTGCAGAGTTGGAAACCGTTTCAACTCCTGTTCCACAATATAAATTTAGAAACAAATACCAACATTTGAAACCAAGAAATGGAATAATTACATGACCATTAATAAATTAGAAACTAACCTGACACTCTGCAATTGACTTCCTCACGAGTTCCTTCAGTACAAAATGAACCTGAAAGCCAGTTTTGTTGGTCAATGTGGATGCACCAATAGGTTATTAATGCATGGCATCAGAAAATTTTGGTTCCACCATAAGAACTACTTACAGCATCCACAGATGCTTCAGCAGGCCCTCTAAAATAACTCAAAGAACCCTCAATAAGCCGTCGGTAACCTTGCTCCGGAGCAATCAAGTGTGGTTGATAACCATCAGCTTCC
Source organism: Sesamum angolense (assembly GCA_034509725.1). NCBI lineage: Eukaryota > Viridiplantae > Streptophyta > Magnoliopsida > Lamiales > Pedaliaceae > Sesamum > Sesamum angolense. Next base: position 15,158,078 of record JACGWL010000001.1, on the reverse strand, counting down.
GAAACAATTTTTCTGACATTTTGAAGTGAAAGATGTCGATCAAATGGGAGTTTTCTCAAAGCAGCTGGCAGCTGATTGTCAAAAACTCCATAAATTCGATCACCTCCTGGTCGGCTGAAATAATCAATACATGCAGCTGTTTAGAATCAAATGTATGCAACCCGAAAGAGGTTTCTCAGAAAAAGTTATTCAGAACAAATGTACAGAGAGGAAAGATGTACCCTCCATCAAGATGCTCCTTGAATATCCGGTCAAAAGCACGGCAAAGTTCCAATATGGGTGTACAATTGAGCCTGAAAAATATACATCAGTTGAGTACAAGGACGAAATACTTAAACAAGTGACAAAAATGAGCAAGTAAGGAATTCACCCCAGCATCGACAGCAACAGGCCTCCCAAGGTGGTCCAGCTCAGATTCGAGCTCATCAATGCTTTTGTTAATCAATGAAGTAATGCTTGGAATTCTCGCCCTAATTACAGATTCCAAGTGCTGAAATACAAATATTCAACTATATTGGGTGTACTCAAGTAAAGCAGTTAGGATATCAAATTACAACTGAGAAACAAAACTGTACCCTGGAGAGAAGCTTTGCAAGATACTCAGAGCCCATTTTACTTGCCAAGTGACTATAGTCAGGACTTGTAGCAAAATACTCGCGCTCTTTTTGTCTAGCTCAATTCGACATTTTTATTGATATCTGCTTGTGAACGATTGACAATACCCACCCAGGGACGTTGCAAGCGATAAGACCTTCCTTCCAGAACCTATTAAGCATAGAGGAAGACTAATAATCAGTTTTAATGCTTCTGATGTTGGCATATAAAATAAAAGGTTAAAAGAGGGCGAAGTTGGATGCAGAGGTAGAGGATGAAAAAGCCGCATGATGGAAATTGAAAGACTAGAAAGCATATTTGAAGTAACTAAGTTAGAAACTTTGCAATAATTGTGACAGTCAGTGATTTCAATGAAACTTCTGTTCACTATGATGACAAGTACGGCTTTGTAGCAAAAGAAATGTCTTGTCAAATTCATGAAGGAACAATATCTCAACTGGAGGTGCATCTTCATGTTCATTGGTTTACCCTTCGCGTGGGCTCGGCGTGCCCTTGTATGGTTTAGAGAGGTTTACTTATCTTATAGTTTAGGGGCTTTATCCGTCTTTGGTTTCATTGCTTGTTTGTTTGTCTGGTTCAATAATACCGCTTATCCTAGCGAGTTTACGGAAAAATTCCCAAAGTATTAAGTGAATTCTTATAATTTTATCAAGAATTATTCTGACTAATGGGGATCATCTCTCAAAAGTGCTCTGGAGCCCGGCGCACGACTTTTTGAAGCACAGTGCTTATTTTCATAAATAGTTTATATTTTATACTATTAGTATTTTTATCAAAATCAACATGTTCAGTTTAGGTTTTAATTTTTTTGGCAAAAGTTCGAAGAAAAAAGCAAATTTGTTAACATCTTCAGGTTTTTTTTTTTCTTCTCTGTATCTATTTTCTTATTTTATGAAAGCCCAGGCCAGCCTTTTAGGCTGGGTTCATCCCCGGCGCACCAGAAAAAGGCACCACGGCAGCGCCAGATGAAAGCCCAGCACCTTTTTTTTAAGCAAATGGTGCTGTGTGTGTTTTCGTCTGAGAGAGAGAACTCACATCAAGCGCATTAGTTCCTTTGTCCATCAGATCCAGTTTTGTCAGCACCCCAAATGTGCGTTCACCTGCGTGAATTGAACGAGTCATAAAATGGCAACACAAAGTCGTATAGCTAATCCATTAAACATTCACACTTTTAATTTTTCAAATGAAAAGTAAACTTACCTGATGGATCCACTTCCCTTGCAAGCTTAATAGCATCTGAAGTTGCAATATCTTGGTTCGCTGGAGATATTGCCAGTATGATGCAGTTGGGCTGCATGATGCGAAAAAAAAAATGTCAAAAATACGAAAAAAGAAGATGAGTAAATGTCATTGAAAAATCTAACAATTACATTACGAAAGATGAACTAAACAAATCAGTCATGTATAAGAAGACAGAAAGGTGAGTTCCGCATCTACAGTCAAAACTCATAATGCAACATGATGTTTCTTTAATTATTGTAGAAATGCCATTATTTACATTCTTACTCGTGTTGAAAAGTTTCAAATATTCAGTATATATGAGGGGAAACAAAGGCAAGAACAATTAGAACAAAAATATATAGAAAACATTCTTATCTTTACCTTCTCAACATATAAGCGAACCATATTTTCAATGTCTTGGACTATACTTTCCGGTTGCCCCTCTGCAAAGATCAAATGTTGCATTGGATAAAGTCCATAGCAAATGGAATTTTAACAGTATTAGGAAGAAACAAATATGCACTTACCAACAGCAACTTTTGTCAAACCAGGAAGGTCAATCAGTGTTAAGTTGACAACTGTCAGAAACAAAAGCTAGCAGTCAGGAAACCCTAGAGTAAAATTTTAGAATTTGAAACCTAGTTAGCAATTTATATATTTTAGCCCTGCAATCATAAATTAGCTCAAGAGAATAAAATACCATTGGGTGAATAGATGCTTAGGTGAATAGGAACAGGAGAAATCTGTTTTGTTTTCCCAGTAACTCTATCAGTTTCATCCTGAATTTCCTTGCGAACCAACGCTGCAAAGAAAATGAGATGGTAAACATTTCAGCATTCGCTACATACACTTTTGATGTTATCATTGCTGAACAGCCATATGCGATGTTCGTCACGGTGGACTACCAGGAGAAGCAAAGAGGGAAGGAGGGAGAGGTCAGGGAAGAAGAGAGATGTTGCTCATTGGAACTATACTATTAACCACTAAAAGCATCCAGTTAATAACTTTCCACCTAAAAGGAAATTCAATGAATGAAACCAATCTTCCATCTAATCCTGCAAGGTGAACTGCCAATGGATTTGTCTTACTAGAGCTACATAGTTAATTACCAAGCCTAACATTCAGATATTTTTCCACCTAAAATCAATTCTCTTTCTCACTTACACTAGGTCCTTTGATGAATATAACTAAGCTTTCAAATATTTCTGCACACCGATCATTCACCGTGCTTATCATTCGTTAATAGTAAATTACCAAACATCGCACATACAGAAATCAGTGAGTCGCCTCTGTGGCAAATGTCCAAATTCTGCATATTCCTGCTCCCCTTCCTCTGTTTGCTGCAATTGCAACACCAGTGGCCGCCTTGTAACAATGCCTAAACTCAACAAACCAGAAAAAGAACGTTGAACACTAAAGGCCAATAACCAAAGCAACTTACAAATAACTCTTACTTAAAAAAACTGCTACTTAATAATCAAATTGCATAACAACTGAAAGGACTAACCAGAGCCTCGAGGAAGAAAATCTCGTCCTACAATGCTCTCTAACACCGACGACTTTCCCGAACTCTGTAGTATTCAGCTCAAACCACAAACAAATCAGCATAGTTTCATAACTAACTCAATGCAATTCCCAAAGGGGGAAAAACCAAAAACCAAAAACCGAAAATAGAAACAATATCCCCTTCACTCATCTTACAGCTAAAATCAACAAAGAATTCCATTCACCCTTAAAAGAAAAGATGTATTATCGACGGTCTATGATTACTGACTAACATAACAGTACCACATACAACAACTCAGATGCTAACCTGGCCGCCAACGACGGCAACGGAGGGCAGAGCGTCCCAGAGAGAGGAAAAAGCCTGCTCGTCACCACCGTAATCCCCGAGGGCGGTGCATGCTCTCTGTATCCTGTTCACCAGTCCAATCAAACTCTCCATCGTCGCCATCTCCAAAATTGAATATTCAACTCTCTCCTACCGCAACGACAACAACAACAACAACAACAACAGAACAAAATCTGAAAGCGCGATCACCTTCTGCTCCAAACTTCACACGTAATTCAAGTTCCAAAAAGGAACAAAAATTAGAACATAAGCAAATACAAATGGAGAAGAAAAATATCTGGTAAGACTGCAAATGAACGCGGATTTAGAGAGAGAGAGAGAATCGGAGGTGTCGAAGTTGGACTGCGGAATTTTCAAAGTGTTGGAAAAATTTGGTCGTGTATGGGGGTTCCAGATATATTGCGCCAGCTGCGTAGTATATTAGTCTAGTTTGAATCTTGATCACCGCTTTAGTAGTGTTGTACCTTTCCACTTTCCTTTTCCTTTTCCTTTTCCTTTTTATCTTTAATATATTCCTCTCCTCTATTGTTGTTACCTTCCCTCTATTTCGTTTTCGTAACCCTTTCCCAAGAACCGTTTGGGAGGTTGTGGGGGAAAGAAATTAAAATTTGACGTGAACCGGTGGAGCTGTAGGTGGCGGCGGCGGATCCAGATGGGCCTCTGAGCTGACCCACCGGCTTATTATTCACGTACAAGATACTTCAAATGTATTACTTTCTTATTAGTAAAATTTTCAAAGTCCATAAAGTTCATTTCGATTTATTATTATTAGGGACAATTACATCTGTAGTTCTTAATTTATAATCTTTATATAAATTATCTCTATTTTTAAAAAATACATATATGTATTCATAAAAAATATTGACATTATTTACATAAACTACTGTTGTTTTTTAAGAAATAATATGCACCCTTCTCAAAACTTCAATATTATTATATAAATTATTGTTTTTTTGGACTATTATGAGTGTTTTTTATTATATAAAAAGATATATATAATTTGTGTAAATATACAAATTCACGCAAATTAAGAGGCGAAACTCAGAGGGTGTTGGGTTAAAATTTTTAAAAATCATTTTAATAAGCTCCACCATTTTATAAAATATTTATAAGATGTTGAATTTTATTTTAAAAACAAGTTCATACGCTATTTGGACAAAATAAGATGTTAAAGCTTACAAAGTATCTTTACATCTTATAAAATCTTAGAGTATTTGGTACAATAACATCTTTTATTGAAAAATTTGATAAAATAAACATTAAAAAAAATAAATTACTATTTCTTGGTATATTTAATATTTAATTACTATTAAAACATTTTCATAAATAATTCATATTAGTGTAACAACAAATAAGAATTTTAATAAATATTTTTTTATAAAAAAAAATGGCAATACCTAAATTTTTACTAGTCGAATACTATATAGATTATTATTAACGTTTCCTTTGTCAATGATTATTTCTAAAATTTTATAATTTAATATATTGAAGTTATGTTTTTTCAATAAATATAATTTCAATAGCAATTTTTTTATGTTAAAACAATGAAGTATTTTCAACACGGTCTGGCGTGTTCCGACATATTGACAGACGTGTTTCCTTTTTTACTTTTTTTTTTTTTTAATTTTATTTTTCATAAATTTTAAATAATTTTGGGCACGCATAGCAGAGTGCTGTGAATAACACAGCTGCTGTTCATAATGTAAGCATACGCATTATTCAATCAGTACAGCTAATGAAAGACAATCGCCGCCGCATCTTCTCTCCCCTAGGTCGCTCCGACAATGCTCACGGCGGCGGCCGGCAGGACGATCTCCTCTCTGGATTTTGAGGTACTTCTGGAGTCTCTCTTTCACTTTTCTCTCATTGCCTCGCCCAAATCTTTGTGCCCTAATCTATCTTTTTACTTGACAGATATTCTCTCATCCATCTATCTTACTCTAAACTTCATGTTAATATATCTTCTATTTTCTAAATTTTAATTGAAACTAAGAACTGAACGCCAGCGGGTCCATGACCGGGTTCTTTTCTCCCGCAGTTTGGGAAAAAGAATGGAGGCGGAGGCGGGTGGCGATGTCCTGAATGAATAATCGGGTCGGGTAATTGGCAGGACCCCGCCCCACGCGTCCCGTTGCAATCCTAGACAGGTGAGCTATGCTATTGTGTCATTGGCATATATATGAAATTGAAATTCAATAGGGTAGGATGTGGTATTGGGTTTGACCCACCACATGGCCCAACCGTTAGCCCAGTAATATAAGAAAAGCTTCTGTTGTTTTGGATGACATCTTTGTGACAGGGATAGAAACTAAAACATATATGAATAGATGACTGATAAATTCAGTTGATTTATGACAACAGTGTAATTGGCCCTGTAGCAAGAACGAGTTGGAGAAAGCCGGAAATGTAAATAGTATCAGCAATTTCAAGAGAAGTTCATGAATGGAAATTTAGATAACACCAAATGATCTGATTGTAATGGATTTTATGTTGCTCTTATTTAATTTACAAAATTTGTAGTTGAAGTTTAGGACAAACCAATATAATCATGCTGTATAGGCCCTAGTTTAACGATGGACTATAGTTAATAAAGCCCCATACGTAATGTTTGTTCAACACATAATCTGATCAAACTTCTTCTTATAGCTAGTTAGGATTTAAATCTAAAGTATCTGGTTGACTTTATGTCACGACAAAAAACCTTCCACGAACCAGAGGGGAAACTTTTTGACGTTAAACCATCAAACTAGAGTAGAAATAGTGTCTCTTTTGTTTGCTGTTCTTGTCCGGCTTACGTTTGATTATTGACTTCTTCTGGTTCAAAGCATATAGCACCTGCTTGGATACAATTCTTGCCGGCTATTAAATAAGAAACCGATAATGTCATCAAGTGATATATTGACATGACCATCTGCCTTAAATAATGGAAGTAGGGATGTTAAATAAAAAACTATATTGTAGTATCAAGTCTGTTCAAATGAAAATATACCAAATCTAATTTTTATGATTATTCAAGAGCAAATGTTGATCAAATGTATTGACTAATTGTAATTAAACGCGTGCCTATTTCCATGGATAAGATGTAAAGGCACTGAAGTTTCCTTACTATCATATCAGAGCATTTACTTGGAAGATGCTTGTAATATTAAGCAAACTTCAGATTCATGACAAACCCGACAACTTGGGAGATTGACTTAGTTTTGCTATAAGTACCATAGGTTTCTGACTGTATGTGAAAATTAGACTCTTATTAGAGGCAAACTGCTCTGAAAACCCAAGATAACAACAAGAAAACTAAAGATGGAAAAAAGGCTATACAAAGCAACTATTGAAGGCAACACAGAATCCTTGGTCAAGCTAAATCCAACAAGATGCTCTGATTCTTGATAGAAGTACTAGCACTACAGCTCATCTAGAAACTCCACTGCATATAGCAGCAATGCTCGGATACGAACAATTTGCCATAGAACTCCTGAAGCTAAAGCCTGGACTAGCGCAGGAGTTGGATGCCCGAAGATCATCACCACTCCATTTGGCATCACTCAAAGGCCATGTGGGAATCGTAAAAGCCTTATTGCTAACCAATCCTGATATGTGTTTTGCCTATGACAGGGATGGAAAAAATCCACTTCATGTTGCGGCCATGATGGGCAGAATTGATGCCTTGAAAGAGTCGGTGCGGGTGAGACCTGATGCTGCTCATGCTCTGGTGAACCGTGGTGAGACCATTCTTCACCTCTGTGTGCAGTACTGCCAGTTTGAGACTTTGAAGCTCTTGCTTGAAACTGTGGATTTTCACGACTTGATAAATAGCAAAGACAAAAATGGCAACACCATATTACATCTGGCTGTTGCTGATAAACAGTTGAGGTATGTTTTTTTGCGATACTTGTTCCACAAAAGGTGCAACCAGTTCCACATACATGTTCAGCTTTCAAATCTCTCCATATGTGTAGACAAAGTCATAATTAAATGTTTGACACGCGTTTAACAGACAACAGACTTCTTGCTCTCTGTTGCTGCAATTGAAGTTAATGCATTAAATTTTGGTGGGATGACAGCAATTGACATATTGATCCAAAGGAAAAGGGATATGCGAGACATAGAAATGGAACACTCCCTTAGACGTGCTGGGGCTTCTGTAGTTAGGGAAGAAAATACACCGCCGGTGTTTGCTCATCATGACATGCCAAATCGATCCTTGTTTCAACAGCCTGTTTGCATTTGTTCACACACAAACTTGCCAAAATATGCCTGGAAAAATTCCCTTAAGCATCAGGACGACTGGCTAGAGAGAAAGAGAAGTGCACTAATGGTTGTGGCTTCACTGATTGCAACCATGGCATTTCAAGTTGGAATTAGCCCCCCTGAAAAAGCCTTGGCAGAAAACAGTAATACAGCGGATATAGGAAATTCCCCGCATGGATCTCATGATGCACAATATTATCTAACAATAATATATACCTACCTGAAGAAACACCCACGATTTTACATGGTTAACACGACGAGTTTCATTGCATCTCTCAGCATTATATTCCTGCTGATGAGTGGGTTGCCCATAAAGGGCAGAGCATTTATGTGGATTTTGATGGTGATGACATGGATTGCAATTACAGCAATTGCACTTACTTATGCTGTTTCAGTAATCTTATTAACACCCAGTGCACAAGAAGATTCCACTCGCAATGTGCTAGGAATCACAGTGTTCATATGGATTTGCCAGATAACTCTGCTCCTACTTGGTCACACGCTCCGGTTGATTGTGAAGATGATGAAAGTGGTGATAAGACCATTTCGGGTGAGAAGGAAGCTTTCAGATTCATCACTGCTTTGAAATAATTTTCATGTTTAAACTGTTTGATGATGTATCTTTCGATTTCTCCAAATTATTTTTGAGACAGTGGTACGTGTTTGTGCAGCTGTTGTGAATCTGTTTGTGTCTCATACATGAACACATAGTCCATTGTCAATCTGAGTTCCTCCTTGGTCTCTATTATGAAATCAAAGCTGAGAAATTATTAGCTCCTACCCATCAAATGTCAGGTTCATGGTTTTAGAGTAGTTCAGTATAATTCCCATAATAGAGTGGTAATTATGCATTTTATCCATTTCCCAGAGGCTTTAGATTAATTTTATGTGGCTAGATTCTTGTCCTGGCCGACTGCAATGACACTTTCGGACCTCAGTGTTTGTACCGTAACGCCATTTCCACTGGCTGCTATATTCATTATTATGAAAACTCAGTGACAAACCCAATGACTTAGACAATTGACTTTGACTTTGTATCAACCTCAATACGCATAATTAAATTGTTCACAGAACACTCTCAAATGGCAACCACACACTGCATTTGGCTGTTGCTGATAAACAGATCGAGGTGTATTCTTTGTGAACCTTGTTCGCCATCTTCAGCTTTCAAACTTGTGTATCATGTAGTTAATATCGTAAGCATGTTAAAAGTTGTAGAAGTGATGCAATTTCCCAAGAAGCAGTGATCCCTCATGAGACGTTAGGTTTTGATCGAAAAGACTATCACATGCATAGGGGTAAGATGTCACACAAGTAATTGACATGTATATTTTTTTCAAATTAAAAATATTATTTATTTATATTATAATTCGATATAATACACGCATGAATGTGATAAAGTATGGTAGAAGATTTTTTCTAGATTCTGATGTGATTTCAGTTATATAAATTAGTGAATCTTCCATACTGTGTGGGTGTGCATATATTTTAAATAAAATGTTGGATTAATTAGTTTTGGATAAAAAGAATTTTAATACTTTATGATATTATTTTAATTATCATTGAAAAGAGAACGATAAGGAAAATATAAACAAATAGAAAAATACAAAGTATATAATTAGTATAATAGGCTGAAGCAAATAAAATCTAAATAAAATAAAATAGCAAAATCCAAAAAGAATGTATAAAATGTGAAATTTTTAAAGAAATTAAGAATCTAAATTTCAATATTTTCTTCAAAAATTAATTATAAAAGAAAGAATTGGTCAATAGAAATCCAAATGGGTGGGCCGTTCACCCTGGTGGTATTTGCTGTCGGCCCATTGCAACGGATCCTGCCTATTTTAGGCTTCAGAATTTTAACCACAAGATATAAACCAAAAGATTACCAACCAATAGAAATAAAATTACTTAGACCCATTTTAAATTTGATCTTCGAAAATAGTCTCTTCTGTAGTATAACAGACAAACAAAAGGTATATTACATTTTTGCCCCTAACTCTTAATGGGTGATAGGCTGCACAGCCATTCATCCCAAGGGCATTTACGTAATTTTCCTCTTGTATCCCTTAACGATTCTACCGTACATTTTATTTTAGGATTATTATATTACACCTATTAATGGGACTAAATATTAAAATACGGATATAATACGCGCGTATTACAACTAGTGTACTAGTGAATAGTGATAATAAGTCTTTAATTTTTTAATTTGTTTTTAATAACTTTACCCTTCGATATTTACCTTATGCACATTGATATCCATAAATGACAGTTTACCACAAAATAAAACATGCTATCCACAATGTTTTCAAGAAAAAAAAAAAAAAAAAGAATAGTGGGCTCTTGCCACATTAGTGTACTATTTCATAATAATATTGCAATTTTACTAAGTATCAAAGACTTGTTTTTATTTGTGTATTAGTTTAAGACATATTATCTAAGTGTCTTATCATTAGTCACATGATAGATTACAATATGATATTTTCAAGTCAGGATTGTATTTGTAATTATAAATATAATTTCAAAAGTTATATTTATTATTTTGTAAGGGATACGTTCTTTATTAATTGGGTACCCAATAAAGTTTATCAATTTGAGTTTTTGTACCCGAACCCATCTTGATATCTCATAATGAGATATTCGGGATTACTGAATCGCTCAAAATAACCAACCATTCAAATCGAACCCGATCTAATTGATTCGGGATCCGATAAACCCGACCCAAATGCGGAACCCCAAATTATAGTATGTGGAGCATGATGGAAGATGTGATTCAATTGTTCACATTTTGGGTTGATAGAGAGGGACCAACCAACTACAAACCCAGCTACTCGATAGCCCCAAGTTTGACGTGTGTAGGTGAGCTATGTAATTCCTCGTGATTGAACACTTTCCTCTTTTTCCTTCTTTCTTCCTTATTTATGCTAAAAAAAAAATCAAGTCCAAATTGATGGACTGCATCATGTACTTGCATAAAATTGACATATATATATATATATATATATATATATAAAATTAAATGCCACTTTTAATGATCATGATAGTTTTGATGTAGTTCTCAAATATTAAGTCAATTTTTTTCAAAATTAATTCAGAATATAATTATAACAATCCGTCAAAACTCAAGTCGGGTTCGATTAAAGACGTAACAGGAGAGCATAGTCGTCATGGAGATCTAAATTACGTACCTCCATAAAACTATGAACAATATCCATGATCATAGCATACAATAAGTGGTGTTATATTACAGTTATAACATTCTTTCTTTTAATCAAATGGTCTGAACCCTCATTGGGCATGATCGTAAAAGGTCCCCCCACCCGCCCTCCATCGTTCTGTTATAAATCATAACTACTATTTAAAGAATAAGCCCATCATCAAGATAAAAATTGGACTATAATCAAGTTATAAATTTACTTTAATCAATAATTACGTGTTTAAAAATAAGCTCGACTCCACAATCTATTTTATGAAGAAAAAAAAAATACAGTTCATCCCACTTGAACTGCCACCACGACGACCAAATCCCATTGGGTTGGTGCATGCAGAAATGAATTCTTAGTTTGGGGGAGAAAATTGCATGAAAGTTTGAAGAGAGTAATGTGGTTGGGGCCCGGGGTATTACAAGGAGAGTTGAATCTTAAATGAGGGATTGGCAATTTGGCAATGGAATTGAGTACCTGGACCAACTCTGACAACTACACACTTTGACAAACATTGTGCAATGGTGTTAGAAAATCAAGCCAAAACATAAATCCACCCATTAATACCTTTGACCACTCTTTCCTGTTTTTTTTTTATTATCAAGTTGGAGTTAATTACAACAAAATTCCGCTCGAGCTAGTTTAATTAATATTTATTAAAAAGAATATTTCCAAAGTTATTAAAATTATCTACTAAATTGGTTTCATGTGTTTGTACAGTGTTTATTTAAGTATTAGTGAATGAGAGAGAAACAAGGGATTTTGATTTGTGAGTAGGCGCTAACCTTTTTCCATGCTTATTTATTTTGGCATTTTCATATTACAATTCTTTTAACAAACTTGAGACTCCAACTAATTAACATGCCATATATATGAATTGTCAATTATAAAAGTATTAATTATAGTCTTTATTTATTTCTTAAATTAGAACTATTCAGATATTTATAAATAAAAAATACTATTATTTAAATATTTGCAACAGAAAAATATATCCGAGGAACAAAATTATTTCTAGTAAATACAAAAATCCGATTGTTCCCGACGTTTATATAATTATATCGGATATTAGTAATTAAATAAAATTATTTCAATGAAGCAATCTTATGAAAGTTTTCATTTGTAGTAAAACTCTCATTCATAAACTAAACTAAATGTCCCAACCATAAAGTAAAATCAGTTGCTTAAAGGTTGTTCAACCAAAATGGGTTTCTCAACCTCTACTTTTTTACACACTTTATTCTATTTTTTTTTTTTTTATACTTGTTTATTTTATTTTATACATACACATTATATATAATTATTTATACTTCTCAATCTATAGTATATTTACAGAAACTACTCTTGTCTTTTGTGTAATTACAAAAACCACTCTTGGCAGCAAAAAACTATAAGTCGTTTGTGTAATATTGTTAACATTTTTTGAGGTGCATGTGTAATTTTTTTAAAAAATAGTGGTGATTTGTGTAAATAATATTGATTCTTTATAAATGTATGTATAATTTTTCAAAAGATATGATTAATTTTTATAGATATACCATAGAACACGAAGGTGTAGATATAATTATTTCTATAAATTAATAATCAATTTGTCCACACATCGCACCAATAAATGAAATTATAGAAATAAATACAAAGACATAATTGCGAGCTTATAAAATACAAAAAATCAAGACGTTTTCGCCTTTAAAAAAAAGTATAAAAGTTCATGATTTATTTCTGGAATTTGAATAAATTTCTGTAATGTTATTGATATTAATATTTTATTCAAATACTTTAATAAATTAATTTTAAAATAAAATTTTAATAGTTTATAAAACATAAGAATTAATTAATATTTAACTACACATTAGTGTAAGTGGCGAGGCGAGGATTCCCACTACATTACATTCTTTAATTAAATAATAGAATTATAATAGAGGCAATTTCATGGCACTGTATTGGATCGGTCCACGTAGACCACTACACTACAACAATTTATTCCCACCAGAAATCTTTATTGTTTTTATTTTTTAAATAATATTCTTGGATCAGAATTACCCTCTTACATATTTTTTAATAAAATAAATAAATAAAATGAGAGAGTTTGGGCATTAGCCATTTCACCCCCACCAGTACTACTGTTCTCTCTCTTAATAAAACCTCCTCCTGTTCTCCGCTCCACACACCCATTTGATTTTTGCTCTCCTTCTCTTCTCTACTTTCTCTCTCTAAAACTTTAAAGGAGTAACGACGACGAGAAGTTGAAGAAAGACGACAAACCCCTCTCCCCTTTGGTTTTTGTCCTCGGATCCTCCAACTCTTACTCTTACTCTTACACACACAAACACGCACACGGACGCGCGATAAAACAAAAGCGCTCCCAGAAACAATGCCAGGACCTGGTCACCCCACCATTCTTCAATGAAACCACACAACTAATATATATATATATATATATATATATACGCAATTGCATACATATATACATAAATATATATATACATAAATTGAGTCTGGTCTGAACAAATGAGGTGCAAGAAACACCCGGCTGACTTGAGTAGCGGCGTTGGCGTCTGCGCCTCCTGCCTCCGTGAACGCCTCTTCGCTATAATGGCAGCACAGGCTCAAAAGCAGGCGGCCCACCACCACATGCTCCAACAGGATTGTCGGAAATCAGATACCCAGCACCAACAACTACAACCACCCCCTCTTTCATTTCCCCGCTCGGTTTCCCCTTATATTTCGCGGCGGAAGTCGGATACGGAGACCGCCGTGTGGCAGCTCCATGGCCGACACCAGCAACGGTTCTACAGTACTCCTCAGGTGGGGCCCACCGGCTCCGTAACGGTTGAGATCAGGAAGAAGAAGAAGAAGGGTAACGGGGGCAGATTTTCCTCGCTGCTTCTGGGTCTTTTCAGTTCGAAACCGGGTAAAGTGGATTCGGACTCGGGTCCGGTGTCGGATCCTGGGGTCTCCAGTGATTCCTGCACGGCTTCTCCTTCGTGGTTTTCCACTATCATTACCGGCCGCAGGAAAAAGCAGATTCGGACTTTCTCACTGGACGAAAGCACGATCAGGGCCCAGCGGAGAGCTTGCCGGAACCGAGACCGCGGAATGTCTCCTGCGCGATACTCCGACGAGGAGGACGAGCATTGCCATGGGGGATCGAGTGGATACTCGTCGGAGTCCTCCCAAAGCTGGAGACGCACCCCGCGGAGAACTCCGGCGACGATGCGGCGGGGCGGGACGAGAGGACCCGGGCACAACAGAAATGTATCGGGCTTAAATTTTTGTTTGAGTCCCTTGGTGTGGGCCAGTCCGAACCGGCAGTGGAGTCAGAAGGGAGTGCCGCCAGAGATCGTGGTGACCGGGGAATCAAGAGCGGCGACGAAGCCCCACCTCTCCGCAGCGGCGTCTTTCTGCAAGAACAGGTCCCGGAAGCTGGCGGACATCGGGCGGTACAACTACAACACCAAGCATTGATTCATTCCGACGACAGTTGACTTCTGACCGAGCCGGTCGTGACAATCTGCGACAATTACGGTTTTGGCCCTCCTCATGTTAGTACTTTTCCTCATAACTTGTACATTGTATGTATGTATACTTTTGTCACTTGGAAACAAAAAGAAAAAAAAAAAAAAACACTTAGATACAGATTAAAAAATATAAATATAAGTATTTATTTGAATTTGGAATAGTTCTTTTGTGTAACAGGGTGTTTGTGGGGTTGAAGTTACATAAATGCCCCCCCCCCCCCACTGAGATATTATCCAGTGGAGCTGGAGCATGATATAGTGGGGAGGGTGCATATGCTCCCCACTAGTATTACATTCTTGATTGGTTTGAGTTAGGTAGAGTGGTGATTGATGATGAGAGGGGGGTTGACTATTTTGAGTGATGGGATGAAAAGTGAAACAAACAATTTGCTAACTTTGTGCTATTTCTTGACTTTTACTAGATAAATCTTATTTGATTTGGATAAGAATATCTTTTATTGTTGTAATTATATTTAGCGTAATGAAATGAAATCAAAATGCAGGTTGGAATCATGGTATAAAACCACCCCACCCAAGAATCCTCGTATTATTAGCCAAGTAATTAATACTAGTTAGTTTCTTCCTACTTGAGGAGTGCATTAAGTTTGTTGGAGTGATGATATATGTACCTTTGTAGCTAAAGTCAAGATCTAAAACAAACCTTTTTTTTATTATTATTATTATTATAAACTCAAAATGGACATTCTTTAACACTATACATTCAAATACCTCCTCTATCCATAACCACCATTAACTATATATTTTTTTGTACACAGATAGATAGAGGGCCCACAAACAAACAATTGGTGTGTGTATAATATATAATCTGTCTGTCTTGAGACTGACTCAACATGGAGAAATGGTTGTGGGGTGAGTCTCCGCTGTACCACTTCACTCTTCTTCTTCTTCTTACATTAAATGTTCCATCAAACATTGCCTTCTCTGGGCCCCACCCCCTCTCTTTATACTCTCTCATCTTCCTTTGATGAAATGCTATTTCAATTTGTATTGTTTTTACACAATTGTTCTATTTGTTTTGTACTTAAAGTCATACAATAAAAGCGGACAAAAATAATAAAACTTTTGGTACTATAATTTAACATATAGTACTACATTTTCTATTAAAAATTTATATGTGATTGTTTATGTTCACCCTTAACTAAATTTCTACTTATATTTCTCATATTTAATTTATTTAGCAATTCATTTCCCTCTAAATTAATTAACACCTTCAATCAATCCCTTAATTGGAGTGTACCCAAAATCATGGATCCTCATCTAATAATGATCCATGACAATAAATAATACGTTATATTTGCGCAAATTTGTCAACTAAGTGTACTATGAAGATACAATCATTCCTCCCCACCAAAATTTATGGCATGGAATTGGTACCGATATTGCAAGGCACCTTAAATTACGGTGCAAAGAAATATAATTTTCTCATTTTTTTTACCCACTCTTGTTGTGTGACTTAGTGGCCACATACATAGTATATGGCCTTGCGGTTATAAATCTAACGGCAGTGAAAAAAAAAAAAAACGGAGTCTACTTTTCTATACCATTTCAACTATTTCAAACAATATAGTATAATACTGTAAAGTATATTAACTTATGATACCAAAAAAATATTTAAATTTTCAAATATTTGATGTTAATAATTAAAATTCACAATATAATTATAATAATTTCATTCGATTTTTTTTTCTGGGTACCTAAAAAATGTAAAAAGACCCAAATCCAAAAATAATTTAATTAATGAAGGTGAGAATATATGTATCCTGATTATGTGCTACAATAATATATATATATATATATATATATATATATATATAATTAATTGCAAAAAAGATTCTCTATTTATTTATTTATTTATATAGATGGGGTTGAGATAGGATGTGCTAATTGGAATTAGCTGTACTCTCCCCAATTATAAATGCATTGATACATAGCTTAATTTCTCCTCCAACTTATAATTCATTCCATTCAAACATTGCCACATAAATTAAATTTTATTCATCTTACTTTCCAAGAAAAGTAAAATTAAAGGGCTATTTATTAGGTGGCCAAATTAAATAATTACTATTATAAAAATTTGTTTCTTATATAGTTTATATTATCTTCTTGGAATTGTGGGAAAATAGGATTTACTTACATTATTATTTTCATATTTAGTAGTTTATTTGTGTACTTCTAATGAGAATATTTTTCTATATGAATTTA
The DNA here is from genome assembly GCA_034509725.1 of Sesamum angolense. Lineage (NCBI taxonomy): Eukaryota > Viridiplantae > Streptophyta > Magnoliopsida > Lamiales > Pedaliaceae > Sesamum > Sesamum angolense. The sequence goes on along the minus strand of JACGWL010000001.1, from coordinate 15,141,198 downwards.
AATGTACTAAACAACGTAAATTTTATTATTATTTTTTAAATTAAATATATATTTCAATCTTCGTCAACAAGTACCGTAACATAAATAGGGCAACGTCCCACATCAACGGTAAGTCGGGAGCTTGATTTAGCAATTCAGCTACGGATTTCTTTTTTAAGCAATATATAGTTACTTTATTTATATTAAGAAATATTTAAATTTAATTTGGAGGGATAGTCCACGAAAGTGTTCTAACCCGTTAATTATTAATAAACAAGTTTGATTTCATGGGTTTGAATCTCAATAAATGTTCGGGCATATGTCTCACTTTGTGTGAGTTATTATATATAATTTATTTATTGTTTTTAGTCATATTAATATATTGATTGAATTGATGTAATTTTCAATTTGCGGAGATATTGACGTAATTCTGTATGTAATTATTATTAATTAAAAAAAAAAAAGACAATCAAGAATTATTAGCCACATCTAGTGTTCTTGATTAAAAACTATTTTCATAATTGTACGTAATATTTAATAAATAGCTTATCCGCAATTAGTCTACTAACCAATGAAAGCGAAACAAAATTAATTACATTAAATGCGTCATGTCCTTTTCTTTCTTTTGTGATTAAATATTATTAGAAGCTAAGTCAATGTATAATAAACAATTTAGATTTTGCCGCTTTTCATTTTTCAAATATTTTTAATTATCTTCCTTAATCATCTATATTAATATAGGATGTCGATCGACTAAATTAATTTTCTCTAGCATAACAAATTAAGCATACTCATTGTTTGTCGAATAATTACATTGATTAAATCGTAGCCACGACATTTTATGTTTAAGGTAATGAAGATATATAAAAAGGTTACATACGTCGACGACAACGTGGCAATATTACAGTTAATTTTGTTTATTATCTTATCCTAAACAAAGAAAATAAAATAAAATAGCTTTAATGGGATTAATTTATTTTTTTCAAACTATAATTATCTACCATCATAAGTGGCATTTATTTAATCTTGAAGTCAATAGCTATATATATATATATATATATATAGTTGTAATTAAATGAGTTATTTTCATGATATTATTGATAAAAAAAATTAATTATAGAATAAATGAGTTTAACTAAAATAGTCATATTTCTTTTGGAGTAAATCGATTGCAGTTATAATTATGAATTTTTTTATTATTAAGAACTAATATATTAATAATATCAATTATTTATAACTAACCAATAATTACTACTAATACTTTATAGCACATTCTATGTTTGCAAATTTTATAATACTATTTAAGATAAAATATTTATATAATATTTATTATTTAATAAAACATATACGTAATAATAAGTTTATATTAAATTTATATCAGATTGGTAACAAAAAGGATGCATAAAAATTAAAAGAAATAAGAAATAACTATAATAAAATATTGGAAAAGTAGGACATTAAATGAATAAATAAAAAATAAATTAGATATTAAAAAAACAGATACAAAAAGAGAGACACTAATAAGGTACTTTTTATTAATATATAATATAAATATAAATCACAATTTATGTTCACAAATGATTGCTTTCAAGCTACCTTTTAATTTAATGAATCATTGCAAGTAATTAAATCATACCCTCAAAACATAAAACAATAACAAAGAAAAAAGCCGACACTAAAAGACAAAACTAAAATAAGACATTTCATTTATATATATTAAGATTAAAAACTAAAGACTAAAGACTAAAGATGTTGTAATAATAATAAATTTATAGTTAATTTGAAGTGTATATTCCACAATTACGGCCTCACCTCATAATGAATGCCGTCTTCACACCACACCACACCGCCCCACTCCACTTCCAATTTTCTTCTTCATCTTATTATAAAAATAGGCTGATAATTAAATACTTAAGATTTGTGAATTTGGCCAAACCCACAATTTTTGTGTTGCAATATTTCAATCCTACTGCTTAAACACATCTCATAATTACCCCATTTACTTTTGATTTCAACATTTCATAAACACCGAATTAATTAGCAAATTTTACTATTTACTATTTAGACTGGAAAGAGTGTAGTGTAGATGCAGGCTCTCAAGCAACAATTAATTTTAAAAAGAAAAACAAAATTGTGACTGTTTTTTTTATTTTAATGATGATGGTGTCTCAGTCTTGGGATTAAAGTTAAAAATCTCATATTTCTTACAAGTATTTTTAAGGACATATTTTCGTATTGTTAAAAGTTGATCCCTAATGGGAAACGGGGTATCTTCTCCTATGTCCTTACCATTATCAAATTATCAATTTACTATATGAATCATTTAAAATTTGAGTAGAAAAAAAAATGTATGTAGCAATCAATCATAGTGATAGGCTTCCAATTTGACACTGCTGAAATTTTCAAATATTTGCGGCGCCAATTGGTTTTGGTTCATCCACTCTAATCTATTTACACGCATTTCCATTTTTAAATGATTAAGATAATAAAATTAATAATTCATGTTACTCCCTCAATATATTGTTAATTCCCATGATTACTTAGACCGGTACGATCAAGTGATTTAATAGCAATACATTGTTTTTGTAAAAGATACATCACATATTAGAATTCTAAACGACAAGTTGAGAAGCAATTTTGATTTTCCTTTTAAGAAGGGAAAAAAAAAAATCCTATATTAATTGGCGGAAAATAAATAACTAAATAGACATAATGTGTTGGAGTTACGATTAGATGATTATTTTGTGTGTATATATATTTATAATTATATAATAACAAGATAAATAGATGGTGGGTAGATTAAGCTTAATTGTCTAATTAAATATTATCATTATTGAAGTCGTAGTGTATAAATAATATGTCTTGTACGCATTAGTAGTAATATAAATAATTAGTTAGGATAATGTTAAAATTCTGTTTGATATAACTTAGAGGATCCTATTGAAATTTCTGATTCATTCCTACATGTACTTACAAAAATGTCTGGACATAGATAGACCACTTGTTCTAATACAACTACATACAACTAAACGTTCTAAACTGAACATTCAACAACTTGTTACAGAGAGCAGAGAGAGGGTTTTCTCCCTTGTATGAAATATGTATGTATATGCCTATCTGACTTACAACATTTGCACACCGATGCAACAACAACTATCACAAATGAGTGTGCGAACAAAACAACAAATGGCATCTCCTGCAATGGAAACAGACTGAATGATCCAAAGCTGTGAAGATGAGTTTTGTCCATAAATATTTTGGTGTAATATCCTATAAATAATCAGTTATCAATCATCGTCGCCTTCGTTCTTCCTTGTCTTAAGATCATCAACGTAGTTCTGATATATGTAAGAGGCAAAACCCCAAAATGCCAACAGCATAGCAATTATCTTCACACCATTCATCTTGTCGTGGAAGATTATCAAAGAAGCAATAGGGGTTACGGCCAGTGAAAGGGTGCTGATGACGTTGGAGAAAAGAGAAGACACCACAAATATCAAACCTACCACGCCGACAGAACAAACTTGCCAGGCAACGGCTGTCCACACCAGAGTCATCACGTAAGAAAGTTTTCCAGTGGTAAAATTATTCATTTCACTGCTAAGAGTCCTCCATTCTCCACTTGTGAAAAGACCAACAATGGCAACGCAAGTTGCCACTACTGCTGTGTAAATTTGCATTTCAAGAACAACAGAGAAAGTTTCCTTCTTTAAGACCTTCTCGAATGTCAGCTGCATGAGCGACAGCAAAAGAGAGTATAGAGCAGAAGCTGCAATGGCAGTAAGAATTCCGATAATATATTTCCCACTAGAGATACCTGAAGGTTTATCTGAGTCATCGTTGAGAGCAAGCAGTGCAGCAGACAATGAAAGAATTATGACAGAGTTAAGGATTAAGGCAGTGAATTTTTGACCATTGATGAAGAAAGAGAAAATTGCATTAAATGCCAACTGTGTGGCACAAATGAGAGAATAAGTAGAAGCAGATAGGTATAATAGTGCAATAGAATACAGCATGTTATCGCCGGCAATGAGGGCCCCAATAATGGAATAGATTGCGGATAGAGCGAGAATAGGAGGAGGGGTTGGTAATCCATGGGATTCATCTGAGGGGTGAAGGAAAAAGTATGGAACGAGAAGGATGGGAAAACCAGCTGTCTGGACTAAAGTGGCCATCCATTTACTATTTCCACCTTTGTTATAATAAAACCTTCCCAGCAGGACAGCAGCAGCTTGCCCGACAATGAGAAAAATTATGTTCAAAACAACCAAGATCCACCACTGCGAGCGCTTAAGCCTGCGAAGTGGGTGCTGGTAAGTTGAAGGCCCATCTTTTGCCAGAATCGGCTCCCGATTATCTGCCATGTAATCAATCTGAAAGTGAATGCATTAAATACTATTGTAACGAGGACATGGTATGACAATCATATAAGAAGACCCATAACTGATCCAGGACTAAGTGAAACCACCAAATAATCCAGAAGCACAGTATATTGGTTTAACGAGAATGTCATTATCATTGAGCCTGCACCTACCGTGCACCTACGGTATAATATGCATTAACAAACTAGGCCTACTCCATAAAGATACAAGGATCATGATGGTAATGAACATCATGGCCCGAGAAACATCAGAAAGTTGGTTAAAAAAGGTGAAACATTCGACACTTCATAACATCACATCTCATATCTACTCTACCTCTGAAAAAGTTACTCTTATCAAGACTTCACCATGGAAGAGGGAAAAGGGAAGAACATTAAATTAAAAAACAAAAGAAAATATAATTTATTTTGCGTGATATACAACCAACATGCGCAAACTTCTCCAGTTAAACCAGATTCCATGCAAATGATTAACGGCCAAATCTCCATATCGAGAACTCCAAGTTGCATGACGGTATGACCACACAACTGATATGCAAGCATAATGCAAAAATCTTGAGACAGTCCGGAGAGCAATACACAGTGAATTTGGAGGTCATTGTCACACACACGGAACTGCTCATTGAATGAAATAGAGAAACTAGGAAGGGTCTCATAATACAGAAAAACATTAAACTGCCCATATGGATTTGCGATGAAGTCAAACTAGAATCCTCGATCAGGGAACAAAAAGCTGGTTTTTCATGGCTGCATGCGCCATAAAATAAGTTGGATCAAGTACTTGAGAAGGGAGGTGAATACCAATCTGCTAGGGCCATGGGGAGTTAAGGTCCTAAGAACTAACAGAGACACACTACCATGCTTCATTTAATTGAAAGCTTTTAGTAGTTCAAATTTTTACATCAAGCTTCGACCGTGCTCGTGTTATCAACTCCAATTCTTCATTGGTAAATCACAAGGTCATTTCTGGCAAATAACATACCAAGGTACAGAAAACTTTCCATCAAGAAAGGAAATGCCTTCACAAAACCATTTCCCAAGTTGGATTATCCATCAGTTGTAAGGTCACGTGAAATTAGGATGTTTAGTTGCGAGCTCTCAAATTCGTAAAAAAGAGCTACTCCAGATACTGGTTCTTTGGTAATTTCTTCAGAAAATCAAATTCCTTTTCTCAAAAGTAATCCTCTTAATTGATGTACTAGGACTGAGAAATACAAGCTTCCGGTATATGGAATCAAGATCAAATCCAATCTCATGGATGGTTTTGAATTATAATTATGACCACAAACTATTAGTTTTTTCTACAAACAGAATACATAGAGAGAGATTAATTATTTATCAAACTCAGCTATTCATAGGTCAAAAAATGAGTCTGTGAGAAGTCAGTGTCTTTGGATAAGTTCTTTTTATGAGAATTAAACTATCAGGTTGTAGTTTCAGGGCATTGATAAAAAATACAGAAACTGGTATCAGGTTTTAGTTTCAGGGCTTAAATAAAAAGATACAGAAACTGGTTGTATGAACAGACTTCTTCTTAGATGCCACCTTTATTTTATGTGGATTTATGTCCCTTTTACAAATGAATAACTTTTCCTACAGTTACTCTAGTTGAAAGAAAGCTTAATGGTCAGAGTAGATTTCTGTATTACATGCTTCTAACAAAGCACACTTTTAACAATATGACAGTTCCGAAACAACCATCAAAGTCACTTTCACGTCTCTAAATAAAAATCTGAAGTCCACCACAAGCAACCATGAATCCACAAGTTTGTAAGATAAATTCACAAGCTCAAAAATCAAAGAAACATCACTTCAAGTGGCGCATCATCCTGTTTGTATAACTTAGATATGTGACTTCCAAAAGTTTGGAAACAAATGCTAGTTAGTCTGCATATTGTCGTACGAGTCAAATTGACTAGTCCCACTACAACAATTTTCTAACCCTTTTCACCAGCACAAAAATATTCTGCAAGTCATCTCATACATTGAGCGTCTCAGTGAAACTAACATAACAAGAATCAAAGGTTTCACACACTCAAGCTCCTGTTCCCGACTTTCGATCATCATAAACAAAACTCATTACCATATATAGTCCACCAACTTTAAACGCAAAATACAAGTTTCCTGCTCAGCCATTCTTCTGGAAACTACTGGGAATCAGATACTTGTGACCGTCAACACAAGAACCATCCCCTACAAACTAAGTGACTGGTCCAAAGATCAATCTTAGTACAACCCATGAAAGTATTGGCCCCAAAAAAAAAATAATAATAATAAATAACAGCCACTTGTTCAAACAAAGATAGCGCGACACACGCACACAAACAAAACTCAAAACAAAATAAAAAGTAATTAGAAACAGAAAGGCATAAAATACCTAGCATGAAGGAATGAAAAAAGAGGAAACAATTATCCGCGAATTTGGGGGAAATTTGCAAGCTCGGAAAAGGGGTCTCTCTCAAACAGTCAGACCACGTGAGAAAAGAACGAGAGAGAGAGAGAGAGATCCCCCTTAGTCGGGAACGAACACCGGTGGAGGAGGTTCACAAAATTGTGGCAACGGAAATCTGAGGGATTAACAATAAAATTGGTGGGAGATTTTAGAAAAGGCGAAATGAGGAGGGGATCAGGATAAATGTAAACGGGAATGGGCAAATAATGGTCAATAGGGTAGCGACACGAGAAAATAGCTCAATTATTTGGCAGTTGGCACTTGGCACGTCTCTTTTCGTGTGCTGTGGGCTGCTACTGCTACATATTTCCTATTTCCTATTGGGTACAGAGATTTTTTCTTAACAACATACCATCTATTACTATTTATATATTATATATATCGCAAACAATATCACTTTTACATACCTTACTACAACTTCTGTAATATACTCACACATATTTGAATTTACAAAAGGCTTTACTATAATAATTTGGACATTCCTCAAAAAGGTCCTGAAGTCGGCTGCTGATTGTGCAAGAAAGTCCGTTGCTTTCTTTGCCTCTCTTTAACAGAATTGAGCTGCACTTGACTGAATTTAGTCGATATCCTCCAGGCAATCCAGAAGCACATCATTTTGTTGGGAGGATGCGGATCCCTCCCTGTGGATACCTCCTGCTGCTCTGCTAGCACCATGATTGTTATTAGATGATCTGTCGATGTTCAGTTTATAATAAGGCTATGGGAGCTGATTCCATTTAATAGTGTCGTACTTCATGACTAATTATGTAGATAGTACTTTTCCTGTCTTTTTTATTAGGAAAAAGCAAAGGGCTTGATGGAGTGGAAAAGATTAAGGAGAAAAGGAGAGTGCGGATATCTGGACCTTGTCTTTTTCTTGACCGCGACGACTCCAGTTCGCGATCAGCTGTGCTAAAGTCAGTACTTGCACCATTGTCTAAACATCAAGCAATTCATTAAAGAGTATTTTGCGGAGATTCAAACTTGAAATTACTCCCCAGTATTTATTCCCTTCGAACAAAGTAATTCTGCAAATCAAGCCTGCATTGTGCAAACATACATTTGTTGATTTACAGTTGTAACAATTCACACTTCCATGAGTGAAATATTTAAGACGTCAATAACGAATTAACCCCCCAAATGGATGATGCATCCTAGAGTGTAATAATATCTTGATGTCAGTACTGGTCATCGTATATATTCAACGTTATCTTCTGCTATTGGGGGTGGGGGCACTGCAGAAGCAGAAAAATTGTCAAGTCTCAATAACCATTGGTCCACCAAATGATACAGATAAGATGACAAATAGAAATACAGTGAGCATGACAATCTACTACTTAAATACTTGACAATCACAACCAAAATTCATTGCTATCAGTAGTAAGGACTTTACAGATGCAAATATTGTCCAACCAGAATATGATGAGCAAAAAGCAAAGATTCCGGTTCATGTCATCAGCATGCGCATCCTCCTGACTGCTGTTGCGACTGAGATGCGTTTGTGTTGCTAGACTTGAGGTTGACATCGACCATATCTTCTTGCTTTGTTGATGATAGAGTTTCCATCCCTGGCAATGCTGCAGCTATCTTCCTGAATAATGCCTGAAAAAAAATCACATGTAAAGATTAGAATTCACAAAGCTGTATTTTCTTTTCCCCATAGTTAATTTATTTAGCGATGGTATAGACAACATCAAGAACCCAGGCACACTGAGGTTGCATTAGAAATCTAAAATGTTGATGACGCACTAAAATTTCTCATCCATCATATGACTAATAAGATTTGGAGAAACGGACAATAATACCAATTCAACATCAAAAGAGAGTGAGTTGCAGAAAAATGTACCTTTATATTGAAGCCAGCCTTAGCGCTGGTCTCAATAAACATGACATTAAGGTCACGAGCTTTAGCCTCTCCTTCCTCTATCGAAACTTGCCTGCAATTACACATTCAACGAAAAAGAGCAAAATTAATTTTGGAAGTGATGACGCCAATTCTTTTCCTGTATCTGCAATATGCTTAAAGGCTACAAAATAGTCTATTTTTCTCGGACATTAAAGCAATGGTGAGGTTGAGGTTGAAATCATAGACATTATATTGGCAAAGCAAGGACATATGAAGCTTAAGATATAATTCAGCGAGATTGTTTACTAAGAAGTTCCCTACCAAGCTTGTTTTTTCGTCATCAATCATATCTTCATCACATGTTAACCTTTTTCAAGCAGCCATTTAATCTCAGTTTCCTTTGGTGAATTTCAGACAATTCCAGTCTTAGCTAGGGATAAGAGGACAAAATGATTTCCACTCCTGAAGTATAAATTTATTAACAAGCACAAAGACCATTTCTGAGAGCCAAGCATCCAACTCAAGATTAAAAAACTTTCTTGGCATTGTAAAGCAGCAGCTCATTTTCAGGAGGATTGGTGCCAAGGACCAGAATCAAATTGGTATTTTGTATGCATAAATCCTCTGAATTTTCCCAGATGAAAATCAAATTTTGATTTCATTCAATAATATCCTATGTTGCAGTAACAAATGTGTCTTGCAACATCATGAAATGGAACTTGGACTTCTACAGAGGATTAAAATTCTAATAAATCTTGCACCAATCTATTCAGCAGAGCTGGTTAAGTTTTTGCTTCCTCTCTGCTTCATTACACAACTGTGAGTTCAAAGTTGAACCTCATATGCATGTGCTAAAATAATCAATAAATTAAGCAAATAGAATAATTTATTTGAAGAATTCCTAATGCTTAACGGAAACACCAAATATAAATAAAAGCAACATATATCCGAAAATTATTCACCTCTTATCAACCAGATCAGTTTTGTTGCCTACTAGGACGATAATAACATCACTTCCTCTCTCAGTGCGAACCTCCTCAATCCACTTTGCGGTGTTAAGAAAGGATTGTCTGCCTGATAGCCAATGAATCATCAGTGGCACAAAATTGAGCAAAATTATGAAATTTAGGTCACAGGATACCAGGAAAAACATAAAGTACTTTCAGTATGAAGTTGAAACAGTAAATCTGATAACAAACCTAAATATTACTTCAATTATATTATTAAGAAAGAAACTCGAATACTATGACCGCAACAGAGGAGTCCCTTATATAGCTTGGGATGAGACTCCTAAACCTCTCTTGTCCAGCAGTATCCTGAACACACATGAGGAGATCTACCGTGAGAAAATAATGGAAATTAGCATAACCATAACTGAGATGCAGGAGAAAAGTGAATAAGGAGCACCAGCATAGTCGTTGCTATGCGTTCTTACCCAACAGAAGTGTGGTCCTTCAATGATCATTTCAAAAATCTTATTTGCTTATAATTAGTATCATTAGTAAAATAGTAAAGGAGATGCAAGATAAATCAGGCAGAAAAATCTGAACAAGAGTGCAACACAGAAATGTACATCTCCCAAGACATGCAGGGCATCATCTCTGTCAAGAATCATATCTTACCAAAGCTGCAAACGTACAGTTCGATCTTCGAGATACATTGTCTTGGAGGGAAATCAATACCAATAGTAGCCTGAACAGAAAATAAAATATAGTTGAGAACTTCACTTCCACTAACCGAAGATATTCTTAATTTCCTTTTCATTTGAACAGTGAGAGGTATGCAGATAGATAATAAATCAGCGACTAACCACACAATGTTGGGCATTACAAATAAAGGATTTCCCTTCTAAACTAATGCATCCAGACAAAACTACCAACTCTTAGAATACATTATACCTAATACAGCATTCTTTCCTGCCAGGTATACTGAGCTTATCGGGGGACTTGTACAATCAACTAGAACCTTCAGTACATGGATGTCTGTTAAGATGCAATATGAAAATGATAACACAACCAGTTACATCCTTTGTAATAAATCCTAATCATCAAACTCTTCTGGTTTTTGAGTCAAAATTAGTTCGGTTAACAATTGACTAGATAAGCTTCCAATAAGTCATCTATAAGATTTTGCAATACTGATTAGCACAGGATGGACACCGATCACGACCAAAAAGAAAAACCTTAGGAATCTTGTAGCGACATTGGAATCTCAATCAGAACGCATCAGATATACAAACTTTAGAATTCAAAGCCTGATTAACACAGGATGGAGAACTGACTAATGATTCCGTAGGCAATGACAGTAACGGATCAAGACTAAAAGTAAGATCATATACCAACAGAGAAAAAATTACTTAAGACCTAAAAGAACAGGGATCCAATTAATAACATTAGGAACCAGATCCATACTCCTTGCGCATTTCTGCACAAGATAAAAAATGAAATTCAAAATTTCAAACAGCACCGCAGGCTGAACTGATCCCGCACCTGATAAGTGTTATCGAATTTATCGTACATAAACCGAGTGATAATACTCGTTTTTCCGACGGATTGATCCCCCAGGAACACTAATTTGTACTTCGCGAGAGCCGAAACCGGAGCCATTAATCAATTTCGGGTCGATTGAATCAGTAACCAGACCGGACCTTCGGAATCGGATCGATTGCTGTCTTTTCTCCGACGGAAAGATCACGATCTCCCCGGAAAAAAGTGACCGGATATTGTGCCGGAGAGATCGATGAGGTGAAGTTGATGCGCGTTTGTGTTTTTCGTCAATATATGAGCGAGATTGCTAATGACGAGCACTATGCGTGTCTGTCTCTGCGCGTGAAGCAAATGAGAGAGGATGGGGAAAAGTATTCACTACTGCTCCATTAATATTTTGTTTTTTTTTTATTTATTTTTGGGGCGGGGAAATGAAAATTATTGAAAAAACAGAAAGGTGGCGGAAGTTTTTTAAGCGAAGCACATGATTTGATCGCTTCCGTTCCTTTTTCTTTCGGGGGGAAAATAACTTGATCGTGAGACGATGATCTGTTGTACTCCAAAATTTGTTATTTTATGAGTATTTTATAGTATTATTGTTATTATATAATTAAAAATATTTTTTGATCTGGGGACAATAAATAAAGTAAATAAAACGTTAAAGTAATTAAACATCACAATAATCGCAAAATAAGACTAATATCTATATATTTTTATAAAAATGATCACATGGATATAAATACAATTATATTTGATCTCGATTGTAAGATACAAACTAGTTCGAGATCAAGTGATTTTGAGAACATCTCAATTTGAATAAGCCTTTGAGATCTAAGAAAATTGGCAAACATCACTAATAAGGTCTAACTTAGTTGGCGAAGTTGAGATTTCACGATCATAAAAATCACAAGTTAAAAACTTTGTCAATTACATGGGATATTGTCCGCTATATGGTATGATTTGGTATACTGTATAGTATGAGTTATTATCTACTATAATAGTAAATATTATTGAGTATAGTATGATTATTGTAATAATTTTTATTAGATATTGATGTCGATATAAATGACTGTGCTTACAATCGATTTATTTCAATTAATAATAATTCATCATTTTTACCTAAAAAAAATAAAAAATAAATGGAAAACACCAAGTTTGTTAGGAGGTCTTAAACTAAAACACTTCAATTTTTAAATTAATCGGGTGTGACCCGAGTTGGATAAAAGATACACATACACAATTATATTTAAGCATTTAAAATCCAATACGGGGTATTTTTATTTTTTAAATAGATTTATTCCAGACCCAATAAACAAAGTCCATCTCTCGGGCCTTATTGATACTTGTTCTAGTATATTGTTTTTATAAATACATCAGTGTTTTGTCGTACATTTTTTTTTAGAATTATCTTATTAATTTAAGCATTGCAAAACTATAATTGAAATCTATACTACACGTTTCTTTAGATTTATGGATGCACAAGCAAGGATAATTTATCATCCAAAGAAACTTTAGTCGGACTTAATTAAAACATGTAGCAATTATAATATATTAATATAATATCTTTTATTTATTCGTGCATAGTTATTATATAATTAGTTCAAATTTAACTAAATATGATTCAAACTAATATATCAAATAGAAGTTCATATCAATCGGTGCATAATTAGAGACTGTGGCATGAAATGGAACATTCAATTCTATATTTTCTCCCATTATTTTTGTCAATATAATTTTTAATAATATTTTTTATTTAATTGAGACAAAAATAATAATTAATTTTCCATAATCACACATAAGGAGTTGGTTGTTGCCGCCGAGAGCCGCACACTGGAGAAAAGCCCGTAGTGGAAACTGGAAAGCACATTCACAACAGAAAATCACGCTAGTTAACTGCTCGACTCCATATTCAAACCGCAGCTGAGATTGACGCTTCAACTCCTCCTCTCCACCCTCTCTCGTACAACACACCGGCACCGCCCATTATTTCTCACCGCCGCGGGGTAAGTGTAAGTATATGTAGGTATTCATCCATGCATATCTGTCGTATATCGTATTCACACAACAATTTCATTTGCAATCTGATTCTGTTGTAGTGATATGTTCAGTGGACTTTTTTTTTTCTTCTGCAATTTCGTATTCTATAGTTTCTGTTTTCTCGTACTGCATTTGGAAGATGTACATACTGTGCGCGGTTCCAGGATTTATCACATTTAGTGGAGAAATTTTTAATTCGTAGATTATTTCTTTAGTTATTTATTCTTTCTTTCTTTTTTGGAAAGATTAGGACGGTATTTGCTGTTTTATTTCTGTTGATTGGCTTAATTTTTCAAAAGTAGGGCTACAGAGGGGACCCGGCTTTCTTGTCGGTTGTTTGCTTTATGTATTAGACTTTTGAGAAGTTGCAGGAGTATTTTATGTGAGTATAACATGGTTGGTGCAAGTATACTGTGCTAGAGGATCTGAATTTGGAATATAATTGGATTCACTGTGCCCTTTTTGCTGATTCAAAGACAAGAGAAGATGAGAAGAGACATGGAATTGAAGATTTGATATTATATTGCCTTGGTTTCATTTTCTTATCATGTAAGATAGCTGTGTTGAGGAGGCCTGGTTTGTAAGTGACTGAAAATGTGTGCCCATAATCTTTTATTTGATTGTAAATGGGAAGATGGCTTCTGTAAGGTAATTATTTGATTCGATAAAAATTATATATATTATGTTTTGAGGGTTTTTTTCTGCAGTGTGGGAAATTACAAAATCAAAGTCTGCACTGTTTCCAAGAAGATGGTTTCTTTTGAGACAAGTGATCTGAAGAGTGAGTATTTAATAATTTGAGTATCTCTTTATTTTATCAAACTTTAGTAACCTAGATTTGGAAACTCAAGGTTGGACGAGCATTTATTTTCTTTTTTTTTTTTTTTGATTTAGTGGTTGGACGAGCATTTATAATCAGTGTTATAGCTGATGTTGTTTGTAAACGAAAATATCTGGATCTATAGTTTTGGTTGAGGGAAAGATTTGGTGGCTCTCTTGCCTTGACTTCCCTCTTATATATTCCAGTCTGAAAAGTTGGTTTCAAAGTTCTTACGAGCATACTGGTTCTCATAGCATGCTTGCTTTCTTATATAGGAAGTGTTGCACACCTTTTTCGAAGTTGACCACATGCACAATTGCCAAGTTTTTCATATTGTTGAGATTCTAATTGTGTATATGACATGCGGATCTGTTTATTTTATTTTGTGTTAAAAGTGTGCTAGAAAGATAAATAGAAAGCAGTTATCATGCAGGATATATGACATATCCAGAGTGGCAATTAAGTTAATTTAATAGTATTTGCATGTCCTTGCAACTACAGATATAATCTCGGATGGTGTTTGCTTCAGTAATCGTTCACCTGTTATACAATTGGAATGATCTCCAGTACCCTTTGTCTTCACATTTTTCTTAATAGAAGTGGCATGCACTTGAACCGATACATGCTATCTTTCAGATGGTTCAGTTAATTGTAAAGCTTCTTATATTGATCTCTTTTTCATTTTTTTCCATGTTAATTTGTCAGCCTTGTTAGGCATGGTTGTATATGATAGCACCTGAATGCTCTATTTCATGTTTATTTTCTAACACTTGTTAACAGAGGTTGGACTAGGATTGACTGGGTTTGGTCTTATATTCACATTCGCCGGGGTCTTGCTTATCTTTGATAAGGGTTTTCTAACAATTGGAAATGTAAGCTAACTGAATTCATATTTCCATTTCATTTTAGTTACCCTGTTAAGTATTAGGCTCCAATGCTTTTTTTTAACTGTGAATATTGCATGTGATTTATAGATCCTCTTCTTGTCTGGAATGATATTGACTATTGGAATGAAGTCTTCCTTGCATTTCTTCATGAAACCCCAGAATTACAAGTACTAAACTCAGGTGGATCTCTCTCCAGTCTCATTGTTTATTTTCATCTCATTATCTACTTTCTAACTTTCGTTGCTGTTGGCTATCTCACAGGCTGCTGTTTCTTTTGTGTTGGTTTTTTCTTTGTAATCACAGGATGGCCTATTATTGGCATGATTGTAGAGACATATGGTTTCGTAAATCTTTTCAGGTAAAATTGAGTGCTTAACATGGCTAGAAACTTTAATGTTTCCATTTTATGGCTGACCCAGTCTATCATTTTAATGTAGTGAATTCTGGCCTTCAATAGCAATTTTCTTCAGGAAGTTGCCAATAATTGGTTGGATGCTACATCAATCCTATGTACCAGCTGTATGAGACCTGATTTTTTCACAAATTATTTACTAAATAACCAGACATCAGTGTGCTGATCATTTTTATTCCCAGATGACTTCATACATGATACATTTGGGAATATGTGGAAACTGGTTAAGCTGCTTGATCAGAAGAACATGATGAAATCTTTTATAATCAATAAATATACGAATCGTTTTTGGGTTAATTGACAGTAAAGTATAGGAGGAGGTTACTTTACTAACTGGGTTTGGATGATGGTCAGATCCGATGCTGCCACATCAGTTTCATAGATTAAAGCATTTTTAGGTCCCGCCCCTCTCTGCATTTGCATTTTGAAACCTCTGCCTGTTATGCTAATATCTTCACGGGTTTTCTTTTCTTTTTTGGTATGTTCTTGTGCTTCTTATTGCAGTACTTTGTCCGTCAGCGAGGCAGACGTGTTCCTGTCTAACGTTCAACTCAAATCCTAGTTAAAACAAGCCAGACAAATCAGAGGATGGATATTCTATGACGCTGAGTAATGATCTCCTGAACTTTATTGTGTTTCAGGTTTCTAGTCGCTCGACCAGTTGACCTAATGATTAAATTCTTTTTTAGTCCTTCATATGCTTTTTCTTGTAACTGCAGTTACCAATCTGCATCTACGCTGTGTGATACAGTTAGAACTTAGCATCGACCTGATCCTCTGATTGACCACATGCTGTTTACTATTTGACACCCATGCTGGTAAGTGGTAATGAGACCTTATTACTGATATACGGTGGGACGAAGCAATAGACTCTTAGCAGTGATGGATACCAAAGTTGGTGTTCCAGCTTATAATTGTCAAAGATAGACAAAGTTGTAATCAGGCATCGGCTCCATTACCGGCCTGTTGTTTGGTTATCGACTTGCTCGTTTTTAGTATTTTAGGCTCCGCATTTAGATCTTTCATTATAGTTTTGAGTTTAGTCCTATATTTTCATGATGAATGACAACGATAATATTATGTATATTAGTATATATATATATATATACATATATAAAACTTTGCGAGTCAACTTAGACAAAAAATTAATCATACGAGTATTAGTTATTGATACTTGATTCTGCACTGCAAAAGTATTCATTTTCTCTAGAGGAGTATTAGTCCGAGTTGAATTCATCTAAATCTTGAAAACTTAAACCTACTTATAGGCTAAAACTTGTAATATTTTATATAATATATTTATTTATGCATAACTAATCTTTTTTTTTTTTCTCATTTTCGAGCATTTGAGGCCAAATGTTTATTACTCGTTATAATACTTGAAAAATAAGGCCCTCATCTAACATTACAATCTTTCTTGTTAAAAGAAACTACTAAGAATAAAATTTTTAATATCTTAATATTGCAAGAAAGTATTGTAATTATTACGTGAATATAAGACAAACAAAAAAGTATCAAAATTGAGTATTTATATTAAATAGTTTCCTTTAAATTATGTTATAATATAGTTGTATATAAAAATAATGATTGCATTGGTGTAATTTTAAATATAAAACTAACAAAACATATATATAAATAAAAGAATAGGATAAAATTGAATTGTATTTATGCTCCCGAAAAGCATTTTGTTACATCCGCCTTTAACTAAGCTACGAGCCTACGCCTAAAGTACCAACCAAATTCAGAAACCCTCTCTGGTCTAAAATTCCGAAAACACCCCTCGAACCTCAGTTTAGTTCTCTCCACTGTCAGACAGCCAAGTGAAGAGAGTTCTGCATATCGGAAGAGAGAATGGCTTCGGCTTTGAGATCCACCATACTCCGCCATGTTCGCGTCCCCGTCTCCCGGACCCTATTCCTAAACGGATCCCGTACCTCGGCCGTCCGCTCAATGTCGTCTCACGGCGACGATCACCTCGACAAGCAGGAAGTTGTTGACCGGGTTCTTGATGTCATCAAGACCTTCCCCAAAGTTGACCCCTCAAAGGTTTACTCCCTTTATTTCTCTTACTGCAAACCCCCAAGCCCCGCCCCCCGTTTTTTTGCCCAACTCTGTGAATTGTTTTCTCGATTTCTGTGTGCTGAAATGTGTTTTGTGTTTTCCTTAGGGATAAATACAGGGAAAATGGGAAAGGAAAAGAAAAAAACAGATTATTTTTTATCTTTATTCTGTATTTTATTTGCATGGATGCTTGCATCAACTTATCTATTAGGCCTGAGAAGGTGGAAGGCGTTAAATGTGTTTAATGGGATTGCAGTATCACTGTCTATACGATTCCAATGCAGTGTTGGTGAGTTTCTATACGATTCCAACACGTTGGTGGGAAAATTAGTCTGAATGGTACCAAAAGTTCTTTTCGTTTCTCTTTCCACAAAGATCTTACTTTAAGATTGCTGTTCAAACGGGGAAAATGTTGCGAAGCCAGCAATTCATTAATCTGCAACATAGATTTTTCTGCTGGATTTGAGAGAATCATCTACATTGCTATAATTTTATTCTTAGATGTTTGTACTTCTAACTTTTTGTCTCATTGCTTTTAGAACTTTGCTTAAGAGTTAAGAGAGTCAATAAGAGACAGGAAAGATTCCTGCATTCTAATAAGTATTCTCTTGATATAGTATAGTACGTTTAACGGGTATGACAAATGAAACACGTAATTCTTTTTAAAGAAATCAATAGATAATCTTGGCCTGACTTTATTTGAAGACCAAGTTCAGGTGTATGGAGTCAAGAATCATCCTTTTATCAAAACTTCAATATGGTGCTTAATAATTATTATTTTCTTTAGTATGACATATTCTATGCAACTATGATTTTATTTCTGAGTGTTAGGAATGTGTGGAAGGGCTCGTATGGAAATGCATGCTTAAATCAAAATTCCAAATAGGGTGGAAATGGGTTCAAGTTTGGCTTGATTTGGCAACATCGTCCCAACCTCTTTGCTGAAGTCTGGTCTCTTTGTGCTCACATGTGCTCGGGCTATAGAACAACCGTGAAAGACAAACTTGAGTAACATAATATCTAAACAAATAATATGTTAACTCTTCGTCTGTGATGAAACATCAAATTTGTTTCTTTCTTTTGTTCTAATTATATAACAGGAGATAAGATGGGCCCATATTCTTGCTATCCTCATTGCTAAAAGAAAAAGCAAATTTAGAGATGTATAAGATTTACCTACCCCTTTGTAACCTGATATAGTGGACATCTTAGGATCTGCGGTGTTTCTCATTAAATTAGACCTCTAGTAATATGTTTTACTCTTAGCTTGACTTATTCATAACAACTAAAAAATACATATACTTAATCAAGATCTAATTATGCATGTTCCTAGCTGCTGTATACTACATTATGGAAGAGGTATCCACATCCTTGTGTGTGTTGAGAGAACAAGAAATTAGGTGCTAGATTTATTAAATATCAAAATCAATAGTCCACTACCTAGTGCTTGCCATAAAAGTTTATAAAGCCCTTCACTCTGGCTCTGACTCTGGTGCTCTTTAATTTTCTTTTTTTTCCACGATGACCTCCTTTAGCTACTTGAATTAATGAAAATCATTTTTTTGAAGTAATCATTTTAGTAGAGAGTTGGTTATGAATTTCGGACCCCTGATTAATTATCAGAACATTGTAAGAGCTATATTCATTTTGTGAATTTCAAAATTTTCATGTCTGGAGTTTGATTTGGATTATCTGCTTCTTGATGTTTGTCGTCCATATCCACCTTACTTGAATCAAGCAATATCACCATTTTGCATTTTAAAATATGCAGGTGACTCCTGATGTTCATTTTCAGAAGGACCTGGGTTTGGATAGCTTAGACACCGTGGAGATTGTGATGGCTCTTGAGGAAGAGTTTAAGCTGGAAATTCCTGACAAGGAGGCTGATAAAATTGACTCCTGTCCTCTTGCAATTGAATATATCTATAACCATCCAATGGCTAGTTAAGTTATGCGGCAGTCTTTTGTTTTGGGTTTTCATCTCTTTGCTGCAATTAGACATGTATCCCGTTTTTGCTTCACTGTGGTATTTGTAGAAATTTGATCCTGGGATGAGTAATAATTTGGCCCTGTTTGACAAAAGAATCTCTCTAAAGATTTCTTTCTGAACCAAAAAGGTCAATTTGCCTTTGCATTTTTCATGCCAAGATACAGTGTATCTGTAGATTGTCCCTTCACCCTCAACAAGTTAAAAAAGAGAATTCTTGACACGAGTTGAGCAGTTCATGGATTTCATTGTACTTGTACCTACGTATCAATGGAGAGGTAAGATTTCTTTCCTCAAAACTAGCTTGGCATCTTGTAGCTTGGTCCTCATCATCTTTAACTTTTTCTTCTGCAATATAAGAATGCACTAATGCCTGTTTGTTTAAGTGATCCATGGCATGATGGAGATTGTCGACTGCTTCCTTGTCACAATCCAGGATAAGTTCTGGGAAATACTCATCTAGTTTCTTTGAGAAGCTGCAAGATGAATTCCCTTGTGCTGTAAATGCTTGTTAACACGAGCTTGATTGTTTTGAATAATGCCTAGTTATGCTGCATTTAATGTGCATTTTCTCATCAATTTTTTGCGTATTGTAACACAAGACAATATAGGATGTTAATAGTGTTATAAAACTCGTGCTTGAGATTGTCAAGCAAGGGATTTTACTAATTGCGTAAGATGAGTCGAGCCAGCTCCAGCTGCTCAACAGATGATTTGAACCTTTTGAGATGATAAGGTAGAACAACTATTTGGGATCTATGTAATAAACGTAGGGTGAGGAATAAAATTGAAATCTCACTTAAACTTTTGTTAGATGTAGTATTTTATACCCAAAATTAAATTGTGAATAGAGTACTTTTAGAGAGGATATCATATACAGTATATTTTTCAAAAATTGAAGAATAAAGTATAGCTATAATATTTAAGAATGAGTAAAGATATAATTAATCGAGAATTTTAGGTAAGATAAAAAAGTTATAACATCACTTTCCAATATATATATAAAGTTGAAGAGAATAGATCAAGTACAAGCCACTCAGTTCAATGAAATTGCTTGTCAAGGAAAACAAGAACACTGTTGCCCTTCAAGAACATGAGTTGTATTGTAATCTTGAAGTTCCATTGTGAACAAACTTCCCAACCAACCTGAATTAACTCATATCCCACCAAACAAACAACACAAGTTGAATAAATATAACTCATGAATTCCAATCTGCAGAACATCAAGAAACAAACACCAAAACAAGATTACTACATCACTCAATCAGCCTGACACTGTCTGAATCATGCGCATGATGGAAAGCGCCACAGCCGAGAGCTGAAACGTGTCTCCATTCCTCTTACTCAGAGGCGAAACTACGCCTTGCTTCTCCTTGAAGCCATCTTCACAGGTGGTGGAGGCCTCCATGATCGAGCTTATCTCCACATTGGCATCATCAAACCGTCTAGCGTTGAAGTGCTTCATGGCTGCCTTAACGGAAGGGATTGCGTCTGAATAAAGCTCAAAGCAATCACTCAGGCATTGCCTAACATAGGGATCCCATTTCCTGTTCTTCAACAGCTGTTTGATGTGGCAACGTGTGTCAGTCACGTTGTAACGTATCAGCCGGATGGCGATGGTGCCTAGGCCTTGTCGGGTGGCGCACTGACTCGCGGGGGCTGCCTGCAGGGAAGTTGTGCAGAAGTTGTAGTCGATGTTTGGATCATTTTTAGAGAATGTTTTGCATGTGGCGTTGATTAGGCTTTGGCCATCTGATCCTGGGACCATGATGATGATGATGATGATCGATACGGAGAGGAAGAAAAGGGAAAAGGGCTTTCTTTTGCATTGTTTTCGAGTTCTTCGAGGGGAGTTATGATGTTTTTGAGGATGGGCAATTGTTGTTTTTTTGTGATATCTGATGTTCCAATGAGGAATGGTTTTTTATAAAGGAGATGTGCAAGTGATGGGGTGGGGAGTAGTTTCAAAGTGTCATTACTTGGGGAAGAAATTATGTGGAAGTAAAGGCTGATCAAAACTCTTGATATGCTAAATCAGACTCTGATTTATTGTATCTTCTGACCGATTCCTTGTCAGGTTTTATCGAAGAAATTATCCATCAATCATAATACTTTCTCGTACAGGTACAACACATTCTTGTGCAGTTGGAATTAAGTATGTGTCCCGTGCATGCTTTGTCGTTAAACATCGTATTGCTGCTGATGCGGACGCATTATCTGTACGAGATTCAACTGTCAATTTTACCCGTTTTCATTTCTCAGGCCAAAAGAAAAAAGGGAATTCAAGTACGCAATTAAAACCAACTTTCTACAATGCTGGGTTCTTAACTACTTCTCTGACTTCAGTATCAAAAGATTATTATTGGGAATCACACTATAATTCCCGAGAGAGAATTATGAATACATGTTAGGAGATCGAAAACAAAAACTCGAGGATGAAATGTTAGCCTTTGATGGATCTGGTTTAAATGAGTACAGTTTAGGGGAATTGGTTCGGGCCAAATCAGGTTCGAACAAGAATTTTTCTTAAATGAATTGGGTAGTGGTATTAGATTATATTTGCTCCAATTTTGATTGAATTAGTAATATTCGATGCGTGTGCTAAATAAGAAGTCTCGACATTCTTGGACTTAAGTGCCCACTAGACATGTGCGATAATCACAATATTAAAACTTGCAACAGCTCAACATAATCGTGTCTGGTATACTATGTTTCTTTCTAGAGCCCACGATTAATAATTACTTGTAGATTGATTTGTTGCTAACGATCGCTAATCAAACCTTGATTTTATAGCACTGTGACAAAGACATTGAAGTAAGATTTGGACGTTCCTGCATTCATAAACATTGATGATCCCTCTGTTAATAACTACAATTGCTAGTAACTAAAGAGTATATAGTATATATGACGAGAATACTTATGGTTAGAAATATAATCATACTAGATTTTAAAGAGACGCCGTACGTCGAGTCGGGTATAATATCTGGAAGATGCTCTCGGAGAGAGAAGGCAGATCACGATGCTACAGCGATCACACTGCGCTCACGCCAATCGATGTATACACACACTGAGGAAGGATCACTATAGTGAAAGATTTAATTGACGACTATAGTATTACGTATATCCGAGAGTCGTGCTTACGCGATATCCGGGAGTGAGCTGATATACGTCTAACTGAGAACGATTAGATAAAGTACGACTATTAAGCGCATGAAGTGAGAGAGAAAAGCATGATAGATTTTTCTATGTGCACTACTAGGTAGACAAGATGTAGACGCGCTCACACCATCAGCGAGATCAGGTTTATAGATCGGTCTTTGAGGCTAGGAGCATGCACCTGATAACGATTTTGTTAGTGGTGGAGTGATGGAAGTAAGGGACATGTCCGCATCCCACTACTATAGTTAGTGGACGTCGGTTGATGTGGTACGGGGTATCAAGAAAGAGAGTCCAGGTCAGAGGTGATACTATCATCAGCGCGACAGGACGCGAGAGGAGTGAGTGGAGTGCTAATTAGTAGACAGTACGAATACGTATGTGTGCACTATACATGATAATAAATATGCAAAAGAGGGTAGTTTATTAAAGCTCATGTGCAGTAACTGGAAGTACTGGGGCAATAATTCACATGTTATCGCGGATGATGTCAAGGTAGAGTCATAATTCATCGCTAGTTGGTGTGGTCAGACTCAGACGCGGACCTATATGACACGTATAAGGTCTATGAGCTTGAGAATAACTGACACGTCAGTGCAAGAGGGTCACTGAGACTCACAATTTCCACATGATCAATTCGAGAGAATATAGGAATATGAGCGCACACGTATCATCTTATAGCAGCGGATGACTCTCGTTCAGCTACTATAATTATGAACTCACACCAGTAGTGAGCACAGCTATGGACATAGTCTTCTATCAGAGTGAGCGCTCCACACGCGCAGACTGCCATCAATGGATGCATTTATTTTGCTGAGAGCGAGTTCCCTGGGTCTTCGATCCACACAGCACCAGACTAGCTATCGCGTATAACATAGCGAGACGCTACTAGCGTCTGGCATAGGGGAGAAAAAAACAACCAACATGAATAGAATTAGGGTGGATTTCACCGTACATGATCGCGGAAAGTCCGACGAATTTTGATCGCAACCGGGTTGGATGTGTACAAGCTCGCTACGATGTATGTAGACGTATCTCTGGAGTATATATTTCGGATGCACGGAGCAAGAGGAGATTGGATACACGCTCTTACGTCGCTCAGACACGTGCGAGAGAGAAGTAAGAATGAACAGAGGATCATGAGGCTAGCAGCACAACTCTCGCATGATGAGTCGAACAGGTATCAGAGAATTGAAGGGCCTTATCAGTGCATAGCTGGAGACTGAGCAGACACGTGGAGAGAGAGCAATCTGAGGACGTTAGTGCGAGGTATAGAGAGTCAGAGAAGACAGTACAGTCAGAGGATGAAGCACGATGACACCTCTGATTGCGATACGATTATGCAGTGATCGATCGGTGTGCTACCGCCATACTCGATGCTTCAAACGGAGAGTCTCGGATATATACACTCAGCGGAAGATGTCCTGTAGTATATGTGCGAACAGAAAAGGAATCAGAAATTCACGGAGGTAAGGTCTAGGGAGGATTTGGCGGCAGTCCGGTTAGACTTAGATCGATTAGCGCGTGCTCGGTATCACGTATATCGATGGCCTGCGCCCGGTGTGTACACAGATCTGAATTGGTTGATAGGACTGGATGTGCCTACATAAACCACCAAATATACCATTTTTCCATGGTGTTGTGAAAGATCAAAGGCTAAAAAGATAAAATTAGAGTTAAACTTCAATTGTTAGCCCTCAAAGAACACTCCTACAAATGGGTAGAAGGTGGAGTATTGGTGAATGCAACTACCTAGCTAGGATATCTATGTGATGTATCATGTACTGGTGGCAATTTTGGGTGGTTTGGGTTGGCTATGGGTTAGATATGGGTCGGATTGAAAATTGGTTTGGGTATTATTCACTTCAATATAATATGATATTTTTTTTAATAGAAATTTGAACTGTCATTAAAATATGTTTATTAGTTTTTAAGTTATGTATGTAGTTATGATATCAAATATAATTATGAATTGTTAGCTTTTAATAACTATTTTTTCTCAATATTGTACCAATTCTTTTATTTATTAAAATTCCGGTTAAACTCTGTTCGATTTGGTTTTAATGAATGAACACTGTTAAGAACAACAATTTACTAGTTACCAAAATTATAGGCTCATGCTTCCTTTTTTTTTTAAGCCTAATGAAAGTATATTTATCTAGAAAATATTATGCTTATATAATTCTAAAAGAAAATTGAAAAAAATACTTTATGATCATGAATATAGTAGTATCTTTCTTCAAATTGTATAGTATTATTAAAAAGCAAATATTTTTAATCTATTTTTTAAAACTACAAGATATTATTAAAAATAACATTTGACTGACCAATAAAAATTTTAAATATATATAACGAATTGAATCCATTGCAAACCATGGCAGAGTATGATTCTAGTAGCACGTACCGATTAACTCATTATACTGTCTACTAGATTAGAGTCGCTGATCGAGTAGTATATTGATTCACTCGTAGTTGGTCCTTGCCGTAGGTGAGGTGAAAGTGGACTGAGAGCGCGAGCATGCTGATTAACCAATCAGCTAGTGGAGACTACGTATGATAGTCGCAGTTCGAATCTTGCACGTTACGCAGATCATAGCGATATGCTGCATGGCTTACGATGCCTCATAGCCTATTCTCCATTGCAGCGCGCTAGGTCACAGATATTGATCCGGAAAGACGTCGCGACGTAAGAGCGGGCTGACAGTCTGGTGTAAGAGATTATTGTCAGATACGAGCCATCATAGCGAGTGAGAGCTATCGCGCTACCGTAGAGCTATGCAGCTGCCAGATAGGTTGTGGGTACACTATGGCACCAGGCTGTGGGCGTTTACGGACGTAATGATCGCCTGCGTTAAGTCGCTGATCGGTGGTGACAGTGACAGAGGAAGCTGGCAGATAAACAGATAGTGAAGCCTGCAACGAGAGGCTCAGGGCGCACGTTCACGAGACTTTAGAGTGCCCCACGCGCGTATCTCTCAGTACCTACTAGACCCGATCGCGAGCACGGCCTTGTTCGTGGTATTGGACGGAAACGCACAGGCAAGTCTGATGTCATCTGAGGCAACTCACAGATTAGCGCGACGGGTCGGAAGCCATGAAGCCGGGTAGCGGAGATGACAGTCCATGAGGAGTTATTGCCGACACATATAATACTAGCTGCTTGAGCATTCACCTCAGCAGCGCGAGATATAACAAATCGCAGTCACTCAGAAGGGCATATGAGAGTCACCAAGTACAATTATTGAGGGAACCATTAATACACGATATAACATTATGCTATATCAGTCGCATAGATCAGCTGTCGCTATATCTAGTCGCTGACTGAGAGGTCCGATCGCAGGCTCACTCGACACTTAGAATTCAGAGCTATAAAGAGCGCCATAATAGATGCGTTAGCATCTGCGTATCTAACTATCTGCAGCTACTAGGGGAGCTCGTCGACACGCACGAGGCTAGGATGTAGGTATAAAGATCCTAAGAAAGCTGCCGCGCCTTGCTTATCATAGGAGGTCAGTCTACTCTACTATCATAGAGGATAATAGTGAGAGATATCGTGTGTTAGCGAAGTCGTAGATTACTAGAGTATCATTTTCAATCAGATTCAGATCACTGATCGGGGCGCTTCAGCTATATAGGCGTGCATTGGAAGTCAGCATTTGCTCAGTGAGATGAAGTATGTGGTCGAGTAGTCGTGACACGGCGCTATTGATCGCAAGCTTGTTCATCGTGTAGGAGCGCGATCGATTGCACTTTGACTAGCGATATAGAGGCGACTTGGGTAGGAGGTGGTATGATAGTATATTATCTGAGTACCTGAGTCTATGTCAAAGAGATATCAGGGCATAGAATAGCGACTCACATACGTGAACTACGAATGCAGCGCCGAGATAGCAACAGGTCGGGTGGCACTGTATGATATGAGCGAGGTTCTAGTACAGGATGCATCTCGTCTCGATGCTATTCTCTGGGAGGTTGCTAGGCTATATTGCAATTGAGTCAGTTTGAAGATAATACGACTACAGATGTCATAGACCAATACATAAGAATCGAGTGAGCGGATCTATGCGAGGCTCTGTCTATAACTTAACTGATTATGTCGTGCGTACCGATTAGTCAGGAGGAATGCTACAGATGATGTCATTCATTGCATTCGTATATATATACGCGACTATGGTGCTGGTAGAACCTGCTCGAGGATGACGTGAGATCTATGGCGTCATAGTATATAGCCCAGTTAAGGTCGTCAAGGATATGTATTCTCACGTAGTAGAGGAGGACTATAAAGCGGATTTGCTTGTTCTGATGTATTGTCGATCATATCTCATTTAATATCAGCATTATTCAATCGAAGGATGCAGGATTGTACCGTACGGTCATGATGTGGCATCGATATCGATGCGATTCGTGTGTCTAGAGGACAAGAGAGTTTGTAGAGAAACTTACACCTTCCTGGGCCAAGAAATGCACCAAGACAGAGAGAGCTTAGACTTACACCTGGTGTCCTTGGCAGTGACTCAAAAGGGAATGAGTTAAACATTTGCAGTAGTGTTAAAAAGGAAGAATTTCTGAACCTCTCATTGAACGTCTCACCTTAACCAAATTACTGAATCATTTTGCTTCTCCCCTTTAGTCGACAAGGAAGATAACAGATCCTTTCATCCAAATCATAATCTGATGATACTCAAACATTCTTCCAGAAACATAAAATATCATCCACCCCTCAACAACATAATATTTCATATAATTAATTCAAACTGGATGCAAAATCTCATACAACTACAATATGTCCACCGAGACGACTCTTGAATTCACTGGTTCTTCTCTATGGCATAGAGAGTAACAAACTTGAAGCTGTCTACCCTCCCATATATCATATAATGTAGCACAATGACAATTCGGAATGCAAGCAAACTTCAGTTGACCAAGGCCCAATTTTCTTCGCATATATATCCAAGCTGTTTGTCTTCCCTTTATAAGTTGATTGTCAAGCTCTACCATCAGATTGCAAAGGTAATTGGCATACAAAGTATTGGTGTATGTTATGGTCTCACTCTCATCAATCAAATTCCTCTTCACCTCCACTGCTGTCCCAAAACATTGCAGCCATTTTCATGGCCAACTTTGCAGCCATTTCCCTCCTCTGGAAATCAGGCATCAATCTCAACCCACTGCGCATATTACCAATTTCAGCCATCAGCATTTCCAAATCCTCAAAATCATATGCTTTATCCTCATCGAGCTCTGATGCTCTGTAGGCTTCATGGGCCACATTTGCTTCTTCTCGGTCAAGCGCTTCCGGCAACTGAGAAGCTGATGTTGATGGCTGGCAGTCTTCTCCACCGGATTTGGCTTCACAATCTCTATTTAAGATGTCACGATCCCTTTCCAATGGTCCCCCAGTTCCCGAGGTCGAAACAGGACCATCGGCCGACATCCATCCTACATCATCCCATGGTTCTGCTGAACCAGAAGATAATTTCTCGTATTCAGGTTCATAATCAGATTCTTCTTCTGACTCTGCATAAAAATTAAACAGAGCATTTTCAGTAGATTGATAGACCTAATAACATTGACATAAATAACAACTAGCAGCTAAATCTAAAAAAGCAAAACACATCAACCTTCTTGTTCAGGTAACAACGGTTCATTATCTTATCACCAGACTTCAACAACATTCCAGGCCACATATGAGCAGAGAGAGCCCCATAAAGTCTGTCAACACCCTGTGAATCACCATCTACGGAGAGGCCTGTAAGAAGAAGTTACTTTAAAACACTATCATATCTCCAGAAACTGTTTAAGAATACCAAAAACATTTTTCCAGTTCAGCTAGGATCCACTCTCAGAAATACGTCGTCTTTTGGGCGGTGGATTATTCATTAAAACAAGAAAAAAAATTTTAAGATATGATTGTAGGAATGTTGCTACAGGGATGACACATGAATCACTTAAGTTTTTCCATGAAGACATTGAACAAAGTATCTTATGACAGACCTCATACCAAGTAAATCTGACTGTGGCACATTCTAATGTCCCCATATTCAGCAGTTCATACCAACATGATTACAACCCCTGACAATAAAAATCTGAAAAAAGAGAATGTGATGCTTCAGAGGACATGCATACCGGTACACATTGCGCACGTTAATCTATTTCTCTCTCAATAAAACCTCTCCAAAAATTAATGATGATACTAATCACAATGATGACCAAAGGGGCTAACCATGATAGAGAAAGTTGACCAGAAACCTCCATCCACCAGTTTAAAAATTAAAAAAAGACAGACAGTGAAACATGTCTCCTTGCGATATGTCAGAAAAAGATGGAGGGCCTTACATTTGTCAAAAACAGCATTAGATGCACAAGCTTCAACATATTCAACATTATGTTCGAGACACCATTCTAAGCATGAGGTCTTAAAACCCAATGATGGCTTCATCTCCCAGCAAACTACTTCCTTCAGTTTCAGATATGCCATACTCTGAGGAGTCCAGTTGAGGATTAACGGAAGATTCTCCATGCTTCAACAAGCGTCTCTTGTACTCGGTATGAGCTGAATGACCAGGAAGAAGATCCACCTTGTTGCCGATGCAGAGCAGTATGTCAAACCTCCGAATGTCAGTGCCAGACACCCAGTCTTTAAGAGCAACAAGAGATGAGGGCTGGAAATAATTATGTTAAATAAGACATTATATTATACACCAAGCAGCATGGGCATCACAATTTCGGACGTCAAATAACTAGTCGATAAAACTCATACGAGAAGAGAGCAATGGGTAAGGCTTACATCACAAACGTCAAACACCATCACCAGGGCAACTATCCGGTCAACAATTGGAAAGCTCTCAATAGATAAACCATCACAAAGATGAGCCATCCATACTGAAACATCTGCTGTGTAATACTTTGTGTTGATAGTCCACCTTATAAAGAAACGACATTCACAATTTCACAAGATGGTGATGATCTATGAAGAGATAAAGGCACATCATGATTGGGCAATCTAATTGGCCCATGGAACTTACCCACGGACAACTAACTCAGATGATTCATCAGATGCATCTTCAAAATCAACGCTTAGTAGTCCTATATCCAACATTATAATAATTGAGTGATCCATTATTATGTTAAATAAAGAAACTCATAATCATACTTCACTAAAACTGCAAATCCATCACTATCAAAATGCAATACTACTTCAATGACATCTTTTTCAGAGTATGAAGACGAGGATATAGCATTGCCACAGTTGACCTTTAATTTGGTGAAAACTTCAAAAATTTCTCAACAGATCATTGTGAAATCTGATGGATTACACAACTTAGTAAAATACAATATTTTGATTTACAGACTTAACCAAAACCATGTATGTGAATGATGAGAAAATCAAGAGACTGATGAAAGTCATAACACACACACGAACAAAAGAAAGAACAATGCAGCCATTGAAGGCTTCAAGTAGAAAATGAATTATCCTAGTCAGGGAGACAGTTGCTGTTAAAATTCCAGCTTTTTTTTTTAAGAATACCCAACTCAGTTACCAAAGACAAAGAGCGGCGCTGCGGCATAATAGTTTATCCACACCATGTTTCTTCCCTACTTCTTGAACACGCAAATGAGAGTTAGATGTAACTACTAATAACCAAACTCTGAACAAAAGGCACTCTGCCAATAAATTCTCTAAGATTACTATTTTTTGGTTGGACAAGGATGTGGTAAAAAATCATTTACACAATCTTAAGTAAGCATGAATATTAAATATTTCAATCTCACCACCAAATCAAAAACCCTGGTCCCTGGATATTTTCACAAAAATATGGGTGCACCTCCAAAACTCATGGCCAGCTTGCAGTGCTTTCAACAGCTTTTAACTTAATATTCTCCAACGACCACTCCGTTTTCAAGTTCATTACAAAGTAAATAATTCAGTAAGTACCATACATTCACATCTTGCCCACAAACACAAATTACCTCTTCTAAGATCCTCAGATCATCAAACAAGTTCGCATACGACTGCTTCAATTCACATCATTTAAGTTCCTCACATTGCCATGAATTTCACACAAATCATCGACCAAAATTTTCTTCGAATTCTTCGTATGTATATCTATCTATGAGTAAATTTCCATATAAATAAAGAAAGAAAAATCTCGATTGAGGGAGAGATAGCGAGCCTTACGTGACAGCAGCGTTCGCTTGCCAACATTGGGGGATCCGACAACGACGATCGCCGGTCTCTTCTCCAGCGATTCTCGATCCATTTTTCACCTCTGCTGCTTCCAGTTCTATCGCTGAAAGGGTTTTACTTGCACTTCAGAAGGAAATAGAAAATCTGGGGCTGATTACGGTGTTGACCCGGAACCCGGACTCCTAATTTTATTATTATTATTATTATTATTATTGTTGTTGTTGATATTATTTAAATCTTTTTCTCCATTTAAATAAATTTTTATTACTTTTGTTTATAAAGAAAGAGGATGATTATTTAATTCTGAAGAAGATTAATGAATAATTCAATCATTTTTAACTAATAATTATCTTACAAATTAAAATAAAATCATATATTTTTAAAAATTTACATACAATACAAAAATTCACATATTTAGTGGGACTATAATCATGAAAATTATACTTATTGGGACCTCACCTAAGATATTAATTATTATTTTAATTATATTTCAATTATTGAGAAAAAAAATGGTGCTCCGCATAATTTGTTCTTTTTGTTTTAATTTCTTTTTTGCCTTAAATGCTTATTTTTGTATGAAATTGTTTCTCCCTTCTTTTAATATGTTTATTTGGAGTATATATTTTCTATAATTATAGTTAATAAGTAGTCATATTTTAAGCAGTAATAAAATAAATCAAAACAATAGAATTAAAGAAGCGAGAACAATGTAGATATAATAATTATTATAAAAAAATTATCGTACTAACTTTTGAATACCTAATTTATATTTAATTCATTTATTTTATAAAAAATTAAAATAATAATTTTAATTTTTAATAATTTATAATTTTTTTACTTTTATATTTTCTTTACACTTTTTTATATTTTTAAAATAATATATATTTTTTTTTTCTTTATCTTATATTAAGTTTTTGTTTTAATTAAAAAATCGTGTGCAACGACAATTGGTCAAACCAAAAGGAAAAAATAAATAGTGGGAGGGAGAATAATTGAAAAGCATAAAACATTATAATTTTTTAAAATAATATCACTCGATAAATAAAAAATCAATGAGAAATAGTAATTAATTATTTATTTTTAATTGTAAAAAAGATAAGTACATTAACTTAAAAAAATATAATGCAAAATATAGATACAATTAGATGAATTTTCAACCATTACGATATTATTAAATATACATAAGATTTATATAAATTTTCATATATATACTATATATATAATTTTCTCACAAATGACAGTTATGACACCGTAAACACCGATTTTATTATTATATCAAATAATATCCTAAATTAATTTTCTTATTTTTGTTGCTTTTTTTTTTTTTGTAAATATAATTTTTTGATTTATATATATATATTATTCATAATATATTTTAAAAATATAAAATATTATTTATTATATGCACACAAAAATAATATATATAATAAAAAAGTAAAATATATTAAACTAATCGGATCCAAGTACAAAACGTCAAAACCCAAGCCACGGCCCGAGATTCGGTTATCGATACGAAACGGGTCGGGTTAGACTCGGACCCATTTTCACACGTAGATAAAACAGAAAAGGCTGGGGCAAATTGTCAATAACCGAACTTTAGCAGGGTCAAATTGCCATTAAACCAAACTTTAAACCCAAAGAAAGGCACTCTGTATTTCTCCTCCTCACTCCCTTCCAAAAACTGAGAGTCACACTCCCGGATAAGAAATCACGCCAAACCCTCAGTCCCCAAACCAGCTAACTTTCCCAGCAAAAATGGCATACTTAAGAACAGCGATGGATGCGGCGTTCTGGGACTTAAACGTATCAACTCCGCAGGCCCTTGACGGTGTTGCTAAGGCGGTTCCGGGGGAAGCCGTACCTCTTGATGGTGCAAGAGCGAGTAAAGTCCTCAGAATTCAGCAGCTATCTTTATTGAAAAATGGGTTTCCTCTGGGCATCGTTCCATCTTATGTTCCTTCGCCTAATCATAAGGAACTGGGTTCTTTCGCCCTGCAGTCCCTTGTTGGCAAATTTTCTGTTGGAGACTGGTAAAATCTTTGAACACCAAGACTCGGGCGTTTGCGGGTGTTCTTTTCCTTTTCTTTTTTTCGTGTTTTGGTTTGTGCAATGTGTGTGTGAGTTTATGTTATTGAATGTTTCTGGGTTTTTTGAGAAAATGTTAGAAACAATGGAAATTATGTTTGCTTCTCTCGACTTAAGGCATCTTATCCGGTGAATATGTTGATCTGATTTTGTGTGCGTGGATTGTTATTTTTGTCCTAATTTAAACGTATGAAGTGCTGGTGAATGGGGAATGGATGAAGTGTACATGAATGTGCAAAATAGTCCATGCATTACAATTCACACACATACAGGTGTCTCATATACATCTTCTAGTTACTCTTTCCATTTGTATATGAATGTCTTAGTGATTGTAAAACAATTTATTGTTTGGTTATGGTATTTGGCTCCCAAAAGAGTTTATGGAACACTGGAACTGAATTTTCTGAAGCTAAGCTATTAGGCTCCCTCTGTATGAGTGGCCTCAAAATTCACACATGGAAGCACATGCTATATCATTGGGTGCAGAAGAAATATAGTTGTAGTCTTGATGGGCTGAGTACTTGCTCCAGTTGATTACTTATAGAAAGAGCGTATATCTATGTTGAGATGTACTTCTGATTCAATTTATGAAGCTGCACTCTTCATTTTTAGTTTTACTATATGGTGTTCATTTACATTTTATGATGTAGCAAAGATCTTCTTACAAAGAGATTTTGCCAACTCACAGCTTGCGATTTTATAAAAAGATTTATCTTCCTGATCCATGTGCCACAACGTATTATATGTTTAGGGAAATGTTGATTTCCATGAATTGCATGACCTACTAAATCTTTAACTTGTGTTTGAGGTCTACAGCAACTTCATGTGTTCAACACTTGGTCATTATTCATTCACCCAAGAGAAACTTCCGCTTGGATTTGCAGATATTTTAATTAAATGTACTGATTCCATGTCACAAGTTTTTCATGTGTAGGTGGGTTGGATTAATTGGGCATTGCCGTCCAAAGAAATTGATATCTTCTATTAAAGCTGAGGTATCTGCTGCTGAAGAATGGGACCTGGCTTTGCTTAAAGATACTGCAAAGCATTTCCTAGACAAATCATTGTATGCAATTAATCTATGCTCGCAGATACCATTAACATACTCGTCATCCTTACTTCTGAGCATTGAAAAGCATGGTGAGAGGAAGAAGCGGAGCACCAAGGCTATGCTCTTTCACAAGGCAAAATTCTTTACCTGATGTATTAGTTTCCTTTACATGTTTGTTTTTTATTTTCCTTCATTTTGTAACTTCTACTATTTTCCTATTGGTGTTTGGTCTAATTTTTGGAATGTTTCTTTCTCTTGATTGGTTGAGAGAGTGGAAGAATATAGCAGTGCACCACCTATTGCAAGGCTAAGCATCTTAGAATGACTGCATTCACAAACCTGTTCCAGGTTTATGACAAGTAAACAGACTTAAGAATAAAGAAAAGTAAGCACTGTTTGGTTCAGATATCTGAGCTTTCAGATACTGCTTATCCTAAACTTAATCCAGTTATGGTTCTTTCCGTTAAATTCAATATCTTTGGGCCAGCATTTTGCTTTTCTTCGACATATTGTTTCTCTTAACCAGTCATTACGTGAATGCCAAGTAAAAAATGAAGGCTTCTTTCTTCCTTTTTCTTCCCCTTTTGGTGTGATCATTGGTCAAGTGCTTGAGTTTGGTCTTTCGATCTGTCTGGACTTAATTATTCTCATTGTTTTGATGTTTTCTCTATGCCCCTTTTTGCCTGCAGCTTCCAGATCATGATATTACTTTAGAAGCAGCATGGCCTGAGCTGTTCATAGACCATAAAGGAAAATACTGGGAAGTTCCTGAATCTGTATCCCTGGACTGTTCATCCCTTGTCTCCGAGTCAGGATTCCGGTACCGTTTTGGCTTGCACAAGAATAGCGGCACTCCACAGGCTTTTGATTCCACTAATGCTGATGCACCAGTTGGTTTATTGCCTGGCGTGTGCGAAAGCTGGCTTATCTTATGAAAAGTCGAAGGACTTATGGAGGCAGAAAGAAACAAAGCAGGATCTCATAATACACACAGAAATGGGCGAATATTTGCGTCCTGCATATGATATTCGTCTAAAAGAGCCTCATGCAGCATTATCTGGGATTGTAGGTAATGCCAAGACTTCACAACATACTTTTACAACCTCTGAATATTTTGCCCCTGCCTACTTGTAAGCAGCCCCTCACGTTCATTGCAATTCATTATTTTTTCCTTCGGACGGTGCAGTCAAATGATACGTTTATTTGCGTCATACCACTAGAGCATATGAACTCTTTAATTGCTAGACCGTGCAAAGATGTTTGCTTTACTTCTGTTTTAGGTGTAGATTGTTCTGTTTGTAGCTACTCCAGAAAAACTTATTGATCCTGAGAACAGTTCCTGTAATGTTGCTTCAGATTATACTCCTTAATAATGAGTTTGATTGATACAATTCAATTTATTAGGAAAACCTGTAAATGTTTCTGGCAGCAATAACTGCAAAACTAGATGCGTTTTTCTATGCCTGATTTTAACGTAACATTTTGCGAGCACGCACTCTCCTTTTTCTCTGAGCCTCCATGTCGTGATGAGTGTTATAATTTGATTTATGCTTTTGCTTTCCTTCTTTTCAATTAGGGGGTACTTGTGAGGCATGGTTCGGCGGTGGGAAAGGCTCACTATCTGCTGATGTGAAGGGTTCTTCCGGGGCGAAAGATAGAGGTCGTTTTGGTGTGGATTTATTTGGTTCCGGATGCTTTACTTTCCAACATGGTAAATTCAGAAAGTTATTTGGAGACCTCAGCAGGGTTGATGTTCGCTTGGATGTTGCTTCAGCTACAGCTTTAGCAAAAAGCGTATCGAACCTTTTCAGGAGTTCACAAAGTTACCGATCACCAAATATACCATCTTCCCCTAGACTAGACTTAATATTTCAGCAGCAGGTGAGCTTTATGTTCTCTACATTCCTGTACCATTATGACTTCTGCCTGATCTTGCATTGCAAACATTCGAGATAGTATCTAATTTTCTATTGAATAGGGAGGAGAATGGTAATATTTCTCTAGGGAGAATGGAAATATATGATGCCACTTTTAAAATTTTACCATCAACTTTGATGTATTTAAACTGATGCAGGTTGTTGGCCCATTGTTTTTCGAGTAGATTCCAAGCTTTCCCTTCAATCATTAACTGGGGAACATGGACCCCAGCTGGAAGATGTGATATACAGCTTGAATTACTCCCTGAGGCTCCTGCAATCTGGGAAGGTGGTAGCATGGTATTCTCCAAGGAGAAAAAAGGATGATTGAACTACGCCTCTTTGAATTCTAACTTTACTCGTCTTCTTTTGTACTTTTCCGCGATATCACTTGCTAGCAGCATGAGTTGTGCCCGAAGCAGAGTTGGTAAGAAGCTAAATTCATGATCATTTTATGCCCTGAGGCAGTGAGCAGTTTTGTAAGAAGCTTTTTGCTGTTGTGATTTGCTCTTTGGTAGTTATCAGAAGGCTGTAAAAACATATACATTAAAAACATACATGACCCATGTACACTTAAAATTGCTGGCACATTCCTATCTTTCCATCACTAACGGTTGGCCAGTCGTGGTTGTGGTTATTTCGATATTTGACCCGTCTACCCGATTTGTTGAGCTTACCCGGCCACTGAAATGGGCTTGGGTCTTCAGCCTTGGGAAACCCAATATTACTCTGAATGTCGTTCTTATGATTCTTTTTATGAAGTCCTAATTCTTAAAAATAAGGTTAAACATGTTTCACCCAGTTACACAACATTAGATTTCTTAATCTAATATTGTCCAAGAACTTGCTCAACTCTCTCGTTTTCAACCCAACTTCCCATACAACTCCTCAGTTCAGACTTGTTTCTCCCACTTGATAAATTTCACGGTTCACGCAGCCCTTAACCACAATTTCATAAAATAAATATCATTATTAAACCAGTAATTTCATGTTTAAAATGATTGTAAAATAATATACTTATGATATGTTTATAGTTATTAAAGTAAAAGAAATAGTAGTAGCCCAAAATTGGCTCCATCTTCATTCTACACAAAAGAAAGTCAATCAAAGGCTAGTTGGGGCCAGCACTTGCAGCTTTTGTCCTCAATCTCAGGGTGCACTCCCACTCATTTTCCCTTTTCTTTCCAGAATTCCTCTGCCTTTTGTTCTTTCCAAGAAAACAATCCCCCCATTATTCTCCATTCCCATTTAACTTAAACAGCCATTGCTAAAGAAAAGGACCCTTTTCTGAGCTAATACCAACACTTCCATTCACAGAAAGAAGCCCAACTTTCTGAACTTGCATTTGGATTTGCGACCTTTGCTGTTGATGGTGATGAAGGCCAAGTGGTTTTGCTACTTGAACTGGATTTTTCTCTCTAGTATTCTTCTACTAGCACACTTTGTTTACTCCAAGAACCATGGTAATCTGCCATTGTCCACTCATTTTTCTTACTCTTCTTGCTTTGCTGGTTATTTTCATTTTCCTGTGTTTGCTGCTTGCAGTTTGGATGAAAAAAGATTGAGTTTTACTGTGGACAATGTTGTGATTGATAATGTATGTTTTGAGGATTTTGGTTAACTGCAGCAGTGTATTATTGTAACTTGAGAGTTGGACTCAAAGAAGGGCATGTTACTGGATGAATTTGAATGTTTGTAGCGGCCCATTCTGTACATGGGGGATTGGATAGTTTTTCTTTGTTTGAGGAATAATTGTAGCATAGTGTTTGGGAAATTACAGACATGTTGAAACTATAATCCGGGCATCTTATTCTTATTGTGTGATCCTAAGTTATGATTTCTTGCTCTTGAATGAGGGTGTTAGAGAATTGGTGCAAGTGCTTGACTTCTTGACATTGAAATTGTTACAAAAAAAAGCTTCTGCTGTTGTCTGCTTTCTTTACTGTTGTGATTCTCTTCATTCATGGAGCTTTGGTGGTTCTGATCCTATAAACTTGCGGTTTTCCTATTATCCGACCCTAAAAGAAAAGCCAAGAACTACTATGCTACGCGAGAAGATTCCTCATAAATCATCCGTAATTTCTTAAACTTAAAAAAGGGTTTTTCGGGTGCTTGATTCAATTCTTGCAATGTGGTGAGAAGACATTTGTACAGCATTGAAAGAAAGAAATAGTGTTTGGCAGGAAGGCGGCTGAGAGGGTACTATGTAGTCTTTCAATTCATGGGTGGTCGGCACAGAATAAAGCCATTCATTAAACGTTTGGGACAGGAGACGAGGATCGTTAAAAGAACTTCTCGTAAACCACCTTGTAGAAAATGAGTATATCATGCTCAGTAGAACCATACTTTCCTATGTCAATATGAAAGAGAAAGAAAGAGAACTATAGATCGAGAAATTCACATTAGGTACACCGGATTGGATCAGTCACCCTCAGCTTTCGTTTATTCAAATATATACCCTGCAATCCATCATATGAATGCAACTATTTCCCATCATTTTGATTACCTATATGTAAACAACTGAAGAGTGTGGAGCAGAGTTCTTTCCGAATCGATAATTGTATCCTTTTGCTGTGAAAGTGATTGATTAAAGCTTGAAATAACTGACAACTCAGAAACAATGTTCAGATAATAATGGAATGCAACGGACACCTAAGAATCACAGGCTTGAAAACAAACCTTTGAAGTGTTGATGTTTTTCCCTGGTATAACTTCATCTTGCAACCTATCAAAATCCCTTCTTTCTAATTACTGATTTCATCCATGTTACAGGAAATGCCGCAAATGATCTTCTTGACATCATCAATGCGAACCGAACAGTCCAGAAGCTACCTAAGCTATACCCCAGTCCAGGCCTCGGCTGCATTGCCCTGCAATACGCAGAACAATGCAAGGCCAACTGCAGCCGCAACAACACTATTCGTTGCCAGCCACCAGAAGACGACTTCACCGAAGTTTTTGCTCCCAATTGCGGCGTTGAGCTCCCGACTTTCGGAACCATATCCGGCTACATCTTGGGGTGCCGACAGAAGTATCTTCAACCACCAGAAGCATTCTCCCACGTACTCGTCCAAGACCAGCGAACTCTATCTCTACTGAGAAACAGGACGTTAACGGAAGTGGGAGTGGGCGTCATTGGTCGCCATAAACATAAAGGACCTTACATTTGGTGTGTTCTGTTCAGCAACAGCCAGACAAACACCACATTTGTTCTTGAAGATCTTGGTAAAGGAATTGAGCAGAGGAGAGGGTGTTACAGTGGGAGCCCGAGCAGCAAGCCTTGCAGCACCGGACACCAGAATTCTGCTGTGGCTGCAAATATATGGACACTTGTGCTGCTTATTTTTTCATTTGAAGTTTGTCTGAACACTCTCAATCTATGACCATGACTGCCTTGTTAAGGTTTCAAATCGAACTAAATTTTTGCAGGTGTACAATAGAGAATGTTTTATGAATGCTTGCTACTTTCATTCAAACTATGGACGTGTTTGCAATAATATCTACTTTTATGCTAGGAATTAATTATAGAATTAAAAGTGATTGAAAATAAACGTGAAAAATGTTTTTGTTTGGAGTATCTGTGGAATCTACTTATAGTTTTTCCTTTAAATCAGTTTATTTAAATAGTTGAAAAGAGAAGGTACAAATTAAAATGATATTTTCAATTTATTTTTAAACAATAAATTGATAAACGCCATGTGAAATGTTGCAAAGAGTTACCCAACTTGTATGGGATCGAGATCCCCCAGTAGAAGCTAGCAACTAGGATATTCTGCTGGTATGGAGGCTACATCTTTCAGTTCATATCGCCCCTCCAGCAATCATAGCCGTCTTCTCCTTACGGAGATGGTTTTCTCGATTGCAGAATGGGGGAAGGGGTAATTTAGGAATTTTTTGGATTTTTTAAATATATTAAAATTAGTATTAAGATAAAAGGGGCGATTTAGGAATTTGGCTAAATATCATCTCGAATAATCATATGAAGTAAACAATACATTATATAATCACTCATTTGAAACACACTTTCAATATATTGAAGTAAGCAAAAAAAATAAATAATCATATCACACACATAATAAAACTTCAAACAAATGATTCATTAATCTCAACTTTGAAGTAAACGTGCACTAAAGATATAAAATAGAGATAATTACACATACACCCCCTTGTCTATGGTCTAATTACACAAACGTGCATACACCCATCAAAACATCCATCATTTATACAAATTATCCCTTTTTATTTTTAAAAAATTACATATGTACTCTAAAAATATCAATATCATTACACAAATTATACTATTTTTTAGTTGTTAGGGTGGTTTCTATAATTAAAAAAAGAAGAAGATGATTTATATAAAAAGGTCATAGATTAAGAAGTTTAAATGTAATTATTTTATCCCTATAATATATTGTAATAATTATAAACGATCTACAATTCGATATATTTTCACATTTTTGTCAACGTTGTATAGCAATCCAAAAATATATGTTTTCGACTATATCAAAATTTCAAAAGAATAAAAAATAATTTTGAGTCAACCCCAAACAAGCCCTATAATTACACAAATACTCTCTATCATTTGTGAAATTACAAGCAGAATTTATTTGTTTCAGAAAGTGTTTGTGTAAGTTTGTGATCTAAGAAGGTGTTTATGCAAATTGCATTTAGAATTTTAGATTATGTATTGTAATTTGTAAAAGACAAATATATAATTAAACATAACATGTGAAGTCTTATATAATATAGGGTAAATCGATCACAATGGGCGCTTTTAAAATTTGTCATAATTACAAATACTTCATTATTGTTTGAAAATTTATAAATAATCCCATAAAAATTAATGATCGTCTAAGAATATCTTTTACAATAGATTGATATGAGGAAGTATTTGTTAGATGATCATATATAAATGAATATTTATAATTTTTTAAATAATGAAAAATATTTATATAATAAATTTTAAAAAAATATGTTGTAATTTACCCAATTTATAATTAACCTGAAATGATAATGGGTGCGTTGACTTATGAATGTCCTTACATTTGCAGAAACCCCAACTAAAATCCAACTAATTTGTGGTCACTTGTGAATTGGAAAGGGATCGGACGGTGTAGTCTAAATCAAGCACAAAAAAAATTCAAACCCCCCCCCCCCCCCTTATCCAAATAATCCCCACATGATCACCCTCACTGCGCCTTAAGCATAGGATAATTCTTAACTTTTCCCCAAACTTTGCTGCCATTTTCAGAAATTCTTCAATTTTAATTAATTTTAATTTCAATATGGCTAATTCTATTTTTTTAATAGAAATAATCAATTTCATTATATAATACATCAAGATATTCAATTATATTAATTAGATCAATTATTTCATCACGAATAAAGTAAGAAAAATAATAAATTACAAACTACTATATAAAATAGACCAACATGTATATGCGAGACTCGAGTGCAAGATGATTTGCTTAGTTAAAACTTTTAGTGTGTAAAAATTGCACTACTAATCTCATATTGATAAGGGTGTTTTTTCATATGTAGTTCAAGTTTTACGGACTCGGCATATTTAGTTCCAAATTTAAAAAAAAAATATTGATCCTCCAAATACTTTGTTACAAAAATAATGAAAGACGCATGTATATGATATATGTTGATAATCACCACAGTAAAGTAGAAAATTGCGTGTTGCTGAACAGGAAATACTTTGAATAGAATTTTGCTCTGCTTTTTATCAATTAGAATAATAATTTCATAACGAATAGGATATAATAAGAAGTATAATTTACAAACCAGTGAGTCCAAGATCTTTTACTTAGTGACAAGTATTGGTATTTCAACCTCAGGATATATTGAGGCAAAATCCTCATCGACAACAACCAACTATGTGTAGTCATAAATATTTGGAGATGTATGGTATGAACATTATTTAGGTAGCCAGAATGTATCAAGATTTGATTGTGTCAATATGAATCTTTTATCACACTTTCGTGTTACATATTTGATACATATGAGAGGGGTTTTGGTGGCATCGGATGGCGCAAAAGTTTGGTGGGCAATTCAACAACGCGATTGAATCATTATGTACCAAGATTTGATTGTGCTCTAAATACTAATTAACTTGAATCTTTTATCATATTTTCATATCGC
Source organism: Sesamum angolense (assembly GCA_034509725.1). Classification (NCBI taxonomy): domain Eukaryota; kingdom Viridiplantae; phylum Streptophyta; class Magnoliopsida; order Lamiales; family Pedaliaceae; genus Sesamum; species Sesamum angolense. The sequence continues at coordinate 15,099,307 of JACGWL010000001.1, read as the reverse complement.
TTATTAATATTTTATAAATAAATATTTTTTTATATATAAAATATTATTACATTATATATACACGAGGATGACATGAATAGGAATTTTGGTGGCAATGAATGGATGGGGCAAAAAGTTTGGTGGGCGAATTTGCACTTTAGTTTCGGCGGCATATAAGCAGCTAGCAGGTAAAAGGGTTGCGGGGGGAGAAGAGAAAGAAGAAAAGACAAGATCATGCGTGCACAACAAGTTATTTTACTACTACTAATAATAATAATACTAAACACTCTCTTACTTAGGACATGAGTTTGTGGAAATGGAAAAGCTCATACGGCTTTTTGTCTTTGTTGGTCTGGATGATCAACTAACTAACTATGTGTTATTACCACCTGCTTTCTTCTGTATGTACTCTCTTTTTTCCCTTACAAAACAAAAAAACCAGCCACAACCTGACTCTTCCTCAACAAGACGTACATCCAAATTTGAAGAGCATGCACCCATTTTAGAATACATAATTAAGTACTATATATGTTGTTAGAACTGTCATTTCTCACAATCATTATTATGTGTAATGGAGAGAGAGTGCACGAAAATATCACTACTTAAGGACAGAGTGCTTCGTGACAAGAGATCCTAGTTTATAGGGTTTCATCTCATTAATTTAAGACATACATGTATCATGGGTTGGACATGGACCACAATACATATATTTATGTTTAGCTGAACTACAAACAAAACGAGGATTAACGTCACATGTAGCTACAACATGATATATAGTTGGTTAGGAATGGAATGTTTAGATGAATAAAGTAACATTTTTTTGTCCTTGTTTTTTGCTTCTCCATCCACCAAATTAAGAACATTTTATTTGTAGTAATTCGTCCTAACACAATGTGTAAATTGTTGGAACAATATTAGTCAGACATAAAAAGTATCAAATAATGTAAATCATTTCACGTCGGTGGTTATATTTACAACCGTTGATGATGATGTTATTTGTGAGTGAATCAATTATAAATACATTATGACTTTCAATAAGAACTATAACAGTAATCAACATCAAGTATTTATAATCAATCAAGAATTACTAAAACCCCAAATATTAATGGGAATCAAACTTACGACGTTATTGTTGTGGGGCCGACATTTATTAACTACTGTGAATTTGACAAAACACGAAAATTTGACCGAATGAGAATTTCTTAGAAGAAATAAGCTTTAGAGGATAATTTACGAAAAAATGAAGATAATGTGAACTTGTTAAGAATTGTGCTTTGAGATTATTCAACCATGGAGTCTGTCTTAATCGGACAAAGTGTAAATTGGGTTAGTTTCTTGGTTAACTAATAAGACAAGTATTGCATAGGACAGGTTGACCTTAATTTTGCCAAATCATCAACACCACCACCACGAAATCGAACCAGTAAATACGAGAAAATTAATAATTAATTTTCGAGGCATGCTCGTAGCAGCAGAGAACTCCACTATTTCATTACATGCTGATTTTGAACTGAATAATATATATATTTAATTATTTTCTGATTTTCCATTTAATCCATCAATCACTGCCGAGACTGACTCTGAGTGCTGAATTTGGAAAATAAGACATAATGTTAATGAAATATTGTAATGGTGATTCTTAATCTTAGTTTCCATTTGTCTGTGTCCAAAAAATTTGAAAGAAGGATTGTGTTCAAAATCCACTTAGAATAAAAGAGGATGTTATGTTCTAAATATAAGGAGAATCTGTGGGGGGAGAAAAAAAAGGAAAATTATGTAATTGAATTACGGAGTTACCCCTGAGGATTGGAAGGATTTACATGTTATATTCCAGAAAGCCATCGAAATAGCTCGCTGATTTCTTCTCCGACGCGGTTCGCCTCCAGATCCTCCGGGGAGACGACGGGGTCGGTCCGCCGACTGCTGCCGGAGAAGAATCTTCCCGAGCTGCGAAACGACATCGCGCGGGAGGAAATTGAGACGGAAGCCAGCCTGTCCACGTAGTCCCTCAGCCAGTTCCTCCCTCCGGATACCTCCGCCGCGATAACCTCCCCCGGCGGCTCCGGTATCGGAATTCCGATGGATGATTCTTTGTCGACTGATGTGCAATCTGAAGCGCCTCTGCGATGAATGGTGGACCCTACCGAGACCTCGTATCCATGATCGTCCACAATGTAATCGAAGGAGCCTATCGAGTACGACCGCCGCTCTCCTTCCACAGCGTCCGCGGCACCGCCGCGGCGGCGACTGATACTTCCGATTTCGATGCGAAAACTCCCGCTGTTTCCATCTCCATTTCTGAGGCTACTGTTGCTAACGCCGCCATTCTCAGTGGAGCGTATTTTATCAAGAACATCGGAGTCGGAGGGGAGCACGGCGGACCTACAGAGCGGACAAGTCTGGTTGGAGACGATCCACGTGTCGATACAGTCCGCGTGGAACGCGTGGCAGCAAAGCGGCAACAACCGGAGTTGATCATGCGGCTCGAACTTCGACAAACACACAGCGCAGTCGCCTCCGGTGAGGTTCCCGGTGACAGAACGGAAGGTGAAGAGCGGGAGTGAGTCGAGCAACCCGGCACCCGCCACGTGGCATTGCGGCTGGGTCGAGCTCGGATCAGACGAGTCGTGCCGCAGAACGACATCGTCAGCGGAGAAGGTGCGGAAGGAGCGGTGGAAGCGCTTGGAGAGGAAGCGGAGGAGGAGGTAAATGGAGGCGGAGACGATGACGGCGGAAGCGATGATGATAATGACTATGACAATGGAAGACGAAGAGACAGCGGAGGAAGACGAGGACGCCGAAGGCGTTGACGTGTCGGTAAAAGGCGGCGGGAGCTGTGGCATTTGCGTGATGACAGCGGTGGGAGGGGCGTAGCCGCTTTCTGCGCCGGCTAGAGGCGGCGGAAATGAGGTAGACATAATGGGAAGAGGAGGAGAAGGAAAAGGGTTGTGGAGAGAGAGAGAGAGAAAGAGAGGGTTAGGCCATGTCTAGAGAGAGAAAGGGAGACGGTGATGGTATTTATTGCAGAGGGAGAAGGAGAGAGGAGAGGGAGTTAAGGTGACGGGAGGGGGTTGGATAAATGACGCTGCGGAGGTGTTTTGGTAGTGGCACGTGATTACAGGCACGTGCGGGAGTTCACACGCCAAAACAGCATGATGGGTTTGTGCCTATGTGATCTTTCTCTCTTACCACTACTGTACGGTACTCTTTTTTTTTTTTTTTTCTGGGATAATTTTGGGTTTTTTTAAGCTCTCTCTCTACTCTACATATTCATGTCTTTTTTTTTTTAAAAAAATTTGACTAAAAAAATATAAATATATCCAAATCATTTTTTATAATCAAATCACGGATCTATTACCGTAAGTAGATTTATCTTTAAATTTAAATCAATCTAATCCGATGACACATGATTTACTTTATAAAATCGCATAATCTTTTACTTTGTTACACATAATTACAATACGAGATTACAGATTGAATTTAACTGAACTGATGCCAACCACGTGATAATGCGTTACACTTTCTTTTACATGTACGCACTCAATATACGCACACACCCAAACTTCACACGAAACTATTTATAAAAAAAATTATATTTAAACCATTGTGTTTTCTCCTTAATAACACTAATACAATATAGTTATATAAGTAGTTGGATTTTACATTAAAAAAAAAGTCCTAATCTTAAAAGAACAAATAACATAAAGTAAAGTTATAGATAAAATAGAAGCATTTGTAATAAAGAAAAAGGAAAAAAAAAAGATGGGGATAGAGAAGTAGTGAGCTGAGGTAGGAGATATGAATTAATGAGAAAGTAAATGAAATGAAATTTGTGGGGAAGGGAAGAGTAAAAGAGGTTGATCAGTGGGGGCAGAGGGAGGGTATTAATTGATTTTCGGCCTATGGGAAAAATAAAATAAAACAAAAAAGAAAATAATGATCATGATGATGATGGGGTCCCTTTTTTTATTTTTTTTTTTTAAATGTATTTTGATGATTATTCAGAGGTTTTTGGTTTTGGTTTCGGACATTAATGAATGGTTTGTGTGTCACATGGACATATGGTTGTGGTTTGGTTCACCTCCAAATTTCATGGTTCGGTTGTTCTCTTTATTTCCTTAACAAATGTTGCACTAATTTGAACCCCACCACCAAAAGGTTGATTAGGTACTATCCATAATTTCATATTATATATATACATATACACATTTGTGAAATTTTGAATTTACAATCTATTAATTATGAGCTCTCAATTTTATTTTAAAATTCGCGATTAATTCTTTGTATGTTGAGATGTAATGAATTATACATTATCAGCGTAATACAACTCTTTGACGAGTAATTAGTCTGATGTATTCAACACTAGTTTTTTATTGCCATAATTAATTACGCGACTCCAAGACAAAAATTGCAAGAAATTTTCTGAGTAATGTCGTGAAATGAATTAAATCAAGAGATTTATATTTATTTTTCTGATTTTTAATCTATTACATAAATCATATTTTTTGTACATAATAATAAAATCACATCTGACAGTAAAAAAAAAAAAGATGGATAGTTTGTGTAGCATTGTTTTTCTGAAGGATGTATTAATTTTTCAAAAAAAAAAAAAAGTTTATAAAATGATGCCAACGTTTTTTGGTGGGTGTAAGTATAATTTTCTTTAATAAAGTACAAAATTTTTATAAATAAATTATAGATCATAAGCGGATAAATATAATTATTCCTAAAATTAATTTGTCGCACTATATAGGAAAAGGGGGAAAATAAAAATAAAAATAAAAACCTTAAGTGTGTTATTTAATTATGGAGGTGTCTCATTCATGAATATTTGGGTCCATCAGGATATATCTGCACGAAATTGACTCTTCTCATCTGTAAATTGTACTAATTAGGTGACTGAAGAGGTCGTCGTCTTAAATATTCAAACTTACTTTTTTTACTTATTTTATAGTTTATTTTTTTATTTTCCAAATATAATTTGCTCCTAAAAAATGTCACAATTTGAGCAAAACATCACAATTCTGCCCCTACATTCATATTCACAACAAAATTTTTATTCAAGTCAAATTTCATCGTACAAAAATCATTACAAAAATAAAAAAGTACGGGATCGCATCCTACATAAAGGATTATGCATGCGCCGTATAAGTTGATCATGGTTCATATGACTGATTTACTGTCGTTAAAAACTAAGAAATTGTGTCTGAATAATGTGTGTTGGCTAGAACTTAACTATTAACAAACTGATTGATGTGAATAGTTTTAATTTGACTGTTTAAGATCAGACTTTTTTATTATTTTTATGGCGTGTGAAGTACCGTCAAAGTATAAAAAAAAATACGGTAAAAATAATTATAATAATTTGCATTAATTGATGCCACGGAAGAATTGAATTCTTGATGTGCACATAGCATACTCTATCTTAAAGAATGAACAATCTCATCTATAAGTTTGGTCAGTTGATTCAAATGACAATAATGCCCTCTAATTTTTCCCGTTTGAGTCGCTATTTCTACATTAATGCTCGTACTTGTCTCTCAAACGACTACTGTTCAAACAGGAAAACCCATTTTAATTATTTGAATATGAAAACATCAAATAGTGTGAATCGGTGTATATTAATACAGTGTCTGCGCACAGTTGATATAACTTAGTTTTATTTTTTTTCAATAATTATTCACATAAATTTTTAGCCTGTAAAAAGGAATTTCAGTACTTAAAAAACATGGATAAATCAATTTTATATAAATTTAAATCAAAATACGGGACCAAACTACGAGTCATCTTGAAATATAGAACTAAGACTTTGATAATTCGATCACAATAATGACATGGAACTTCGGGATTCCACTTTTTCATTAATAGAGAGTTTAGATTACCGTTGTTGTGTATAAGTAGTATATGCACGACAATGAGGTATGGCCATGCCGTGCAGCTCATTCCGGCTAGTTTAAACACTATAAGGTTTTCGATACACCAATCTCCTAACGGACCATAATCAAATATGCACTAATCCAACTAATCACTCTAAAATAAAATAATAATTCGATATTTTTTCTTGTATCAATCCGTCAACATGCATAATACCCAAATTTGGTTTAAACTTATTGTGATCTTGCAGATATGTAGAGCTCAAATTTATTATGAACTTTAATTTGGAACTCAGTCATTATAAACTTTTTTTGGGTATTCAATTAGTAATTTATTTTAAAAGTTTTAATGTCAGCAAAAATAATTAATTTTTTCCCTCAAAATTTTCCAATAATTTTTCTTGGAAAGTTGATGAATATTTTGAGAATAAGTAGATGAGAAGCTAAGTGAAAAATAGCTATATGCCAAAAGCCTAGCAAGTTTGACTTGTTTGGGCACTTTGGCTTTTGGAAAGTAACTCAATAGATTGAGGGCTGATCCTTAAACTTACATATATATATATATATATATATATACAAAAAAAAAGAGAATAATATAAATATTGATCCTTTGCCTAAAGTTTGAGCCATTGTTTTTGTAATAATTTGTTCGTGACATGTCAACTTTTTGTCGGTTGGGCTCTGAATCTCATCAAATTTTAAATATTCATCAAAATGTTATGACATTTTATAGAAGAATAATACAAAATTTTTATTTTTTTTTTTTTTGTAATTTTACCCTTTTTAGATGAAATATCCGTTCTTTGTTTCAATTCCGTTAATTTTAATTAATGAGATTTATTTAAAAGATGAAAGACTGTTATGATGCATTTAAAATTTAATTTTAGATATTTTTCCTTTAGAATTTGAGAATTAGGCTGATTTTGGTACAACTTAATATTATTTTGATTTTTAATATTTAGTATTAGTTAATATGAGAGAAATAAAATTTCAGACAAGGGAAAATAAATAAGGAAAAAACTATCTTTTTTTTATATATAAAATTAATTTTTATGACTATATTAAAAGATACAATAATTATTTTTTAAGACTTCACACTTTAGGAACGGTATAAATAATTAGTGACCCACAATGAATTAAATTTCAAAGGAGAAAAAAAATGATGTCCAGCCCAACCAACTCCAGCAGCTGTACAAGGTAGTCTTAACCCTCCCTCACAAATTATTATTATTATTTTTTTGTCCAGTAACTTACGTCCCGTAATTTTATAATTCTGTTATTTATGGAATTCTGGAAAATAATCCCAGTTCAATTATTCTGCCAATTTTTATCAGGACACTCACAATTCACATAGCTATTTTTCTCATTTTATTACGTGACTTGCACGTATGTTTTCTTTATTAAATTTTTAACGGAAATTTGTAGGAGGGCTGAAAAAAAATTACAAGTTATGGAATTATATTTGAAAATTTCATAAAATAATGAGATGAAATCTGAACCTAAATTATGGAACGAAATATATAATTTTTCATTAAATCCATATTATTAATTAGTTATCGGTTTTGTATATTTAATAGTCAACTGCTACTCTCTCGTTACCTCCTCAATTATTAACGATAATGATACACTCATACTATATAGCATTGCATATAGTGATAGAGTACATATTATGTTGTCATTATTCTTTAACTTACCATTCATTATTTTCCAAAGTTATATCCAAATACGATCAAATCTTGTTTAAATCGCAATGATAGATATTCCAAGATAAATTATATATACTTTTGATTTCGAATTTGATCAAACATATATTTATGATTACCTTAATTGTCTCTATTAGGTTTTTATCATTTTTTTGTGGTGAATTGGTCAGAATGTCCGTGTAAGTTATAAATTATAATCTATTTTAATTTTATGAATTTTTTTATAGATTAAGTGGATATTTTTGTTAATATAATTTTTCAAAAATTTCCACACATTTTATCCGATTTTTTTTTAAAAAAAAAGCAACAACGGCAAAGTGGACAATTTCAGGCCCCCGTTCAGTAATTACATAACATAATCAGATATCAAGAAATATTAATAATTTTTCAAACAAAATACTCAGTCAAAAATCAAGAAAATTTGTTTGTACTTCACCCTAAACTTACCCAAACGCCCTGCACCTCATATGGGACTATAGTATATGATTGTAATTATGTTGTTATTCTCCCAATAAGCAAGAAGAGAGACAAGCACACAGACACAGACACAGTGGGTATGTATATATGTATGTATGCATGTAATGATGATGATGGTTGTGTAAGAAGGGTTGGCATGCTCCCAAACTGCAGAAGAATACCGCTCTTTCTTCAACAATATTAGACTCTTTGAACACTGTTTCATGGGGGGACAAAACATTCTTTACCCATTTGTTTACCATTAATTAATGTTGCTCAAAGCATGCTGTTATTCTATCTTTTTTGGTCTTTTATTTTGCAATCACATTCAATTATTTATTATCAAATTTTTTGATCAATGAGTTGGGCTATTATCCAACACAATCGCTTGTTATAACAAGCTAAAAGATTTAATACCGGCCCACATCAAATTGCATGTAAAAGTATTTGATCGGGGCGGATTGGACATCTAGTCCAGCCCATCAATTGATATTCATAATTATGAATTTTGCTCGTTGGAGACTTATCCCCTAAGCAAGTAGGACTGTTTTCTTGAATAAGATTCTCCATATTTTCAAGAGACGATTGAAATAGGTCAAACGACTTCTTTAAATTGTGGGACATCCTACTTCCCATGGGACCTATCCTATAGAGCTCAAGACATGTATTGACCAAGTTCTTCCCATTGCGGACCTATTTGCCACACTAGCTGCCTTATAAACCAGAGGTTGAGGTCTTTCGTTCCCAAGGCTGCATGTACTCGTTGGATTTCCTCTCTGTTGGGCCTCTCTCATTGATCTTATATCTTTTTCAGGTATCATAATATACTATGGGAGTGTTTGCGCGCGCTTCTGAAAAGTACTTTTCAGCTTCTGGCTTCAAAAAAGCACTTTTGAAGTGTTTGCGATGCCAACTTCTGCTTCTGAAACGGCTAAAAAAAGCACTTTTAGGCCAAAGCTAGAAACCTTGGGGTGCTTTTAGCTGCTTTGGTTTTTTGTAATAAATTCAACTTTATTTTTTACTATTTTACCCTTATTATAATAACCTTAATCAACTTTATTATTTAATTTATTTTTAAATTATAGATTTAAGTTGATATCGAAGTTTTTAAATAATTTAAATTTTAATAATAATAATTAAATTTACACTTTCACATATTAAATATTTTAAATTTATATTTTGCTATATCATCTCATTATATTATTTCTTTCACATATTATTATTTAATTAATTAATAAAATAATTATTTTTTTTCATGTAAGTTAAATTTTTGTGTATGAATTAATAATTAAATTACTTAATGGGATTATTATTAAATTAAATATATTTTTTAATATTTTAAAAATATAAATATAAAATACTAATCAAAATAAAATTTATATTTTTTTTTGAAAAAATAAATATTAATGACAAACAACAAGTGAAATAATATGCAAAAAGATAGTATGTTTTTGATATATAAGGACAAAACAGTCTTTCATCAATTAATTTATTTTGGAAGTGATTTTTCTCCAAACACTATCCAGTTTAGCTTTTATCTGCTTTTCACTTTTTTTTACAAACACTACCCACTTTTGATTCTGCTACAACTTCCAACTTTATCTACAAAAATCATTTTTTTAAAAGCAGAAGTTTTTGCAAACACTCCCTATGTATGGCCCGACCCCGAACAATTAGTTGACAACTTAAATAGAAAATTATAGAAAATAAAATAAGGAGATAAATTGAAAGAAATTGAAAATTGAATAATTACGAAGTTAAAACTTTAAAATTCTTTGGATTTTAGTGAAGGCGAGCGTTCAGCAGCAAACCCAGCCCAGATCCCCCCCCCAAAGCCCTATCCACCGTAACCCAAAGCAATTCGGAAACCCCAACTTATTCGATCCCTTAATTTCTTCATCAATCGCCTAATCCATCCGAAAATTCTCGATGCCGAAGAACGACTTCCTCACCCCAAAGGCGATCGCAAACAGAATTAAAGCGAAGGGTTTGCAGAAACTGCGATGGTACTGCCAGATGTGCCAGAAACAATGCCGGGACGAGAATGGCTTCAAGTGCCATTGTATGAGCGAGTCCCACCAGCGACAGATGCAGGTCTTTGGTCAAAACCCCAACCGAATCATTGGCGGTTATTCCGAAGAATTTGAGAGTACTTTTCTTGAGCACATGAAGCGCAGCCACCGCTTCAGCCGCGTCGCCGCCACCGTTGTCTACAACGAGTACATCTCCGATCGCCACCACGTTCACATGAATTCTACTCAGTGGGCTACGCTGACGGAGTTCGTTAAGTATTTGGGGAGGACTGGAAGTGTAAGGTTGGAAACCCCGAAGGGCTGGTTTATCACGTATATTGATCGAGACTCAGAGACTCTGTTCAAGGAGAAGATGAAGAATAAGAGGATTAAGGCGGATGCTGTGGATGAGGAGAAGCAGGAGAAGGAGATTCAGAAGCAAATTGAGCGTGCAGAGCAGATGATGATGATGGGGGGCAATGAAAAGGTTGGGGAAGAAGAGGGAATAAAACCCAGAATTTTGGAGAAAAATGATGGGGATGGTGAGAAGAAAATTAAGCTGAGTTTGGGGCTTTCAAAGAAGAATGTGGAGTCGAATGAGAAGCGGGAGAGTTCTAGGTTGTTGTTTGACGAGGGGGAGTCTGAAAGTAAGAATGCAAAGCGGAAAAGGGAAGGTGAGAATTCAGCTAAGAATGCTTCGGTTTTGGACGAGTTGATGAGGGAGGAGGAGAAGGCGAAGGAGAGGAGCAATAGGAAAGATTGGCTGTTTGAAGGCATAATTGTGAAGGTTATGAGTAAAGCTTTGGCAGATAAGGGGTATTATAAGCAGAAGGGCGTTGTGCGAAAGGTGATTGATAAGTATTGTGGGAGATTGAGATGCTTGAGAATAAGCATGTATTGAGGGTTGATCAAGAGGAGCTGGAGACAGTGATTCCGCAGATAGGGGGCCTTGTGAAGATAGTTAACGGGGCATATCGTGGTGAGCATGCAAGATTGCTAGCAGTCGATACTGGCAAGTTCTGTGCCAAGGTGCAGATTGAGAAGGGAATATATGATGGAAGGGTTCTCAAGGCTGTTGAATACGAAGATATATGCAAATTGGCGCAATCATGGATGTATACTTATGCTAATTGGTTTGCTGGTCTTGGAGTACCCATATCAAACAAGTTTTGCTCTCTGTTGCATCCTTTTGAAAATAATACTTTGTCATGTGTCTCTTTGTGGAGCTGAAATTATTTGTATGGAATATCTTTGTTGTATGATTTGGCAATGAACACTTAGTTTAGTATGGAATTTGCATGGATGAATTTTTAGCTCTGTTTATGTAGATTGGGGTTGAGTTGCATGACTATTCTTGTTTCCTTTGTTACCTAGTCTATAATCCATACCTTCAGTTTTACTAATTCTAGATAGTCTTAATTGTTAACTCTACTAAAGTGATTACTATCTCGCTCTTCTTTCTGGTGTGATTGTGACCTGAGAGTGTGATTGAAGTATGTTCCATATTCCTAACAGGATATCTAGTAATGTTCCTTCACAAGTCGTGAACTAGTCTTTTAGCTGTTCTTAGACATGTTGACTGATTTGCAAATGGAAGGGTGAGAGGGACAAAGTTGTACTACTGTGGGTCCTGTACCTTGTTAAGATCAGCTGAAATTGTGTGTGAACAATTCACTACTACTCTATTTGATTGTTGAAAAAACTCTATAATGGATGAGAAACTTCAACGCTGACAATGCCTTTCTAGCTAGGCGCTTCAGTGAGCTTTTTGTTTTGTCTGTATACCCATTTTGATCGGGCGTATTTGGGAATGAACTATTCCTGAATAGATGGTACCTGAGGATGTTATTACGGATTTGTGGTTTCTGATTATGCTGCTCTATTCCTTCTTGTCAATTCTTAGATAATGAGATACCTAAAGTGTCTAAGAAGATGCCGTTGACAGTATGTGCAATGTAATTATGCAATCTGCATCACTTGATATTGCAGCTTCTCCAAGGCTGTCTGGACTGATCCATCCAAGGCACTCGGACTGTGAGCTGTGCTGGGCTTGGTTACTACCAGCACGAATAAAGGTAAACAGACTATCTTTCTCTATATCAGTCGCATAATCCTTTTGTTGAAATCAATTATCCTGTACAAGCGCTTCTTGGTTTATTTAACTCTGCAACTACAGAGAGTAGAAAGGAGCTGGAAGTTTTATTCACTCTTTGTTTGATTTTCTGCATTAAGGTGTTCAATTGGTGGCCCTAGGTTTTGAAAAGGAAAGTCACAGTTCCATTTTAAAAATTATTTTGGGTCTAAAATTCCTTTTGGAGATCTCTAAATTTTGCAAATTTGGGCGCATGTCAAACCAGAAATAATTGAGACTTCACTCATGGTGACCTTTTCATACCTGGAATCAAAAGGGCTGTTTCAGGGCTGGGTTCCTGAGACTGGGAAATAAATTATCTTCTTGCCTATTTATTTCCATTTACGTCATCAACTTGTCCAGGTTCACTGGTAGATCATGTTCACAGAGTCTGTCAAAAGAGGCACAGCACAGGAGCAGTTCAAGCTGAAAACCATTGAATTAGAGATTGGACTTAAGCTGACCGAGATTTAACTAAATGAATATGCAATACCATTTGCTACAAGATTTCAAGATTTTGAACTTGACAATCATGGTTATAACAAGAAAGGGTCAGTTCCTAACCCAACCCAAAAATCCATGTTTGAGCATGTAACCTACAGAATTCACAGACGTGATTCATGGTTATAACAAGAAAGGGTCAGTTCCTAACACAACCCAAAAATCCAGGCTTGAGTATGTAACCTACACGATTCACAGACGTGATGCGTGTCTATGATTGGGCCTGTTTTTGTTAGTATGGATTTTAGGGTAAAACTTAGAACTTAGATCACATACATTGATGATGGGGCAGCATCTAAGTCACCTGTCAATTTTTTTAAACTGTGGTCTATCATTTCATAATTCAGTTGGCTAGTTGCTTTGGTGATTATGGGTTGAGATGCTCATTTCTTTAGAAAATCTATTTCTGTTCCAGTGAAGCATGAGAATGGCAATGGTTTTGCTTGCAAGTTGGTGAGCAAAAATGATTAGAAAAAAATTATCAGAGAAGGAGACCCACCAATAGTTTTGTCTTTCTTCTGGTCTTGGATGAATATCTTTGACAATATTTGTGAAGTGGAAAGGGGTTGCAGCTATTTAACCTATTTCTTTTGGACTTTCTTTTTTCTTTTTTTCCTTTCCTGTTTATTGCCACTTGGCAATATTTGTGGCGAAGGCTGCTGAACTGGTTTTTGATAAAATGGCCATCAATAGCCAACGGATTTCATTTAACTTGGGTTACATTATTTAGTTTTGAATCAATGTTGAGTATGTGAGCTATTAAATGTTTTTTTTTTTTTTGGTAAACTTATGTTCTGAAGTATATATTTGTTTATTTTTAAGGTAAAACTTTGACAAGCACACCGATGCAGATGCATCATCACATTAGTTATTCACGCTGGTCAGCAAAGCTGAATTGCTAGTACTTGCACTATAGATTGTAGATTTAAAAGGTTAACAATCAACAAGTGAAGAGAAGTGTTTGCTTGCAGGAAACATCACTTGACCAACTGAAACTACTCACAGTCAATTGATGTCAGTGAGAATATTTTTTTATTTTTCTGTGTCGAGAAACATGTTTTTCTTTCCACTATTTATGATGACAAATTGCTTTGAATTCTGATGATCATAATTGTCGGTAAAGACATGCAATATCTATTTCCCCTTGTATGTAAACATACTAAAAACTTGAACTTCTGGTTAAGCGTGGATAGCAGGCTATTTGAGGCTGCACAAACAGGAAATGCTGAACTATTGCTTGATGCAATAAGATCTGATCCTCTTATTCTCAGGAAAGCTGCAATATCATCAACTGCTGGAGATAGTGCATTGCACATTGCCTGCCTGGGACACATCTATTTCGTGCATGAAATTCTAAAACATGGTAGGGAATTCACTTGGGAACTGAATCAGGATGGCTTTAAGTTATACATATTGCTAAGGCCACTGGGAATATAGAAATTTTACAAGAGCTCCTGAAGGTGGATATTGGATTATGCTTCATCAGGATTAAAGAACAAAGAATCCCTCTCCACTATGCATCAATGAAGGTCATGTTGATGTTCTTAAAGAACTGGTTCTTGCTGGGGTGGGATCCATTGAGATGGTAACATCCCGAGGAGAATCTGCTCTCCACCTTGCTGTTAAGAATAACAAGTTTGATGTTTTGAAAGTTCTGATTGAACATATAGAGAGCTCCAATAATCTGGGGGATATAGGCAACACCAGTTTGCACCTTGCAGCTGCAAAAAAGCAGCATGAGGTAATATGGCAGCTTGTTACTCATTTGCAGTGCTGTATGTTGTTATTATTGTTGAAAAGATACTTTGTAGATATAAACAAACAGAAAGAGCGAGAAAAAATAAAAATGAAACAGGCAGAGACTGAAAGAGAAATAAGCACACATCGAAGTAGGTCCACCTGAAAGGAAGTTGGCGAATCTAGTGGAAATAAGTAATATTCCAGGTCCTTGACCTCTTGCTAAAGGGAGCCCTGGATCCAATTCAGGGATTGAAGTGAAATTCCTTGAATGAAGTGGGCTGTACAGCCCTACTTCTTGTACCAAGTGAGGTTGGTGACATTGAAATCGAACATCTGATCAGGCAAGGTGGAGGATTACGAGCCATGGACTACTTGTGAAGACAGGCAGTTAAGTCACAGCGACGTTCAGTGATCGAACAGCCACCCAAGAAGGACTCTCTCGGAACTGTTCAAGTATGATGGTCAAAGAGACACCCCAACCAAGGTGAGAGATGTGCTCCTTCTAATAACAACTACAACATTGGAAGCTGCAGTTAACAATCCAAGCATGCAAGAGACATTGAGGTCCCTGGTGGCAATAGAAGTTTCATTTACACATGATATGAGAGTTTGAGTTTGAGGTCCGAAGTTTCTTTCTACTCAGCAGATAATGTTCAACAGGCTACTTCTCTGCACATGACATGATCTCAATATCCTCATTCAAGGATTCCTACTAAGATTGGAGCTGCGAGTGCCTGGGATATCGCATGTGAACAGGAGGATGAGGATACGCAATGTCATTAGGGTCTGCAGACATGTATGTTTCGAAGAAGAGGTCAGCTCAAAAAATCAGATGAAATATAGCTATCATCCACCGCCGAAAGTCGTGATGATATCACTAAAATTGTAGTTATTAACTGTATTGTATTTTTACTTTTCATTGTTGTCGATTAGAAATTAGTAATAATATTTTAAGTATTGTTTCAAAATATTGAAAAAAGAGACATTCTTTCAAATATATATAATCATCATTTTTAAAGTATAATAAAGATTGCAAATACACCCATGGGAGTAATAGTCATTTGATATATTTTTTATTTAATTATTTTTAAATCAATGATAAAATTGAAATTTAAAATTTGTTCAGAAGGGTGGCATTAAGTATAATTTCTAAAGTGTTTTTTTTGGAGACAAATGCTATTTATATTTTCAGAGGGGTTGAGGTGTAATTAACCTTTATTCTTAATCAATTCCGACAAGAAAACATACTACCCTGTTTCTTTTCCTTCCGACTTGCGAGCCGAGCGATCATTTCAGCACCCACCCCACCATGTTCCGCCGTGTCGCCGTCCGCCTACTTTCTCACCGGCGCCCATTTTCCTCTTCCGAGGTTCCGACCGAGCCGGTGGCTGATGACTTGTTTATGGCAGCTTGGAGGCGAATTGTGCCCAACCTGGACCCCCCAAAACCCCATTGGCCTTCATGCAGCGCGGCCTTCCACCGCTTCTGCCGCCTCCACTCTTCCAAGCTCACTGTCAACTTGGTTTCTCACTACTGTTCCGAACTGTGAAAGGTTTTTTTTTTTTTTTGGTCCATTATGGTTTTTTCTTTTTTTTTTTTTCGATAGGAATCCATTACGGTTAATGCTGTGTAATTTCCTTCCTTTTTGATGATCTTATCGTTCTTTTTAATTTGTGTTTAGATTTTGTTGAACATTAGGCGTCTTTTATCACTTAATTAGTTGGACTCGTTGCTAGATTTTGAGTTCTTCCCGTTATCTTGGTTCGTCTTTTTGCACCTATATGACCCAGTACTTTGATACATATTGAAGATATAGTAAATTTCTCATTTTTGAATCTTTGTCTGTTTAATTTGATTGGTAGCAGAAGTATCAGCACTTATCAGTAAATTCATATTTGATATTGATTTCCTTTCTCGTAAACTGATATGAACCATACGATTTTAAGTTGGTAATTATGTTGATTGGTCCATTTTTCCTGTTCTTTCCTTATTTTTGTTTGTATATCGTCTGGCTTCTCTGTATGCCCTTTCTTTGATGATAAACATATTTTGAATTGTGTGCATTTTCCATAATTTTCACATTGTGTTGTATAGACCATTACACGAGCTGCAACTCAAAATTAACGACTTTGTTGTGTATTTTTTGTTATAGCTGTGGAATTAGGATATTAGCTGATTTACGGTTGTTCATCTGAGAACATTCCTCTTCTGTGACAGACAGACTTGTTCTGTGGTTGCAGTTCAGGAGTGTTCATTTCTTGTTCAACATTGTGCCTGCTCTGGGTTTGCTTCACAAATTAATGGAGAATGTTTGACACAAAAGCTCATACATAGCTACTCTGTGATGTCTGACCCGGGACCCCATCTCTTGTGACTTCTCCTAAAGCCTTGTCTCAGTAAGGATTTGAATTTGCAGTGTTGTAAATGACAAGAAGCGTAGAAGTTTCAGTCTTTGCATAGACGCTCATATATAATGAATGATCAAAAGTCCGTTTATTTCTAGTTTTCTCTGTTTCCAGATGAGGTTAATACTTCTAGAGAAAAGAGGTCTGCAAGAGCGGTGCTGAATCTTATATTTTTTTATGGAACAAAATTCTTGCTGTTTCTAGGACGATAGCACTTACAAAACGAGATCTAAGTAACAGTGACAAAAGTTATGGTCAAATTGTAAGTTTAACCTTAAGAGAACCAAATACAGAATAGAGTTAGAAGTGTCATGGATCTGACCAGCCTCTTAGGTTCTCTGGCATACTACTAATGTGATGGTGTAAAATGGACCCTTAAGAAATAAATTTTAGAGTTTTTCCAGCATTACTGAATCATAGCATCCCCGACTGATTTATGCAAGTCTGTTCATTCTTAGTGCCTTCACAATTGGTTTTTAGATGGAATACTCAACAAAATTCAATTGTCTGTGGACTCCAGATGAAATCAGACCCGCTCTATCTTTTTCCTCTTTTTGGTGGATTTGGGCTATGTATCACTGGCGGGAGAGAGAGAGAGAGAGAGATTAGTATCATTAAGTTGATATATTAGTTGGTTCTCTCATTTTGCTTGCACTATTTTCCTCTCTGATGAGCTAATGAAGAAATATCTTTGACTAATTGGATCATGCTCCTTTGTTTTCCCTGATTCTTGCCAAGAGAGAAAATAGCACTCAAGAAATTGTGGTTGCTATTATTTGTGTTATCTCAGAATGTAGTAGTGAGTTGAAATTACTCATGTTTCTGCTTACCTGGTGGATAATAATAAGACGTACTTGGAGGTTATACCTTTTTGCAAACTTTTGAGATGTCTTCGGTTTCCACCTCATTCCCTTGTTCTGTGGGTAGGTCATGTTGATAGTCGTGGCGTGTTTTTCCCCTCGAAGGTGGGAGGGGTTCAGTAATGATATTCGCTTTTTTCTTACTCATTTTGCTATGTCTGCCACCTAACATTTCAAGTTCCATCACATTAGGTTGACATGGTTATAGTACCCGCCAAACGGGCAGATGGGTATTCTCCCTGGACATGTAGCATCAATATCAGAACTAAAAGCTGGCCTACTTTCCATACATGAGGGGAACGAAATGACAAAGTACTTCATTAGCAGTGGTTTTGTGTTCATCCATTCAAATTCTGTTACTGATATAATTGCTATTGAAGCAGTACCAATTGAACAAGTCGACCCAGATTCTGTACAAAAGTACCTCAAGGAATTCACTCAAAAGCTGAGCGCAGGCTCAACTGATCTGGAGAAAGCTGAAGCGCAAATTGGGTTGGACGTTTTAAGTACTTTAAATTCTTCTCTTTCAGGATAGTCCATTCGATATCAATTATCTGATATTCACTTACTTGCTGACATTTTGTTACTCTGGAGATGCTAATATCTATTAGCTCTGTCTACAATCGGAAGTTCACTTTCCTTTGTTATGCTGCTTTGGTTCGTATTAGTTGTCTTTTTATTGCATGTTCTGTAAATTCTGTAGAACTTCTTGAAAAACCTATGGACTCGGCCCTTCGTAGTAAATCTAGTATTTACAAATTTAGTAAATTTATTTTTTTTGTATTAGTAACATCCTTTTTTATGGTGGTGTTTCCATTCTAATGTTAAAGGTAGTTTTATTAAATGTTCATTCAGTAATTTTAGCATTTTATTTTATAGCATAGACCTGAAAAGAACAAACATTTATTCCTTATAGTCTATTTACACGCCATCAATGCGTTTTGCAAATCACACATACATTCATTAGAATATCATCATTTTACACAAATTATCCTTATTTTTTCAGAAATACACATACACCCTTTAAGAAACGTCAACATATTACACAAATATCCCTATTTTGTGGTTGTTAGATGTAGTTTTTGTAATTATATAAAGAAGGCGAATTTTGTAAATAGATTATCGATTATATGGTATAAATGGAATTATCCCTTTTCTTTTTTTTTTTTTTTTTTTGGGGGGGGGGGGGGTTTAAAAATGGTCTTTTTTTTTTAAAAAAAAGTAAATAGTATAGATCATAAAATACATATTTATGACTAATTTTTAAGCCAAGAATGAGGTAGGCCAAAAAGAACACATATCAAAAGGCTTGTTAGTGTAGTGAATTAGATAATCCTCCAGACAACAAAAAAGAGCTAAAAGGTTAGAAGCACTGAACACGATTCATAGGCATTGATTCCACGATTTGAAATTAATCCTTTATATAAAGCATTTGGTAGCTTTTTTTAAGCTACCTAAAAGCTTTCCAATATGATTGGTGGCTGGAAAGTTTGGCACAAGAAAAAAGTGAATGGACCTAACACAATTACATAGCAAAAACACAGACTGTACCTCTACATCAAGAAATATCATTTATAAAAAAAAGGGATACAGTACAATCGTAGATAGTAATTATTAAATGGTTTTGACCATTATACCAAAATTTGGTACTATCAATGATGTAATGACACAATAACCAAGAAATAAAGGGGGTGATGACATAATCGCACTTACATTAAAAAACAAGTATCAAAATATATATGCACATGATAACAAATGTTCATGACTCACTTCCACCTATTCCTAACCTAACCATCTCAATAAACAAACACACAACTCTCAAATCTTCCCCACCCCACCTTCAGGACTTTCGTCGAACACATGTTTAAGAAACAAAGGAACATACAGTTTGTAATAAAGATGACAACAATATCCGAAGAAGGAATATAAAAAAGAAAAGAAGGATTCCCCATTTCACATATTCCCACACCAACTTCATCATCACTGACTCGGCAGCCGAACCCTTCTCCATCATCATCATCATGGAAATTGACAAATTCCAAAACCATCCTACGTGTTGTTGGGGCTCAAAATAGATAAATGATATGATTGATCAGCTGTTGATGCGACCTATCAAACATTATTACATCCACATGTCGGATCCCACTCTTTTAATTATCTTCTTCTAACCTTAATCAACAATCTTACAATAATTCACTTCTACTCTTACATTCTTAATATATATATTTATTTGATTATAACTAAGGCTTGACGGCACTTGTAGTTTATCTATCTATTATATTAAGACATTTGTGGATCAGATATTATTATATTTATTTTTAATAAAATAACTTCCTCGATTATTGAGGGCTTCGAGAATTCAGACTCTAACTGTTTGAAATATTTATTTTCTAGAGGAAGTCGTGATTTGGAGTGAGCCACTTCATTGACGATGAAATATGTTAAAATTTTGATTAAGCAAAGGAAGTGCTGGTAATAAAGCTGGTCGTAGTGGTTTGTTTTGATCAATTATATTTTCGACTCTATCTTTATGTTGAGAGTATATAGGAATATTTATGTGGTAAACTTTCGACACGTCTACTAAATCATAATTGCGATCGGAATTGAATGGTCGACAACACTCATTGTACTATAAACCTTTTGTCCTAGTCATCCACATCTATCCCTATTGTTGTTTTTTCCTTTTTCTCTCTCTCTCTCTCTCTCACTCGTTTCTTGACAAGCAGGGGAAAAACTCTAATTAATTAAAATCAAAATAATGCATGCGGAAAAAAAAAAAAAAACCACTCAAATTATACTCTGGAAGGTGATTGTCACAAATTACTATTCTACCCTCGTCATAGTCTTGTTAAAAAGTGTAGTGATGAAATTTATCCCTAAAAAAAAGAAAAAAAAATAATAATTTCATTGGAGATGAAATGGTGCAAATTCTGCACCAGTAATAGTGGATCACGTTGCACCAGGTTGATCTGATCCTAGCCGTCAATCTCATTGACCTAGGGAACAGTGACATCTCCCACAACGTAGCACGGGAAGCATCCAGATGCCACGTAGCATGGGGGAGCAATTATTGGGTGCTCCGCTGGTGACATCTCAGTGCCGCACGTGTTACTCTAACCCCCAAATCTTTCAACCACAAAACCAAATTTGAATTAAGAAAAGATGTAATGAGGAGAATATTATGGGCTGCCCGCGGGCAAACGGGCAGCTTGAGAGACAATGGCGTTGGAATCTGAACCCCACCATCCAATCCAACGTCCACAATTGGTCCCCCAAGTGGGGTCCACTTGTTTTGTTGGTTTATGATGGGACCCATTATTGAGGTGAGCAATTGGGGGGGTGGAAATCCACGCAGCTCCAAGGTGTGTGATGGGAAAAGGACAAAAAGTGTGTGTGTGTGTGAGAGAGAGAGTGTCTAGAAATCATGGAATTTTGAGGTGCCATGATGTAATGATTGATGGGGCTTTAGTTGTTTTTTTTTTTTTTTGATAATATGGGGCTTTAGTGGTTTTTGGTTTCTACCTTTTTTAAGATGTCATTCTTTTGTTTCTTTTTCCCAATTCAATGGGCTTTTCTATTTTACCACTTACATTTTCTTGGATTTGTGTTCTTGCCTCAACAAACCCTTGAATGGGTTGGATTTATGGATATAATAAATTATACAAACACACGAAATTCGATACATTCAAGTTCAGTGCGAGTGTAAATTCAAAACACTAAAAAAATACGCACATTCATGAAAACCAGTTAAGGCCTTAAAATCGGTTTCATTTGGTTTTATGTCTAAATGTAATTCAAACCCATTGTCCTCCTTAATTATTTTTACAGATAAATTTTTATTTAAACAAAATGAATCGACTAAAAATATTTACATCATTCTGATTTCAATTGCAAGATACCAAATTTATATATTTCGTTCACATTGTCATGGAATATAATATGGGATCTATATGATATTTCAATAATGAGTTTTTAATATAATGAATTCGACAATAATTTTTCTTAACAATATTATCTTATTAAATGTTTAGTTTTCTTTCCAATAACACTCATTATTGTTTGGGGCACAAATTCCAAATTATGTGTTCCAAACATTACACGTACTTTTGTTCTTTTAATTCATAAAAGTTTGTTTTCCATTATTAATTATTTAAAAATATATACATATATATATATGTATATATATTTTTTTTCATTGTGCTCAAAATTTTAATTTACCATTATAATTTTCCTTGAAAAGTTACCAATATATATATACACACACACACATGTTAGAAAGAAATAAATAAAAGTTGATGGACCTATGAGAGATTCCCTTAAACCCAAGGGGGCAAAGTGCAAAAAAGTGAAAAGAGAATGACATTGTGGGTAGCAGAGCAGATGCATTGTACTGAACAGAACACTCAACCCCTTGGATTTGGGGGAAAGTAAAGCACCACTGGTTTTTATAATACTACTTTAGTCATCTTCCTGTGCCCCACCACCCAATGCACCCCAATCGCTCTCAACCAATAAAAACCTCTCATCCGAAACCTGTAAAGAAATGTGGTTAGTCAAAGTCAACGGGTGTAGCTGCTCCATCCACCACCAAGAATAGCCATAGCCACCCTCCCCTATATAAAACCACTCCATCCCCTTGTTTTCCTTCCCCCACCACCACAATCACTCACACTCTCCCACCACCTCCGCCGCCGTGAACCACCACTTCCTCATACAGAAAGCGAGAATGAGGTCAGCTGCAGCATACTACGACTACGACAACTACCAACCCCTTTTTCTTGATAATTGCTTCCTTTGCCAAAGACCACTCAACCACAACACAGACATTTTCATGTACAGGTATACATACATAAACACTTTTCTGGGATTTTGGTAATAATCATTAATTTTCTCAATTATTACATAATTACGTGACATTAATCAGTTTTCTACTTTTGAAATCTACAGGGAAACACTCCATTTTGCAGCCAAGAGTGCAGGCAAGAACAGATTGAAATGGACGAAGAAGTTGAGAAGAGATGGAAGGTCTCCAGCTCCTCCAAGAGATCAAACAGACAAGCCTCATCGGACCCAGCTAAAGAATCTGACACCAACAAAGCTGTAAGAACAGGGACAGTGGCTGTGGCCTGAGATTTATACATAAGAACTATATATACATAAACTGGAAAGGTTTGATCTGTAAAAAAAAGAGATGGGCAGAAGGAGGAGGAGGAGGATGAGATCATTTATGTCCATCCCACAATTTTGATTTTCACTTTTCTTGATTTTGTTGGGCTGTGTTTGATCAGGAAGATCATGGCATCTGATTGTGTATATGATGATGAGAGGATTGAGAGTCCTCGATTGGGATGTCATCAGCTATAAATCTTGGGTGTTTGAATGCTAATCTATGGAAAGTAGAAGCATTGTGTTAAGGTTTTCTTGCTGTTTTTTCTATTTTGCTTTTCAGATCATTTCTCTTGCAAACTTAGAATTTGTTAAACTAGCCGTTGCAGCGATTCGTCCGAATAATTTAAATTTTATTATATTTTTTCATTCAATAAAAAAAGATAGAATGATACAAATTAATTGTATAGATAGAAATTATTAATAAACTAATTAATTAAAAAATATGATTATTTGTTAAAGAAACTAATGGTATTAATAAATAGTATAGATGTGGAATTTAATTTTCCATGTCTAAGAAAAGGAAATATCGATCCCATTTAATTAAGTTTATCAAGAAAGTATTAAAATTCTTATTATCATAATCATAATCATAATCATCACCATCATCATCATCATCATCAATTATATTATTATTATTATTATTATTATTATTATTATTATTATTATTATTATTATTATATACAGATGAATTTATATTGTAGTTTCCATGGGAAACACCTAAAGAAACCATTTCTAGCTACCGAAAATCTTTAAAAATAAAAATTTGAAGAGTATTATTTATGGGTTTTTCTTAGGGATAATTGTATTTACACCTCCTAATCTATGGTCTATTTACACAAACTATCTCTAATCTTTTTGCATAATTAAACAAAAACCAACCTATTAGGCAAAAAATAGGTGGGTGTAGTTGGTTAGGTATCCTGCGGTGGGTGGGTTAGAGAAGCTTTGTTTTATTTTTTAATGATGTTGAGTAATTTAAGGGAGAGGGCATGGCGAAATTAGATGATATGATTATGTGGGGATAATGTCTAGAGAGAATCTTTAATACTATTCTCTTGATAAAAGGCATATTATGTAGTGATGGAATCCGAATATTTCCTTCGTTTTCTTAGGTACAGGAAAGTATTAAAATTCCATTCGTAAGCATAAAAAATAAAAAATAAAAAAAACATTAGTTTAAATACCATTAGTTTTTTCTTTAACAAAATAATCATTATTTTTTTATAGGAGTTATTTAATTAGTGTATGTGTGTAATTAATAATTCTATCTATACATTAATTTGTAGTGATCATTCTATCCTTTTTTTATTGAATGAAAAAAATTAATAAAATTAATTATTCCGGAGTGATAAACTTGATATTTTAAACGTAGGATAATGGTGTTAAATTTTATCTAAAAAATAGAGGAGTTTAATATAAACAAATTATAGATTCAAGACGGAACGATAATACGATGTAATTATCCTTTTTTTCTCATGTATTAGATTTTTTGTTTAAATCTGTGAAACGGCCTCGAGTCCAAATTTATTAGGCATTTCAAACAAAATATTCTAGATATTTTTCTCTACGAAAAAAAAACTTCATGAATACTTTTTAGAATATAATATAGTGACTTAATAAAATTACAATAGAGAAAAAAACAGCAAAACGAAAAAATCATAAAATCTACTCCCATTTTCAATAACACAAAATGCTTTTTCCATAACTCCATTTCCATATGTTATGTTTCTAAAGACAATCTCAAATCACCCGGACAGAATAATATTTATATTTATAATTAGTATACTGTTATCGGATTCTTTCCAATAACACCCTCCAATAAATCTTGAGGAGCACCTCTCAATCCTCATTCACATATATAAAACAATCAAATATCACAATAAAAACATCATATGATATTCACTATTGTATCTCCATTGCTTCTGATTCCAGATCAACACCAGAGTCAAACACCTTCTTCATCATCCGATCAACCAAACATCGGATAGTGAAAAGTCGAAAATACGAAACCATATGGTATTTTTCTAACATATAAGCAGTGGTTAGATTTGGTTAAGAATGAAGACATAATAAATGATCTCATCTGTCTTCCTCCCTTTTCCTCCCTTCTCATAATTGCATTGTCTTTTCAATTGTCCATCTTATTACTTTTTTTTGGTTTAACAGGATACCTAAAAACTTCTTTTTTTTCAGTGGTATTAAAAATTGCTCGACTCACTTCTTCAAATTATAAAATTATTTAAAGGTTTCTTATGGGTCGGATATAATTAGTACTTCATTCATGGTCCACCAGCCACTGTCCCTGTTTCTTACTCATAGCTTTTATGTTTTTAGGTTGTTCATGATTTTTTCTGGATAATAGCTTGTATTCATGGGTATCCGATGATGGGACTGTGTTCTTTGGTCTGTTTGATAACTAACTTGGAGGAGTGCATTAAGTGAAGTTCGCGAGACCCATTGCTATTCCTAGTACGATAACTAATCATCAAAAACATTTTACGTTTTTTGTTCCAGTTTCATTTCTATCCTACCAAAAATTCTGTTCTTCAGCCTAATATGCAACTGCTAGTGTGGTCCACTTCGAGTATCAATCAATTAATTGCAGGTTTTGGTATTTTTGAAGTGATATACCACCTCTGTAGATTTCAAAGATGCTTACGAATAAAGCAAGGGAAAAAGTAACCATTCTGTTTTACCCATTGACATATCTTATATTGGGAGTCAGTATATTCTCTCGGAATGTTCCAATTGCTTACGACACGTTTTTTATTAATGTCTCTACAAAGTTTTATTATTTTTATTAAAATATCTCTTAAGACCATACTTATTTTGAGAAAATTAATGATTTATTACCAAAATCCCAGAAACACGTGCTCTTTATGTATGTACCTGTACCATGTAGAGTACAAAAATATGTCTGATCGTTATATTAGGAATTGATGAATAATAACTAAAGATATATATTTGTGTGGAGTTCTCTATATAGGCAAAACGTAGAATAAGCAGACCATTAATTAAAATTGAGAATTCTAAAATGGTGTGTACTAATGGAAGTTACGAAATAGCCATACTCACGCCCTATAAAGAACGTACGTTGTATGGTGGTAAATAAGGCATTTACCCGCTCCATGTAAAGTACCAAGTCTGGTTAAAAAATGAGGGATTTATGCGACTGGGCCAGCTAGACACTCATTCTGCCGCTGTATCTGTTAATAGATGAGAAAAGTCTGGTTGATCAGATTTACGGCTGGCTGTGAGAATTGCAGCTGGGTGGGAGAGATTGAACGATATCATAATTTTTTTTAATTAAATAAATTATAATTAAATTAATTTTATAATTAAAAAATATAATTTATTTATAATATACGTTATGGGAATATGGATATCAATATATAACATTGAATTGTTGAGTTGGATTGTATGAACAGGTCTTAAGCCCAGAGACCTGATTGGCACGAGAGCTAAAGTTTAGGGGAAGGAAAACAGGGGATGGAGTGGTTTGGTACCAGTAACTTTGGTGGCTTAGGCCTCGCGAGTGAGAGTGGCGGGCCAACAATCCATCCCCTTTAATATAAGGCAATAGTGAGTATACATTAGAGATAAGTTTATTTTTTTTGGATGGCAGTGGCACGACAAATTTTACAACCTACTGGGATTACGAACTTTATACATATGTATGTAACCCTAATCGTCCCAATATCTACATATCTTTTTATATATCTAAATTACATTCGGATACTTCGTGAGTGATATAGATTATCTTTGTAGATTTAAATTTATTGGTATACTATAACTTGTAGCTGATTGACTGCCAAGAATTGGGGTGCATTGGGTAATATTGTCTCCCTCCTCAAAAACAAGATAAAAAGAGGGTGGGTAGATGATTTCAATCAAAGTGCCAGCACATAAGGATGACTATATCAATGAGATTTCATGAAAAAAAAGTTGAAAAAACCAAGGTAAGGCGAATAATAAGAAATATTCGTCGTTATTACAACTGTTTGTTCTTCAATGTTGGATTTAGAGGGTATTTGAACTATATAATATATTTTTAATTTAAAATATTAATTATACTACTTCTCTTAATAAGATCGGTGTAGATTTGTTTCCGTTTATTTTTTCTGAAATAGATCCATACTCCTTAAAAAGAGTTTCATGAATCGAAGTAAGAGTATAGACTGTCGTAAAAATTGATGTGATGTTTTGTGTCCAACAGATTACAATGTCATTATCTTATTATGATGCTTCAAGATTTTCTTTGTCTAACCACAACAATAAGTGTGTTAAGATTATCTTATATACATAACTATATTATTTCAGCGTTTTTACTCTGCTACTTATATTCAACAAAGAAACTTCCTCCACTGGATGTGGTAAGTATTTTTCATATTAGGATTTTATATTCTCTATCATTTTAAATTTGAGCAATCACCCTTTTTATAGCAGATCTTATTATCTCATTATATTATTTCAATTAGAAAGTAGGATCATAAACTTACTTTGATATGACTGTAAATTTAAACTAGATTTAACAATGTGTTTGATATTTTAGGTATAAATTCAACTAGCGTTTATATATGCTATTTTGGTAATTTGCCACTTATTTCAAGTGATTCATCAAATTAATTTGTATTAAGTGTTAATTGGTAGGCAAAATTATAATATTTCTGTGTGTGTATAGCAACAATGATAAAAAAATACTCTATATTTATACATATGTTAAGCCAATATAAAATTATACTACTATATGTATTATATTTTTAACATAATTAATAATGGAAAACAAACTTTAATGAACTATCACAAGTAACAATATACAGGTAAGTTATACAGATAATGTATATTCAGTTTAGTTGAGTTAGTGGGTTCGAAACTACCACAATGATTTTATAGAAAGTACTTTTTTAAGCTTCGTTTGAAATTTCATAATTTGTGACACTTTTGACCTTTTCAGCTCAATTGAAAAGTTTGAATCATTAATGTAAAACACAGTTTAATGTGTAACGTGAGTGTGTTAAAAGGACACAAATTAGTTTACAAACAGGTAGTGTACTGAGAGAAATAGGCAACAGATTTAATATTGTCATTTGTCATGAAGATTAAAAATTATTGTCGAATTCATTATATTAAAAAACTCATTATTTGATGTCTCATTGTATCAAAGAATTTAAAAGCTGACCGAAATATCTTTAAAACTAGATAAACAATAAATATTTTTCAATTCCAATGATCGATACCGAATTGTACTATCTTTGCGTCTATACTTACATTTATTTTTTTTAATTTTTTTGTTTATTCTATGGCAGAACATGGTAACACGCAACTACAATTGAGATTGATTTGATGAGAAATATTTGTCGATTTCTTACTTTTGTTATCACAATCCAAAAATTTCTCTAACTATGAATGATTGATGAGGGAATACATTCTAAGTGTTGTTTAGGGATCAGATTTCGTGTTATTCTGTATTTAGTCTTTTGGAATTGGTAATCAGTATAAATATACAATATAATAGACATAAAATAATTATCAAATGAAAACCGATATTTTATTAACTGCCTTAGATCTTTCGTCATGTATTAATTATATTCGATGCAAATCTTTGATTGACGATATCTATATTCAAATACATTTCTCTTTTTTTTTACATATATAGTATTATGAATAATCTTAACCAACTAAAGACTCATAACATGAACTTTATGTATTGGCCCACTGTAATCAGTTAATTTTATCAGGAATTAAGATTTGGAAAATTGAAAAGCCAAGCATAGTTAACAGCCCCTGATTTGATAAGATTGTGACTTCAAAATGCCATAATTAAAATACGGCAGAACCCGTCTTTAAGGATTCCTTTGAGTCATGTATCAAAGCTCCACTCAGTGAGAGGATTCTCTTGATTTGATGCCCGGCCCAAATCACGAACAACTTTAAGGATTTCTCTCTTAGAAATTATTACCCACTCTAGAGTTGGTAAAAGAGAACGCCCATTGAATTGGGAAAAAGAAACAAAAGAATGACATCTTCAGATTTATCAATAATACCCAAATTGTGGTAGAAACCAAAAACCACTAAGCCCCATCAAGTCATTTAACATCTCATGAATTGTGGGAGCCACCATACTACAAACTCTCTAACACACCCAATGATTTCTAGAACCATCTCACTCTCTGCATCTCTCGCCCGTACACCGAGCGCCGCCACACACACGGACCAACTTTTTGTGCGCCTCCCCATTTTCTTTCACCTAACCGATACACAACTATGGCGGAGCGAGCATTTGCGGCATGTGGTCCGTGTCCAGTTGGACTTTGTGGTGGCGTAAGGAGTCACACATATTTCCAGGCTCTCGCCCCCCTATCTTGTTCTCCACCCTCTTTCCACTATATCGCACATAAGCTCAGAGGGTGCCCCCTTAGTTCACCATTCGGTCTGTTCCCTAACCAACAACAAGTGGAGCCTCAGCGACCTTAGAGGATTGGGACCTAACTTCTCGTGAGGATCGTGATTTCGAGTTTGTTGGTTATGTCGTCTTGAAGCTAGTCACTGCTGTGCCAGACATTCCGTGCTCCTCGTTTGCCTCACTTTGAATACTATTTCCTCGAATATTGCTGCCCGTTTGTGTGAACCACGCTTCTGCCCGCCTGTGTTGCGGCAAGCCCAATAGTAAGTATTATACTTCTCTCATATACTAGTACGTTTTCATTACATTTCAAATTTGGTTTTGTTTCAACCACTGGTGTGTTGGAAATACAATTTCGAATGAGGGCGTAAACTCGCTGTTTGGAATTTCAAAGATTATCAAACGGGAAAGGGTATTGTTTACGCGATTTTTCCAGCGAATTTTGTTCTGTGCGTGGCGCGCTTGTAAAAGGATCATGAAATGTTGCTTTTTAAAGAGATTAACACGTATGACCGAGGCCGAAGACGGAGCTGCAATGTTTGCTATTTCACTCTACAGAAATCAGTGTGCTTTCGTGATCTTCAGATGGTGTGCATAGTTTCCCGCAACATAATAGTTTGCTGGCCCCCATGGTTGCTACGGTTGCAGTATCTGGATTAGTGGATGCTTCCCGTGCTACGTTGTGGGAGACTGTCACTGTTCCTAGCAATGAGCTGAACAGATTTTTATTGGACTTTGTGGTAGCCGAATCAGAATCAGATGCTCGCTGGGTGCACGTGAAATTCGCGACTATATCTGGTGTGTCAGAGATATTGAACCCATTATATCATCGTCCATAGTATGAAGAGGGTAAGTATGCTATTTTTTTTCATTTTTTTAGTATATTTGTTGGGATAAATTTCATCACTACACTTTTTAACAAGGACTTATGACGAGTGTTGGGCACGGGAGATTATTAAGGTAATGAATAGTAATTTTTGCACGTGGGGACTATTATTCTACCTTGATTCCAGTTGAATGGCATTTAATAATTTTGGCGCATGCTTTTTTGTTAGTTTTACTCTCTATTTATTTGTCTGCGAGCAATGCAAATTTTGGCATTTTCTGTGTGCTTGGGAATTTGTTTTTTGTTGGATGAGATTTAAGTGTAATTTAGATTAGAAGATCAGGATTTTTTTGCTCCCATCTAGGGCTGCTTGCTGGGCAAGAAACGGGAGTGATGTAGATAGACTGCACATCGAGTATGATGGTAGATACATTGATAAAATTGGGATATGCTACAGAATTATATAACAACTTGTAGGTGCAGTGGAAGGAGTGATAGGATGGTGAAGTGTTATTAGAGACATTGGTTTTCGTAAATAGGACCGCACTTTCCTTTCAGTGTACAAAGATGTTATATTATATTTTAACGCATAACTCAATTTATGGATGAGTGTTCTTGCTTTTTGTCTCTGTAGAAATCGACCATGTACGACAGTATACACGATTGGAGTCGCAGAATATAAAGTTTTTTATTTTTATATGTAATATTGAGCAGAACGTGTCGAAAGATTTACACGAATAAAAGTTTGGATGTCACACCAGTATATAGACTCATCAGATAGAGAGTGATAAAGAGTAGATACCAAGTTCATTAAAAATATAATTGTATGATCAATGCCCAAAACAAAATTTTTCACTGTATTTGTTAGATTTAAGGGCGTCATTGTACGCTTTTCCATGTGGGACTTGTCATAATATTGGATTACGCTTGACAGTACTCTTCGCATTTGGTTGCTTTGATAAAGTCGTTGCAACCCATACCTCCCCTGCCACATTATTACAGTATTTATCAATACTCAGTGTCATAGCCTTTTGGCAAAGAGTGGGAGGGTAACATTGCCGAGCCAGAAAAAACTCTGATTGAGACTGTTATCAACTACCGAAAAATTCAGCGACTATGCCTATCTTCTAGAAATAAATGAATATTTTCAAAAACAGTTAGAGTTTTCACAGAACTCCATGTATGAAAATACAAAATCTTGCCTTTCTCGGTAGCGATGGCTATGAAGTTCACCCGTCCACATAAAGAAGTCAAATTGGATTCGTGGCAAGAAATAATGGAATATTTTAAGTATATTTTAGTTAAAAATAAATGATTTGACAAGACATAAATATCTGATCCAGGAAATTGTGTCGTGTGACTACTAATATGGAATAGATAGTTGCACTAAAACTATTTCACAAGTTTTGACGCGTCAACTCAAGCCTTAGTTCGCATATGAAGTTCACATAATTAACAAGTATATATTATGGCAAGGAGAGTTAAAGGAGTGAATGTAAGGGAGAACGTCAGATGCTTACGTAGGAAAACTCTATTCATATTTAGTTTAGGTGATATTTTGTGTTTCCAAGATTTATAGCGTTTCAAGTATAAGGTACAGATAATAAGATATATAACGAAGTTTGGGATCGGCGACTAACATGGTGTGATATTGGGTAGCTGGTAATGTTTGAAATAACTAGACGAAGCTTGTGGTAGCTTTTATGGAGCATATGCTTGAGAAGGGGTTCCTGTTTAGATCCATAGCTCACGTTTTCTGATGGCAATATACTTTTATCATTTATCTACTTAATTTGTTGGCCTGCTATTGGCAAAAGCCCCAAACAACACGTAGAGGGTTTTAGAAATAGTGTTATATGGAGACATTTTGATGTCAAATGTCTCTCCAATTATAGATGAATTTAGTATGGTGATGAGAGTATAGGTTGGTGTCGGCTGCCGATGTCAGTGATGATGACACATAAGACTCTCTTGCTAGCGTTGGGAATATTGTTCTGAACCAATGGTGTACTGAATCCTCTTCTTTTCTTATCGGCTTGACTTATATATTATCGTAATATAAGGCTCCTTCAACTGTAAGGATCACTAATCTCTCTTTAGTCTATAATTCTGTGAGATGATATGAAGGGTTATTTACTCCCTACATCAGCTTATAAGGTATGTTTCGCGTACTTGTTTTCACTGTGTCTGTAATACATGTGTGACGAAAGTCGGGGTATTTCAAGAAACCTGAGGAGCTAGATATTTATCGATGAAAGAATAGTCCGAGAGGGGTGTGCTGTTGGAGAGAAGATTGGTGAGGGGTGACTGAGGTGTGTGAGAGTTGGTGTTCCTTGATGCGTTGCCTTTCTGGTGCTTCATTTGTTTCATTGGAAGTGATAGCGTGTGTTAAGTGAGAGTTGGATGTTTTTAGTATGTGGTGGAAGTAGGACTTTGTGATGTCCTATGATATGTTATTCATCTATAGAAAGTTATCATAATTGGAATCAATATTATGTGCTGATAATTGGGATCTTTTGTGTTAATGTTAAGTCGTACAGTAATACTTTGTTATGTTCATACCTACATCCCTTACCCTCTCAGGTTTTTTCTGCATATCGTGTGGCTAATTAGCTAAATGAAGCATTTTGATCAGTGTGAAATGTCAGAATGAGGGAGAATGTGGATCTATGCTACTTGATTGTCGTTCATGCTCACCCCAATACAATATTATGATTGCTTTTCAAGGTGGATTCATTATTTAGATAGTACCAGGGAAAAGAAATCACAATTTGATACTCAATTACTATCTAAGCAGACGATTGTGAGCATGGACTACTATACCCACTTTTGATATTTTAATAAGTGCTTTAATGTACATTAGGCTCAAATGATTTATTTTTCTATCTCCCATGAGATATTTTAGGAACTGGTTACTAACGATCTTGTCATCAGTGTGTTTTGTAGTACTACTGTAAGCAGTGGTAATTGATATGTTTTTGACATAGTTTAAAGTCCATGCGATTCACTTTTCTTGTGCCAAACTTATTCCAGCCGATATTCTCTGACAATCAATAATATCATGAAGTTGTGAGCAAGCTCTGTCTTAGTGGTTTTAGGTGTAGACCCTTAAAAGATGAGATTAACAAGCCCTACCAAATGCTATAAATCAGGATCCATGGTTACTGCAGAAGCCATGATGATAAAGATGGAATCGAGCTATTATGATGTTTTTTGATGAAGCTTATTTTCTACATGCGGGATTTCAAATAAGTTCCAATAATCACGGTTACCCTGTAGTCTCAAATCTCACTTGCTGATGAATTGGTGCTCCTGTCATGATATATTTTATTGAAGAATCGTTCGTGCTCATCTCTCTTTTGACGAGGGTAGATATTTCATAACCTTCAAGAATTTGTGAGCTCCTTTATTCCTCTATTTTGTATGATGTCTGTGTATTGTACAACGGTAAATTCTCTACTATTCACATTGTTGTTACCAACCTACGCAAGCAACTGAGACTAAGCCCTCACACGTGTTTAGCATATGTGTTCTTTGGTCTCAGGATGTCGTCCTCATCGTCAATGATAGACGCCCGTTTGCCGGCGCAAGCCAGCCGATCCCTCCCCCCTTCCCGTGAAGTTATGAAAAATGAAGGAAATAACATATAAGATTTTTGGAAAAAAAGCATATTGATAGAGAAGAAAATGTAATACTATTTGATTATACTCGTAACAAAAGAAGTATAACTCAGAGTCCGGAAGATGTTACCTATTTTCTTATATATAAGCAAAACTTAATTCGCACCTAATCTTTTTGTAGCATAACATTATACTTATACATTAGTAAATACGTAATGATACAAAAATGTATCTCACAGATCTAAAACACAGCCATTCAAATCTGAAAGCTGCATTATTGAGTATTGTCCTGTAATATTGTTGACGTTTCTACTAGAGACGAATTCAGTCCGAGCACAAATGGCAGAAGTCCATTCATAGCTCAGTGAAATGGTTTTCATGTATATATGAAAATAAGGGTAAAGTGACAGGTTTGCTTGACATTGTTTTGTCTTGCCGGCCTTTATATAAAAGAACAATTCTAGCCAGATGATAAACCAGGGCTGGATACCATATCTACCTCTGAGTGAATCAGAAATCTGGTACAGTATGTCTAATGGATGAATGATCTCGCCAACATGATAGACGCCGCTTAGTCTAGATTTCTTTTATGAGGAATGATAATTATTCGTCGATGACTCGCCACACTGTTAATTCAAATTTAGAATGACATGGTTGATGCTATTTACCATTTTGAGAATGTTATACAGCAGTTGAATATGGTAATTTTTTGAGTATTAAGCATATAATGACTCAATTTTCAAAATAGGAATAAAATGTTGTTCTTTTGACATGAGTTTTTATTCTCGTAATGCGTCTTTTCTCTCTATTTTTTGACCAATTATGTTTCATATTAGATTTGTTGCCAATAAGGTCAAAAGGCATAAGTTTATAGCATGATTGTGGATCACAAATTCCTTATCTGAGAATGTGTTGAACGCATTAATCCGTACAGTAATACTAGAGTACTTAAAAAGCGAGTAAGATGGAGGACTACCTTCTCAGAACATGGGATGAACGATCCCACCATAAATTTTGAAATAGATTGGTAAACTGCTAATACTTGCTGACGTTATTACGATTATATATATACATTGTATTACAATAACAAAGATTAAAAATTATAATATATATTATATTATATAATTGAATATATAGTTGTATTAATGATGGAAATCAACGGTCACGAGGAGGAAGATTTACTTACCGAAGGAAGGCCGAGTCCCATAGTGTGTTCTCAAGATGTACAGAATGCTAACTACGATAAGACATTAATTGCATAGCAGACAATATGAAAACTACAATACATAAAAATTACTTCAAATGTAGACTGATAACTAAACAATTTTTGTGCAGGAGTGAATAGTTACCTGATGCTTACCACTAATAAATCCTGTCATCAAATACTGCAGCAATGCAATATCAATTAGGCTAACGAGCAACACTAAGTCTATTGATCGGTTATTGTTAGATTTTAACGTAATTGTAAAAGATCATAGTTTTTGATCGATGAGGCACTTATAATAATATATCTCTGTTACAGGTAGTTTAAAGAATGTCATTATTAGGATGTTATATTAGCTAAGAGTCTCACACAGAGAGCAAGTTTAAGCGAATATTCTTCTCGGATACAACTCAAAAGGCCAATGACTCAGTTTTAGAGAAGGAAAGGGATGTGTTCCAAATGATCAGAAGCACCTTGAGTTTTATAAATCCACCTATGTCAACTTTAGAATGCTTTATATGTTATCTGTTTTAACATTTGTCGAATTTATCAATAATCTTTGGTGACCTGGCTATTGCACTGAAGGAGTAGAAGAAGTGTTAAATATTGCTACAATGTACTTGTGACAAAGGTGATGCGTATACTTCCAATGTTTAGCAAAGTCTTCAGTAGCCTACTTTCCTCCCAGTTTAGTAATTATTGCTATTGTCCTGGATTACTCTGATATTCGGACTATTCTGTTGCCGAGGCCTTCATGTGTCTGATTTCTCTTTCGAAGGTTTTTGTGACTCAAATTGTTCCTGATGAATGAGAAGAGAGGTACACATTTTGTACACACGAGATATCCCTGGGTGAGTTTCTCGTACACCGCATTTAATTTTGTCGTTTTTACGTCGCTATTATGTTGCTCATGGTTAGTCTAGCTTTATCATACTTAAGGGTCTCAAAAGATATAAACGAATGTGCATTATTGTCTCTGCTTGAGAGTAGGATAGAAATTTTACTGATGACACATGTTCCTACTATAAACTGTTACACCTATCTTGTGATTACCGCGTGGATCTTGGTCAATTCGAGTTTATTAACTGACCGCGTTCATGTGAGTGAGGAAAAGTAGGTGCTCCAGCTTTAGTTCTGATATTCTCAGAAGATGTGCTCACTTAATCGATCCGTGTCCTCTCAGTGGGAGTGAGGTTGTTCAGATTATGGCAATAATCGTCTCATCTGCACTTGACCTGGACCGACCACTCCCCTCTGTGAGTCTCAATTGTGTGTGGCAATCATATTGACCTTGCGAAGAGGAGTAGTCTTATAATGGGAGGTAAGAATTCTCTCTCATACAAGGAATTGTTAATTCTTACTCACATATTTAGGTTATCACTATCTATAGCGAAAGGTAGTCAAAGAACCTTCGTGTAAATCTGCTGCTCAGTTTGACTAGGACATATACGTTGATCATAACAAACTCGTCTCTACTTCTGAACTCGGATCAGGATTGGTGTGGTATGGTATGCTTGTGAATTACGTCAAAAAATTTTTTTGGCTACTTCTACATATTGTAGTAGTATGAAACTTACCTTGCTGGTAATAATGTATAAATATTAAGTAACCAATTTTAATTTAATGTAGCAGGTTAAGCAAGTTCTAAATGGATCTCTTTCATGTTACTAGTAGACTCTCCCTTGAACACTTCTCGTGGTACACTTCGTATTTCGACCGCGGATGAAATTATATTCTACTCCCCATTCATCAGTCATCTGTGTTCTAAAGACACTGCTTGCTCTGAGAATTGTAACCGGGTTAAATGCACTACTAATGCAATTCAGCTCTGTATAGTATTGACATTTATTATTAATCTAGAAGCACAAACTTTGTGTTATTGTGTCAGGTGTGAGAATTATACTCGAAGTACAATGCCTCGAAACTCATAACAGTAAGTGGTAGTGGAGACACAGAGCTAAGTGGGTCTTATTGAGAGCGGAGTGCACTAACGGAGATCTCAAACTGCTCATCTGAGCTTTCACCCTTATTATCCTATCCATAGCAGGTGATAATTACGTTTCTTTGTAAGACTAGTATGCATTCCCAGATGTAGTTGAGCTGTTGGTTCCAGTTCATTGCTGTTGACTTAATTATTTTTCATATAGGTTGAATTAATAATCTCGTCTTGCGATTTGCCTAACAAATAACATTTGATGAGGGACAGCAACAGCATTTTGCAGTGTAAGGTGATGACTAAGTTAATCGACAACCACATCTATCGATATAGACTTTCGTCAGATTGGTGCTAGTGTTCTTTTTTTTCCTTTTAGCCTGGAAAAGATGGTCTACATTATTTTTGGTATCCACACCTTTTAAGTGGGAAACCAATTTAGTTCTTCCTTATGCTCAGCTAACACTTGATGATCATAAGGAACTTTGTAAGCTAGTTGAGATCATGAAGTTTGATTGAGATTTGAACACTGTTCCTTATTTCTGTAACTTTGAATACTAAATCCTCTTACAATGTAAATTTAGCCCAAACAAAAGAAAGGCAAGAGTTAACAGGTTTTCCTGTTAAGACAAAGGAACCTGGTATTTCAACTTCAATAACCTATGCTTTTGCTGTCTGTTTAAGAGTGTAAAACAGCGTCTAATAATGAAGCAGATGACAGATTACTGAGCACTCAAGTTGTTTTTAAGAAACTGAAGTTGCTATGGTAATTGGCTCAAGCATCGGTAGGTGGTTATTCTTTAGTACAAGGATAGCTACAGAAAAGAAAATCAACCACCAGTCTCAGAAATTTTAGCTCAGATTGAGTTCGATCACACATACAAGTACAATAACACTGCCGTGCAATTGATTCGATGAAGTAGAAATCAAGTCTGGATAAGAATTTTTCAGTAAGGGAAAAATACTCCCAAGATGAACCATGTGATAATAACTTAGCAGTTCAATTCTTCTCCTTCTGCATATCTTCTCAGTTAGAAGTCCAAGATCCATTCCTTCAGACAGTTCTCAACTAGATTATATCAGTATACTAGCTTTTAAGCTGACAACTCAAAATCTGATCTGCAATGGGATTCTTGAACACACAAACTAGTCCCTACACATGCTTTCCAACCTGCTACATTCTTTGTTAGCCCCGAAAAGTCAGGCATTTTCAACAAACTAAAATCCGATTTAAGTCACTTTGGCTCTCTGCATGATCATAAACCTCCTTCCACTCACTCCACCCAGATTCTCACTTATTTTAGCCAAATGCGCGATTCTCCTCTTGGCTGATTCTGATGCCCCCTTCTCTTTCACAGGCTTCTCCTCCACTGCGTTATCTTCGGCATCCTCCAAATACTTTGTGGGAGGGCTTTCAGCATTCTCAACCTGAACTATTTGCTTAAAGCTCTCCACCACCTTGCTCATCTTTGGTCGGTCTTTTGCACTTTTTACCAGACAACTATCGGCTAATTTGGCAATTTTACGGGCTGCACTGAGTGAGTACTGATTCTCAAGTCTCGGATCCATGATCATGCCAAATTTCCGGCTATCAGCAGGATACTGTTTCACCCAGTCCAGCATTTTCTGCTCAGACCTGGGTCGGTCCCTTTCTAGGGATCGTCTGCCCGTCAAGATCTCATACAACACAACGCCGAAGCTCCAGACATCACTCTTTGAGGTAAGATGTCCTGTCTCTATGTAGTCTGGGGCTGCATATCCATATGTTCCAACAACCTATGAACAGAAAGCAGAAGCTCTTAATCTTTTGAAAGTAACCACTAACTGCAAATGAGATCTCAAATTCATGAAAGTCCATAGTTAATCTTTTCTGTTTCAGCCATATAACAGAACAGACAGGACAGCAAGTTGCAGAAGTAACTCAAAGTCCATGCAATCTTTCATAAATTCCTTCATATTACGTTTGAGAGGAAGGATTTAGAGAAATGATTAGATTGATTTGAAATCCACCATAATAACTCAAAAGAGGTAGCTCAAACATTTGAAATCCGTACAAGCTAAAAAGAATTTGTTGTGAATCTAAAATCCTTATCTTCAAACACGATAATCCAAACGCAACCTTACATGAAATGCTTATGCTATGTGTACCAAAAATGACATACCGCGGTAGAAACATGAGTATGACCGGGCGTTGGCCCCTCCCTCGCAAGCCCAAAGTCCGAAAGCTTTGGCTTGAATTCCTCATCCAACAGCACATTCGATGACTTGAAATCCCGATATATAACCTAACGATTAACAGAACTAAGTGAACAAAGCTAACCACTCATCTAAAGTTTCAAAGATGAACTCTTCCCAAAGATCAAGCATTTGTTAGCTGGACTTATTTCATCATTTTCACAAGCACACAGCAAACAAGGGTAGAAAAACAAGAAGGGAACCTGGATTTCTAATTCTTCATGGAGATAAGCCAATCCCTGGGCCGCCCCAAGCATTATCTGCAATCTCCGATCCCATGATAGAGCCGAATGAGCCTTGTTGAAAAGATGATCTTCCAGGCTTTTGTTAGGCATGTATTCATACACTAGTAGCCTCTGTATACCTCTCTCTCCATCCATAGCACAGTATCCGATAAGCTTGACAAGATTCGGATGCTCCACCACACCAAGAAACTGCACTTCTGCTACCCATTGCTTGTGACCCTGAACTTGTTCAGATAAGCTGACTTATGTTTCATCTTGCAGTACTTCAACCTCAGCATTGTAATGGAGTAGAATTACATGATCATTACCTGATAGCCGTCTCTGTTGAGTTTCTTGATAGCAACCACCAAAGGTTCACCCTTGCCATCGGCAGGCTTGATGGTTCCCTTGTACACGCATCCAAATCCGCCTTCACCGATCTTAAGTAGTCTACTGAAGTTACTCGTTGCTTGCCTTAGCTCGGCAAATGTGAACACCCTCAAATTCTGAGCTTTCTCTTCATATATTTCGGGTATAGTACGAGGCAGAGAGCCTGAACCAGAAGACTTTGTTACTCTCTCAGCTTCTGATATATCTGATTTGTTCTGGTTTTTCAAAATTGGTGCTGATTTCTGTACCCTGCTTTTAACTCTATCCTTGAAATGATGGAACACTTCATCTTCAAAACTGAAAGAAGCTATCAAGATTCAATTTTTCAACTCCAGAGCTATCATAGGAAACCTGCAGAATACAGCATGAAATACAACCATAAATAAGAAAATTAAGCAGAAGCAGATAGATAAATAAAATTATTACAATCGAATCTAACATAAAACAAAGACAGCCAATTAACTAAATGTTAGAGAGACATAGCAGGAAGAAAAATATCCACTTGGAAAAATTGTTGAAGAACAAATCTAAAAAGAAAACCCTGATTAATAAAGCGAGTGAACTTCAATTTTCAACAAGAACCATAATTACCCAGGCAGGAAAACAGCAAGAAAATGGATGTGATGTCTGTTCAAGCAAGAAACAACAGAGAACTCAGCTATTGTGTGTGTGTGTGAGAGAGAGAGAGAGAGAGAGATGAATTAAGCAGATGAGGGGTGAATTTAATGCAGACACAGTAAAGCTGATGATGGCTCATAAATTCTTGAAGTTGTTGTCTCACCTGTAATAAAAAGTTAATGATTTTAACATCAGCTGTTACAATATCTTCCTGGTTTTGTTCAACAGTTTGGACTATCCTCAAGAGTCTTTCAACTCTCAACATTAACCCAAACCATGAACAACTCGCATCAAATTTCTTTAATTTTCTCCTCTCTGCTACTATATATATGCATGCTACATAACTACTACTCTCTCTCTCTCTCTCTCTCTCAAATGCATTCAGGGCTGCAAGTTCCCTGCATCATGTGATATGTAAAGGGAAGTTCTTGATTGGTGGTGGTGTGTTGGGGGTAGTAGGGGGTGTGGCGCTGTCTTAAAAGAAAGGAGAGGAGCCCACTTTGAGGGAAGCTTCACCTAGTACGTACTTAGGATTACCTCGCCGAGGTCTAGAAGGATTCTACTTTTCCGCATGCAAATTGGTCGGTTGTTGTCCCAATTACCATTGAAATTTCGGAAATATACATGAATATGTACATATTATGGGAGTCTTTCAACTTTGAAGAATTATAATATATATATAGGTACATATTGATTCTGATCTGATTCGACTGGAACAAGTGAAATACATTTGCTATGTGATTGTATACAATTTAAAAAAGTAATTAATCACATAACAAGTGTATTTGCTCTGTAAAATATATATAGGTATAGTTATTGAAACAGTCAAATTAAAATATCAAGAAATGGGTGTTAGGCAAATTAATGCGAGGAAAATAAGAATTTTTGCTCACCAAATCTCTCATATCAAACAAGGTATTATGAAAGAAAATGAAACCAGTAAAGAAGTAGTCACAATTACAAGACAAAAATATATATGGTAAAAGATAGACAAGTGTTATCATTATTATTAGTCTGCTATTGCAGTTGTGATGGTGAATCAATTTGAGTTTTTTTCCCGACAAGAGATAGACAATGACACAACTCCTTTCCTAAGATTATATTTTTGTGGTTTCTTTGATTAGTTCCGCAGAGGTTAGGTACCAGAAAATGGACTCACACACGTGTGTGTATACACACACACCAAGTCCATTAAATTTTGATAATTTTAATTTCAATCATAACTACGAACTCAAAACATATTTTCGAGACCATAAATCGCTTATACGAATACTCATCCAAACACCCACCAACCCATATCAATGGAGGAAATTAAAACTCATGGTTTTTAAAAGTAACAAGTTGTTATTAATTGAGTCGTTACGTGTTGAAATTATTCAATATTTTTTTATTATCAAATCATATCAAATCAAGATCTATAGAAATTCAACAAATACCCAGACATTTAATAAAACTTCAATCTGAACCACTAAATTAACAAGTCGTTGATTTTGGTGGTGGAATTCGGTAGGCATACAAATTGCAAATCTTGATTGTCACACTCAACTTAAATTTTGTCAAAGTTTTCCACAATAAAACAAATAAAAAAAGGGCCACATTTAGATTTTATCACAAGCTTTTAAAATTAATTATATATCAAATCACAAAGACTTGCAGCAGTAAAGAGTATTGCTGGTCAAAGCTGCCACCTTCTTATATATAATAATAATAATATTGAGTATTAGCACATATATGTGGACTTTTGGATGTGTTAGTCTATATTTAGGCTCTTATGGAAGTCAAAATCTTGATCAAGAATTTGATATTTTTAAATTTAACTATTATATCTATATATGTTGTGGTAGTTAAAATGTGCCCCATCTGTTGCAAATTGATTTATTTAATTTAATTTAATTTAATATAAAAAGAATTTAGATTAAAAAGTGCGAAACTTAGAGTTATGTATAATTTTATATACGCGCGTGTGACGTGTATATACTAAAAATTAAATTAAATTAAATTTGAGATCACTGTTTCATGCATATATATATATATATAGAGAGAGAGATATATAATCTCCAATTAATTAATTAATTAAGTCATTAATTGTGGGATGCACATTGACCCTGGTCTCCCCACAGTCCTGCACAAAATGTCTTGATATACTACTAAATTTATATGTATTAGCACCGTATATAAAAGTATATATATACGTAGTCTAAATGGACCTATTATTAATTCCTATGACATATAGTTTATTGTTAATTATTGAAATATTGAATGAAGATTGTGCATGCTTACTTTCAATATTTATTTATTATTTATTTTATTTTTTGATCGAATACAGTTTAAAAACTGATTAAATAATGAAAAGAGAGAAACATAAATAATTACAAAAATAGACATATACCCGTACTTATTGTCTATTATTTGAACAAGACTTCATTAACACTGTTTTATTAACAAAATCAAAAGATTATAGCTAGTTTGCAGGTAGCGAAGTCCTAGGTTTCACCAACCTCGCACGCATGCAATTAAGAAATGAGTTGGAGACAATCAATCTTCTTAAAACTAAGCCAATATTTCTTGGATGTCTACACATTGAATCTTCATGCTCATCACTTCCACAAAATATCAGTTGTTGCCCTTTTACGACAACGTAAGTATCTTCATACTTAGCATCGCAACAAGATATTACTTCTACCCACCACAAGAAATCAATCAAAAATCGTACCGAATGTTAATTAATTACAATTATGCAACGACTTGTTTCTGTAAGTAAAACTAAAATATTAGCCAAAATTAAAAATAATAACAAATGTTTTGATCATGAGTAAAACTATGACGAATATTATTAACCGTGTCAAAATTAAGTGTTTCCATCGATTTTATTTACTGTAGTAATTGTTTTTTATTTTGGGTACGATACTAGTGGTACAAGCAGTATACAAAAAATGAATTGTTTTTTATATTATAAATCACTAGATCGTTTAGGCGAGACTTGCATTTTGAGGAAAAATGTAATTTTTCGTATTGTTTATATAACACATTTTCCACATTGCCGTAAATACTACAATTTGTGGTTTTTGGGTCCTCTCACATTATATAGGAATGAAATTAAACGGGAATTAGATGAATTTATGATTGAATAAGAATAAGAAATGAATTATATTTGAATCGCATTCCTATGATTGGTGTACGTAATAGAATTAAAAGAATTGTCAGCAATGGAATAAAAATAATTTTTGTGCCAAGTTTGCCCTTATATATATTTTAATATATCGAATGAATTGTACTATAGTAATATTTTCAAAAACTATTTATAGAAAGTTATAAGCAATTATAAAATATCTTATATGTTATTAAGAAAAATACATGATAAATTTTATTTTATTTACTTAAGAAATAATTTATTGATCGAATCTACAGATAGACAGTATCCTTCTACAAAAGGATTATATTAATTTGAACAATCAAATAAATTAATCTATTTAATCACAATGCATATCATAATTATATCTCAGTACTCAACCAAATAAATATTTTGATTTAATAACAATTAAAATCAAATATCAAAATCAATAAATTAATATTTTATTCCCTGCATTTTGTAATTAATTCAAAATAATATTTTGAATTAATAAAATAAATCATACTCAGTAAAATACGCCCCGCAAAAATATTAATGCCTTATATAATGTAATTTGCCAAGGAAAAAAAGAAGAAGAAGAAGAAAAACTCTCAAACTCATACGAATAGCTAAAATCATGTTTTACGAATGGAACCACTAATCTCGTTCCTAAGAAAACAAGAATTCCTATGGAATCACTAATACATTTCCTTACTTACGCCTATCACATATATAGGAACGGACTTATGTCAATTCTATTTTTATATATCAATCATGACCTTAAAATTAAGGTCAGTTTTTCAATTTAGTTGCAAGTTTGCATTTGCATGATTAATTACGAATTTGTGAATCAAAACGCAATAATTACTTTTTTTTTTAAATAAATTATTTCATAAATAATTATTTTATAATCAAATATGCAAATGTCAAACTAAATTGCACCCAAAACAAAAACCCTCCATGTTTTCAATTGCAATAGTTCAGTATCTCAAAGCGCGCATGGTTGATTGATCCAAAATATTAGTGGGAAACGCCAAATAAGTAACTAAAAATTTGGAACAACATTCAAGAAAGTGGATTCTTCCCAAAACCTTAAAATGTTTCATTGTATTTGACCAACATAGCCTATACAAACACATTTACCTGCATCCCAAGTTGCTGGTAAAATTACGTTTTTGTTTTGTAATTTTAGATCGTTATTATTTTTAGGTCCGTAGTTTATTTTATTTATATATTTAGTCTTTTTTTTATGAATTTAATCTTGAGCATCTCATATTTGATTATTTTTTTAACAGATTTAGTCATGTGTTGATAATTTTGGTCACATTCAAACTATAATAAATTTTATTTTTGATTTGTAACTATGAGTTATTAGAACCAAAATTGTCAATACATGACTAAATTTGCCAAAAAAAAAGGACCAAATATAAGATGCTCATGACTAAATTCGTCAAAAG
Source organism: Sesamum angolense (assembly GCA_034509725.1). NCBI lineage: Eukaryota > Viridiplantae > Streptophyta > Magnoliopsida > Lamiales > Pedaliaceae > Sesamum > Sesamum angolense. Next base: position 15,054,459 of record JACGWL010000001.1, on the reverse strand, counting down.
AAGAGCTAAATGTATAAATATAGTAAGTTATATGACTAAAAGTGCTAATGACCTAAAGTTATAGGACCAAAGTGTAATTTTACCCCAAATTGTATTATACACCTTTTTCTTTTTCTCAAAATATCGATACTAGAAGTTATAACAATGTCCATAGTAATGAAATATAAGTTACATAAAAACTCCACAATTGGCAAGCTGTATCGATAGAGAGCCACAATACTCGTCATTGTCCTTAAGTCATAATTGCCTCTCTATGTATATGTATATATATATATATATATATATATATATATATTAACAGAATCGACCATGAATCAATGATTTCACGATAAAACCTTATCAGCTCATATTAGTGTCTCATCTCATACGTACGACCACAATGAGAATAAATGAATATATCCAGTTACAATGCAAATTTGAAATATTTGTAGGGGGGGTGAAGTATATTTCTCAATCTCATTTAAGATTATTCTCAATATAAAACTCAAATTATTTCTATATATGCCAAATGAGAAATGTAATGACCGTATTGGAATTATCATAATAAATTAATTAATGGTAAATTGGCCACACCAAATATACAAAATGCAACAGTCAAATACTTATTCAACTTCACAATCAAATCACTACAATAATCAGATAATAAATCTCAAATAAATAAATACCAAATCAAAATAAGCACATAAATTTGGAACAGAATATCAGAACTAATTTAAAAAAATTACTAACAACTATTATGAAATAATAGAAACCAATATTTTAACTCTCATACGCATAAAAATACAAGTACAAAATATCGATTTTACTGACGCAACACCAATAAGTATAATTCACAAAAAACCGACACAATCCCAACCCAAGAAAAACAAAATGTTTGTTTTAGAATAATTTGAAAATTCAAATGTGCAATAAAGTTCCTTTATTGTTATTGCATGACAACGTTAGTTGTATGATTAGGTACCAACTATTTGTCCAAAGGTAGTACACTTTTATGTAATAATAATAATAATAGAGAAAGAAAGGGAGTAGAAGGTTTGTATGGGCTACGCGTCTTACCCTATTAATTACGAAAACCAGGCTGCTTTTATACATGTCTGAATTCTTGAAACCTCAATTCCCTTCTCTCTCATCTCATTCATACTCAAACTCCACTACCTTTTTCTTCTTCCCAATTCATTTCCTTTCAATTTCTTTCCTCTTTTCTATGTTATTGCTCCCAATTTTTTACCATTTCGTTCAGTTTTTCTTTTCGAGATTAAAAAATATTTTTTCAGAAGTCGAAGAATATTTGAATTGAAGGTCTGATCCTCTCTCGCTCTCCCACACACACACACACACGTAATCGTTGTTTTTTCAGAGTAAAAAGTATTTTGTCCTTCGAAGTATGAGTGTTTTTGTATTTTGTCGTCTATTTTTTTTGTTTCGATTTACCGTATTAACAATGCGTGTTTTACAAATTATCACTTCGCACAATTTTCTGGTGGAATTTTCAACTAGAAAATTGTCACATGGAGCTCGCACATTCAAGAATCTTTTTTATTTCTAAAAAAAATCATCACTAGTTTGTTAAATTTAATATTGAATTTCATTTTACGTTGTAGAAACACTTAAATTTTCAAAAAAAATAAATCAAATATGAGAAGGAAATAAATCAAAACTACATGTGTGATGCATGTGACCATTTTTTCCATGAAAAAATTTCTCAAAAAACAATTTGAAGTGATAACTTGTACCAGTGGTAGCAAATTGAAACAAAATAAATAAATTATAGAAAAATAGATGATAAAATATAAAAACAGCCAATATTTGGAGGATTAAATATTTTTTACCCTTATTTTAATGTCTCATTGTGTTGTATATGTGTTTTTTCCTTCTCTATTTTTTGTTTGATTTACAAATAAACCTTTCCAAACACAAATGACAAAACTTTTTTTCCAATCTGAGGCAAAAATAAATGGTCCATCGTAATTATTATCGATTTTGAAATTATTATGGAAAAAAAAGTGTTTATTTTTGTTATTATAATTATTTGGGTACTTAGTGAAATACCAGATAGATCCTAATTATTACACATGATTGTGAAAATAATAATGCAATAATTTTCAAAGATTTTTCTGCAAATACCATAATATCATTTATGTTTTCTGAATGTTTTATTTTAATTTTTAATTAAATACCATATGTTATATTTATTCTATATGTGGTAATTCGACATAAAATAAAAATGAATTATGGATAGCTGGTGCTTACTAATCACAATCCATTTATGTGATTAATGTTAATACAGATTGGATCTCTATATATATGAACACAAGTTGTTGAAGGTCAAACAAATTCACTCTCTCCCATTGACCAAAATGGTATCTCTCTCTCTCTCTCTCTCTCTATATATATATATATATATACTGGATTTATTTGTTGAATTCTGATTTTTTTATTTAAAATTTTTAATAATTTTTTTAGTTTTTTTATCAAATTATTTTATAGATTTTTTTGTTTTAAATACCCTTTATTTTAACGATCGTCTATAGCAAGCCAATTTCATTAGATTTTTCATTTAATTTTTGTGGTGAACTCACCTAAATACTTTTTTGAATAATAAAATATAATTTTTTATAATATATTTTATGAACTATATTCCTTTTAGATTATTTATTTTACCCACTTTCATTCTTTTTACATTTTCAAATATTTTTAATTTTTTTTTCAAATAGTTCACTTTTCTATTTAGAGACTACATGATTTTTTTTTTGATTTAAAAAAAAATATTTATAATTTTTAAAATAATAATAAAATATTTATAATTATATTAAATTTGAGCACCGAACAAGTTGTAATTTACCCAAACAGAAAAAAGGGGGAAAAATTGAAGTAAACACAACACTAGTCCTGTCCTTTTCCGTCTGATTAAATGTAGACGTACTAAAACCGCCCCGCCCCGGCAGAGCCACCGTAGGATTTTCTGTTCAAACCCGCAAGCCATGAAACGGATTCAGTCGCCATACATGCATTCGAGGTTTTTCATCAACGGGATGTGCAGGTCTTTTGATTTACCGTGTTTTGTGATTCGAATCACGCGCAGCTTTGGAGCGAAAATTTGTGTATGGTTATTAGGATTATCACGGAAATGTTGGGGTTGTGATTAGAAATTTGCTGGAGTATGATGTGCCAATGGAGTAAGTGAGTGGATAGCTGTTAGTTTTTATGGGTTTTGTTTTGCGCCTTCCGATTTATAACCTTGTTTTCTTCAGTACACATGATTCGCATGTATATGCAGCTTCATATTGGTGTATTTGAAGATACTGTACAAGTTTATTGTTGTTGGGTTAATTAGCTGAGTTTCTTTTAGTAAGGCCTGAAGTTTCATCTTCTGTTAGATTCAGGCAATTGGTGATTTTTCAACACTCCAGTTGAGTAATTACACCCCCTTGAGCTTAAAGTAACTTCAGTTTGTTGCTTTCACTTCAAAAGTACATATACATGCACAGGGTGTAACTGTTATTCCATTGATTTTTTAATAGTGTCTTAGTAATGTGGAGTTTGTAATTTTCACTAGTCACTGACAGACTTAAGAAATATTGGTAACCACATAGTAGCTCTATGGTTCGAGAAATCCAAAAACCTATTGATTCTTATGATTGACCATTCAAAGTTGATAATGTAATTATCAATCTTTTCATTCAGAGTGATAGGCAGTCAAAGAACTATGACGAAGCAACAAATGTATTCTCGTTGCAAGTTGATGAAAGAACAAGATCCAAGAGAGGGGCCTGCTATGAGACCATTGCAGAAGCACAGAGAATTTCTTCCAGCTCTCAGAATGTGGAAGCAACAAAAACAAGTAATGGTTTGGGTATTTCAGCTCCAGTTGCTCATAGGAAACGTAAGACAACTATGGGAAAGTTGCAGGGTTATGCTTCAAGGTGTAAGAATGTCATTGAGATTGGCTTGGATGGACAATCAGTTCCTCATGACTGTCAAAGACAAAAGACGAGGAGGAGAATTCAATTAAAATCCACACTAAGAGGTAGTTTCCTGAAAAATATTGTTCGTACAATTTTAAAGCATTACCGTAAAATTTGTTGCAACTAATTGTCTATTGATGAAAGAATCTTCTTTTGCAAGTTTCTTTAATTTATTTCTCTCTTTTTGTTGGGTTAGTAATTTTGTTTCTTAGGAAGTTTATCCTATCTTCTCATCCTTGAGTTTGCTTTTTGTGTTATGTGAATGGACATTCTCTAGTAGGAGAAAATGTGTCTGGAGCCTTTCTGGAAAAGGAAATCAGGGTATTTAAAAAATTCCCGAGGTGGGTAAAAGGGCATTTGCAATCCCCATATTTCTAGAAGTCCCTTTGCATCACTATCGATGCCGATTTGACTGCATCTTTAAGGCCCAGCTAGAGGAATGCACGGTGATCCATTAAACTGACATTACATTTCATTATACTTATAGTTGTATTTGTTCCTATGCATTATTCCTTTCTTTGCTAGAAGTTTGATTCAGAATTTTGGTTGAGGCAAGGACTTGCAGTTTGGGCATGCTTGTAGGATCACAGCAGGAGTTTGGTGATGCTTTTGGTAGTCCTTTTAAGTTTTCCCTCCCTTCTAGAATTCCAAATTATGAATGGAAATGGGTGATTTGCCTAATTCGGCATGGTGGCTCCCATCTGAAACCTAATGAGTTGCATCCTTAGGTCTTACTTATGAGATCCTAGCACTGACTCGTATATGTATTTTACAATGGGTGTGATGATGGTGATTTCCATCGTTAACGAGCAAACAGGGACTTCTATGTCAAAACCCTGAAATGGCATTAAATATTGCTAGTTTTAGCCAAAACAAACACAATGGAAACAGAAGTTCCATCATCTTCTTTCTTGCAAGGAATTGATAATTCTTCTGTAATTTGAAGATCGTAAAACGGATGTCAGAGTCACATTCCACTAATTAAAAAGCAACTCCTTATATTGTGTAGTTTGTTTATATATCCTCATATATTCTTTTTTCCTACGTCAATTACACTAAATCTTACAACCCACTGAATTAAAAGAGCCTTGGAGATTTGAGAAGGAAAAAGGAGAAGTCTATTTTGTCAGACATTTCCCCTCTTTTTTATTTCTTCAACTTATAGCAGATGTATTAGAGAAAAGTCATTTTTAAGCATAAACATAGACTTGTGATAAAGACCACCAACAATAATGATTGATCAACTCAAATAGTAGGTTCCTCATTTTCTTTTATCTCTGCAGGGAACAAGAAAGGAGATATGGATCTCAAGGAAGTTGAGATTGAGAGAATTAATGTAGCTGAATTTAGAGAAGCAGCCTTATTAAAAAAAAAGGGTAAAGTTGCAATGAGGAATGCCGACAGTAGTGCTTGCAACAAGTTATATAGTGGGTTCCTCATTTTTTTAAATGTCTGTGCAGGGAACAAGAATGGAGATATGGATCTTGAGGAAATCGAGATTGAGAGAATTGATGAAGCTGAATTCAAAAGTAAGAGAACACTATCTACATCAAACATGAGGCTTTCAACAAGGCAAGGATTCAGTGATGGTTTTTCTGCAGCCTGTTCTCTGAAGAATGTTTACATGAGCAGAAATATATCCTCTGCTGATCTTTATAGATGCTTTTCTCCGGAAGATGCTGGGGATGGTTCTGGTCGAGGACATTTTGTTCAGAAAGGTTATAACTTGGGTTTCCTTTTATCTGTTTGTTGGTTGTTCGATGTTGCATACCCACTACATTTAACCTCTGATCTCCATGTTCAAATTTTAACTAAAAATCATCAGCAACTGAGATTTACTGTATCAAGGATTGGAAACTTATCCTATCTGGAAAAGTACGCCTTCTAGTACAAATTGGTCAAATGCTCGACGATGAGTTACCCACTTCACAAATTTCAAATGTGGCATTAAAACTCAGTAAATTCTGGCCAGAACAAAACTATGTAGAGAGAAGTTACCGTTAGCCTCTTTTTAGAAGCATTTGTTCTCATCCCTTGCTTGCTATTTAAGATCCATTGAATGTCTAAGTCACATGCAATGAAAGAGAAAACTATTCTCTAAAATGTAATTTTGGTAATCCCTTTACTCTTTATTTCCCATCTAATATAGTATATCTCACACCCAACGTAGTTCACAGTGCCTTGAAAAGTAAATTTGCTGTCTATTTTGTCAAATTGCCCCATCCTCTTTTTTCCCTTCAAGTTATCACTTGGCAGAGGTATAAGGATGGGAGTTTCTTAAAGAAGTAAATGCTAAGTTATGTTCAAAATGAACTAACATAACTTAGCTACATAAGTAGCTGGTTTCTCAGATTTTCAAGTTTGTGTAGGTAATGAAACTGATGATATGGTTTGCAAGAAAACGGAGACTGACAACACGAGCAGAATTGAGTTCAGGACTAAGATCCATTCTAAGTCAAAGATAGGAACCTCAACCCGGCAAGGAATAAATGAAGATCACTTTGTAGCCCCTTTAAGGAGGAAAACTGGTGGTGCAATCGAAAACATATTCTCTGCTGGGCGTTGCCAGTCCTCTCCTCCTGAGCATGCGGAATGGCCGGACAAGTCGTGTTCAATTATACAAAAAGGTGATAATTTGGGATATATGTATGTATATATATATATTTTTTTTCTCTCTTTCCAAGTATTTGATCTTAATTTTCAGATTATTTCTTTCAATGTGGTACTAGTAAGGTTTTCCTTAAACCATAGGTGTTACGGTGATTATAGTAATGCGTCATTAAAAAATTGGAAGATATGCATGCTATTTAAGTTTAGCTTCGAATGCAAATTGGTTAACTGTAGGATAATGACTTCTAAAATTCCAATCGTGGTATTAACCTGTTCTCAATTTCATCCACAACAAATATCATTTAAACATAATTTTCCAGCTTCCTCTCTCACCAGAATTGTATAGCCATCAATTACTTTATAACATGCCATGAAAGAGGAGATTACATATCATACTTCATCAAAGGATTGGAAGATATTGTTATAACACTATGCATGTAATACAAACAGATTGAGTGAGGGATGATGACTTATGAAACTTCTCATCTAGCAATTAGACATTTCCAGTTTCAGCTAGAGCAAGGGCAAGCATACAAATTTTCCTCCATTCTCTGTCTGAGAGAAAACTACTTTTCATGTTGGTAATTTGTTTTTTACTAATGAAAATCACATTGGACTTCTGATCCTAAATATAGAACTACTCATTAGCATGTGATTTTGCTGCTTCTTCTAGTCTTTCATCCTCCATATGATATTCTTAATTTATAGAGCGTTGGGAACCTAGAAAAAGAGAAGACTGTCTACTTTGTCAACTTTCCGTATTCTCTCACTTTATTCAAAAGTTGGTAGATGTCTATGGAAGTAAGCTTCATAAAGAAGTAAAGGACTATGCTAAAATGCATGCTACTCGCAGATGCTTGATAGAAGGTTTCTCATATTTTAAGTCGGTGCAGGAAATGACAATGAAGATATGGAGTTTGAAGAAAATGCGATTGAGATAAATGAGGAATCTGATTTCGTCTACCAGAAAACACATTTGCTCTCAAATATGGGGCCCTCAACAAAGGGAGTGCAGAATGAAGGTTATTCTGCTGCCACTTCTAAGAAGGATGTCGGGACTGTGGGCAGAAGGACGTTGTCTGCTGATTGTTGCAAATCCTCTTGTCCCCAGAATGCTTGCCATGGTTCTAATCAAGCATGGCCACAGAAATCAAGTTCATTTATAAAAATAGGTGACAATTTCTAACTTTTTGTTGATTTGCTAATACTTGGATCTTATATATTTAGTCAATTCCATGTGTAATCTCAGTACTGTTAAGATTTTAACTAAAAGCATAGGAAGTGGAATTATTGCAGTAACCCTTCAGCCGAGAATTGAGATATCCTTGCTATGACTAGTATACATTCTCATACAAATTTGTGAACTTTGGGACAACTGCAAAAGGTGCTCAAGTGGCACTTATCAATTGGTGATATGTTTCATGCTATTGAATGTCCCATTTATGTTCGAGTCACATGACTCAGGAGAGAAAATATTTGTCTAACATGTAATTTGCTTCCCTGCTACTCTTCCATCCGGGTTTTATACTTGATCTTAGACATGAGAAACTTAGAACCTGGGAACCTAGAGAAGATAAAATATTGGTTTTGTCAATTCATGCCTCTTTTTTCTCTACTGTTCAGCATATCAGTTGTCAAATACATAAAGTAAGCTTGTAAGGAGCTTCATAAGAAGTAAATGATAAGTGTAAGTTAAAAGCTTATACTAGCAAGGTTGCAGCAATTGAAATGGTAGGTCTCATTGTATCATCTGTGTAGGGAGCGACAGTGAAGATATGGTTCCTGAACTGCAGATCAAGAAAACTAGTGAAGCTGAGTTCAGGAGTCAGAAAACACATTCTGAGTCGATGATTGGGCCCTCAATGGTGCAAGAGTTAAGTGAAAGCCATTCTGCTGCCAATTCCCGCAAGAATGTTTATGGTGCAGGTAAAAACATATTCTCATCTGATCTTTGCGTGCCCTTTCCTTCTGAGGAATGCGAGAATGATTCTGGTCCACTGCTAGACAAGTCAACTCCGTCAGTAAAAAAGGGTGATAGTTGGGGTCTTTTTGATCTGTTTGCCATTTTGGACTCATACTCCAATTGTTTGTACCATTGCCAGTGATTGTGATAGGACCAAAGCTATTCTTGTGTATGGACAAAGCCAAAAACTCATAATAAAAGAAAAAGTGGACTGGACAAAGAAGACAGACATTAGGCTTCTCTAAATTGGAGTATGGGAGTTTCCTACCCTGTTATAATTGTCCACTCATGCCAATGGCTTCAGCTACGAAAGTAGAATCAGTTTGTTTGTGTTAAATGTCACCAATCATAATTTTGAAATCTCAATGAATTTTTTAGGGCGCATGACAAAGAGAATAAACCTGATAAACCTGATTTTAGAAACTGTGGAATTTAATGAGTCTTGTAAACCACCAATTAGAAGAACTTATGTCGCTAATCTTTCCCCATTGCTGGATCTTCAACTTATCAAGTCCTGGATACAGCTAAGGCTACATAATGTCAGCTCAATAAATAAGTAAACAGTAAGGTTTTTTGGGAATGTACCGCGCTCTTGCAGCTCATTATGGGTTTCTTATACTTTCAAGTATTTGTACAGGGGAGGAAAAGGGATGTACGAGTTCAAAGGAAATTAAAATTGAGGGAATTGATGAAGCTTATTCAAACAACGAAATATCACGTTTTGCCCCCTACGCAACATCGTCAACTGGGCATGGAGCAAATGAAGGATATTCTGCGGCCAAGTTTCAGAAGAATGTTGACATGGTGATAGAGATATCCAGTGATAATGGTTCCGGATCCTTTTCTTCTGAGGATGCCAGTGAAGATTCTGATATGGGACAAACTGACGAGTCGAGCTCATTTGCAGAAAAAGGTGATGATCAAGATCTTATTTTCCTGTTTGTTATTATTTGGATCTTGTGCTAATAGTCAACCTATGAGTAGCTTTGCTATTGTCAAATTCCGGATGATGCTAACTACAAATTTGAAGTTCAAGCTGGTAAATAGAGGGATGAGGAATTCTATGTCAAAGTTCTCTATTTAAGAGATCTCTGCATGAACAAACTCTAGAGATTCAATATTTCCATCAGCTTCTCCGTGTGGAAGTGGAACTGGCTTTTATTGATTTACAGTTTGCTTTTCATCATTAATATCCAAGCCACAAATTGCCAACAAGAAGTCAACTCTGAATTTGATTTTTAACTTCCTGCTTTATTTCCCTGCTTTTTTTATGCCAGAAAGCTTAAGAACATATTAAACTCTGTAACACGAGACATGCCTACATGCAGTAAAGAAAAGGACTGGTGTCTTTTCTATTATTCCCCTCCTTTCTGTTTTGTTAAAGTTACTGGTGCTGTATACCCATGGAAGCAAGTTTTTTTAAGAAGTAAATGATATGTATTTAAAAAATGGCCACTATTACATCTTGCAGTGACTTAAATACAGAGTCTCTCATATTTTCAATTATTTGTTCAGGAAACAATGATAAAGATGTGGACCCCAAGAAAAGTGGAATTGAGAAAATTGATGAATCTGAGTTCAGGAATTATATGACCCATGTTGTCTCGAAGGTAGGGTCCTCAATCGCTCAGGCATTAAATGATGGACATATTGCTGCCACTTCTAGGGACAATGTCAAAGGAATGAACAAAAAGATTTCTAGTGAAAAAAATAACGGAAAGAGAAAGAAAATAGAAGTTTCTGCTTACTCAAGAAGGAAAGAGAATGATGAAGATAGGAATAGAAATCTTGATGATGATGTCGAGAATTGCTCTGGTGAATATATTAGTGCCTATTCCAGCAGCCAGTCCAATAGTGATAGTGTTGATGCTTTTCCACAAGATGATGAATAAGCTCATATGGTGCAGACTATGATCTTAACATTGGTATTGCAAGTCGGACTAGATCAAGAATGGGGATTGTTAGAAAGCGCTTAGAAGTTGAAATTGTTCCCTTAAATGATTCCGATTCATCATATACTGAAGGTAGATTTTATAGTTCTGATGATGATGGTTATGAAGGGGACAGTTCTTGTAACTCTGATGAAGTAGGGCTGTTTTGCCCGTATGGAAAGGCATGCAAGCTACAAAACAATGTATTGGTGGAGGAGTCGGCAGGAAATAGAAGCTTGCAATAAACAAGAAGAAAGTTCTGTGAAATATGCTTCAGACAGAAGACATTTCTCCAATCTCCAGAATGAAGAAACAAACTGTAATGAGCAGACTGTTCGAAGACAAGAATTTTTTTGAGGACAAGAAAGTTGGGAAATGATTTGTCTAGTAAACAAACCAATGGAGGGAAAGCACACAGAAGATGTGAAACCAACATAGAAAATAAAGAAATAAACAGAATTCTTCATGATGATGTTAATGCAGCAGAGGGCTCGAAAGAGTGGTGCAATGGCAAAAAAGGGAACTTACAAGTATTCACATACTCAAAGCAGTCATTCCCTGAAAAGGACTGTAATAAGGTAGAGGAAGCTGATGGACTGCAACCCAAGCACCAAGCACAGGCCGGCATAAGGAAGCAAAGGAAGGCAGCTCCCGCCCATTCAAAAGATTTTGATCATAGTAGTGATGATAATATTCAGGAAAAATCTGAAACCATTTCAGATTTTCATTGTGTTAGTAATGTGACAAAGTCCATGTGGCTGATCAAATTAAGAAGATGACCAAAAGAAAGCCATTTTTTCCGAAACATTATGATTTCTGCAGAATGCTTGTGGATTCTGTACTAGAAAGGGGACCAGTGCTTGAAATGAAGAAAATGATCATGAAGCTATGCAGGAACCTGAAGCTCAAACTCAAAGTACTCTTCCAACAAAATTCAGATTTGAAGATGAGGCACCAAAAGAGGTGGAGAAAACAGAATATCAAAAGGAGATGGAAGGGTTGTTTGCTGAATTGGACTTTAATTGGGCACTGGAGGAACTGGGATCATTCGTCTACCTGAGGTGAGTCCAGCAAAATGAACTTTGTGGAAAATTAGTGTTTTTTCTGTATTCAAAACAATGGAAGTTTAACTCTTTGAAAAATTCACTTATAATTTGTTCTCTGTTTTGATCAGTGGTGTTGATAAAATTCTCTATGACTGTTTTCTCGGGAAGAAGGATGATCTCATTGTTTGAATTAGTTTCTTATAGACAACTCTTATAGACAACTTAGATTCCTTAAGTAACTTCCTCATGTTTATTCTCCTGGTATAGACTTTGAGTGACCTTTTTTTATCAAATTTTCAGCAAGATATTGCATAAGTAACCTGAAGTAGACTTCCTACTTGTACCTATTAGATTTTGCTTTTAAAACTGATGTGTTTTTTACAATGCAAAAATGACACAATTCATTGTAGGTATTCAACTTGTTATGAAATTGCCAAGGGTGATAGTTACTGTCTAGATTACTTCAGTTGACTTCAGGCTTTTATGAGTAGAGGAGACTATTATAATGTTGATTGCCTGATAGGAGTAACAAGAGAGTGCTGATAGAATAACCAGGATACCATTAACAATTTGAATGATTATAATATGCCAGTTGCACCTCCATCTGGATAAACTGTTCCTTTTGACTGTGAGTCCAGAGCTAATATGATACCAACATGGTTCAGAAATGGAATGTGACTAATACCTTTTTCACGACTGCAGGCTGATCAAGAAAATGTAAAAGATCGTGTTGAAGAAACTCAGCATGCACGATGCATTAGAGGGAAGCATGAGTTGGTCTTACAAGATGACCTAGGGTTAATATGTATTTATTGTTGTCATTTGGAGCTTGGACCAAGAGACATATTGCCTGAGTGGGTAAGTATATTGATTCTATTTGCTCCTGCTATTCATAATTACCTTCTTGAGTATTCTATGAGTAATTTTTTAGAATTAAGGAAGATTCTTGCACATTGTGTGTTGTATGTGATAATTTTCCGGGGGGAAAGTTGTCTAAGGTGGTAATTAACTCGTATAGTTGGTGTGGCAAATTGAAACCAATAACAAGTTTAGATGGCGAAGTACAAAAACGACCATATTCGAAGGGTATAATATCTTTTTACCCTTTTATATACATTTTATATGAGAGTATATTTGTGATTATTTACATTTTATATGTGACTATATTTGATACATACTTTTTGCATATTAAAAATTATCACATGTGTTACACATGTAAAATTATGTATTTGGAGGTAAATACATTACTTATTAGTGAAAAAGTGTTATCCTTGATTAACCAAAGTCCCGTATTTTGGAAATTTTTTACAAGCAATCATATTTAATAAGATGAGTCATTTTCTTGTAATTTTTTTAAAAGTGATTGATGTTTTACTATTAATTTGTTCGTTATTTTAATGGAAAAATTAATCTAACTTGCATAAATCTTTAGTATTAGAATAATTCTATTTAGTGTCATGGGGTCCTATAATTATTTTAGTTATATTTCATTACTAACTAATCTGTACAGTCTCTAAATTTGATTATTTTGTAATACTAGCATACTGCTGTTAATCCTCTCACTTCAGCATATTTTGTATACAATGTTAGTATTATTATTTTTTTAGATAGTATTTTTGTTATTTTTTTATAGATTTGTATCTCATATTCTTTAATTTATTTTTGTAATTTTTTTTTACATTATTCCATTTGGTATTATTTTATCTGTTAGTATATCTTCTCTGTATGATTTATCGAAATCGAATTATTTGTTATGTTACATTCAAGATATTGTGACAAAAAGTATTTAACGTTAAAGTAAAAATGTAATATACGACGAAATATCCAATCTTAAAATAAATGATTAGTGTGGTATCACTCATTTTAAATTTTTCAAAAGCATTTTCAATTTAGTATATCTGATTTTTTATTTGCAATTTATCATCTTTATTGTTTAATATGTTTTGTGATTTTTTTTTATAGTTTTCGCTTCATATTTTACATATTATTCATATGTAGTTCATTTAAAATTTTGCTATCAAACGTCAATTAAAATTTCATTAAAATATTTAAAACCGTTTCTGGAAAACTAATCTCTGTGAGTACCTTTTTACCTTTTTATTTTGTTTTAGTTAGAAGCGACATTCATTTTGAAATTATATATAGGTAGTTTAAAGGAATTATGTCTAGTTTTCTTCTCAAGTAAAACTTTGTTTCCATTTTTAACTAGTTCTTATTGTTATTAAAAATATTACTGAAGTAGGATATGAATGTCTTCCACACTTGGAAGAAAAACATGTAAAATTCACATTGTATATATATAATATCACTTAAATACATGACCTGGTCTCAGTTGGGTTGGCTTCTGGACTAAATTCTGACCTACCCTGAGATTCATTTGTTTTCTCAAAACCCTTCATATATAGAGAGGGTCCAAGGCAGTCTGGGTTTGACTCGTGCCCATTACCATCCCTAGAATTTAAGCACTTTGACCACTTAATCATGAGCTTCTAACCTTGCAAAACCAACTTCTTATCTCCTGCATTATTACTAATTCTATCTAAAAGCCTCCCACGTCGGAATTTGAATGTTATTACATGGATGATTTAAAGTTTTGGGGGTTCAAACTATCCCTTTTTCCATTTATGTAGGTGGAAAAACTTGTACTGAATCAGAAAGGAAAAGATATTCTGAAACAGAGCAGCTTCTAGAGTTTGATGGTTTTCATTTACAATCTTCAAAGGATAATTTTGCTGAGTTTAACAGTAGTGCTAATGGCACTGTTTGGAGTATTAAACCTGTTATACGAGAAAGTATGTATGAACATCAGCAAGAAGGCTTTGAATTTCTGTGGAAAAACTTGGCAGGAAGCATCAATCTTGATGAACTGAAGAGCACTGATCCTGGTGGAGTGGGTGGATGCATCATTTCTCATGCTCCAGGGACCGGAAAAACCCGTTTGACCATAGTATTCCTGGAATCTTACTTAAAATTATTTCCTAACTGCCGGCCAGTGATTATTACCCCGGCCAGTATGCTCCTCACTTGGGAAGAAGAGTTCAGAAAGTGGAACGTTGAGTTCCCGTTCTATAACCTCAATAACCTGGAGTTCATGGGCAAGGAGAACAAGAATGCGCTCAGACTTCTTGCTGGAGCGAAACGCGGAAACAAGGATGCAATTCGTATGGTAAAGATATATTCGTGGAACATGGGCAGAAGCATTTTGGGAATCAGCTATAGCTTATTCGAGAAGTTGACTGGGGAGAAATACATAAAAGAGAAGACGAACGAGAAGAGAGAAAGAGTCATTATTGATGGTAAACGAAAGCTCTGAGGAAAATACTTCTTGAAAAGCCTGGATTGGTAATTCTTGATGAAGGGCATACTCCTCGTAATCGGAGGAGTAACATTTGGAATGTTCTCCTTAAAGTCCAGACAAAGAAGCGGGTCATTCTTTCTGGAACTCCTTTCCAAAATAATTTTGGCGAACTCTTCAACACATTGCATATAGTGAGACCAGCAATTGCTGATGTACTTGCGCAAGAGAAAACTTTTGCCGAAATGATAGCATCAAGGAGAATGTCCTCAAAGAGAAAATACAAAGACGAAAATTCTCACTCTACTCTAATTACAGGAGCCATTGACCGTGCTGTCGAGAAGCTTAAAATTTCCATGTCACCTTTTGTGCATGTACACAAAGGCACCATTCTTCAACAGAGTCTCCCTGGGTTAAGAGATTGTGTTATCCTTCTGAAACCCCCAGCGCTGCAGAAGAGTTTGATTGAGAGGTTAGAAGGGTCACCAAGCACCTTTCATTTTGAACATAAGGTAGCTTTGATATCTGTGCACCCATACCTTTTTCAACACTCTGATTCAACTGAAGAGGAAAGGATTGGAATTGACCTGGAAGCAGTGCAGGCCTCTAAGCTCAATCCTAATGAAGGTGTTTAAAACAAAATTCATCCTGGAGTTTGTTCGCCTCAGCATCGCAATGAACGAAAAAGTACTCATATTCAGCCAGTACATTCAACCTCTAGAACTGATAAAGGAACAAACTCAAAGAAATTTTCAAGTGGGTCGAGGGAAAGCAAATTTTGCGGATGCAAGGAAAGCTAGAACAAAAGCAACGCCAGATGTTGATAAATGTATTCAATGATCCGCAGAGTGAATCGAAAGTCATGCTTGCCTCAACGAGGTGCTGTTCTGAGGGTATAAGCTTAGTTGGAGCTTCCAGGGTAATTTTGCTGGACGTTGTTTGGAATCCATCAGTGGAAAGGCAAGCGATATGCCGTGCTTATAGGATCGGGCAAAAGAAGTTTGTCTATACCTACCATCTGATGACTTTGGGAACAACTGAGGCAGATAAGTACTGTAGGCAAGCTGAGAAGGACCGTTTGTCTGAGCTAGTGTTCACCTCTTCTTCTAATGAAAGCAACAAACAGAAGCATCCTTGTCCGGGTATTGAAGACAGGATCCTTGAGGAGATGGTTGGTCATGCAAAATTGAAAGAAATGTTTGAAAAGATAATAAATCAGCCAAAGGATGCTGACTTAATTCAAACTTTCGGTCTCACAACTTGAGGATTTATGAAAAAAAAATGTTTCAGGTATCTGATCTAGTTTATGTTGAGTATATTTATTAGGTTTTGGGACACTTTCATCAAAATCACTCTAACAATGCCATCAGTATTTTAAAATATGTCTTCTCTTCCAACTGAAATGCAGGGATATACTCTCCATGCTTTCTCCTCAAAATGACATTGATGAAGTACATCAAATAGGTATTTCTCCTTTTAGAAATGCATGTACGACACATCCCACTTGCAAAATTGCCTGTGATAAGGAATTCACTATGCTAATTTATCTAAACTCGTTTATGTCAGATGATGAATAATCTAGAAATACTAAATGCTTCCTTTGTCCTTTTTCATCTTTACAAATGACTCCTGTTCGTATGTAACTTCCATTTCTTTTTTCCCAAGCTGATGTAGTTCTTCCTACCTGCTTCAGGGAGACTTTATTTGATGTTTACTGTTTGTTTGCAGGATCCAATTTCAACAGTCTCCCGTCGTGTCATGAGCATTTGTGATCAATCTTGATCATCTGTTTTGCATTTTCAGAAGTCTAAACTGTTTCTTTCTAAAATTTCTCAGAAACTCCAACTCTGCTTTGCACGATCTGTGTATCTGTAAAAAAATCTGCTGAAACCATCATCACCTGGAAATAGGAAGTCACTCGGAACCCGGGTTGCTACTGTGTAATGAGCCTGGATAGTTTATAGATATGGATTTTCTGTATGATGGTAGGAGCAGGTCTATATGCCTTCTCATATACTTTTGTGGAGTTGAGCAGTAGTAAGGTATTCTTGTAGTGAGATGGAATAGCAATTGTCCCATAAGAAAAACTATTAACAAATGTTGTAATAATTGAACACCTCTAACAAGTGATTTTTGTCATTGTTTTACCAAAATCATCTCAAAATGACTCTATTTCAGGTCCCCTCCCCCCCCCCCCCCCCCCCCTTCCTTCAGGATACACTTCAATCTTTCTAAAGTAGACCTTTTCTAGTCTTGAACATTTCTTTTATTTTGCAAAAACAGACAAAATCACTATTAAGACATTGTATATTCATTGATCATAGCAAAAGGCTTTTAAGGAGGTCCATCTAGATACCTCAACATGCCTGCCTCACAAAGAATCGGTAGCCTAGGTATGGATCATGCATACCAGAAACGTGTGTTTTATTTGTTATTTTCCTGGTGAAATTGAA
The DNA here is from genome assembly GCA_034509725.1 of Sesamum angolense. Classification (NCBI taxonomy): domain Eukaryota; kingdom Viridiplantae; phylum Streptophyta; class Magnoliopsida; order Lamiales; family Pedaliaceae; genus Sesamum; species Sesamum angolense. Next base: position 15,037,196 of record JACGWL010000001.1, on the reverse strand, counting down.
CTTCTTTCTCATGTGTTTGGTTAAAATTTGAAGCTCGATTCAAGTATAACACTATACACCCAAAAATGATCAAACAGGGAAGAGTTGCTCAACTTTGTCTGTGCAAGATTTGACTCATTAAACAAGTGATAAAATTGCCTCCTGGTACACTGCAGTGTACTGACGATATCAACTTAATGATGTGCTGCATGAGAAGTTCTTATTTTGTGATCCATTTGTTGAAAGCACTAACAAAAAGGTACAGAAGAGAGAGAGTTGATGAAGATAACTTGATGCTCAATTGCACCTTCCAAAAATTGTAATCAATTTGTTGGCAAAAATAATATGAAAACATGAAGAATTTGCCCTACATAACCCCATCGGCCAAGAATTAAATATATATATATATATATATATATTTAAATATGAGCAACTATAGAACTGTGAAATAACAAAACAAGAAATAAAATTTTCTACCAGATACAATGAGCATCTCTATCCTCTAAATAAACTTGTCTATTCTCAATGACTTGTTACAGCCTGAAGGCCTGAAGTTCTCTAGCCGCAGATTAGTGCTGGAACGAATCTCATTCAATACAAGATCACCTTTATCTGATTTGATGATGTCCAAGACACTTCCAAGGACTTCAGCTGCAAGCCCTATTTCCACAAGCCGACCTTGCTCTTCTCCGCCTTCATATATCAATCTCCCAATTTCAGAAAGTGAAATGACATTCTCCATTACGACTTTGGCAAAAATACGGCCAAGGAACTCTGCCGCTCTAGGGGCATCGTTTACAGCATCCTCCAAGATAGCAAGAACAGACTCAAACCTGTCCATGTAAGAATATGATCAAAATTCTGTTCTGACAGGGTTAAAAAGAACTCAGAGATACTAATCGTCATAATATGCTGGACCTAGCGTACCCTTTAATGAGTTGATCTTCACTTATCAACCCATCTCGAGCTTTTGTAAGATTGATAAGTAACTCTGTCAAGAGATCTCTCTCTACATCTTTCCTCTCAAAAGAATCAGTAACCCATATAGAGACCATAGATGGATAAAAGCTGGGGCTGTTCAAATCCTTGATGCACAAAGCCATTTCATTCTCATCTCTTGCACTGGAAAAAACAGAGATTTTTCACGTTAGATGGACTGAATGGAGAAGTTAATCTATCTTAACCATAATAGAATTAATAAAAGCCAACAAACTGAAGTTACTGAACAGATCTCAAAAATAGTATTTCATGCAACAGCAGCACAAACAGAAGACGAGATGCACACATAGTCATTGTGTGTATAGCCGTAGATATATAATCACTTCCGCAAGATGATACTACGCATAACATTAGTATCATGAGAAGTGCTTTACCTAAGCTGTCCTGCACAATTTGGTAAAAAGTGCTTAGAACAAAACATTGAAAAGAAACAGTGAATGCTTCTAAACATCGCACGACTCTCATGGTGAACAGCTCACTCATATTCTCAAAGGCCTCCTGACTTGCCCATTCCTGTCTCCGCAAGTGGCCAACATAAGCATACATGATGACTAAACATCAAAATCTTTTATTCCAGCTCATTTAATACATCTAACATAAACAGGTTTTTTTTAGGAGAGTAGTTATCCTACACCAAATGACATAGCTAAGACAACATCTGCGAATTTTAGCAACAAGAAGCTAATGGATGTATCATAAGGTTGGTCACAAAAGCATGTATGGAAAGGAGAAAAAAGTGCATTCCATGGCATTCCTATAAAAATTCCACAGATGCAACAATAAAGTTTTCAAGGGTCTACAGTGATAAAGAACATACATGATGATCAACTAAACTTCTAAGACAAATACATGTTTAGAATTGAATATGCTATATCATCTATACATCTGACAAAATACAAATTCGTGCTTCCTCATTACACTAGTGACCATCCCAGTTTACTTTTACAGCTCAGATAATGTCCTCTTCCCTAAAGTAGACCATTTCATAGAAGTAACTTTCTTAAAGTTGCGATCAGTTGTATTACTCTTTTGCTTTTCATAACCAGCTCAAATTATTGCAATTTGTCGTATCTGGTGTATCACCCTGATCATTAACCATGATCGCAACGACATACCCAATGCAATTTTGTCCTCTAGGGAATATGTAACAGGCAGCAAAGTGTAAGAACAAGAATATTGAGGGAAAAAGGAAATTCTGGAACACCCAGATGATTAGTTTGCATGCATTCATGGAACCCCCAAAAAATTGAACAATATACTTGTTATATCCTTCCGTGTCAAGAAGGATGAATTTCTCTCTCTTCTTTTCAGTTTTCCCAATATATCGCATGAACAAGAAATATGCATCTAAATTAGTTCTCACTGCCAATTACCTGCTGATTCAAGTCTTTCGCAACATGGGAAAAAGGCCAAAGGACACACAAAGCTTCCAAAATGGGCAAAAGTAAAGGAATCGCAAGATAGAAAATAATAATATAACAACGACACCAGGGTCCTATAGCTTAATGTTAGAAAGTAATATCAATCCTGCAACAACCCTACCCATCAAATTTTAGAAATTCAAATGTTGAGAATAATATCCCAACAGGTCATTCAAAGCATCATGAAAAAGAAATACACATTTGTGCTCAGCACCAACTATACATCCAATATTTTTGTGCGTATGGCTTGACACAAATTCAAGAAAATGTCCTAATTTGCTCAAGAGCCACTGACATGAAGATGCATTAAGAAAATAGAGTTACTTAGCAATTCAATCCTCAAAGATGGAAAATATTGTTCCATCCCCTGTCGCGCATCATCACAATCAACAAAACACAGCAGCTAACACTGCTACATTCTAAAGTAGATAATAGTGTTTAAACATGGCTACTACTGGTAAATTTTCCAACCACACAGCTTTCGAGAGAAACAAAACTTTAAAAGTAGGTTTAAAGGAAGCAGCAAGAAAACTGAATTACTTAGCCTTCATATATTATTGACCTTATGAGGAATATTAAGTTGTTTAACTTGCACAGAGTACACATTCATATTCCAAATTGTTAATTAACTTCCGAAATGTGTGATCGCATAATCTGCAAAATTCAAATAAATAAATAACATGTTAAAATTCCAAAAATACCTGTAGAATTCTCTGATTGCAGCCACAGACTTGTCCCGCAAGCGCTCTTCTGACCACACCTTATCCGAAGACATATTTTGTGTGCTAGTTGTTGGCCCACCTCGAGCAGGTGGAGAAATATGCATAGAACTGTCAAAACTGCTGTCTGTGTTTCGAACCTCTCTATTCCCATGGGACATGTTTCGCTCCTGAGGATGTGAGTGGTTGTAATTGGGAGGGGCAGCAAACCTGTCTGGCGTATACCTTGGCATCAGATCTTCTCTTTGTCCATAAGCCGCCCGTTCGGGCATGGAACTATATCCATTCTGGCCAGGTCCCATCCTCCGCGCATCTCCAGGGCTTGGCATCTCAGCCAACGGAATGTTAGAAGCTGATGGCTGCCCTCTGTAAGCCATTCCCTTTGCAAGACCACCTTGGGGCCCAAGAGTTATAGAATCATCACCAAGGGGTCTCTGGGGCAGAGGAACAGACATGGTCCTGTTCTCAAAGGGAATGTCTCTCCTCCATCCCAACATGATGAGGACCATAACCACGTAGTTGTGGGGGAACAGCACGGTAACCACCAGTCTGAGAACCTGGTGGAGATAACATACCAGGGATCTAGGACCAAAATCCGTAGGTGGACCCCTTCGAACAGAACTAGCCATGCTGGGAACGACCCAGCCTACTTGCTTGTGTCTGCCGCTCTTGAGCAGCATCCCGGTGCACCTCCTCAATCTTTTTTGGGCCTTCAACTTTTCTCCTCTGTTGCCACTTATTCTTTCTCAAATCGATAGATCTTTTACATGAATCTGACCCTGGACGAAAGCTTCATATTGTTGGACAACTGGCCATGATATCAAAATAGGCATCAATATATTCTTTGCCTTGGGGTGATCTATCATCTCCCCGATTGTGCTCATCAGTTTGCACAAGGCTTCAATGTTCTCCTCATCAGGATTCTGATACTGTCCCAACAACTTATTTATGCACTCATGCATTATTCTCTCAGTCAACATTCTCTTCTTGTACAGTTCTCCAATCAGCCTAATATTTCCTAACATGCGTCTTCGTGCTCGGAGTCTTTCTCCTCTCTCTCTTCCGCTGTCTGTTTAGCTTCACCTTCTTCCTCAACTTTATTTGCCTCCTCTTCTTCTCTTTCTCCCTCTCAAATTCTTCTTGGCACTTGTTCAGGAGTAATATCTTGAAAGTAATTCTTTCATTCTCCACACTTAGATCTGGCAAATCTGCAGCAAGGTGAAAGCAGAAATTGCATACATCTCACAGAAGGTAGGTTCCATCAGAGCTTTCAAAAATCTGTGAGATCAACCGAGAAAGCGTAACATCATTATCTACGTTCAATTGCTTAACTTGTTGAAACAGTTTTTCAAAATTTTGAGGGGTAAGCTTGTTCAGGATGCCCTTCAACTGCCTCTGTTCGCTTCTTCCTCATCAGCAACCCTACCTACTTCATACTTCTTTTCAGCTTTATGCATCACCGGCATTGGTGTATGAGGAAGGGCATCAAACCCTTCTGAAAACCAGCACCACGCTGCCACCTATCGGAATCAGAATTATTTCTCTGAATGCCACCATGAGGACCCAGGGACTGCATCGGCCCAGATAGGATGCCCCCAGCATATTGCATAGGTGTCTGAGCCCGAGGATTCCTTAAAACACCATAATTACCTCCTTGGCCAGGCCGAAACCCAACAATATTACTTGCATAGCCAACATCTGTCCGCATATCTCCTCGCCCGACATAAGAGACCAGGAAATTTACTCCATTTATCTTCATCTCCGAAGCCACCACCACGACGATCTGGTCTAGAACCACCAATGGCCTGTCAATTGTACGTCCTGGGCTAGGATACGACTGTCGTGAAACATGGGCACTAGATACCATCTTGTATCTGCTATGTCAGCAGGAATTTCAAGTCCCTCTGGAAGCTCAGTGCATTGCTCCTCAAATTTTAGGAGGAAATCTCGAGAGTACCTTTTAGTAGCCAATTCATATCCATCTCCATCCTTATCATCATTTTCATTCTTTGAAGTTTCTAACTGCGGACTAGAGATTTCCGCAGCATCTTCCCAATCATCAGGCTCCACTTTACCCTGAGCAGGTTTCTCGCATGGCGCGGCATTGTCCTGAGATACATTAGCAGATGTCTGCTTCTCGCTAATGATTGAAGATTTTTCTGAGCCATCTGCAGACGTTACAGCTTCTTTGTTTTCTGCAGGACCCTTATATGCCATATAAAGATCAGAACTAGTACCAGCAGCTTCTGCTTTTTTATATAATTCTTTTTTTTTCTTTTACCTCGGGGAGCAGTGCTTCTTGCAACATTTGTATCTGACAAGGTATTATCTTTGACATTAGACAGAGAAGGCAAAAGTAAGCCACAATTATTACTGTCAATACCTTCATTTTGAGTTCCCCAAAGCAGCTTTAGGAGAGGATGGAACTAAAACAGCATGCTCTTGGTCCACCATAGCAAACTTATCAACATTTGTTTCTCTTGTGTCCATGCCATTAGCCACACTTGACAACACATCTGGAAAAGTCTTCTCATTCTGCACTGACAGACCAGTCACTGACCAGAATTTTCAGTACTTCGACGACCAATGTGTCAGTGGATGCAGCTAAATTATCATTCATTCCACATCATCAGAGAAAACCTGAAGATTCTTGTGGCTTTTCTGTATATCTTCTAATAAATCGCCATTAGTGGATATTACCTCCATGTCAGAGCTTTCCTCGATTTTACCAGTGGTTTCTTGAGATTCTAAAGAAAGAGACCTCAAAGATGTTTCTAGACTAGGTTCATAGGGTTTTGAAGCCTCAACCGATGTGGCTTCTCTTGATCTCTGTTACCCATTGTGTCAGCCTCTGATTGTCTGCTATTTACACCTTTCATCCCTAAACTTTTAGATTCACCACTTATCTTTTCTTCCATAGCACTCCCAATTGTCAAGTGAGAAGCCTCACAAGAACCAGATACTATTGCTGAATGATTCCTTAGCAGCTTCAGATACCATATTAATTCCAGATGAAGCAGATTTTGCTTCCATAGCTTCAGCTTCAGCCAATTGAGAAGGCGAACTTAATACAAAGGCAGATAGCTGCCAACCTGAAAATGATGTGCAAATCATGCTCAAATACATGCACAAACTTCCTCAAACAGCACAACTGACCCGAAAAACCTGATCCTGCTGACCTCTGTTGCCTAGTTTTTTGTGGTTATCTTTAGCGGAAACTGTCCCAGTTCTTGCTTCATCAGCAGATATGGTTGATGCTGATCCAGGGCCATCCACGGGAGACAAAGTAGAAGTCGAAGTGTGGGACACATCTCTCTGCACATAAACAGGACCTGATGAGGCAGCAGATGCATATGATTTTGCTAATCCAGGCTTTGTCTGTGCTAAAGAGCTCAATGGCTCTTTCTCTCCACGAGAAGGCGGTTTCACCGTCACCTGCAGAAAACAAGGGAAAATATACATCCTGAGCCTACAGCACCACATGCCATGTAAAGCCATGTCTTTGTAAAACCACCATCAATTTATATCAACAACGGTAACAGAAAGCGATAAATTAACCTGGTTATAGGACCTTGGTGGCTGAGAACTGGGGGGAACCTGGGTGCTACTATGAGGGACAGAGCTTGCACCAGGAAAGAATAGGGAAGTGGCATTGTAAGAATTGGGATAAAAATTCATTGGGATGTTAGGCGGAAATGAAGAAATAGGCTGCGATTGAGACGGCATATTAGGATGTGACCTCGAAGCCGGTGAGCTCTCAAGCCTCAACTCTTCATGAGTTTCTGGATGTGTAATCTTCACAGTTTTCCGTGAACCACTGTATTTTACAGCAGGCTGCTGAGGAAACTGTGGGGCCATATTCATTCCCATGCTTCCCAACTGAGGAGGTATGGGACCCATTTGTGGTGAAAAGTTCAAGCTTTGTCCCTGATGCATCATCCCCTGAGACTGCATTGGGTGTGGCTGCAGACCTGGAACAAACATTGAATGCTGCACGGGTGGATTTCCTAGAGGTAAGGACATTGGCATTGGCATTGGCATTGGCATTGGCAATGATGTTCCTGACATGGCCTGAGACTGAATTTGAGGATTGGGACCACCAAATTGAACAGCAACCGGTGGTTGGTGAAATGGCAATGGCATAGTCATACCAGGGATAGGATGTACTAAGGGCTTCTGAGCTTGACTCACAGGTGGTGCAGCTGAAACTTGGGCATCCCTCTTGGATTTGGACGCCAGCTGAGCATCACCAGTATTAGGCTGCTCACGGCTCCCTGCATCCTTTTTTGGCAAATTTTGCTTTAGAATGGATGGAATTGGCATTGCAGGAGCAGACCTTAAAGATTCGTGACACGCCTAATAAAGAAAAACTAGGAAGTCAAACATTATCATTTATCAATTGAAGACATGTACAATAACTGATGTCCGTACCACAATTTGCAGGTTATTAAATTAAGAATCTCAACTACCACCACTGATAACAATGAAGAAATTAGGTTCTGCAGCTGTCATCAACTGGCAATTATATACTTTTCAGGTGAATCTGAAAGCAGAAAACATTGAGTAATGATACACTTAGACATCTGTTCCAAACCAAACATACAACCAGGGAGATGTGGGAACTCAACCTCCAGAATTAATTCAGTTGAGAATTAGGGAACACAAGAAAGGAAAAGAAAGAAATAAAGGAACAGAATTTTTTTCCTTAGCTTCTCTTATTGTAGAAACAATTGCCCTAAATTCTTTGCCTCCCCCAAAAGGAAAAAAAAAAAAATTAATATATATATATATATATATATATAAATATAATATTAATTATATTGTTTTCCTCACAACTTCTTATTTCACTGTATTTCCCAGAATATTGAAGCACCCGTCTAAAAGGATCCAAAGAAAGGATGGTATTCTCCAGCATCCAACACAAAAAGAGAAAGATTTTTGGTGCTTCAAGTTTAAGATATTCTATCACAAGAAGAAGAGAGCAGGCAACTCTTATCTCACGCCAGCTGAAAGCAACTTTACCGAGATCAGGTAAATAATTGACAGAAAAGAGATCCACAAACCTGAGCTTTTTTCTGCTCATCCAAATTTGGAGGTGCAGAGCTTGTTCGGGCAGGTATCTACAAACAAAACAGAAAACGTACGTTCTATCCTTAAGAACCAGAGTGCAAGGATAACAATAGAGAATAGAATAGAAGATTCAAAGATAATTTGCACTTCATGTACCTGCATTCCATTCATAAAACCAGGACTTATGGACCCAAACTGAAGTGGAAATGATTTAGATGCATCTCCTGGAGCTAAGGAATACAAACCAGTAGAAATCATACCAGCAAACAGATATTGGAAAACATTTTAAGAAATTAAGAATAAATATGACCACCAATATGCCATACCTTTCCCAGGTGTTGAAGGGGCTTTGAACTCAGAGCTAGCTGTAGAAACACTAGATGGTAGAGCTGCAGAGGAAACATTAGTAGGCAGAGCTTTGGGAACATCTCGGGTAAATTTTCGAGTAGTGGCATCCATTGGCTTGACATTTGAGGAGTTACTAGCAACTGGTGAGTCGGGTATTCCTAAGACAAGATACATTAAAACAGAAACAGAAGAATAAGAAAAAGAAAAAGCATTAAAATAGCTTCACTTAGCTCATAAGTTTCTGGAAAGTTCACCTTAAACAAAGGATCCAGATTAAGCAAAAATTTTATTTTGCAAAGACCTTGTCAGAAATCCAAACTTTTACCATAGTGCTGCATAAAGAGATTACGTACCATGAGTTGGCTGCTGTTCATGAGCACCATTCTGTACAGCACGTGCTGCAGGTGGATTAGTAGAATCTACATTAGGGCTTCTTGCACTGGGTTGCCCTACTTGTGAATTGTTATTATACTTCTTAAAACTGCATTTCAAGGAACAAACAGAAAACAAGAATAAAATTGCAATTCACCACCATCAGGCAGACACAGAAAACCCCTAGGATGCTCATCAATGTATGACAACTCGCACTCACATTCATCATCAGTCAATCAACAAACACACCATCACGTGCATGTGTAAAACCAATCCGCACATTTAAGGAACAAATCCCTAGTTTTATTTATTTACACACAAACCCCACCTCCGGTTAGAGGGATTGTTGGGGGCGGCGGAGGCGCCGCCACCGCCCTTAGTGGAGACGCCGCCTGTGAACTGGCGCTGCTGATTGGAGCTACCGGATCGGCCGGTTTTCCTGTACTGCGTAGACTCGCTCCTCTCAGCCCTTGATTGATTGTGGGACATAAATCCTAGCCTTGGAGAAAACAACGCTTTCCCAGAAATTCAAAACAATCTTTTTCCCTACAAAAGATCCACCGATCAAATACAAAAACATCAAAAATCACTCATTCAATCGGGGGGCAGCAGAAAAATCCAAACGGCGAATAAGCACTCAACAAAAGCTTTTCGCTTTATCACCAACCCGTTAAGTTATACCCTACCTGGAATGGAGAGAACAGAATTAGGGTTTCTACTGAGAGAAAACAATGGCGGGAACCATGAGGAGACGACACCGTAAGAGGGATAAGAAGAGCGGAAGAAGAAGCAAATGAAAAAAGAGAACTGTGAGAGTTTATGCTAATAGAGGTAGATGAAAAGGGTATAATGAAGATCAAATTTTTGGAGTGGAAAAAAGGAGTTGATGTAATATAAAAACATTTCATATTCTAAATTAAATTAAATGGGAATATATAAATACCTTAATCAATAAATGTTTAGTAATATAATTATAGATAATATTTACTTTATATTCTCATTTATGAGATTTTATATTACTATTTCTGAATTTTATTTATTTCATTTTGTTGGTGTAACAAACTCTCCTATGTGACAGTCAAGATATAGGAGTGCTATTAGGAGACGGGATTTTGTACCCGTTGTTTCGTTTATTTATAAATTTTGTAAATCATTGTTATATTTATTACAAGTAAGCTTTCACACACTTACCACTTTTATGCAGCATTAAATAATAATGAATTTATCATCGATAGATTTAGTTATTTGAAATATGCTGAACCAACTGTATTTTCCATATCAATATATACATAATTAAATGGTCAAAGTAATTTAAAATTTTACGTTATTTAAATAGTTTTAATTTTAATATTATGCTTGTGAATATAACCATTATAATTAAGTGTTGTACGCAATTATATTTATAGTTCTAAGTCATGTCATTGTTCAAGTGTAAATTAATTATAATTATTACGTCATCTACAAGCAGTAAATTGTGTCATTATCAAAGCTTGATAGTACAAAATATTGTTCAATTTGCGGGTGTTGCTTTTTTATTTTTGATTATTTGATTAGCAGTGTTATTTGATGTATAGTAGTTACATTAGTGTAATTAGTATCAAATATAATAGCTTCATTACATGAGTATTGCTATATTAACATAATTGCTAGAAGTAGAATCCAATGTCGACTTGTGAAATAACCTTTTTAATGAACATCAATATATAAATGAAATTGTTAAAATTTAATGCAATAGGTATATTTTTTTCATTAAAAATGTGAACAAGCTATTTTTTGCTATATATGTGAACACATGTTTTGTGTCTTAAAACAACTGGCCAAAGGCATTTTTTCTTAAGTAATGTAGTTGAGTTGTGGACAAGAGAAATATAGTAGATCACTGACTAATTATCAAGAGATATGAAATCAATAATTATAATATATCACATAATATAGTATCTAAGGGGAAAGAGCATTTTTTGTCTCATAAATTAGACCCATTTCACTCTTAATCCCAATAAAATTAATATTTGTAGTCCCATAACTTATAACTTATATGAATTAGTAATTTTGATCCTCATCCACTTTTTCCATTACAATTTAATATTTGGGGCATATTTCAATTTCCAACACGTGGTCATTTGACTGAAGGAAAAATTGACCCTTCTTCCCACAATAGCATATGAATGTTCTACTTTGTTTACTTGATTCACTTGTAAAAAAACATGATTATTATGTTACTTTTACATTTATAATTGGCTTTAAGTTACAAAAATATGATAATGGTGGATTCAATTTTTGGAGAGAATAAAGAAATCTCCTCCCCCACCCCACCCCAAAGGTGGTCTCAAATTGAAAAACGCACAAATTTTCTCTCAAGCCTAGACAAAAGAAATGGATAAAGATATTTTTGTAAGTCATGGGACTAAAAAATACTATTTCTGTAAAAGTGAAACAAGTTTACCTTATAGAACCAAAAATGATATCTTCTCTATTACATAATTACATCCGTAAATCCGGTATTGAGAGTACTAATTATTATTACTATTATTTTTTGGGTGCATGAGGAGAGGAGGGAGGGGGACTACAACAACCTAGAATTGCTTTGCAAGTTAAATAATATCTTGGGCAACAATTGAAGAAACATATAACTTGAATTTAGTACAAATGTTTTTCTAATAAAGTACACAAAATTAGATGCTTTTTCTTGGATCCTAAGGAAACAAGAGGTTGTAACAATGTCTAGGTTTCCCTAATGCAAGTGTAGTAGTATTTTGAACTAGCAATGTGCTCATACAGTGCATATCCCGTGCAGATGCCATAAAAATATCCACAAAATACAAGTATTCAGTATTTAACGTGCATTAATTACTTATCAATTATCCGCATATTCAAAGTAAATGTGCCATTTCTTGTACAATCACTGTGCAATCTCATAACTAGCTTTTCGAGGGAGCATTCTTCCTTGTGAATTTTAAACATATAATACAATTTAATCAAATCGGTGCAAAAAGCGAACCAATCTTCCACCTAAGATGTTACTCTCATCAATTGAAACTCATGTCAGTTCAACAAATTTGGCAACAAATCCAATTTAAGCACAACTCTGAACTCTAAGAATTTCAAGTCAAGGTTAAACAAATATCTCGCGCTACTTCACTCGATGTGTTTACACTCTGCTATGTATTAGCATAACATGTTGATTGTGGTAAATGAATTAGTTATGACATTGAGAATATACATTGCAAAAGAGAGAATATTTCGATATTGAAGATCCAAGAATGTGTTGTTCCTACAAACAAATACTTCATTCTAAGAACTAATAATATAGCATTAGTTCTGAAAGAACCCATCCCCAAACAATCCCACATATAAAATATGAAAGAGAGAAGACATAAGTCGTGAAATATATATCATAGAAAAAATGGTTTGGCATATACGTCAAAAGTTTCACACGCAGTCAGTTGCGGCTCCTGTAATGGAACAAGAATTGGAAAGATTATCAGAAGTGTTGTTCATTCTAATTCAGTGCTTCATCAAAGGATTACATTTTACTTTGGAAAACATAACAGATGCAATATCTAAATGATCTCAGACAAGCTACCCCGAAAACTGTATGTTCTCACCCTGAACCCAAAAGAAAAAATAGATCCAAAATTTCCCATATTTATAAAATTGGCCTGTCAGATGAATTATAATCACAGCACATGCAGGAATATGCCTCAATAGCCCAGTGGAAAAGCTTAAGCTAAGTATTGATTTATGTGGGAACTGTTGAAAATATTAGGATCTCCATTAGCCAGTGGTTATAACCAGAAAGTTAAGATTGAGCACATGCAGATAAGATAACTCCTAGATAATGGGAGTTTTATAAATAAAATCTTCGAGTTTTAACATGAACTGATGATAGTTATATGTAGTTGCACATGTTTCCAAGATATGATCATCAGAAAACCAGGGCTCTAAGGTGTTCGAAACTCTAATATATGCAGACTGAAAGAAATGCAATAAATATCATTCTATGGATGTAAACTATTACTGAATGAAGATACAAAAGTACCTGTGTAAGGCGGCCACCACCATTACCTCCCGTAATAAGCATATTCAGAAGAGATGTTGCTACCACCGGCATACCACCTCCAAGGTTAGGACCTGAACTTCCAACACTTCGAATTGTATTGCGCATTGAATTTAGGATGCTCCCGTATGTGGTCCCCTGTCCTTGGTCAATGGCTTGAATGAAACAGAAAGTCATGGCACCAGTTGAAGTGATTTTTGAAAGTGCCTATCCAAAAAGAAATTACGAGCTTCATTTATGTTTTATATAATAATCAATAAAATATCAATATTCCTATCAGCTATCCAGAACTTACAGACGTATCGGCTGATGTTTGATTGTCGTCACAGCCACTGAAGGAAATTACTTCACCACCACTAGCTCCTTTCCAGTTACCTGATTGAGGGCGATGGTCCTCCCATACATACTGTCCACTCCTATTTCCAGAATGTTCATAATGACGAGACTATAGTGATTAAATTAGTATAAAAAATTCCTTTTTCCCAGGGAATCAACGCAAGAAAGTATGAGATGATGATATTTTATAATGTTATTTTAAGATGATAATGTCTCATAATTTTTATCTTTGATCCAAGGGAAAAGATAATATGATTCATATATTCAAACATGTAACATGTGGTGGCCAATGACTTGTTCCTCACACTTTTGTAATTCTCACCTGTATGATAACCAATTCAATACAAAGTACCATAGCATTTACTAACAGCAAAGGTTATCCTTTCAGAACAAGTACTAAAACGACAACCAAAGGAAAAGACCTAAATATATAAAAACTTTTCATAATATATGAAGATGTGGATGAAATATAATGGCATCTCATACTTTAGTAAACCAATCACATGTAGGAAGAGTGTCAGAATACTGCATGCACATATTTGGAAGTCAACTTCAAAGAATTGGCAAATTCCTCATAGTTAGTAGGATATTGGAAAAAGTCCATCATGCAACAATCCAATATAAAATTCATTACTATTTGTATCACCATTTCCTTGCACATGCACAAAGACAAAATAACTACAATCAGTTTGTCTTATGGAAACAACTCCCATGGAAAGACTTATATTTGGATTTAAAATGCGCATAGTAGAATAAAAAATACCAACTATTTGCAAGTATTCAACATGCAGTCACACATATAATGTGTCTAAACAACAAATGAAAACATTACACATACACACACATATGTATTTACACACACACACACACCCCACCATTCCTAGTCCTAGGGAAGAAGGAAAACAAGCTGGCTAACATAGGAGACATGAAAAATACGAGATAGTGGTTTTCTTAAGTTTTTGGCAACTAACTGGTATGCTTTTGTTAATGATAACTTCCCTGCTCCGTTTCTTTCAATCAATTTCATTCTTTGGTGACTAAGTTGTGGTTGTGGACATGCAGCACGAACTCAAGAACACAAGTTTAAGTTCTATGAAGGAAACATCCATCTGAATTGCTCTATCATGAGCCGCCAGCTTGGGAATGGAGAAAGATACCAAAAAAACACCCATACCAAGAGCCAAATGCCAGATCATATCAGCCAATTAAGCAACCAGCTAATGCATGAAAGACAAAAGCCTAAATGAACACCTGTTTCCCTAGCCCACCCTCATCCGCGAAACACCAAATGATTCTTGTTCAAGGAAAGGCTATTTGAGAATTATATTGTCAATCTGTCCAGCAGTTCACTTGCTTGATGCCTAAATTATACAAGTAATGGCATGCATTACAGAAAATTGAGAAAGTAGAAAAAGGAAAACAAAGAGAAAACCTTGACAGAGGCTTGTATTTGTCAAACAAGTGAATGATATATATCCTTAAAATGACGACCTGATTAAACCAGTTATAAAATATCAGAGGAGTGTGTGTGGGTGTGGGTGTGGGTGTCACCTTTTTTAGTATGCTCAGGCTAACATCCACACTTATCTTCCTGGTTACAATAAGACCATGCATTCTTGAAATTTTTATGGTGATACCATCCATGTCTCTAGAAACAATCATCAACCAACTTTCAAGAAGATAATGGAGGTATTAGAGCATGTTAATTTTCAGAAACAATTAAGAGAGGAATTAGGCTACCTGTTCATCCTGCAAAGAAATGGTAAATCAAGGGCTGTTCCGCTATGACAAGCATCAATTATGGCATGAAGCTTAACACCGGGAGGTATAGGTCTGACAATAGTAGCATTAATTTCATCATCTACAATCATACCCTGTGTTTCAAAGTCAACTGGACAAAGTGTTTCATTATGTCCATCAACTTCCTCTCCGTGGTAGTCCCTTTGTTGCGACCCATGACCAGAATAATGAAACACCAAGGAATCTCCTGGTTGACATCCTTGTACAAGCCAATGCATTGCCATCCGAATATTATACAGAGTTGGAATTCTATATGGATCAGTCTCTTCTTCTACATTTTAATTCAGCATAAGAAAGTTAACTCTAGCAGAGAGACCAATATTAAAGATTAGCTCCTAACAAATGGGAAAAAGAAAAAGATAGTCCAGATTATTCTCCAAAAATTTAGCTCAAACAGAGAGTTGTTACCCAAAGAGCATGCTATTACTTAAGCATCAGAACGAACATCGGTAGGAATAATTTTTCTAGACTTATTTCAAGAAAAGAGGTTGTAGCTCAAATAGTACAATACTTCAGCACCACTAAACATTGGTATGATCAAGTAAAGTTCCGCTATCTTATCTTTTATATTTCGCTTTTGTTGCTAGGAGGAGAGAAATTAAATTTAAACCATAAAGTGGAAAGGATCAGAGTTCTCAGTTCTGCAATATTCAAATTAGGTACGTTACAAAGTTCAATGATACGTGAATAAACTTAGACACTAAAAGGTTTTCATCGAGATCCCAAGATTTAACTCTTGTTACATAATTGCTAGGATGATTAATTCAGCCATGTACAGAGTGAATGTGCATCAGATTGAGTAGTCTTTAAGAAAATTCCTTTTCTTTACACTTTCCAATTTGAAAGTAGTTTGGGATCCTTGAGTGCACTGTCTCCAGGCAGTGAATGACTCTAGAGTCTTATATACCATTTTCAGCAGATCAGAATCTGTTTAAAATAACTTACTGATACAAACCACGAGTTTAGGAAAGTGACGCACAACTCATTTAGAAGGTGCAACAAGACGAGTAAAAGATAAAATTTGGATAAACTTATCGTTTGGTTGAGATTCAAGTATACAGATCATATTTTCCTATAATTCATTTCTTTTAGCAGGCAAGAAGTATGTGTGCCCGACTAAACAAAATAAACGTCAAACTGAACAGTATCATTGACTAGAAACCTACTGTAGAAATAAATCACTCCTACATATTCTGTAATTTCATTTTATGGATCAATATAAATAGTAAATCATAATAGTTTTTACACCAAAAGTAACTGATATTTTCTTCAAATGATTTTAACTTTATTCGCACAACCCACAAAAAACAGTCAAAATAGGAAAACTTCATTCCAGACCTTTTCCGTCGAAGCTTGTTCTTTATGCCAATTCTCAAAAATAAATCTTAGAGAAGAACAACGACATAGCCCCAAAAATACCAAACAAAAGAACAAAATCAAATTGAATTAAACAAAAATGAAAGCAAAGTGAATTTTAATCCTTTCTGATCGTTTTACCAGTTAGCATGACGATAGACGATTCCGGAAAGTGAAACCTATTCGTCAGAAGATACTTCATGCACTTAGCGTCATTAATGCATCCCTTCAACTCATGCCTGGAAAACTTGTACGATATGCCGATGATCACAGCTTTTTTACGACCATGAGGGTTGGGTGGAGGGCCAGGCGGGGCATGGGAATAAGGAGACGGCGGAGCAAACGACCCATGATGTGGGGCTTGGGAATAAGGAGACGGAGGAGTAATCGGCCCAGGAGGCGGAGCCATGTGGCGCGGGTCGGCAACGTGTATTGGAGTTATGGCCTGACAAATAGCGCATCGTATGGAGGAGGCCCCCGGCGGCAGCTGCAGCGCGGTGCCGCAATTGGAACAGTTTACTAACATGTACATGGCTGCGTGATCGGGGAATTTGAGGGGCGGCGAAGTGTAGGGGGACTGATCGGAGAGTTTGGCAGTGGCGGTAGAGAGGAATTGTTGCGAGGGAATCCAATTAATAATAATTGAATTTATTGAAAATGCAATAATTTATTATACTGACCATTTTACCCTTGATGGTTGAATGTATGTAAACAGAACATGGGCGATAGCGAGGGGTATGCTCAATCAAACCTTCACTCTTTACTTCTTTTAGCCTACCCTTCTTTTTATTATTATTATTATTATTAATATTATTATTATTAATATTATTGTTTTCC
Source organism: Sesamum angolense (assembly GCA_034509725.1). Classification (NCBI taxonomy): domain Eukaryota; kingdom Viridiplantae; phylum Streptophyta; class Magnoliopsida; order Lamiales; family Pedaliaceae; genus Sesamum; species Sesamum angolense. The sequence goes on along the minus strand of JACGWL010000001.1, from coordinate 15,019,902 downwards.
AACAATATGAAGCAAATACAAATTAGGAAAATATTTATTTCCAATTAAATGAAATTCCATCAAATATTAAAAATAATGTTTACCCACAGTCATGGGCGAAGCCAACCCCTGTCTAGTCTTAGCGGCCGACAAGGCTTGGTGCCCCCCTCCTATAATTCCTATTTTTTATAATTTTTATTATTTATATGCTACATTTAATTTGTAATTATTGTTGTCTAAATTTAGAACTCACTACAAAAAAATATAATATTTGTACTAAAATATCAATGATAATTTTAAAATTGTCACTAAAAATATATATTAAGTGATAATATCTTTATCTCGTCATTACATAATTTATAATTACTAGCGTGAAGAATTATGCACGAAGCTATTACTATAGGCAGTTAATCATACTTCTATATTGACAACTAAATAAGAACAAAATATAAAGACATAAACTATTTGTGCTACAAGATCGTCATTGTATATGTGTCTAATTTTCTGTAATGACAACTTTGTATACTATTTTTTGTTTCTAATTTATACTAATTTTGAAAAACAATACTCACTATTGAAATTATAAAATTCATTATTGATATAAAATAAAAATTATTATCACTAAATATAAATAATTATATATAAAAAATATAATTATTATAGTATATATTATATATTATATGTTAAATTTAATTAATAGTTATATATAAAAAATTATTAACTTGTGAGACTAATGGTTAAAAATATTTAATATCAATGTTAATGAATAAAAATATGTAAAAAATGTATACCTCAGTTAAATACTTTAGCAGTTTTATATGTGGAGGACAATATACAAGTATTATATACTTAATTCAATTTTTTTATTATTTCAATTATTTCTTAAAATTTATCACTCCAAATATAAAGTATAAACAATGTATTTTCAACATATTACTATAGTGCATTTAACTATTAATTACAATTTTTTTCAACTTTCGCTGTTTATATTTTGTACTCAAATTTTTTTTTTTATACTTGAATGAAATACTTGAGAAATTTAAAAATTAAGGACAATATACCAATAATACATACTTAATTCAAAATATTTATTATTTGAATTATATTTTATATTTTTTCACTCCAAATATGAAGTATAACGAAATCAGTTTGGACGCAATACTACAGTGCATTTAGTTATTCATTAAATTTGTAATTATTGTTTAAAATATAAAAAAAAAATCCTCAACGAAGAAAGCGGCCTAACATAAATATATATACTATATTTCACTCACAGACAAAATACTACATACATACACGCTTATATATATAAATACATATAAAAAAAGACATAATTTAACAATCAACAATAACTTTCGTCTCTCAAATCTCAATATCAAACATACACAACTTATTTATCTATATTTTTCTCTCTCTCTAGATTCAATATACCGAAACAAAACATTAAAAAAACAAATCCAAACACTATAATGCCATTTATAATTTATCACTTACGGGATGTGAAACCACCTTCGGTTAATTTATAATAAAAGAGAGTTTTGCACATAATTTAAATCACGAAGACTCTTTTATCTATTTTTAAGGCACAAATATTTTTTTTGTTATTTAAAAAAAATACATAGGGTAAAATACAAGCTGCCCATTTATTTTACTCGTTGTTATAAGTGTTGTGATATAAATAAAAATTAATTCACATATAATATAATTATTATTTTATATAGTTTTACATATTTAAATGTTCATAGATTTTTTTTATTTTTTGAATTGGGTGTTGAGAGATTAATGAGGTGAATCACACGTATAAAATTCATCCCATTTTACAATTTCACATCACATTATCGTCCATTCTCACTATTTGTTTTATTATTATTATTATTATTATTATTATTATTATTATTTTCCCTTAACAATCAAATAAGCTTGAATTTTCCTTTTATTTTGTTTAATTTTTAATTTTATTTTTGATAAAAAAATTCATTCATCTTTAAAAGATTTGCATTGAAAAATAATGCATCAACAACGAACGAGGAAGAACAAATAAATAATCTCCATTAATTATTATTAGAAATAATTGAACAAATTGAATTGAAATTAAAAATTCGATACGTATTAAAGTGAACTGAAAAATTCAGTTTAGTATTCGATTTTTTTTTAATGAAAATAAGATATTCGATTAAGTCTCTCTTATATTTATATTTACTAAATAAATATTCCTAATTATTATTGCCAACAGCATACGTGGCCGTCTTTGATTGGCTGTTATATTAATTTGGTTGTAGAAGTAAATGTTGATTTTCTAAATATTATGGTGATTTATAGGAAATAGTTAAAAGTTTAGGGAGCTCAGCTCAATTATCGTACTTTTGTACCTATATATAAATAAAACCACTAACAAAGCGACGGCCTCCTTCGCAGAGTCTAGGGTTTTCTGCTGCTGCTGCTTCTACTTCGTCGCGCCGCCGCTGCCGCCCGCACTCATTTCCAATGGTAATCTCTTTCTCACACACGCTTAAAACTTCAGCATGCATAGCCTTTCAGCAAAGATGCTCATGTTATCTGAATTTGTTGGGAGTTTAGGAGCTAAGGGCTATAATTTTTGCCCTTTTCTTTGCCTGGGATGATGTTTCATTGTATCTTTTTGTTTAGTGTCACGGATGTTAATCGGAATATGTATTTTGATGAATGTGCTCTTCGGCACTGTTGAGATTTTGCATTTATGTTTTTTCAGGGAGCGATTCTCGGAGATGTTTTAGATAAGTGGTATAGGAAGTTTATGAAAATTTTGTTTTTAGCTTCTGCTGTAGCTGTAGTTATTCTCTCACAGAAGTTAGAATTTAGATTAGTGGCTGAAGAATGCTTGATACTTGAAGGCCATGATTTCCTCAAAGATTTGTCCCTTTTTTGTTTGAAAATCCATTTACTCAACTTGAGCCAGTTGCTATGTCGTTTTATAGACACTGGTTGTTGTGTAATGGTGATTATTAGCTTATTCTTTAGTGTGAGCGTTAGAATGGGTGTTTGGTTGTTTAGATTGATGTGGTTTAGGTTCTCTACTGCTTGTATTTTTCACTGTGATTCTTTGCTACGTGCAGGCCAAGAGAACCAAGAAGGTTGGAATTGTTGGGAAATATGGTAGGTGAAATTTAGTCATTATTTATTTTCTCAATGTGCTTTATTCTTTTACTTTTGCCTGTAAATAATGCTTATCTGGTTGATTGTAGTGAGAGGGAATAGGATAGAACTTATGAGATGAATGTTGTCGGATCAACTTTGTTAACTATTTTTCTTGTTCTTAATCATGTAGACAAGAAATCTTTAGTTATTAGCACTGTGATATGGCTTGAGAAGTACCTTGCGTCTTCTTGGTGCATCTGTAATGGGTTATGTGTGGCGATAAAGTCAGAATTTAATTTTCTGTACTTACAAAGGATGTGTTTGATATGATTTCATAACATTCCAGGCACCCGATATGGTGCTAGTTTGAGGAAGCAGATTAAGAAGATGGAAGTTAGTCAGCATAGCAAGTACTTCTGCGAGTTCTGTGGGAAGGTATGGATCAAGGTCCAGAATGTAATGCCAAGATTGGTTTATACAGTGGTGCTGGTTGAATGTGCATTTTCTAAATCCATTGTTTTGTTACAGTATGCAGTGAAAAGGAAGGCTGTCGGCATTTGGGGATGCAAGGACTGTGGCAAAGTGAAAGCAGGCGGTGCTTACACTTTGAAGTAATAACTGTGACCCTTAGTATCATTGTCTTACTTTCATGTTTAACTGGCTAAACACGTATAATTTCTTCATTGCAGCACTGCCAGTGCCGTGACTGTGAGGAGCACCATCAGAAGGTTGAGGGAGCAGACTGAGAGTTAAATTTAGTGAAATTTGTCTTGAATTTTCATTTCAATTAAAGTAACTTAGACACGGGGACTTGTGAGATTGTTAGCTATTACATGCACTTTGTCTTCCATGTCTCTTTTTGACTAAAATTCTTCAAGATTTGCAGCCCTTTTTAATATATATGTTTTCTTCTAATTTTTGCATGCATGTTTTATGGTGAAAAGTATCTTAATTATTTGGGTAGAAGGCTATTGCATGATGGATTTCATAAGGATATGGGATCGGCGCTGTTGGTCGGAATCCTACCTTTACGTATATGGATGGATATTAATAAAATTTCTGATTGAAACTGCATAATTCCAACTTGTTCGAGCATCCTATTTGGAGTCCCAGATGGTCTCTATAAAGGCTCTCTTGAGCAGGTGTGGCAATGGGCCTGTTGAATTCGAATGTTATAATATGCTTAAATGGATATTGGGGCGAGTCCTATTCGTCTTTAATGTTTGTGATCTGGATCATATGGATTGAAGGCAACATATATAAATACAAGAAATTATATATAATATTCTCATAATAAAAATGATTTACACTTACAGTATATGTTAAAATAACAGAGATTTAAAATTTTAAAGTTCTAAAAACTAAATATGAACAAGTGAATTGTGGATAACTAGTCCTTTATGGGTGACACTATTATTTTTCTCACTCCTAAAAGTTACATTCATATTCACCTCTACCTGTATGCATGACATTATATTTACATTTACATACATGACGTGCATATATAAAATGAAATAGAAAATATAATAAAAATTAATAAATATTCAATTCACATATTTCCAAAAATGGTTTGGGTCTATATCAATTTTATGGAGTTGCTTTTGCATAGTTTTTCCACGTGTGGGATTGTAGTAGTGATACTACAATATAGATGTATAATAGTGAAATTTCAGTCGGCCATTAAGGCCTAGTTCAATTGGCGAAATTAAAATAATATCTACTGTAATAATAAATATTATAAAGTATGATATAATTATTGCAATAATTTTTGTTAAATATTGATGTCGACAGGAATTGTTGTGTTGTAATCGATATTAATTCATCGTTCTTACATAAAGAAAAAAATATTGTGAAATTCCAGCCTTTTTGAAGACCAAGATGCCCTATTCCTACAAACCAGGGTACTAGTATAATGCAGGTTTACACAACAAAATCCCAACATTACTGGTTTTGTCAAAACTTTGTCCAGGCACGGGACAAGACATGTATCAAACCTCGTACTCCGAAACCACAACATAAAGGCCCAACTACGACGGGCTGGTCACCGCACTTAGTAAAAGAGAAGAAGGAGCCGGTGAAGAGTTGAATCTCTGAGTCAGAACTCCCTTACTTGTCAACGATATGAAGCATATACATACAAGATCAACGTTTGCTATTTGGACTGTAGATACAAATGCAAAGCAAGAGTCAAAGGGCAGATACTCTGATCCATGCAGTGAAAAAGAGGTAGTAAACAACTTAGAGTTGAAATATTACATCTCTCGTGAGTTTCTCATTAGTCATTTCTTAACATACAGCGGGCTGGATCGGCTAGGGGTTTCCCTCATGCCAGCGCTCAACCTTTAATTTAAACTTTACATAATAAAAAAAAAAAAAAAAAAAAAAAAAAGAAAAAGGGAAAAAAGCTAGATGACCATAGGAGTGAAAATCTTTCTGATTTGTCTCCTCTGCTTCGCCGAGCTGGCTAAGAACTCCGAGCTGCTTCAAAATCAGCTTTCACTTAGAAAACGACAATATGTTTGGGGAAGTAAAGTTGTAAAGTTGATGGTGTCACGACTATGTCCTGGAAGTCCGCAAACATCTTTTTCCTGCTCAAAACTCACTCACTGCGTCTATGAGAATTGGTTGATCAGTGACAGGTCTTAAACAACAGGAATTGGGATCTCATCGCTGTTGCTTCTGTGGTGCATTTGCTTTTGCACGGCTTTCACTGCTGCTACTCTGGCTGCATTAGCAGCCCGGTTAGCTGCTGCTACGGCCCTGTTCACTCTCTCATCCACCTTGGTAACCTCGTAGGCTTTCTCTGCTGCTCGTCTAGCTTCCTGATAATTGGATGGAAACTGATTAGAATCCTACAAAGATGACACTAGAATTTTCTGTCTAAAAGCCCGTTACTACATTGAACTCGACGTGTCTCCTATTATGCAGATAAAAAGAAGATATAGCTTTATGAAAGTTTCAATCATAAACTTCCTGCAATTATGGTGTGGCTGGACAGTAGACCAACGTGTTCCAAGCAGGACTTTAGTGAAAAAACATTCTGTTTAGACTTCCAGGAGATGTTGTCTACATATGCTGGTATACTAACAGCCTTCGACAACCATTTCTTTCGGGGACAGGGGCTACTGTTTTAACTTGCTGAAACTGTGCTTTCTACTTATATTCTCAAACAAAAAGAAACAAGGAGACCCAGCTTTCAACACTCACACCAAAAGCCGATTGAGAGGACTATCTTTTTTACAGATGGCGAACTAGTTTCCATATTCAGAAAGCTTGAGACAAAATCGTGATGCTTAAAGCGGCAGGCAGATGACAAGATTGATAGCAAATTTGTTGTTATAACAGACATTTCTGGATAACTAGCAAATTTTTAATCATGAGAAAAGACAGGAGGACTCGTACACACATTTCATAAGGACTTATGCAAAGGAATAAATACGAGAAATGAAAGCACATGCCAACAAGAATGTATTTTTATAGTCATATAGGTAACAAGCTGTGGGGAAAGCATCTTGTCACCAAAAGTTATATTTGAGTGAAAAATTGGTATATGCAATTCAGTTGACCCCTCAAATTGGTGGAACACCACTACTTTAGCAGGAAAATACTTGATACGAATTTGCCGCTATTGAGCAACAAAATATCAGTGTGCCTTTAGAGTAATTCACTTTACTACTTCTCTAAAATTATTTATGCCCCAGATAAGCTTATTCAAGAAATATCTGAGGACAGTAATACATGTGTATATATTGCTTCAAAAATAATGGAAATAAACTGAAGTAATTTCATTACACATACACACGCGGGTACACTTATATATGTACTCTATGCATCACTCACACACACACACAACCTATAGATAGTATCTGCCTGTGTGTCTAAAAGTATCATCTGTGCACTCACTTCCAGTTCATTCAAAAGTAATTATAGAAGCCATGTATACATTACTTTTCTGATATTTCTAGAATAAGTTTATCTGGGACAAATGATTCCAGAGAATTAGTCAAGTAAATTACTTTATGGGCATACTGCTCTGTTTATCATCCCATAGGAGAGGGTCAACAAAAAGGACTAGACAAGTGCCAAAACCAGTAAGTGGAAAAGTCTACCTGAACAACATTAAGCACTTTAGAGTGGTTGACAGCAACTGGAGAAACAGGATAGGTGTTGCTCTGTGTGCTTGGAACATCAAGAACTCCATTTTGCCAATGGCCAGACTGAGTTTCGCCATTCCTGAAAGTGTACATCCCAAGCCCCTGTCTTCTACCCTCATGCCATGCACCTCGTAGCGGTGGCCATTTGCGAAGCAATAGACTCCAAATCCATGCATCTTATCAGCAAAATATTCTCCAGCATACCTATCCCCATTCCTGTGGGCAACAGCAGCGAAGTAAACAAAATAATTTCAGATGTTTAAGGATGCCATCGCACAACAATGGAGGTTATTAAATCATCAAAAATCCATCTGATCACTCATTTTCAGCAACTTAAGAGGGGCCATTTTGTTATAGGACACAGATATAAAAGATTTTCAACATCAGATACCACTGCATACAACAAATGAGAAATTATACGAAAGGGAGAACCAAATCTTTTTTGCTTATAACCCTTCATAAACATTTAGGCTTCATCAAACAGTTTGTTGCTTATCCAAAAACCAAAGAACATTAGATTTTGCATGTTATGTCTCAAAAAGAAGACGAGAAGAAATGGGGAATTTTGGAAAATGATGTTCTTGTTTTTGCAATTATTTTTGAATAAGAGAATTGCCAGAAGGTGTTGCCACAGAAACTTCTGTGAAATCAAATGCAAGGAAGTGTAAGGTACAAAGGATAGAAAAATAAAACTTATACCCTTTACACTCTTGGTGCTTTAAAAAATTGTGGGCTGGAAAACCATAAAAAGAGTAGGAAGAGGAAGATCAGAAAACAACCACGGAGTTTCTCCACTAACTCAGTGCAGTAGCACTTATGAGAACGTTCCCAAATCCACGAGACAACCACAATTAGTCCATGTAATATTTCCATGGACTAATTACAAAAAAAGGAAAAAATGTAGATCAGTAGATTAGTATTCAGTAGAGTCATCATACTAAAATGCAACCAATCTTAAGCCTTAACAAAGATTTCCATGAGACTAAAACATCACTTAAGAGATAGTTACTTGTTTTCTAAGTCCAAGCATTTAATGAATATGGCAAAAAACGTCTTCTAGAGTTATCATGTAAATACACAGGTAGCATGGTTCCTCATTCTTTCCTATTTACTCCAATGGCATATATCACCATAGATCCCAAATATATTCAATATTACATTATTACTTATTTTTGCAACACTTATAATCCATCTGGCCGTGCGCCATTCCAAGAGTCACGTCGTAATAAATGTCATCTAATGCTACTTCCAACAAACTTTGCATGGCATCAATTGGTATGTCTCTAATCTCTATATGTTCCAAGTGTCACATCACAACCCCATCCAAAATAATCCAAGATATTTGCCAGAATTGATGACGATAGGGCCATATGTGCATGCTCATATCATCATAAAGGACTTCGAATAAATCTCGTGATGTAGAGCAAAAGGGAAGGCCATAAAGTATAGGATCTTAGGGTAGTTGGCGTTTCAACATTCAAAAGACAACAAAGCAAAGAAAGAATGGCTGAAGCCTTAAATTTGCAACATGGATAAAACGGGAAGCAACTACTTTTGAGAATAGATAATCTTATTTTACTACTTCGATAAAATACAAATTCATATGTTGTAACTCAAAGTAGAAATTTGAACTAGTAGTTCAAATCATACAAGAAAATCACCAAGATCTGATTCTTCACTATTTATCCTCCTTGAACATTATTATCTGCATTCAATTCACTCCTTGTTACCAAAAATGTTTCAGAAAATGATACACCATTTAATCTCAAGCAGTATTAGTATTACTAAAGCCATTAAGATTCAACAGAATAGGCAGAGTGAACAAGTGATACGAGTAATGGAAAGACATTAACGTTCATGCATTCCTCCACTCAAGGGAGCAAAACACCAAAAGAGTCCTTTCATATGTAAATCAATGATCATATTTCTAAAATTTTTTCAAACATATTCCAAAACTATAAAACCTAACAATGCACACATGTGTATCATCTTATCCTTATGACCACGTCATACCACTCAAAACACATACAAAACAGTGCATGAAACAACGAGGCTTATGCCCGCCAATACAGCAACAATTAAATCAAGCATAGAATTCCAAACAAACACTAGTTTAATGAAGTCGAAAGAAACACAGAGAAAGACTTGACTTCATCTACAAGAATACTTTAGAACTTGCCAATTGAACAATTATTCATCTATGCCTACAATTCAGGTAGACCCAAGCTAAAATGACAAAAAAAAAAAAAAAAATGCATTGCGTATCAAAAAGTGATACAATAAAAGGAAAGGCATCATAATTGCTACCTGAAATGGTAGTGCCCAAGACCATGTTTAACTCCCCATTTAAATTCTCCCACATACTTACTCCCATCCTCGCATGTATGAATCCCACATCCATGGCTCTGCCCACTAGACCATTCTCCAGCATACACATCCCCTGTGTAAAACCTGTACACCCCAAAACCATGCCTAAGACCCTGCCGATACTGCCCTCTATATCTGCTGCCCCTTGCCCACGTCTCAACCCCATAACCATCATACTTGCCATCAACCCAATCCCCCTCATACCTCCCACTCATGTAATAGTAATACACCCCACTTCCACTACATTTCCCCTTGTGAAACTCACCCTCATACACATCCCCATTGCTATACGCCTGCACATAACAACCAGAAATAGCCTTTTTATCGGCCTTCTGGCGCGACCCAATTGACCAAAAAACCGGCAAGTGCGGCCGGCTCACTTGATCCTTTGCACATATCTTAATCGGCAAAGACCTGGCAAGGAACAATCTTATTGTGGGGAGGCGTGGAATGGCCAAATTCAAGGAGAACAGAAGGGCGGCCGAGAAGGCAAAAGCAGAGAGGAAATCAAGAATGAAGGAGCTAGAAGGATGAGAGACCAAAAAGTAAAAGAAGGGGAGGCTGAGTAGAAGAATAAGGCGAAGGTGGAGGCGCAGACGACGACGCAGGTGGCGGAGGTGGTGGTGGAAATGGGTCAAGAATTTCTGAGACCTATTGTAAAAAAGACCGAATTTTGTAGGTGGGTTCTGCGCAGAAACACCATACCTGTGAAGGGCGTTGGATAAAGTTGGAGTCTTGGTGAGGGAACTGGAGAATTGCTGCTGAAGATGCGGTCTCTTGAAAGGGGTGGGCTTGAGGGTAAAAGGGTCATTCTGGTCTTGCTGCTGTTGATTCTCAGCGTTGATAAGGATTTGAAGGGTGGGATTATTCACAGAAGATGGGAACGGGGCGGCTGGAGCGGAGTCGGATGGAAATTTTGGGAAAGGTGGGGGTGTTTCTGGGTAAGGGAAGAGGGCGGCAGGGGTGGGGTGGGGTTGAAATCGGAAGAGACGCCACTGCTTTCTGTTCCGATCTGTACTTCAGATTTTTTCTGATGCATTACATATGTGAAACCAGAAATCAAACCCCTTAATTTCAACAACAAACCAAACCTAAAGCAAAAAGAGAACAATTCAATCCTCTTTCAACTCCCTTTCCCCACAGTTTTTCCTTTTCTTGAAATCCAGCAAACTCTATCCTCTCTTTTTCTTGAATCAAAATGGGTGTTATATTGTTGTATATATATTTGTGTGTGTAGAGTGTGTGTCTATATATGGAAATTTGAGTGTGTTTGTTTGAGAGTGTGTGTGTGAGAGAGAGAAAGAAGAAGGGAGAGCGGAGAGTACGAGGAGTTAATGGTGTCTGGGGCAGGAGATTAATTTGAAACCAGAGGCGACCGGCCGCAAAACACAATTTACCCCCCCCCCTCTTCTTTATATATTTCCATTTTCACCTCTTTTCTTTCCTTTTATTACTATCTTGCCTCAATGTTTTCCCTTTTTATGATTTATTTTTGTCATATCTAAGACGAAGATAAAAGTCTTATCAATTATATTCTTTTCTTATATTTTAAAATATAGTATTTTTCTAATAATAATTTCCAAAAAAATACCATAATCACTTATTTTATTTTATATAAATAATAAAAATTAAGTTATCGAAGTACACTCAATACGTATGTGTGATATATAATTTTATTATAGTTATTTAATTAAATAAAAAATAATTAATCAAAATTATGGATTCTTTTTTTTTTTTTAGTTTGAACAATTTAAATTCAGCTCGAACATATAATAATATATGAAAAGTAATAAATATTATCTTATTTAGATCCCAAGAATAAAAAGTTGATATTTTATTTGATCATAAGAACAAATCAAATCAAATGTATAATAAATTTCACAAAATATTTGATTTTTTCATACCCAAATTTAAATTCTACGCGTCTAGTTGTCATTTTGACTTAAAGAATAAGAAAAGTATCCATTAATTGAGGGACAAAAATATGGATAGATCTCTCAAATTAATTATTTAATAATACATTGGTTCATTTAATATATCAATATAATTTAAAATAATAATAATTTATATTCAATTGGATAAATCAATATTCATAAAGTAAAATAAATACCCGCACATTTGATAGTACTCGAATTTACTCATAAACTATCAATTTTAACAATAACAACTAGACTAATACATTATTGCTTCAATTCAAATTAAATATTATGAATAAATTAAAAAAAATTCAAACAAAAATCCCATCATTTGATTAAATTTTTTCCTAAGTATGAAGATGTAAAAATATTATAAAATTTAATTAAATAATTGAATCATTAATCACCCACCATTATTTAATATATATTTGAAAAATTAAGATTCTCTAATACTTAAGGTGCAAGTATAGTTGACTACTCGGAACGAGTCGAGTTTTCACAAATTATAATTTTGGTAGGAGAGTAGTTTGGTTAATCACGTCTTAATGAGTTAAATTAGTCAACGTAATTATTAAGTGTATACGTGGTATTCATTATTAATCTATGTTGAAAAGTAGTATTTATTTTTAGGGGTGGTATTATTAATTATTTTCAAGGTAATTATGATTTGATTTAAATGACGTGATCATATTCGTGGACTAAAAAAATAGGGCTAGAATTTGTTGATTGCTTAGACTTAAATGCAACAACCCCATGGTTGATCTACTTTGATAGATCCTCTATTTTCAAATGAAATACTAATAATATAATAATGATAAATTATTTGTATTTTTTATCTAAAAAAAGGTGTATCTATGTGGGAAAAGTCATTTATTTGATTATTTATAATAAGATTTAAACTATTATCCCTCTAAATATATAAAAAATATGTCTTTTACGTATGTCATTTGGGTTGTTTTTCGAGGGAGGAAGAAAACGAGTAATTAACCTAATTATTACTGTCTATACTTTATTATTAAGTGAAAATATCTTTTAATGTTTCAATATTTTTGTCTGTTTTTCTATTTACATTATTTCATCATTTTTTTTATTTTTTTTCTTTTTATAATCGTCAAGTTATTTCAATTTTCATTAACTTTAACTTCTTATATTTTTAATAACTTTTATTTTTTATTAAAATTAAAATAATATTTTTAAAAAATAATTTTAATTTAATTATGCACACTCAATGCACTTGTTTCTAACACAGCTACACGCCGTATATCGCTCGTAAATAGTAAATTTGATTGACTTATAAACTTTACGATCTCATATTTATAACGAGATGTCTATTTAAAAGCAGACCCACAAAAATCACAAAATAAAAATAAACTATACCGAACACAATGAGACATTAATCATATTGCAGGCTGGATTAATTTGTGTTCCTCTTGATATTATTTACATTAATTAATGTTGTAATTTTGAGGAAATAACCCACAAGAAATAAATTTATGCAACATTGGTTGGAGCATGAGAGGACCATATTGTCTGCTTCATCACAGAATTCCAAGCTTCTTTTCCATTATATAGTAATATTTTGTCTGATTTTTGTTGGAATCAGACCAAACTATCATCATAAAATAAATATAAAAATATCAGCAGGCACAAAATGATGGTAGAAGAACACTGCCAAGGCATGCTTTTTTAACCTTTATCTTTCATCATGAAAGCAGACACACATATATGGTAAATTATATTTTGCCATTCGAACTATGCTTGTGTTTACATTTGTCATCAAATTTTTTTGTTAAGATTTAGGGTAAATTACATCTACCTCCCCTGAGGTTTGGCATAATTACAAATACCCCCTCGTTGTTTAAAAAAATTACAATACCCCTAATTTTAACGACCATCTAACAATTACCCCAATCTTTGCATTTTTCATAGTGAACTGACCAAAATACCCTTATGAATTAAAATTTATAATTTTATTTATTTTTTTTAAAAAATATTTTTTTATCGACTAAGGCGATAATTTTTTTATAATATTTAAATTTTTTCATCCATCCCATTCAATATTTTTATAAGATTTTAATTTTTTTAAAAAAAAAAAAATACTGTAAGGGCAAAGTTGACATTTCTATGCCTCCATCCAAGGATTACATAATTTTATCAAATATTAGGGGGGTATTTGTAATTTTTCAAACAACGAGGGGGTATTTGTAATTATGTCAAACCTCAGGGGAGGTAGATGTAATTTACCCTAAGATTTATAAAAATAAACCGACCAGTCCTTACCGGCACCATGCAACATCTTATAAGTTTTAAAAGATGCGTAAAAAAATCTATCTCAAACCAGACCCTTTAAAGGAGGGTTTGCAATAGCTTCTACTTTTGTGGTAAAAATAAATTTAGAAAAATATTGTAACTTAAGCAGTAATAAAAATTGTGAATGCTTAAGAACAAAAGTTAAAAGTGAAAAGGTTTAAAATTTGACTGTTTGGAAAAAAACTTAATACTTCTAATTTTACTAATAACTTGCAGAAGTTATCAGGGAGTCGCTTATAACGTTTGGTTTAAATTAATTAATTTAAACAGTTTAATAGTAGAAATTGTAAAACAAAAAAAAATATATTTTTTTCTAATTTATTTTCAATAATAAACTTATAAATATTTAAAATAAGTATTTGCAAACATCCCAATATAACATAAGAGGCTTACAATATAATTAATAGGCTTTGATAATATTAAATTAGATCACCTCAATTTGAAAGAGATGTTTCAAAAGAAGCATTGAATCAATAAATAAAATAGAGCCCAATTTGAATTCTCACCTCTTAAATTAATTGAGTGAAACAATTATTTAAAAAAAAAAAAAAAAAGAGGGCATTAATCAAGATAGTGGAATTTCATTCTTGGATTAATCTATGCATAGATTATTGAGCATAAGAACATATTTATTTAATTATTACATTTATTGAGGAAACCATTCATCAATTTCAAAATCTCAAAGAGATGGCCACTTGGGGAAGGGGAAAGAATCTTCCATGGAAAATATTAGGGATAAATGCTAATTTTAATCACTTTTTTTTCTTTCAAGTCACTCAATCACAATTACATCATAAGTTTCAATTATTAATTATTAATATAAAATATTTATAATTAACCAACAACTACTATTAAAATAAACCACTACTGACGCATTAAATAAAATTTGAACTTATAATCTCGGGATCGTAAGATCAGCACAACAACTAAACTAGGTCTATTGACAGTAATGCGGTTACATTTTTTACCCTTAGATTTGAGTGAAGTGGTGGGAGATTATTACTTAACTTATAATATCATTTTATTCCTCTAACTAGTTGTGGTAAAATTCTCATTTTCACCTTTATTATTGGTTGTAGATGAACAAGAGAAAAGGGGGGGGAGGGGGTTGAAAGGGATGGAAAAGATATGAAGCAAATGAATAAAGTACAAATAGGGATAGGGATAAATTTGTCCTTTTCATCATATCCCTTTCAAATGGAGCAGTTGAGTGATGAATTTTATAAGATTAGACGCATTTTGATTAAGACTAATGAGGCCATCAGTTAATGCAAAATCGTGTTTTTCATCCTCTGATTTTTTTTTTTGGTGATAAGATGGGTTTGGAGTTTATCTATTTTCCATGCAGGTGATGTTTAAGTGCATATCGGGACATGATGGAATATTTTTTGACATTGAAAGTTAAGCTAAAAAAGATAAAAATTGAAAATAATATGAGTAAAGAGATAATGCAACTTGCACATATTGTCTTCATTCATTGTATTTCTTTTCATTGTTTGCTTTTATTTAGAAAAAAAATGAAAAATCATTTTCTTGGATTCAAGTGATTGGAATTTGTGGTTGTTTTTTTTTTTTTTTTAATTTAAATTAATTTCTACTTTTTCTTCCTCTCCTTAAAGTGTAAAATCCAAAATTGAGAGGTAATATTAGATTTTGGAACAAGTAACTAGAGAAATTTTAATGGGTTATAATTGTTTTTTTTTTTCAAATTTAAATATTTTTTCTAATACATTATAATGAGTGTAATTTTTGAATTCTCCTAAAGTTTTAAAATTCAAAATGTAAAAAATTGGCGCGTCTGAATTTTCCTAAAACTTTAAATTCAGGCTATTTTTTATATATCATAAGGGAAATTCTTGCATATTGAAATACAGAGGTGGATTTTATCCGTTATCCCAAATCTTGAATAGAACTATAAAAACTTGGGACAATAATATGACCTATTAAAGAAATATTGGACGTCTCCTACTCTTTTGTCCTTGCCAATAATTAGAAAAGAAGGTCTACAATAAAACTCAACATCATCAACATTTTTATGTTTGAAGTTTTAGTAAAAAGGGTCCAAACATTGAAATAGTTTAAACCTTGGCATTTCTATTTTTAAAAAAATTATTTTAGAGGTTAACCTAATCAATATGGACATTTTTGGGTTATAAAGACTGACTGTCAATGATAGTTTCTGTAATTTTTCAAAAAATATGAGTGATTTGTATAAAAAAAAATAACAGATAAAGGGTATAAATGTAATTATCCCTATATAATAATGCAGATGGATCACTTTCCACTTTGTTGCTTGCTTATCCTTCCCTTTTTGGCTTAAAAATATCATTGTTCACACTTGCCTAGTTTCATTCCAACTTTATTTAATCAATAACTAAATTAAGCTTGAGCCAACTTCAATTAAAATGGGGACAAATTTGAGTAGTGTGATAGATGCGGACATATCAAATTTAACTGAATAAGTGGCGTTTAATCCAACTCAAAAGCTCATAGAACAAATAATTGTATTCAACATCGAGAAAAGAGAGCTTCCTAATAAGAAAAGAGGAGCGACGGAGCCTTTTTGCCATAAATGGATCGAAAAGATGTTCACCAAATTACGAGGAAGGTGCTCACTCCAACAAAGGAGATGCCACCCACATACAAACCCTTCCTTTTATGCTCACACTTTTTCATTTTTACCTTTAATAATTTCACGTAATTTCTGAAGCAATGTTTACTCAGTCCCCGGGGTTGAGAAGAATGCTTATGAAAAATGCACACACTTTTGCTTTGTCGTGAAGTAAAATGGGTTGCAAACATTAAAGAAGAAAAACACACACAAACTTCACATGGACTTGACTATTTACTATGAAACAGCAGGGGTAACAAGTACCACTGGGGCCTTTTTCAAGAAAATTCACCTGGGATTGGTAAAACTACTCTTTCCTTTTTTTTTCCCTTCACATAAACACGTGCACTCATCAATGCATTTCCCCTCTTTCTTACTATCTACTGCATGCAGACAAACATACAGAGGAGGTAAAGAGGCAAGAGGTTGGAAGAAATGAATGCAATATACATGCATAGAGATTATCTGCACAGTTATGAGATGTTAATTTTAATCAGTTGGATGGTTAAAATCTTGCTGTCAGCTACAATTCAAATATGTAGTAGGTATTAATTAGGTCTAAGCGAAAGACTATTCGCAGACAAGAGTCCTCCAAATCTGGATACGCTGCTCCATATAAAATTGTAATGCGGATTAAGTATGTATGCACACATGAAAAACTACATTGAGAGAAGTATTGCAACAGTTCTCAACCTGAAAAAAGAAATAAGCTTACATGCTCTCTGAATTTAAACACGAATTGCTCGTAGGATGAGGTAGAGATGCTTCGCCATCAGTTGAGCAATTTGGCACATCAATAGCTGCTGTGCTTTTTACCTGGCTTGTTTACACCCCATTTGTACACAGCAGCGGCCAGATGAGATGAGAACCATTTGCAGGAAGAAAAATTAAGAGTTCAATAGCACGTGATGCAGGCTTGTCCTCTAAGGTTTGTGCATCTTGAAGCCAAAAACTCTAGTACATAGCTCTGCGTAGGCTTTTGAGGCTTGAGATGTCCGTAAGTCATCAAGAAGAGATGCGGGAATGTGGTCCCGAAATACGCTCCATCAATATCTTTGGAAGTCAAGGAAATCATCCCAAAATAAAGCATGCAACACCCTACTCGGAATGGCAAAATGTTCAATGCATGTAAGCAGATTTTAGGCAGTTCCTCTAATGCACCGCAATATAAGGGTTCCTATGTAGACGGTTTGTTGCCTCATTGAGGCCCTCCACAGGTTGCAACTAACAATAAATTGGAAAATCCACTCCCCCGAACCACAACATCAAAAGTATGTTTTATCCATTTCATTTTCTATTTCGTTGCGATGACGTTCTAGTTTTTCCATTTACAAAATTAACAAGGGGTGTTTATAGCAAGAAATTCTACAAGATCACATGACTGTAAAAGAAATATGCTTCAGTTTTAAAACTAGACAAGGGGTGAAGTTTATCCAAATTCCAAGGGTTTGTTTGCTAGCCCTACAGCATTGCCGAGGGTAAGAGAAACAGTTGGTCATCAGGAGAACAGGAAAACTGCGGGCTCCATTATGGTAAAACGTGGAGTGGTAGAGGTCCTAGTACATAATGATGAATATTATTCTGAATACCTTCTTAATGAGCAGTGTCCACTTCAATAAATATTTATATGATAAGTCCGAATGCATGAAAGAGAAATGCAGCCAACTTAAGTATGCAAATGAAACAAAAGACTAAAACTAAAAGGATACTGCCTTGGTATTTGGATCGAGATAGTAAAATATCTTCACATTTGGGGCAGTAAATCTTCACAGTGCTTGAACGTGGGATATCTGATTGTCCAACAGGGAGGCAAGGCTGTCCACAGCAGTAAACTCTTGGGCATCTCCCAAAGTCATAGTTCTTGTACTTCTCCAACTGTTATAATTTCCAGGACAAGAAGTGAAAAAAGATAACCAAATAAAGGAGAGGCAGCCAACACAGAAGGTTAATCCAATTAGTGATATTACCATTGCAGCCATTCCTTTGCTTGTCAAAATGTACCGGACATGAATAAGGCCATAGAGCATTTCTGCAGCTGATTCAACCAATTCATTCTGCTCCTCAGTGAACATATCCCCTATATGCCCATCATGGGGAAAAATGTTATCACCAGGATCATTCATCTCAAGAAGCACATTAAGAATATGGCATAAACTAAAACAAGAGCAAAGCAAATTCCATTCTCGACATGCTAAACAGAGTCTAGCAACAGCGTATGCAACCAACTGAAAAGTGACAGAAAATCAAAAGAGATGGACCTAAAATAGAAAAAATAATACAGCCACCTGGTTAGGGCTGAAAGTTAAAAGAATGCAGCTCCCTTGTAGTAGAAACTTCACCGACAGTTATCAGTTGCAGACAATATCGTAATCCACAAAGTTAAAGCTAATAAATCAAAGACAAAAATTCACTTGCTCAACATTACGGCAAATAGATGACAGCATTCTTAACTAATAGAAAATTAATTCTAAAACATCCCCACATGCTGAAGCAAAATACTAAATCTCCCACAGACTTAATAGCAAGAGTTACAAATTCTACAGGGACACTTATTTTCATGAAACTAGAAACTATAGCATAAAAAGAAAATAGTATAAACATGTGCCCTGTTCATGCCATAGGCAGTCGTGTAAATGAAATGGAATTGAAACAAGACAAAGGAGCCTGTATAAGCTAACTACAAAAAGTTATAGTATGTCAAAATATATTGAAGAAAAATGATCAAGTAAACTTAATCTTACATTTAACCCAGCATTCATGCAATCTTAGGACATAATCAAAAAGTTAATTCTCAGGAACACCAGGATATAGCTTGCTCGCAGAGTGCCAGACACTGGAAGAACTTTATCATCTGACCAGTGACCACGATTCTTTGCAAACTACAAGAAACTATCCACCAAAGTTCAAATAAAAACTTAAGCTGGCTGCCGTAGACACCTTTATATATACTTAATGTGAGGTTAACAATCATTTGACCAACTTCATGGAAGACAACTTTTCTGAGGAGCGGACTTATGTTCCTTAATTGTAGCAGGGTCAAACTCGAATTTGAAGGTATAAAGGTCCTCAAAAGTTTAAAGGGGAAGTAATAATCATTTTGCCAAGTAGCCCAATCTATGAAGAAGTTTATTGATTACCTAGAATAGCTAGTTTTTCCTCCTCCCACAACTCCCCCGTCCCCCAAATAAAAGGGGAGAAAAATAAATGACAAACACTAAACTAGGTAAAAGCAGTAAGACAGACGTCTATACCAAGGATAAAATGATATTGGTTGCAGCAAACAACAGAATGAGGCAGTGCTGTCTCAGCTCCATTGCTTACAGTTATACCAAAATACATTATACACCATTATAAGATTTGGCTCATCTTGGCAAGATGTGGTGGAAAAAGAATCTAAAAGAGACCTGACAGCTTCAGCTAAAACAGTTGCATTTAAGCTTCAGAAATATTACAAGACAACCAAAGCTTGGAAGAGTATGAACCAAACCAACATCTTTCAATCACGCAAAAATGATAGAATGCTCACCATGTGAGGACTCTACATCCAGAATTAGGTCAAGTGCATAATCATAATATGGGACCTGACTGCTCAACCCACAGAGATTAAAATCATCCTGAATGTATTCATCATCAACTTCACAAAAGAACTCATTCCCACGCAAGTTGCAAAACCATGAAATCCAAGATGTATCATCCCCATCAGAACCACTGACATCAGACTCTTCACTGTCTGTTTCAGATTCCTCTGCACAATGGGTACAAAATTACAAGCTTAGGTTTCTACTTGAGCAATATAATATGCATATATGGGAGTACAAGGAAATAGAAAGAGATAAATATAGAATGCAGATTCGTATATGCTCCATAGTCCATAGCAATGCTCTTCTCTCTCTCTCTCTCTCTCTCTCTATATATATATATATATATATATATATATATATATATATATATATATATATATATGTTTATGTGTGTGTTTGCATATATATATGTGTGTCTGTTTGGTGTGTGTGGGCACATATACAAACCACTATCAAGATTCATTAAGGCGCCTTCAGTTAAGTGCAGGGCACAGTGTAAGGTGCATGTTCAGCATTTGAGACAGATCTATCAAGTCACTAAAGATGAACCAATTCTTTCAACAGATAATGGCGGGAGCTTCAAGTGAAAATAAAAAACCAACACAACACCAGAGAACCCGTTAGCTTAACTCATTGACGACTCAATCACCATGAACAACAATGAACGTGAAACTAAAAATCGAGAAGATAAATAAAATTCACCACACCTCGAAAGGTTCACAAGTAAAATCCAGGAAACAAACTAATCCGAACAAAAGAAAAAAGGTACCATCGGAGAGCTTATTCTTGCTGGCAGCGAGGGTGGATGAAGAGCGGTTGTCCCGCGGATCAATATGCTTTCCGGCGGTGGTAGAGGTGGAGGTACGGCAACAGCAGAACCAGGTGGAAGGCGAAGATTTCTCCAAGTGTTTGTCCAAGGCATCGTTGATTCGCTTCCGATCCAACATGTCACCGCCTTTAGATGAGCCCCCTCCCCCTCGATCCCTGTACATATTCATACCAATCTGATAAAATCGCCTACAAAAATCTACAACTTGCTCCGCTATACCTATATGTATGAATCCTCGAAAATCCCACAATTACAATTAGAAGATCAAAGAGAGGTGAAAAATCGACAGATTTTGATTAGTGTGTGTGCTTTGTGTGGAGAACTAGGGTTTCTTTCGATTCTCCTACATAGAGCCGGAGATAGAGAGAAAGGCTCCGCTAAGGTGGTGTTTTTTTTTTTTTTTTTTTTTCCTTTACTTTTCTTGTTTTTTTTTTTTTCAATTTTTCACTCTTTAACTGTTTCTATTTTCCTATTTGTCTTTATTTTTATTTTAATTAACTCATATTCTATTAGTAATATTGATTTATTTTAAAATAAAAAATAAAATACGATCTTTGCTTCTATCATCATTATGAATCAAAATAATAGGTCGGATATTTACGAACTACCTATCAACATAGTCTTTATAAGAAGATGACTCGTTCTTATCCATTGTAAGCATGCGCTATTAATTATACGTATTTACTATAATACTAAATTGCCACATTTTTTAAAAAGTCGACCCTGCATTAGTATCTCAATTATATATCTTTTTACGTGATAGATTGTACTCGTTTAAGCTTGTCGGACAAAAGCTGCAATTTCAATTGATACGTGTTGAAAATGGGAAAAAAAATGTTCAAAAATTTAAAATTACATAAATAGGATTTTGTTAAAAAAATCAATAAATTAAAAATAAAAAACCAAGAATATTAAAATTTATTATATTATAGAATAACTTGAACACCAAAATTGACATCTCAATCCCCTAATAATGTGTTCATTTATTTGAACAAATTACATTCCAGTCCCCTAAAATTAAATTTAATTACATAAATATTGTATGCCATTTATAAAATTACAATTACACTCCCATGGATAGCGATGTAATTTACATCGATGTGTTGCGTAAGTTTCTTTGAGAAAATATAGATATAAATTACAATTACATCACATAAGATATACTACTAATTATGCAAATAGTATCAAAAATTTATGTAATTAGATTTAATCATAGGGATGTCAACGTAATTTATTCAATTTATTTTCCAGTTCGTGGAAAATAATTGTATTTGTTATGCACTGACAATTTACCCCTATGTAATTTAATTTTCTCAGTACTTTTTTCTCTGCAGTTGATTGGTGGGCCGAGTAATTATAATTATATAATTCTTACTACGCAGTAGACCAACCAATACTATACAACAAATAACATCCCATACACCTGACGGAGTTCGAACTCGTAACCTCCAAAATTATGGAACCTCAATTTCATCAAATGAGTTAAACCTACACGCCCCCCTTTTCATGGGTTGGGAGTAGACAACTTTCATTACGTGGGATAATTTTTTGGCCTTTTTATTAAAATTTTGGTGTATATATATACACAGTCACATGTCTGTCACTCTTATCTGCCCCTATTTGTTGTATTCATTTTGGTTCCCTTCAAGATATTTTTTTTCTCTTTGTGGTGTGGTTAGTGGATTGCTCCACTTGTACATTTTTCTTGATCTGCTCATATTCAAATATGTATTTATTTTATATATTCAAAATAAATTTGATCATATCTTTAATAAATTAAATTGTAAACATTATTTTACCTATCATGTGGCTGGACATTTTTATTGTATCTATATATTAATCACGCGACAATTGTATTACGTACATCTGCTGAGAGTGATTAGTTTGAATATGATCGATCAAATCTATACATTTATTTTCTTATTTTATGTTGCGTCGAGAAAATATTGTCAGCGTTACTTGGTACATCTTCGATAGAATGTTTAATTGGCATTATTTATTGAAGCATGCTTAATGTAAGTGCATAATTTAAATTTTATTATATTTATTTAATTAAAATTAAATAGAATGGACGTAATATAAAATGGTTGATTAAATTACTCATGAGGAAATTATTGATTAAAACTAATAAAATAAATTTATTTTTAGCGAATACGATTTGGTAATTATTTATAGGGATAATTACATTCTCCTCCTTTGAGATTTGGTGTAATTACACATAGTCTCCCTATAGTTTGAAAAATTATATCTAACACACATGATGTTTGCTTTTGTCTAATAAATAAGTCCATTCATTAGTCAAAATGCATTGCATTTGCTGATATTAACAAAAAATAAACCCCTTATACACTCACAAATGAAAATTACGGGACACCGTCGCACCATTTTTCTTAAAATACCAAAATTAGCCTTTTTTATTATCTGCTCTATCTATTTGTATCTATATTTTATAACTAACTAATTTAAGTTATTAAATTTTATTTGAACTGATAAATTATTTTTTTCTTTTCTTTCTTTCTTTCTTTAAGTTAAATATATTGAGTTATATATTTTACTCTTATACAATATATTTTAAAGTGTGAAAAATTATTTATTATATGCACACAGGGACGGCGTGTCACAACGACCAATTATTTAAAAAAAGTGGTATAAATTCTCTTCCCATATTAGATCTCATTTTATTCCCCAAACACCATGCGATAAAAGAAATTCGCAGACACACTAAAGTAGAAATTGAATAACTCAAATTACGAACTTTACATCATCATTTTTTTTTTAATTAATTATAATAAATTCTCTGGCAGCCATAGTTTTGCTTCGTTCTTAAGTTTCAAGATGAAGTAATCATACTATACATCTGGCTCACCATACTAAAAAAAATAAATTAAATTATTTAATATTCTTATTTTAAATAAAAGTTCGTCTGATTTAAATCCATTAAAACCTATCAATTCGACTTCGACACTATTTTTGTTCAACAAATCTTGAAACTCAAGTTATTCAGTGGAAAAAAAAAACTCGTATGAAAAATCGAGCTCAACTAAAGTTTGTTTGGTTTGACTCAATTAATAATACAATTCAAGTCCAAATTCAAATTCTGAAATTTGATTCGAATTCAAATTGATTTGAATAATAATATATCCGACTTTTGAACTCAGTTTTTATTTACATTTTTTATAACCAGTCGTTTTTTGCATCTCTTTGGAACTCAAATTAGAATTCAAAGGGTTTAGGAATTTCATATGATTCGATAGATTGCACGTCACAATATTTACGTCATGATTCAAAATTTTATTTGGTCTCTACTAGAACAATATCATGTGATTTATAAAAAAAAAAAATCACTTATCGACTATTTATAATAATGCACGTGTAAAATATCATAAAAGTACAATCCACGTCCCAACAATCCCTAAACGAGTGGTAATGTTCGATGGATGGTCGTAAAAAATCAAAGTTGTATATAATTTTATATGTATTTGAATAACACGATAAAATTAATAATATATGTGTGAATATTTATCTTATTTTATACAAATTTATTATAATTTGTTGTTATTTATGTTTTCTTCTAATGATTTATATGTTAGTGAAAATTGTATTAAATGATTACTTGATATTTTAATATCATGATATTTACCATTTTATTTCGATTTTGGCGTTTTTGACTTATACAAAGTGTACCTTTTTGAGTTTTGAACAGTTACATATTAGACATTAATTAGTGGTATTTTTAGTTTGCAAAATTATTATCCATCCAAGACAGGGGCATATTAGAAAAGGGAAAAAAATATAATTTTGATCTCGTAATTATAAAAAGTTGCAATTTTAGTTATTTGGAATTTAATTTGGCATTCAAGCCCTATAATTTTAAAAAATTGACACGTCAAGGATAAAAATTGTGAAAAATTATACTGGTTGAAATTCGGGTTCACATGAGGGACACATGTTAATTGTTTTGAATTTTGTTTTCGATGTGGTAATTTTATTTATTTTTAAACTGTAGAGTTTAATTACGAAACTGAATTTCAATAGAGTTAAAATCGACACCTCCTATAATTACGATTTTTCAAATTAGAAATTTTATGTTTAAATTTTAAAAATATCAATAAATTCCGTCAATTTAATTTTGGAAGGAGTTGATTATAAGATGAATATTAGTGAAAACAATTATATAATTTTTTTCTATCTTACTGTTTCTGAAAAATAGATCTCAATACACATCGCATTAATTATTATTATTATTATTATTATTATTATATTTTCTTTTTATATTTAATACACATTGACTATCATAATTATATTTTCACATCCAAACATACGTTAAAAATTGTTTCCATCTTATCCATAACTCATTTATGTATTAGTGATATAAAACATAAAAAAATAAAACTCGCAGATTTTGTTATATAAGAAATATTATGTTAAAATATTGAATTAATTATAAATTTATATTTATTTCGATGAATTCATTATCCATATATTTTTATATCTGAAAATACTTATTATTTTAAAAAACATATCATACGTATTGGGTATATAGAATAAGCATTAATAAATAATATATAATTATACGTATATAAATATTTGGTAAAATACACGTAAGTATGCAACTTGTTTTATATTATATATGCAATATCTGATAATATTGTTTATTCATATTATATACTTACAATACCTATTTAAGTATTTCTTATTTAAAGAATTTTAATATTAACATTTTCTGACTAATAATATATTGATATGATTAATAATAAAAATAAATTATAATAACATAAATAAAGTGAGATAAATATCTATATCTTTGATAGGACTCGAACGCATAACTTCGAATTTATTCATGCGGTATCAATATTAATTTTAACCACTAGATCCCGCATCATTGATGATTTAATTCATATAAAGATCGGGATAACTTCTATTTCCGTATTAAATTTTTTATTTTAAATTATATTGTATTTATTTATATATATATATATATATATACATATTATATATTTAGTTATTTATGTATTAAATAAAATAAAAAGAATTATAAAAAAAAATTAATTTAATATTATTTAAAATTAATTATAGAATAAGTGTAACAATGATGCGGCCTTTACTGCCAATATTTTATAAGGGAAAGAAGGAAAATGATAGTAAATGTAATAAGAATAATTAGGCAAGGACCGGCTGACCATACCCTATGGGGCGAGAGTACATTTATGCGGATTGGTATGTAAGCGGGAGGTAGTAGTAATAAGATATTAGGCAGACCGGCGCAGCCTGAGAGTATTTTCGACGGTTGAAGCGGAGAGTAGGGCGACGGCGATCAAGTAATGGGGGAAGAGATGGTTACAGCAGCGAACATTGGTGTCTCACTAGTGTTGGGAGGGTTTCTCCTGCTTGTTCTCCGGTTTTGTGATGCCTTGCTGTTGAAGCCAAGAAGGCTGAGATCAAGACTTGTAAAACAAGGTATCGGAGGGCCTGAGCCTTCTTTTTTGTATGGAAATATAGCTGAAATGAAGAGGATCATTGAAGCGCAGGAGCCTTTGGTCGAGAAATCTGGAGAATCAGGAGAGCTGGTTCATGCTTGGCCCTCCGTTGTCTTCCCGTATCTCCAGCAATGGAGACAGGAATATGGTAAGCACTAAGCAGCGAATCTGTTTGGTGTTTTTCTTTATACTTCATAGTGATGGCTGGTTGATTTTGGGGAAAGAACAGAGATGTTGCCCTTTTTCGCTATTTAAAGCTGCAAGTTTTTTCTGAACTTGGAAGTTTTAGCAGTTGTTGTCCCTATTTTTGGTGCTTAGAGGTGACCATACTAAAAAAAAGGACCTATGCTTGTAAACTGGGATTATCTTGGTTTGCAGGCTTTTTTGGTGCTCAATGAGAAGATGACTTATATGTTAATTGGCACAATGATTGCTAGAAATTTAGGTGGGGACAGCAGTAGAAATCTCAAATAATGGGAACAAACTCCAGCCAGTTTCTGTAATTTTATGATATGTTTTGTCCTAGTAAGAAATATCGAGTGACCTTGGATGCAGACAGGGGAATTCATCTCTAAACTCTTTTAAAATCTGTGTCTTTGGTGGTTGATGTTTCTTGTTCTTTTGCATTCGCGTTATTCTACCTAACAATTTCCTAAAACCATGCCATTATCAATCTCTTAGTAGTTTGTACTTAATACTGGTGTGAACATTGACATTTTTCAATAAGAATGAATTGAGTTTGATGCTTTTGTATTATCCCAATTGCATTTCTCATGTATATTTTAATTCATAGTATGCCCTGATGTTTGAAGGATTTTCATCAAATTGACTGAGAGAGTGTTCACAATCAATACAAGCACAAGTGCACCTTACTGAACTCCTCCTGTTAAGCAAAAACACTTGCTTGGAGAATGACAAGAATTATGATGACAGGAACGACATTCTTGTACTCCACCGGCAACATACAGCTACTGTGCATTACAGATTTGGAGATGGTAAAAGAAGTGATCCATTGCACCTCATTGAACCTTGGTAAGCCTACGTATCTATCAACAGAACGTGGTCCTCTTCTCGGTAGAGGCATCCTATCATCAAATGGACCTTATTGGGCTTATCAGAGGAAGATAATTGCACCTGAATTTTACCTACACAGAGTCAAGGTATATAAATCCTTCAAAACGTAAATATGGATTTTGATGACATGGAAAATGAAGTTCAAAAGTTTGTGGTTTTCTTACTCCGGGCTTGTGTTGATGGTATATTAAGTGTTCATATTTTGAAACACCAATTTTATCCAATCATAATTAATGTCTGTATTTTTCTTCACAGGGCATGGTGAACCTGATGGCTGAATCCACATTAACAATGTTAAGAACTTGGGAGAACAGAAGTGAGAGTTGGGAAGGAAAGGTGGAAATCAGAGTGGATGAGGATTTGAGAAGTTTGTCGGCAGATATAATCTCAAGAGCTTGCTTTGGAAGAAGCTATGTACAAGGGGAAAACATATTCAGTAAACTTCAATCACTTCAAAAGATAATGTCAAAGGGAAACATCGGAGTTCCCGGATTAAGGTATGCCAATCTTGGTACTAATGAAATCTAGCCATGAACTCAATGGAACCACACTTTCTAAATTGTGGCAACAACTTGTCCCGAAAATATTGAAATGATAAATGATCCAATGGCATATAAGAGGTACATTCCAAATAAACACAACAGGGAGATATGGAAATTGGAACGTGAGATAGACTCCATGATTCTAGAGGTGGTAAAAAGTCGCAGTGATGATGATAAAAACAAGTGCGACCTTCTACAGTCGATACTATCTACTGCTGGGAGTTATGGAGACAACAGTGACATACCGGCAGATATCTCTCTTAACAAGTTTATTGTTGATAATTGCAAGAACATATATTTTGCTGGCCATGAGACTACAGCAATAGCGGCATCATGGTGCTTAATGACACTGGCGACATATCCAGACTGGCAAGCTCGTTCTTGTAAAGAGGTGATTGAAATCTGTGGCACAAACATCCCGGCAGCAAACATGCTACCAAACATGAAAGTGGTATGGTGTCTAATATTTAACATTTATTACAATTGTTTTTCTTTAAAGAAAAGAGTACTCATAACAGTGATGTGCAAGCAAATAAGTTGAGAAAACTGGAAGCTCGTTTACAAAAGATGTGATGATGATCCGACCATGCACCACATTTTCCTTGGGAGATCTTTTAGCTTATATGAAACTTACTATATGGACTTTACCTCACTTTACTCTGCTTACAAAATTAGCATGTTGAAGTTAATAATCATATGACCACTTGCTCCAACTTTTAATGCCTTTATATGTGGGATAGTTATGCTGATACTCCTTGAGGTTTAGATATAATGCAAAAAAGTTTCTTTTGGTTCAGAAACATTATACTATGCCCCTGCAATTGTGCTTTACTTCATGGATTTCCATTGAATATCAGTTAGCTAGGGAAGGACTTACAACGTAAAACATAGCTGCAAGAGGTGTCAGTGTAATCTTTCAAAATTCAAGAGCTTTTTTAATATACACCTGAATCCTTAATCTATTGATTGCAAATAGATAAAGTGATTTTTCTAGAAATCTCTTCCAATGGCAGTTGACTATGGTGATTCAAGAGACGCTACGCCTTTACCCGCCGGTAGCTTATGTGGTAAGAGAAGCCTTGGAAGATATCCATTTCAAAGGAATCAATATCCCGAAAGGCATAAACATTCAGGTTCCTATACCCATAATGCACCAGCATCAAGAGCTCTGGGGCTTAGACGCGCATGAGTTCAAGCCGGAGAGATTTGCCAATGGAATTTCAGGCGCATGTAAGATTCCACAGGCTTATATGCCCTTTGGGGTAGGATCTCGCACTTGTGTTGGACAAAACTTTGCCATGGCTGAACTGAAGGTCATTCTATCGCTTATCCTGTCCAAGTTTAGCTTCACTCTTTCGCCAGCATATCACCACTCACCTGTGTTTAGATTAGTGATACAGCCTCAACATGGAGTCAATATTCTTCTGGAAAAACTGTGATATCTTATCTTCTCTTAGAATTAAACATGAAATGAACATTTTCTGTACTGTTAAACTCTGCTTTCTTTTGGGCTTGTCCTGAAATACAGTGTAAGAGTTAAAGTAGATCCCAGAACATATTGAACGCCGTTATCGATCCGATAATATTAGGCAATGCCATGTATTCTTGGAGGAATGAACATTTTTTGTTGTTATTGCTAATGAATTGTTTCTATTGCAAATTCAAATTAGAGAAAAGTATTTTGTTTAATTTTATCCAACAGTTCTTTAGCATGCACTAATGAGTAGTAACCTGTATTTTTATTCTTTTCTTTAATTTTACTAATATTTTCAATAATTCAACGGGACTGAAAGGACGTTTCTGGAGAGTTCAGCTTGGAGCAAGGTTTCTTACTTTTGCTGGTTGGTCTCTTTTCTGAGCAAGTGAACTATATCTATAATTCATACAACTCCTAAGATTCTATTATCTTTTACGCCAATTTACTTTTACTTTTCTAAGTCAATCTATAAAATTAATTCTTGTCATTGTGCCTATATAGAGAAGAAATTGTATTTATTTAGTTATAAAAAGTGTAGAAAATTTTCCACAAGTAATTAATAACGACCGACCTTCCAAAATCTTTAATTTCTAGATCCATTCCTGTACGAAAGCCTCAATTGTTGCAAGGTGTCGTCGGCTGTACCGACAAGCTCAAATTCGTTCGACCCCTTACTATAGGGGTTTGATTCAGTCCAGTCCCGTTCCAAAGTGATCCGGGGCTCAAATAATCGCATAATTTACTTTGTCTTGGACTTCTTATTACACACAAATTAGATTCTTCACAGACCATTCTGCATGCTTCTTTGTCTTGATGGCAGTGATGCTTCCTAGAACATTTCCAAGTTCAACATGATAGACGTATGTTGTCTTAGTCATTTATCATATTACTTTTTGCTGGTAGGTGCAATCTTCTGGTTCAAGGAAGAACTATCAAATCAAGTAAACTCAAAAACTGGGTTTTGACAAGTTACAAGAAACACCAGTTTAGATTTCCTCTGTTAGTGCCTGCTGGCATTCAATTTTTCACAATGTTTCTGCAAACCAAACACACACACACATCTGCTTACATCATAATCGTATAAGATTATTCAAGGTTGCCTATGGTACTAGGTTTTATTTCTTGATTGAACAAGTCTGAGGTCTGATTCTTCCTCGACTCGACACCAAGTCATCCAACTGCTATTTCTTGGAAGAAACTATGTTGCTATTTACACCAGCTAATGTTGGTAATATGATTAAAGCACAGGAAATTCTATTTAAGCCTTTCTCTACTTACTACCCTTGCATTTTTGTTCATTCTGAGGCTTACTTTTCCATTTTATGTAATAAGTCTACAAATAAAACCACTTCAAAATGGCTGGTCAGATACTGTCTGAAGCAGCCCGTGATGGAAAGCTCGATGTTCTCGAAAATCTGCTCAGGGAAAATCCATCAGTTCTTGCTGATTTCAGGCTTGCATCCTTAGCAGAATCTCTTCTGCATGTGGCAACCAAATCGGGACAGCTGAGTTTCGTGCACGAGCTCATGAAAATTGATCCTGGTATTGCAACAGAGCTGAACAAGGACGGTTATCGAGCTCTGGACATAGCTGTCATATTGGGCAACCTGGAGATGGTCAACGAAATCTTGAGTTCTGATAAAGGTTTATGTCTGCTCAAAGGCAAAGACCAAAGAACAGCCCTTCACTATGCAGCCATCAAGGGCAGAACTGAAATAATCGATAAATTGCTGCATTCTTGTTCGGATTCTATTGAAGAAGTCACAGTTCATGGGGAGAATGCACTTCATCTTGCTGTGAAGAGTTATCAGTTTGATGCATTTTCTGCCTTGGTTAAATGGCTGCAGACACTCAGTAAGGTACAGGTTGTTAACAGGGGAGACGGGGATGGGAACACTGTGTTGCACCTTGCTGTCTCAACGAAACAATATGCGGTAGAGTTTTAACTTCATTTGCCTTTCTTGATAATTGCGTAGTTATCATGCTAGGGTGATCTTGAGTTGTGTCATGTTCAATACCGGAACTGCTCAATAAGTGTCTTGATGCACTCCTCATAAGCGTGTGCATATGGTGTTCTTATACTGACACACCTCAACTATGATCAAATTACAGAAATCGTCTCAATTGTTTGATGTTAAATTGTTATATTTAGTGGATGGTGCAATGAAAACGTTATTGAAGTAGGAACGGTTTCTTTAGTTTGACAATAGTTGAGGGGTGTAAATGCAATTATTTTAATTTCTTCTGCCTTCATTTGGATCATCCCAAGTGGTTGAGAAAACTAAGATAAAGATCTCATTTTGCTCATTCTTGTATCACTGTTTCTGACTGCAAGAACTTGCCTTTTTATATCTTTACAGTGCATAGACCTACTCCTCAGAGAGAACAGCATCACCGCAGCAACAATAGAACTGAATGCCAGAAATACCAATGCCTTAACAGCACTAGACCTTTTAGACATACAAGATTCATATGACCTTAAAATCAGACAGAAGTTAGACTCTGCTGGTGCTGTCACAGCTCCAAATTCTGTATCCGCAACTACAGAAAGTTTAAAGCACTTGAAAAGAACTTCCAAACCAAAGCATGATCTCCTACCACAACCCTCAAAGAACTGGTTCAAGTACTTCAAGTTCCAGAAGCAACGAGATTCCCCCAGCGAGACACGGAACGCGCTCTTAGTCGTGGCTGCATTGATAGCCACAGTTTGTTTCCAAGCTGGCATCAATCCTCCAAGTGGGATTCTCATCCAACCTCCACCGCCGAGACCTCCAAACCAGACCTTTCGAGAACGGCCCTTCATTGGGCCAGCAGAGGGCTCGGTTCTTGCAGCAGCAGCAGCGATCTTTGGGTCTCATGCTGAATCATTCTTGTTCTTGTTTGCCAACTCTTTAGCCCTGACTGCATCGACGTGCATTATTATATACCTCACTGCAGGCTTTCCGTTTCAGAGGGAACTCCACATAGCGTTGTACGGTATGATGTTTAGTTATGGTTTTGGAGTCAGCAGTATTATCAAAGGGATAGACAAAAAGAAGAAAGCCATGGCTTATGTTCTTGTAACTGTTGCTTTCACTCTGCCGTTCATGCAGAGATGGCTGCCCAGGTGGGGGAAGAAAGCATGGAAGAAATGGAGGAAAAGAGGTGTTAGAAAGACTCCTCTGCCTATTGATAATTGACCCAAAAACCAGCTTTAGAGCTTGGAGTCATGGTTGTTTGATGGCTTCTGTACAAAGATGTCCACTACAGTAGTTGTAGAAATTGATGAAACCTGTAATGTTGAATAGGCCTAGTGATAGTTGAGGTACTATGAATGTTTGTGTAAAGGGCATGTTGTAAACAGACAGTATCTTGAAATCAACTCATGCTCTTCCTGATTCTCCTACAGAAACCTTACACTTCAATCTACAAACTGAACACAAGAACTGTCCGTACAATTCTTGCATACTTTCCACAAGATTCAGAAGTTCAAATGAAGGCCTAGTCACTGAGACGGTTGATCAACTACGTTATACAAATTTCTGAGGATTACATACTTTGACAAAGTGTTGGAGTTGGATGATCAAGTTGCAGTTACTATGGTGTGAATATCAACTAATTTCTGATATAATTAATTTTTACTAGTTATGCAGCTAAAATATATAGCCATGATAAATAAGTATAGATCACTCATGTATTTGTTTTTCTCCAAACATGGTCAAATCGAAGTATAGTTATACTTGTAACCAACTAAAAGGACAAGTGTACGTCGTTTGGTCCAACATAAATAACTGTATTGTTTAGGCAAATGTCCTTTTACTGCCGAACTTCCTGATCCGGATGATCTTAAATGAATTGACAACAACTCGACTAGTCCTATTCATCCAGCAACCACAGTTTTGCTCGATAACTCAGCTAATCTCATCCATTCAGAAACCACACACTTTGCTCCAGAAGCACTTAACCAACTAGCTAAACAGTTGGGTGAGCATAATTGCTTTGTTCAATGTGTTACAGAAATCAACAAAAATCTACAAATTTACTGTCTTAATCATGAAATACAGAGTACAACAGGTCAACATTAACCAGCCATTTAGTCGTCGACGACACCTTGTAATCAATTAAGACAAGTCGACAAGACATATCAAGCTTTGAAGGTTTGTAGCTGAGAAAAGATATTACAAGCAAAATTAGGAAAAGTTGAAATAAAAAATTAAGTCACAGACATTATTGTTCCACCAAAAAGCAGTTATGTTTGAGGGACATGAGTGTCAAAATCAAGAAAAGAAGTATGGACAACTTCAACTTGCGTGTCCACTAAAGCTACCTATCAATGAAATATCCAGTCAAAAATGATAAGATGATATTGGAATCCTTTAATATGGGCTGTGGGAATACATTGCACACCGATGCTACTTAAATAAATCTTGCTAGTTATAGGTAAAATTACATTGTCATGAATGATAAAGTTGGGGAAAATTGCAATCTTGATCCTGTAATTATGGGACTTTGGCACATGGTACTAGATTTTATTTCTTGATTGAACAAGTCAGAGGTCTGATTTTTCGTCGACTCTGCACCATGACCAAGTCATCCAACTGCTACTTTCTCGGAAGAAACTATGTTGATATTTACACCAGCTAATGCTGGTATATAAATAAGTCTACACACAGAACAACTTCAAAATGGCTGGCCACATGCTTTCTGAAGCAGCCCGCAATGGAAATTCTCGACGTTCTTGAAAATCTGCTCAGAGATAATCCATCAGTTCTTGCTAATTTTAGGCTCACATCCTTAGCAGAATCTCTTCTGCACGTAGCAACTAAATCCGGGCAGCTGAGTTTCGCGCACGAGCTCATGAAAATCGATCCTGGTATTGCAGCAGACCTGAACAAGGACGGTTTTCGAGCTCTGGACATAGCTGTCATAATGGACAACTTGGAGATGGTCAAAGAAATTTTGAGCTTTGATCAAGGTTTATGTATGGTCAAAGGCAGAGACCAAAGAACAGCCCTTCATTATGCAGCCATCAAGGGCAGAACTGAAATAATTGATGAATTGCTGCAATCTTGTCCGGATTCGATTCAAGAAGTCACAGTTCATGGAGAGACTGCACTTCATCTTGCTGTGAAGAGTTATCAGTTTGATGCATTTTGTGTGTTGGTTAAATGGCTGGAGAGGCTCAGCAATGAACTGATCGTTAACACGGGAGACAGGGCTGGGAACACTTTGTTGCACCTTGCTGTTTCAACGAAACAATATGCGGTAGAGTTTTAGCTTCATTTGCGTTTCTTGGTAATTGTGTGGTTATCATGCTAGTTTGATCTTGAGTTGTCAGTCATGTCCAATACCAGAATCACTCAATAAGCATCTTCTTGCATTCCTCATAAGCGTATACGTATGAGATTGTTATACTGACACGTCTCAACTATGATCAAATTACAGAAACCATCTCTATTCTTCGATTAAGGGCAATGAAATTGTTATCGAACGCGGGCGTTAATGTAATTATTGAAAAAGTAGGAACTGTTTCTGTAGTTTAAAAATAGCTGAGGGGTATAAAAGCAAGTATTTATTTTTGTCTGTTTCTATTTGGATCATCCCAAGTGGTTGAGAACTTTAACTCGGATCTCATTTGGCTCATTCTTTACTTAAATGTGTATCAATGTCTCTAACTGCAAAAACTTGCCTTTTCCTTTGCAGTGCATAGACCTACTCCTAAGTAAAAACATCACCACAGCAACAATAGCAGTGAATGCCAGAAACTCCAATGGCTTAACAGCACTAGACCTTTTAGACATACAAGATTCATATGACATTGAAATCAGACAGAAGTTAGAGTCTGCTGGTGCAGTCACAGCTCCAAGTTCTATATCCACAAAACAGAAACTTCAAAAAATTTCAAAAGAACTATCAAGCGAAAGCATGATCTCCAACCACAACCCTCAAAGAACTGGTTCGAGTACTTCAAGTTCCAGATGCAACGAGACTCCCCCAGCGACACACGGAACGCTCTCTTAGTCGTGGCTGCATTGATAGCCACAGTTTGTTTTGAAGCCGGTATCAACCCTCCAAGCGGGATTCTTGAGAAACCTCCACAGCCGAACCCCCCAAACCAGACCTTTCAACCACCACCCTCCTACATGCCGCCAGCAGGGGGCTCGGTT
Organism: Sesamum angolense; assembly: GCA_034509725.1. Classification (NCBI taxonomy): domain Eukaryota; kingdom Viridiplantae; phylum Streptophyta; class Magnoliopsida; order Lamiales; family Pedaliaceae; genus Sesamum; species Sesamum angolense. The sequence goes on along the minus strand of JACGWL010000001.1, from coordinate 14,984,325 downwards.
CTAGTTGCATTAGCAGCCATCTTGGGGTCTCGCGCTGAAACGTTCTTGTTTTTATTTGCCAACTCTTTAGCCCTGACTGCATCGGCATGCATTATAATATACCTCACATCGGGCTTTCCGTTTCAGAGGGAACTCCTCATAGCGTTACATAGCATGATGTTTACTTATGGTTTTGGAGTCAGCATTGTCGTAAAAGAGATAGACAAAGAGAAGAAAGCCTTGGCTTATGTTCTTGTAACTGTTGCTTTCATTCTGCCATACGTGCAGAGATGGCTACCAAGATGGGGGAAGAAAGCATGGAAAAAGTGGAAGAAGAGAGATGTTAGAAAGACTTCGTTGCCTATTGATCATAATTAAAATAAAAGCCAGTTTTAGAGCTTGAAGACATCATTGTCTGATGGTTTCTGTACAAATTGAAATCTGTACTGTTGAATAGCTAGGTGTAGTGATATTTGAGGTACTATGAATGTAATGCTGTGAACAGACAATGTATTGGAATCAACTCCTACTCACCTGATTCTCCTACAAAAACCTTCTACTTCACTTCACAAACTGAACACAGGAACTGTCCGTATAATTCTTGCAAACTTTCTGCATAATGAACAAGATTCAAGATTTCAAATGGAGTATTCGTTGAGACGGTTGATCAACTAAGCCATATGAAATTTTTTAGGATTACATACTTTGACAAGTATATAAGTTACTCTCCAACCAAAACTATGTGTTGGAGTTGGACAATCAAGTTGCTGTTACTATGGTCAGATATAAATAATTTATGATATATTTAATTTCACTTGTTATGCAGCTAAAATAGATTTCCATATTAAATAAATATAGATTATATTTGTATTTCTTTCTCACAAAACATGGTCAAATCAAAACATAATTATAAGAATAATAAGTTGAATATGAATCTTGTCATAATTAAGTGGGCGAAAATTCTCTGAAGGTCATTTTGGAAAGTCCGGTGTAGTTTCCGCCCAACTACAAGGACAAGTCTATGTCTTTTAGTCCAACATAAACGACTTGACGTCTAGAGAAAGGTTCTTTTTTCTACCGACTACTTGATCCAATGATCTTAAATGAATTGACATACAATGAAAACTTAGCTAGTCCGATTCATCGAGGATCTCGGAACTACACAATTTTGCTCCAGAAAGAAATTAACAACTTGCTGATCAATAAGTTGAGCATAATGGTTTTGTTCCATGTGTTATGAAAGTCGACATAAATCTACAAATTTACTGTCTTAATCATGAAATAGAGAGTACAACAAGTCAATATTAACCAGTCATTTAGTCGTCTACGACACCTTCATCAATTAAACAAGTCAATAAGACATTTCTAATCATATTACAATATATATTTACTACATAATAAAGCTAACACAAAGATTAGTACGAAACTGAAACAACATGGATCAAAGAATGTTGAATGCAGCGTGTTCAGGAGATGTGAACATGTTACACCAATTACTGCAAGAAAATCCCTTCATTCTATCTGATTATCTTCTCATGAACTCCCATGAAAATCCTCTCACCGTAGCCACAAAGGCCAATCAGCTAGTGTTTGTGCGCGAAGTCCTCAGGCTCAGGGCTGAACTCGCCGTTGAACTCAACCAAGACGGATTCCGGCCTCTTGATGTAGCTGCAGCATACGGTCATGTGGAGATTGCGGCAGAGATCTTGGCAGCCGGACCGGAGATTTGTCGGCTGGCTGGTAGAGATGGAAGAACGGCTATTCATTATGCTGCTACCAATGGCAGAGTTGAGATCATTGATCAGCTGATGTCAGCCTGCTTGAATTCGGCTAAAGATGTGACAACTTTTGGAGAAACTGCACTTCACTTGGCTGTCAAGAGCTTCGAGTTTGAATCACTTAAATGCGTGCTTCATTGGCTTGAAAAAGTTGGTATGGTGGAGGTGGTGAATTGGGCTGATACGGAGGGGAACACTGTGTTGCACTATGCAGCATCAAGAAAGCAACTTAAGGCAAGTTTTAAGTACTAGTGTTATTTAATAGCTAGGATCTTCTATTATAAATTGGTATTCGATTTATTAGTTCTGTTAAATGGAATAGAAGATGTAATAAGATTCGGAATGGCAATTAAGAAGAGTCTTTGCATCTATTGTAACACTGGGACAAAATTTTATGCTGAGTCTTGGATATTTACGTTGTGCAGATTGTGGAGCTGCTTCTTGACTGGAATAACAACACAGGAGGAAACAGGCTAGACCTGAATGCTGTGAACAAAAAAGGCCTGACAGCAGTCGACATAGTCGATATCTTGACCGAATCCTCAAACGACGTTCACCTCAGGGAGACCTTGCGTCGTGCTGGAGGATATGCATCTTCTGAATTTAAAGTTGTTTCTGAGAGGCCTAAATCCGACATCGAAAGGCCCAGGAACAATCATCTCCCTGGAGAAAAACCGAAGAACTGGCGAGACATCCTCAAACATTTTGAATTTCAATGGCAAAGAGACTCACCGGGAGAGGCACGGTCGACGCTACTGGTTGTAGCAGCCCTGATAGCAACAGTGACATTTGAAGCCGGGATCAACCCTCCAAGCTACTTGTTTGAGCCCTCCAACGAAGCGAACATCACCGTTTCCAGCAATGGAACAGCGTTCTTGAACCCCAATATCAGTTCAAATGGGACAGAACTGATGCGGAGAAGTAGTGCTGAGACGGCAAGTATGGCTTCGATCACCATATTCTTGGTTGCCAATTCAGTCGCTCTTACAACATCAACAAGCGTCATAGATTATCTGACACAAGGTTTGCCTTTCCAGAGGGAGCTTCGTGTGTCCATGACCGCCATGATTTTTGCTTACTCATGGTCGTTAGGAAACACAAAACCAACCGGAACATTAAAGACTGTTCTGCTTGTCGTTGCACTTAGTATGCCTTTGTTTCTGAGGGTGCTTCCATACATGATATCGAAACTTAAGAAGAGAAATCCATCAGTATAATTGTTTTGTGGAACAATATATATAGAAATTACGAGACTTTTTCTTGTTGCCCTTTTAAGTTCTTTGTACTCTTTCCTAAGTTCTTGATGCTATGACATGTTACCAATGGCTAAAACATATATGTCTCCACTTCCCCGTTTGTCTATAAAAAGTTCAACTCCCATGGTCACAAATCGAAAAATGTTATAATCTTAACTTTGGATTTAAAGATTTTGAAGTAGATTTGTCACCTGAATCTTCATAAGAATATATCTGGATATTTATAATGTTAATTCGAGGGCTTAATGCTTATAATTTCAAATTAAACGTTATAATTTGTGGCACACTTTCAACGAGCAACTCGACCTTCTTCTTGAATGCCTTTGAATATTTTGCTTGAGTATCTATTCTCTATCTCTATGTGTGTTTGAATGAGGTTCAAGAATCCCTTTATATATGTGTCAAAGAGGTAGAGTGTTATGCACTTGAACAATTTTTGTATTATCTCTTTATAATTTAATTAAAAGATATAATTACATCATATATTTGAAATGATATGATTAGTCAACTTGATATTATTTCTTCAATATTTGTATTTTCTAGAGAGATTAATACAAATATTTGTCTTGACTTGATTGGAGCGTAAATGCAGTTGATCTACGTGGCGCTGTCTAATTGACTAAAATTTTTGACTGCAAAGTATGATTTGATTGACCAAAATATTTTATTTTGATACTTGTCGTTCATTGCTTTAGTGACAAAGTATATATTAAAATATCGATTAAATTTACTAATTTACATTTCGGAATTAATTTAATAAATTCCAAATATAAATAGAAAAGGAAATACAATTGATAATTAATATATTATTTTACACTTGTTATCATCCAATTGAGCATGAAAATTTACTTGTCTACAATCGCATGTAATAAATTTTTTCAAGTATAAACGACCCGTGGAGGTCGAGTGCAATCAAATTTTGAGAAAGAATTTTTTCAAGTACAAAAGATCCATCGAGATCGCGTGGAACAAAATTCTTAAAAAAGATTTTTTCTAAGTTCAAAGGACCCAATGAGGTCGAGGTCGCGCTCTTGTCCGAAAAAGATGTTGCCCAATGAGGATGAGGTTGCGCTAACATCTGAAAAAGATTCTTAATGGAGGTCACACACTGAGGTCGCGGTAGTATCTGAAAAGATCTCCTAGATTTGGAAAAGATCACTTTAATATGAAAAAAAAATCATCTTAAGATCGCGCACCAAGGTCGCACAAGTATCTAAAAAAGATCACCTTGCAACTGGGAAAGATTTTCTATCTTAGAAAGTTTATCCAAGTATCAGATCTCAAGAGGTCGAGGTCCTAAACACCCAAGAGATTGAGAGGTCGCATTTTACGTCAAGTGTTTTTTTTCTTTTTTTTATTTCTTCAAGTGTTCTTTTAGATACACTTAAAGAAGTGGGAGACTTATGATAGGGTGTATCATACCTATCTAAAAAATAACAAAAATACCCTTAAAAATTAGTGTTTATTACAGAGTTATGCTAACTTGCGCCCTCTCAATGGCGACCCAACTCTAATGATAATTTGCACCCTTTCAATGGCGACCCAACTCTAATGACCCTCTAGTGAGAGCCATTGATTCACCTGATAATACATAAGACGAGATCACGAGACATGACACAAGCAAGTGGACTCTTTCAAACTCTATAAATATACCATTTATACTTCATTTAGGATAGGGTAAATTACAACAGGCTCCCTTGAGATTTGTCATAATTACAAATATCCCCTCGTTGTTTAAAAAATTACAAATACCCCCTAATTTGAAAAATAATTGTGAAGCCCCTGGACGACAAGGGTGAAATTACTACATTACCCTTGATTAATTGATTCGTTTTTTTATAAAAATATTTTAAAATATGTTAAAAATTTTGAGGGTGGTAAAGTCATATTTGCCCCCTCAATGTTTGGATGATTACTTCTCTCATCCCCTGTGTCTTCTCTTCTTCCATTTGCAAAAACCCTTTTCTCTTGAAAAAAAACTTTCTCAAATCAAAGCCCCAAAACAACATTGAGATCTCCTTTTTCAAGCATTTTTTCTTCCGTTTCTTGGTTTTTTAAAGTCGAAATGGTGATTAACAACCGAAGAGTTATCAATGTGTTTCACTGAAGAAAAAGGTATGCATCTTAGTTTGATCGTACAAAACATTTGATGATTTTAATATTTTTGGATTATTACAGTAGTTTTTCATGTTTCTACAAAAAAAAATCAAGTTTTTTCGCAGTTTAAAAGTGAAACCCAATATGTATTTTAGGGTTTTTTAATATTTATGCTTTTTTTTATAATGTATTGACGAAAATATTTATTTCTTCATTCTATGTTGTATATATTTTTTTGTTTTCACAATATTTTTATAATTTGAAAAAAAAACCCTAATTTTAGTTTGAAAGTTCTGCATATAATTTTGGGGTTTTGTAAAATTGATGCTTAGAGTTGTTCTTTCGAAAGCTTATCAAGAGAACTTGGTTATACATACAAAAATATGTATGTATACCCCAAAAACTTAATCAGCGATGCCTCTGTGATTTTTTTTCTTCCCCGCTTGCAGTGATTTTGTGCCTTAATCCTCTAAACTGTACATTTTTTTATGAATGCAGATTTGTCATTTGGGTGGCAATTTTCATAACCCATAACTCCTAATTTCTAGAGATAATGTAAACTTGTTTCAAACATGCTATATATATATATATATATTTATTTATTTATTTATGGGCGTGTATGTAATTCATGATTATTAAGAAAATAGTATATTTATGAGTCTGTAATTACAACCTGTTTCGAACACAGTGCTTGTATATTATCATTATTCGTGTATACATATTTATGTTTATAATGAAAAGAGTATTATTTTATTTGGTTTATTCTATTAAATTCATGATTAGATTGAATTAACTTTGTGTGTGTATATTTTCTGTATATGTTAACTTTGTGGATTTATTATGTTATATTAACTCTGTGTATGTATATTAACTTTTCCCCCAATTTTTTTGCAAACAGGAATGAATGATAAGTTGTATGCTTTGGCTTTACATTATAAGATCAAGAGCCATACATGACAGGAGTCTTCTTTTTGTCGAAATAAGGAGTAAGAACAAGAATGATGGTAAAGAAGCCAATAAGTATGAAGCTTGCAAACAACAACAATTGGAGGTTCTGAAATTGATGATGTTTGGATTTTTTGGTAATTGAAATTTTGTGTAGGCGATCGAACCTATGATTTTTGTGATGTTTTTAATGGAATCATGTATTCTTTTTGGTCAAATTAAACTACTCTAATGGATTAATATATTTTGTTAATTAATCTGTTGTGATGCTCAATTTGTTAGTCATTGATATTCAACAAAAATTTGTAAAACTGTAATCATCTCCTATTTAAATTTTAGTACAAAAAAATATTACAAATTCATCCAAAAGTTAATGAAAAAAGAACAATACAATCCATCTGATAAAGATAATACTTACATTCAGGTTTGAAGGCCACTTTAGTCCGTAAAAAGAAATTAAAAAATAAATAAAATTATAATTAATAATTCAAAAGGGTATTTTGGTCAGTTTACTACAAAAATGGATGAAAACTTAACGGAGTGGGCTATTTGTTAGACGGCCATTAATTTTAGGGGGGTATTTGTAATTTTTCAAACAACGAGGGGTATTTGTAATTATGAAAAACCTCAGGGGAGCTCGATGTAATTTACCCTTTAGGATAAGACATTTTATTACATATAGACCTACACTAAATATATTGAGATCATTTTTTCTATCTCGATTCCATTACTAACTTAGGCAACGAAAGATTTTAGCTGTGGACCTCTCAATAAACTTAACTATATGTTCTCTTCTCAAGTCCCAATAATATTTCGAGAACGTGAAGTGACCAACGAATTGCAACCTATAACCCCGATCAAAGTCTTTCTGTCCAACACAAACAACTTGTTGTCGGTACAAAGGTTCTTTTTTCTACACTTCTTGATCAAATGATTTTAAATGAATTGACGTAAAATGGAAACTCAGCTAGTCTGATTCATCGAGGATCTAGGAACTACATGAATTGAGCATAATAGTTTTGTCCATGTGTTATAAAAATAAACATAAAACTACAAATTTACTGTCTTCATCATGACATAGATAGTACAACAGGTCCATATCAACCGGGTTCTTGAGTCGTCTACGACACCTTCAACAGTTAAGACAAGTCAATAAGATATTTCTAACCATATTATAATACATATTTACTATATAATAAAGCTAACACAAATATTGGTAAGAAACTGACATAACATGGATCAAAGAATGTTGAATGCAGCGTGTTCAGAGATGTAAACATGTTACACCAATTACTGCATGAAAATCCCTTCATTCTCTCTGATTATCTTCTCATGAACTCCCATGAAAATCCTCTCACCATAGCCACAAAGGCCAAGAAGCTAGTGTTTGTGCGCGAAGTCCTCAGGCTCAGGCCTGAACTCGCCGTTGAACTCAACCAAGACGGATTCCGGCCTCTTGACGTAGCTGCAGCATACGGTCATGTGGAGATTGCGGTAGAGATCTTGGCAGCCGGGCTGGAGGTTTGTCGGCTGGCTGGTAGAGATGGAAGAACAGCTATTCATTATGCTGCTACCAATGGAAGAATTGAGATCATTGATCAGCTGATGGCAGCCTGCTCAGATTCAATTAAAGATGTGACAACTTTTGGAGAGACTGCACTTCATTTGGCTGTCAAGAGCTTCAAGTTTGAATCACTTAAAAGCGTGCTTCATTGGCTTGAAAAAATTGGTATATTGGAGGTGGTGAACTGGGCTGATAAGGAGGGGAACACTGTGTTGCACTATGCAGCATCAAGAAAGCATCTTGAGGCAAGTCTTAAGTACTCGTGTTAATTTAATAGTTCGGATCTTCTATTATAAATTGGTATTCGATTTATCTGTTTTGTTAAATGGAATAGAAGATGTAATAAGAATTGGAACGGCAATTAAGAAGAGAGTCTTTGTATCTATTGTAACACTGGGACAAAATTTTATGCTGAGTCTTGGATATTTACATTGTGCAGATTGTGGAGCTGCTCCTTGACTGGAATAACAACACAGCAGGAAACAGGCTAGACCTGAATGCTGTGAACAAAAAAGGTCTGACAGCAGTTGACATAGTCGATATCTTGACCGAGTCCTCAAACGACGTTCACCTCAGGGAGATCTTGCGTCGTGCTGGAGGATATGCATCTTCTGAATTTAACGTTGTTTCTGAGAGGCCTAAATCCGACACCGAAAGGCCCACGAACAATCATCTCCCTGGAGAAAAACCGAAGAACTGGCAGGACATCATCAAACATTTTGAATTTCAATGGCAACGAGACTCACCGGGAGAGGCACGGTCGACGCTACTGGTTGTAGCAGCCCTGATAGCAACAGTGACATTTGAAGCCGGGATCAACCCTCCAAGCTACTTGTTTGAGCCCTCCAACGAAGCGAACATCAGCGTTTCCAGCAATGGAACAGCGTTCTTGAACCCCAATATCAGTTCAAATGGGACAGAACTTATGCGGAGAAGAAGTGCTGAGATTACGAGCATGGCATCGATCACCACTTTCTTGGTTGCCAATTCAGTCGCTCTTTCAACAGCAATAAGCATCATAGATTATCTGACACAAGGTTTGCCTTTCCAGAGGGAGCTTCGTGTGTCGTTGTCCGCCATGATTTTTGCTTATGGATGGTCGTTAGGAAACACAAAACCAACTGGAACATTAAAGAGTGCTCTGCTCGTCGTTGCAGTTAGTATGCCTTTGTTTCTGAGGGTGCTCCCAAACGTGATATCGAAACTTAAGAAGAGAAATGCATGAGTATAATGGTTTTGTTGAACAGTACAGAAATTACAACAAAATTTTTTATGTTGCCCTTTTAAGTTCTTTGTACTCTTTCCTAAGTTTTTGATGCTATGGCATAGTACCAATGGCTAAATATGTACATGTCTTCGCTTCCCGGTGTATGTATGATGTATAGTGTATCAATAAAAAGTTTAACTCCCACGGTTACATGGCCAGGAAGACGATATATGCGATCAAAGACGAGCACTTTTGCGTATTCTCTTGATATCAAGCTCCTTGGCTCTTTCTACCACTATACTCCAGAGAAGCCAATAAACGAAAAACTTAGTACTCAAACTGCATTGTCCAAGAAACAGACATCCTTGGACTATTCTAACTGTGCCAAAAGACAATCATCATCAGTGTAGAGAAAAGAGGGAAGAAAACAACAACTAGACCTGGTCCCTTCTCTTTCCATGTATTTTAGCTCAGTCAACTGGAAGTCTTGCAATAGAAATATTTATGGTCCCAACTCCTAGCAGACCTTCACTGACTGGAGACTTTATAAAATTTCAAGATTATGAGACTCTGCTTCCCACACACCACAAGCAGACTATACAAAAATCCTCTGTATGCAAGCTGAAATCCTGTATTCTCCCCAAGAAACCAATAAACACATAAATGGCTAACACCCCTGCTCCCAACAGAAGAGGCAGCATGTTCCGTCCGGGCTACAATGACGACACAGACACAGCAAACGACACACGTAACGTGCTCTTGATAGTCTCGACCCTGATCATAGCCGTGACTTTCCAGGCAGGGGTCAATCCACCGGGCGGTGTTTGGCAGGAAAATAAGGAAGGCGAGCACAAGGCCGGCAGGGCGATATACTCAAGCCAGAAAGAAGCATTCTACACGTTCTTGATATCGAACACTTTAGCTCTTTCGACGTCCATCTTAGTCCTCATGACTCAAACTTGCAGGTTTCCTTATCATTTTGAGCTGTGGGGGGCCATTGTGGCCATGTTTGTGACCTATGCAGCTTCTGTTTTCGCCATTGCGCCCGACGAGTCTGTCAAGTTCAGATATCTGTTGGCTACTGCAGCTTTGCCTTTTGGTCTCAGAATTGTGTTCGAGATTGTCAATAGGCTGAGGAGGAAGCCTACATGAACCAGCCACAGTCCTCTATGCTGCAGTGATACTTCTGAAAGTCAGGTTTCATATATACTTATGTTTATAGGGTTAATTACATGTAAATCCCATACACTTTACTCCCTCAAATTTCAACTATATTGTATAGGCTTGGAGCAAGATTTTCTTGCTTAATCATATTTTGGTTTAAATAATGGTCTTTTGAACATGCATGATCTGATCAAAATCAAATCAATTATATTATACTTGTCATGTGATTGGTATATAATTATATTTGTCGTGTGATTGATTCGACCCGAATGAACCCGATTCTTGATAAGAGTTTCCCTATAAACCATGCATTTGTTGGGACAAACGTTTTTATTTTTTTTGTTTTGTTTATTATGGAATTCTTTGATATGAGGTATAGGATTTGGGCTTGCAACTCACTCATGTTGGATTTGATTATCGTAGCCTTTTTGTGGACTATTTTATAATGGGCCATCTTTAGGAGCAGAATAAATTTATATTTTTATCTTGGATTAATCCAATAAAATAAAAAAAATACCAAGATTTGGTATGGGTTATTGCGAATTTATCCATATTGTAAATATATAAACTTTATATTTGTTATGAACTTTAATTTGAAATTCGGTCATTAATTTATTTATTTGGGTTTTTAAGTGATAATTTATTTAAAAAACTTTTTTTTTATGCCAACACATTCTTATTAATATATGTTTTAATTAATTATGAAGTGATTTTAAGAGGGAGTCTCTAATGTTCTTACTTCTTACTAATAGGGGTGTGCTGTGATTTTTAAGACTAATGATGGATGCATATATGATATTTATTTATTTTTTAAAGAAAATATATTACAAGCAAAAATAGGAAAACATAGAATACATATGTTTGTGTTTTCATTTTCAATTTTTAATTTTTGAGGTATTAATTAAAGAGAAAATATGTTTGTTTATACATAATTTTAATAAAGATATATTGATTTGATACTGTAATTTAAAATAAATTACAATCATATTAACCAATCCAAATATTTATCATTTTACAGAAAAACTTATACAAAATTAAAAATACATATATTTCACTTAAAATGAAAATACAGACAAATAGGCTATATGTATATATATATATATATATTCCTCCAAAAAGAAATAAGGTATGAGGGACAAGAATGTCAAAATCAAGAAAAAAAAGTATGGACAGATAAATAAACAAAAAACAAACTTCAATTTGCCTGCCCACTACAGCTAACTGTCAATGGAATTTCCAGTGAAGTGATAAGATGATATTGGAATCCTTTAACATGGGTTGTGCCTGTTAATGCTACTTAAATAAATCTTACTATGAAGGTGTAAATTTAGAAAAAAAATGTGAATTTTCATCCTATAATTTTGAAAAAATAAAGAAAGAAATTCAAGTTGGCGATTAAGTTCTACAATTCGAAGAACAAAATGGCACGTTGAGTCAAGATTCAACAAAATTTATAAATTTGGCTACCATAAATTCACCTTTTAATTATTTCAAAGTCATTAAAAATTCCTTGTAATTAATCCCATTCTATACATATTAATATATACAAGAAATTTAAAGTCTTACCCATTTATTTAACCACCCTAAACTTACAGGACACCCTGTCCATCCTAGTGTTATAAGAGATGAAGAAGGGGAGGGAGATATGTTCCTCATCACTTGTCTCAATCTCTCCTGTTTCAAGTTGGCACATGCCACAAACTCATACATGATTGCACATGTATTATGTTCCCTTCCTACAATCACTTACAACTGTCAACTTGCACTTCTTGTCTTCACTACTTAGAATAACCACATCACATCTCCACCACTTTCCACTCTTCCTTTCCCCTTTTATATATTCCCCAACTCATCAAATTTCAGATTAATTATTTACAAGGTTTTTTTTTATATAATTTTCTATAAAATTATGTATATAATTATGATGAACTATGTATGTGAAAATTACTGAAAAATTAAAACGGTTGAAATGAACAAGAAACAAGAATTTGCTAAGAATGTAAACAAGAAAATAACCAACCAACTGTACATTCCAATGGATTTAATTCCAAATATTCCCATAAACATACACTGAAAAAGATGAAAAAACCAACAAGACAGAAGCAATAGAGAGAGAGGCCAAAAGTGCAGCCAGATTCCTAATTTGCCAACCCAAAAAACTTCAAAAAGAAAAAAGCACTACTTCTAACCTAATTACTACAGTAAAAAGAAAAAGAAAAAGAAAAGCATTAATCTTTAATCTCAAACAGCAAGCTGCTGTTGTTGGTGGGATGATTCATCTTCATTAAAGCACAAATGGAGTAATTTTGATGACCTTCCAGCACTGTACAAAGAAGAGGGCTCAGCTGCAATATTGGGGTTTAGCTGAGGCTGAGGCTGAGGCTGAGGCTGAAGCATCATTTCTCTTTGTAGGTAGGAGCAGTATGTGTGGAAAGTTGTGGGGGTCACATTCAAATGGAATCCCAATCCAAATAGGAAATCCACTTCAAGAAAGTTCATCTCTGTTGTGCTGATTCCTCCCACTTTTGCATAGTATGCGTTGTTATAATACCTATACAGGTTTCATAAAATTACGGCAGTAAAAATCAGATATTGTCAGATATAAAATGTCATACTCACTAATTAATTTTCTTGTAAGTTTTCCTTAGTAACAAGTATGTCATCATCATGTGTGACTAATACTAATATATATACGCACCGTTATGATTATAATTAGATCATTGTAAATTACGACAGTAAAAAGATCAGATATTGGTCGATAGGAAATATTACAGTCAATAATATTCTTTTTTTCTCGAAACGTATACAAGTATTTATCATCACGTGTTACGACTAATATGCATGCATTAATGTTATAACATCTAATTTTGTAAATTACGACATTAAAAAGAACTATTTACTCTCTATATATAATGTATATATATATATATATATATATATATATATGTCATGATCATGTGGTATGAATATTTTAAAATTTGAAGTCTATAGTTGGAGTGTAGCTATCAGATATGAATGTAAGATTGAGACCCTTGATGCCCTTAACCACATTATGTGTGGTTATATTTGAAATCCACACAATATATGATTTAAAAATTGAAATCATGATGAAGGGAAAGCTGGATTTCTTAGCTGGACCTAAGTTGTTTCTTTCTTTCTTTTTTTTTTTTTTTCTTAAGAAAAAGATTAGACATAGGTTGTTGGGATAATCAAGGAGTTCTTAACTAAAAGCAAAGCTAATCATTAATTAATAAACTTCTTAACAATTCAGATAATTTTCTGATTGAATTTTTTTGTTTCAAATTATACTTTTTTAATAGAATATTATTATATATGTTAAATAAAATAAAAGATGTCGCAGAATTTGAAATTAAAAATCCAATTTGCTGACAATCAGTAGAGTGTGTTTACTACTCAGTGATTGAATTTCGAAGCATGAATTTCAAATAGGCTTCTTCGTAAACAACCCAAAAGTTGAAAATTCTCAACTTGGAATCACCTCTAAAAACAAGAAATCAAAACCCCAACACAATGTAAATAGCCAAGAAATCACAAAACTCCCATAAAAGTTTCAAGAAAGTTTGAATTTCCATCACCTTCAAAAATCAAACTCAACCCGCAATAGGTAATATTCATCCGAATCTTTTATCTCAAATTATTGGTGTCTTGTCTCGTATTTCAGTTCATATAAAAATAATACAAATAATAAAAGAACCAAACTGTAAAACAGTTGCTAGGAACAAGATATCAAAAATCAAGTGAGAATTGATTCTCGAAGAGAAAAACTCCAATAAATTCAGAAATATATATATATACTTACATGTCGTCCATGAACTTAGCAGAAACCATGACACTGGTGATGAGCAAGCGGTGGACATTGAAGGAGTTAATGGGCAGTGCGGGTTGGCGCTGCGTGAAGCGATCGAGATAGACGTAGGCAACAATGTAGCAGGAGGGGCTGCAGTTGGCGTACTTGAAAATTCTCTCGAGATAGGTTTGAATGGAGATGGTGGGCCTGGTGAGGCCGTGGAAGACCGAGATTTTCTGTGGGTGGAATCCACGGTGGAGATCGTTGGCCTCCGCCACCCGCTGGAGGAGAGAGGAGAGGAAACCGATGAGTCTGGGCATCACCGTCGGGTTCTCCAGCTCCGCCATTGTTGTCTCACTTGAGCTTTCTCGATTGTGATGGTTTGGAATGTGTGTGTGTGTGTGTGGCCGCACACACATATATATATACATATGTATATATATATATAAGGAAGCTGCTTTTGTTTGCTTTTTCTTTTCTTTTCTTTTTTTTTTCCCCTTCACTTTTTGTATGTCCAACAACCTGTAGGCTGGTCGTTAGTTTGGCAGGTAGAGTGAATTTACTGAAACGCCCTTGCGAATTTGGTGTATGGCTATGGTGTCCCTTTTGGTGTTTGTGTGTGTTTTTTTTTGGTATTTAATTTGTTTTATTTATAAATGTCCGGATGATACATACTTGTATTTTGAAGTTTAGCTTATGATTTTTTATTTTGACTGGTAAGAATAAATTTATTTAAAACCTCCTTTGAAATGATATACGATTACGGCATTTTGACCTGTAACCTCTTTTTTATATACGTATACGAAATGGATTAATATTGTATTTAGCTTTAATTCAATTCTCAATTTATGAATTTAGGGTTTCGTTTATAAATTTTTGGTTCGAAATTCAGTTTGTGAATTTTAAGATAATTTTGCGTTTGTATCCCATCTCGACTTTAAAATACATGAAATGTTAATACAAAATTGTATGTGGCATTTAAAACCTATAATGTTAGTGGAGGGAATGAAATGAAATGATTCCACAACTTTAGTTGTAATTATCATCTTAACACTTAATTACTTGTAATTCTTGAATTTGAAATTAACTTGTGAAGGAGGGAAGGATTAGCTATGATGGGTGTTCAACACTTTTCCTAGACCCCCCACCCCCTACCACCCCCATACCATTGAAAGGAGAGGGGGGACAACATGCATATTGGATCTTGATCATCTGCTCTCATTACCAAAAAAGTCACACAGTTGTGGAATATACAGCATATACTAATTTAAATCATGTGATTACATGTTTCTTGATCAATGGTGAATGTGAGAACTGGGCCCCACCTGTGTTGCCTTATTCCTTCATGTGTGATGATTCTGATGCACACACATCCAATTAATTTGTTGGGGGGTGGGGGGTGTACATGGGTACATGGGTAGAGGATTTTATGTTCCTCCATCACAGTACCCTTTTTCTTGAAATATTATAATTATGCTTTTTATTTTGAGAAAAAAAAAGAAATACAAAAGGCATCATAATTTATGGGTTGTCTAATTAGATTAGATCTGTTGCCAAATCACTTTAAATTTTCATTAGATCCCAATATGTATTTTTTCACTTGTTGAATTTTGTTTTTTTTGCAAATCTGCCCCAACAAAAGAGAGTATTTACATTTCATCAAAGATGTATCATAAATCGTAGTCCATCTATGTTCCTCACTACTAGATTGGACTAGTTACTATGAATAAAAACACAATATTGAACAAAAAAAAAAAAAGTAATGATATTTTTTGCATATATATTTTGATGGACTATCCGATAAAATTTCAAACCCGTTTTGAACCCATCAGAATTTATAAAAATTAAAGTCAAAATCACCCCCAAATAACGAGTCTGAGATGGGGTTTCAATATGCTCGTCTTAATTGCCATTTCTATCAGTGGATTTAAGACCACTAAAAATTGAAAAAGATAGAATGAGTGCACAATGGAAATACATAAAACAAGAAAAAAGAAAAAATGGAAAGAATAATTGGAAGACTTTTTTTTTTTGGGGGGGGGGGGTTAAAAGGGTATAAAGGGGAAGATGAAATTTGGTCCAAGAGTATAAAAAAGTAGAACAAGAACCTGACTTTCCAGCCAGATGTCAATTTGCTTGTATCATTTGTGAGAAATGACATGCTGCCTGGCTTTGCACTGTTGTACTGTCACTATGTTTTCTGCCACCATGTCTTTCTCAACTACTTAATTTATAGTTAAACAAATATTTTTTTTTGTATTTTTTAAAATTATAAAGATATATTTTTTTTTATACTATGCTTGTAATTTACATCGACATATTATTATAGGTAAAGACTTACACAAATATTATCGGAGGTGAATCACACTGACATCCTTTTAGAGGGTTCACTTATAATTTTGCAAATGATAAGAGGTGTTTGCGTGATTATATTTAAATTTTAAGGATGTCGATGTAATTTAAATTGGGATTTTTTTTTTTGTAGATTTAAAATGATGTTAATAATAATAATAATATAAATAAATAAATAAAATTTTAGTGTTGCTTGGATTTCTTTTCCTTCATTTCTTTGCCTTTATATTCATGGATTAAAATTTGTTAATGACTAATAAAATTTCGTAATCATATATACATGTAAAAATTGAAGAAGTATTAATATTATTTTATGAAATTTGAATTTTGTTAATTAATTTGTTATAGAAGTCGAATATGCAAAGTAATTTATTTAATTTCAATAACAAGCTAATAGTTTGACAACCATAATCAATTAACTATTATATGCAATTTTCATATATAACATATTTAAATGTTTGTTTATGTTTTTCTTTTCAGATTTCAGTTTTTGAAACAGTAGTATAGTGAAAATATATTTATTTATACATATTCTCGTTAAAAATATATTAATTTGACACCACAATTTAATATAAGATATAATTTTATTAATCTATGCAAATATATTCTCATTTTCATACAAAAATTTATACAAACTTGAAAAATAAAAGGAATTGGCCACTTCTTTATATACGTCGCGCCATATGACAATGAAGTTGATTGGCACCCGATTTTATTGGCCTCAGATGAACACATTTTTTAGTGGAAAACTCGATGGAATGCTTATTTTTCGAGTTAACTTTTATTAACTAATCTAAACATATTCTAATTTCACACGAAAACTTATATAAATTTAGAACACATATTATTCACTGCAAACTGAAAATTGAAAATCATAAAAAAAATTGTAAAATGGGGAATTATTAAAAAAATGAATAAATTACATCGACACTCGTTCGGATTAAGTTCAAATGCATAAATACCCCATGTCTTTTACAAAATTATATGTACACCTCCTGAGAGATGTTTGTATAACATACCGTAGGCAGTGTATATATAAACTTTTGTCACTGAATAAGAGGTAAATTTGTAATTACAACTATAATTTATTATAATTTTGTAAATAATAAAAATTATTTATGTATTTGGACCTAATCTTAAAAATATGAGGTGTGGTTGTAATTTATCCTTAAAAAAAGGGTAAATTACAACCACCTCCCCTGAGGTTTGGCATAATTACAAATACCCCCTTGTTGTTTGAAAAATTACAATACCCCCTTGATATTTGATAAAATTATGCAATCCTTGGATGGAGATATAGAAATATCAACTTTGCCCTTACTGTATTTTTTTATTTTTTTTTAAAAATTAAAATCTTATAAAAATATTGAATGGGATGGATGAAAAAATTTTAAAAATTATAAAAAAATTATCCCCTTAATCGATAAGAAAAATATTTTTTTTAAAAAAATAAATAAAATTATAATTTTTAATTCGTAAGGGTATTTTGGTCAGTTCACTATAAAAAATGGATAGATTGGGGTAATTGTTAGATGGTCATTAAAATTAGGGGGTATTTGTAATTTTTCAAACAACGAGGGGGTATTTGTAATTATGACAAATCTCAGGGGAGGTAGATGTAATTTACCCTTAAAAAAATGGAAGAGGGTGGAGCATGTTTTGGTTGGAGTGAAACAAGAGGAAAGCATGTCTTGTAAGGGAACTTCCACACACACACACACTGAAGGCAAAGGAATTAATTGCTGGAAAAAGCACAGAAAGCTCTCTTGCATGTGTTCTCCATGTGACCCCATCCACCATCCTCAATATCACACACACACACACACACATACACATGTTTTCCAACATTATTGGGTTACTCCAAGATTTGTAATATGTTATATATATATTTATATTCTATTAAGATTGATCTTAGAAAAAAATAATTATTACGATACATTTAATTTTAAAAGACGATTTTACTTTGAACTGTACCACAAACGTCTTTGTGAATACAATAGATAGGGGTCTAAATGAAATTTCAAGATACTAACTTAATCGATTTCGAACGAATTTCACATTCATTTAAAATATTTTAAGAATTCAAAAAAACAATCACCGATCTATACATGATTATAAAAATATCAGCAAGAACAGCATACCGACACTCTAGTATGTCTTCAAATCCATACAACGGGATTCATTAACGTGCAAAGCTCATAACTACATCAGGAACCAGCCCCACCAAAAATATCCACATTCTTGAAAAAGAAACGAGTATGAAAAATACATTTTTGGTCCCTCAAAATAAAAGATGTAATTTACATAAAGATTGAGACCCACTATTTTAAATAGATTTTAATGTTTGGAGGATATGATATTTAGATTTTTTAAAAAAAAAAAAAAAAAATTTGGTAAAAGTGAATCCAAACAAATCTTATAGAGGGTTTCAGTCACATGCATATATTCTGATGCAACACATGTTATGGAGAGAGGATGGGATGGTAGATGTCTGAATTCTGATAATTAGGTGGACCTATCACCGACGCCATATACCTATAAGTTTGTCCAACTTTCCTATTATTAGGATCCAAATATGACACCACCAGTTTTTGTGCTTTCATCTGCCAATAAATTGCCCTAATTTCATGCCCAAAATGTGTTCCATTACACTTTGTTATGTGGACCACATGGTGTGTGTGTGTGTGTGTATTTTTCAAGAAACAAAGAAAGAGGGCAAGTTCTGTCCAAGGATGATGAGATCTTTGTTTGAACAATGCCCAACATAAAATCAAGCAAAAGACAAGTCACAAAGATTTGATCAAATGAAATAAATAAAGGTGTAACAGTGACCAAAAGCTAGCAATTTCCTTCAGGCAAAATATGATCCAATCTGGATTCATTTCTGTTCTCATTTTCTGCCAAACTATTACGTGATTCTCAGTATATCAAAATGAGAAATGTGATTTAGGTTACTTGATCCCAATATTCAGACAATTGTACTGAACATTTCATTTTGACAGACTATTTTTGATTTATTTGTTTCCAGATCATGATAAGGAGATATTCATCCAAAATTACGTGGTTTTGATCATTTTTGATCAGGTATAATGGAGCTGGTAGACTCATTGGATTATAAGCCAACAACTTTGGCTCCATCGAAATCAGTCCGTTTAGAAGTTAGGTTGTCTCAAAGTTCGACACAAGATTGACTTGGGATACAGGATTGAGAAACCACTGTCCTAAAGATGAACAAATGGGATTCATGAACATCAGACAAGAATAAAATTGTGAAACCTCCAGAAGTAGAGTTAATACATCCTTAACAGCAAGCCCAAACTAGCCTCGAACTGTTACATTTCATATTATTCTCCATCATGCATGTCATTCAGGCACAGGTTTAGTTCACCATCCATGAGATTTTTCAATGCAATAATATGAACAAAACATCGGTTGCTCCAGATATTAAGTTGACGGCACTATTCATAATCAATAAGGGCTCATCTGTAAAGCACGTAAAGATTAACACTGCGAGGAAATCCAAAATTCACTCTTGGGGCTCAATGAGCAGTATCTTAATAAACTTGATATTTACTGCTACTATGAAAACTTACCTAAAGATAATCTTGCTGAGGAAATGCCTATGTTGCATGTGATATACCATTGTCATGTGACAAGAAAACTGCTTCCTCACAAGCTCTCCTGAAGTTGGTCGAGAAGTTGATAAGATCCATGGTCGTCAGCATCATTATCGGCTCTATCCTCTATTGCTGGAACATGGGTGGTAATTGTCCCACCGTCTGATATGGGAATATAGGACATATAGCTTGCATCGTCAAGGCCCCCTGTTTGCCTCAGTATCTCTAGTAAGGCATCCTCCGTATCGGATCGGATTCTTGCTCAGAAATCTTGAGAATGGACGAGACGTTTATTGGTTTTGGTCTCCAGGTCTTTGACCCTTCAGCTGAAGCAGCATTTTTCAAGCAAGATAATGCATCGGCAATCCTCCTATTCCGGATGTGGTCTTCTGCAAGGATCTCCCAAGTCATTGAATTTGGTTTTCCTCCCACCTCAATCATTTGGTCGAAAAATGTTTCTGCCTTTTGAGAAAGCCCTTTCCTGACATATGAACTCAAAAGAAGGTTCCCGACTCTAGGGTCATAAACTGATTTCAACGAAAGCCATTCATCGTAGATCTTCTCAGCCCCGTCAATGTCGTTGATTCTGACTAGCGCGGAGATCACAGTGTGGTAGCCCAAGTTTGGAATATTGAAGAAGGAAGCCTTGTAAGCATTCCACACCCTATAAACCTCCTCTTTGTTACCAGCACTGCCATAGAGGCTAATAAGATAATGATATGGCATACGGTCTCGACCAGTTATTCTACTTTCAATCTTCTTCAAACAGTCTTCAGCCTTCTCAAGGTGCCCCAGCTTAATGTACATTGTTGCCATTGTGCTGAAGGTGGTCCAATTGGGATTGATGGTCTCGTCCAGCTGCATCTGTTCGAAAACTTGTTCCATTCTCTCCAGAGATCCTTGAGATCCGCGGATGACAACCAAATATTGTAGGTATAAATATCTAATGCTATGTTCTTCTCCTTCATTTCTGATATCAGCGACTCAATCTTTTCATGATCTTTAAGGTTTATATAGAGCGTCATCATCACGTTGAATGGAAGTGCATGACTAGCATAACTTCTATCCTCATTTTATCCATTAGAGATTCAGCTTTTTCCCTCATTCTTGCGCGGACATACGCATTCAGAAGAGAGCCATATATTCTCTTGTCTTTCAAGGCATCTGGCAACTTCATGAAATGTTTTTCAGCACTTGAAATCCCGTGAACTTTAGCAATCAAATCCAGCTGAATAGCAGTGTCACTTGTGGTTATCCTATAAATCTCTGCCCTGTTATTCATCCACTCATAAACCTGCAAACCACACAATAACGTTACATATGCTAGAGTAGCAAGATATACAAATGATACGGTAAAGGCAACTAAGCCAGCAAATCAATTTTACAAATATCCTATATTAATAGATCCAGTAATTGACAATCAGTACTAGTTTTGCAATCGGAATGAATGGCCAAAATTAACAAATATTACTTCTTTAAATCCCCGCCAGCCCTAGCCCCCAAAAGAGCCCCAAGAAAAGAATAAAGACTGATTGAAACGGGACAAAAACCTGATGTTGTCCTAGATTGGTGTTGCCGTATTGATCCTTACTAAAGCTCATTATTTCAGACAATTTGACCCCCAGAATATCTCAGTTAAGTTCCTTGACATTGTGTTTGGATTGATTTTTGAGGGTAGGAATTTCAAATCCCTAATATAAATCATTTGCATTTGTTTGATGGATTTCAAATTCTTTTGATCTAGGGTCATTTGACATCCATTGCTTAAATCCTTCCTTCAAATCCATATCATTCAATCCAAATATAGCCTTAGAAAAAATACTTTTGGCCCAATGATTAGCAGAGCCAAGATCGATTTAGCACCGAAAATATGAATATAGTGCAATTTACCCTCACAAACGAAAATTTTGAAAGAAACTTTCAATCTAAAGGTAAACTAGAGAAAAGGTAAAAAATGAGGGAAACTGAGATTAATTGCGCCTCATTCCATAAATAGAGTGAATCATTGGTCGCAGAAAGCACGAACAGAATCATCCTTATTTAGGAGTTCAGACTGATGGCAAAAAGATGTAATTAACTTTTGTCACATTTTCCTTGGAAAATGAAATCATTAGACATAAAGAACTTTTGGCATCATCTAACGGAAAAATCAAGTATTTTTAACAGTAAAAGAAAGCAGATTTCTTCAAAATATTACTCATTGCAATTTGAAGTCCATAAGGGACCTTTACAGATATACAAACTTCATATCCAGCATGTGACAAAAAAGAATCGAAGTTTCGATCGACCCCGGTACTTGGGATCCTATGGATGAAGACATGGTCTCTCTGGATCCTATTGAATTTCATTCGGAGGAGGAGCCTTATAAAGATCGTATTGATTCTTATCAAAGCAAGACGGGATTAACTGAGGCTGTTCAAACAACACAAGAGATGAGCACATCTTCTAATTGCACATAACATAGTCTCAGAAACCAACCCACTCAAAAAGACAAAAGCATATATCATTATACTACTATCTAATGCCCCAATTATCCAATGAGACCATCCTCAAAGCTTTTAAGAGAAAGACACCATACCCTTCGGACTTTGTTTCAACCCAGATATATCTACACATCCGGTTCAATCCCTGATAAACCAACAAAGAATTGTAATATATTTCAAGCAAAAGAAGGTAGTAGCTCCACTAAACCAAATTTTGATGGACCCTTTCTTCCCTTAGGCTAGAACCACAGGAAACCAACAACCATAGAATTATTATGGTGCAATCAAATACATTTTTTATAGTTTCTTCTCTCTTCTTTTTAAATGAACCTCAAAAGGAATAAAATTTATCATGAATTCTGAAACTTTAAGTGCCCATTCCCATTTCTCTTTCTTCTTTTTTCTTTTGCCTAAATTACCTCAAGAGCAAATCTGTAGCGCCTGAACTTCCTGAGCTCTTCACAACTCTACAAAGCTCCCATTTGGACAACCTCTTGCCCTCATTTTCCACCTCATTCAACACAGAAGCAGACCCCATATTCGGATTCTCCAACATGGATATTTTCTTGTATATAGCATTCCATTTCAGCATAGGCCTCCTCTCGTAGTCAACTGTTCCATAGCTGTGAACGTGTGATATCGACGAGCATGTAACAAAAGCTGGATTCTTAAGGGCTTTACGACTGATTGATAAAATGGATTGTCTTAGAAAAAAGGTTGAATTTTGTAGAAGCCCAGATGAGAACGAGACTGCATTTGAGTTTTGGTGGTGATAATTTGGAGAAATCTTTAGGGTTGTGGGTTGGAGCAGCATGGTTCTGCAATGGAGTTTTAGTATAGGGTTTAGGATGAGTAGAAGTGAGAGCTTATTCCTGAACTGAGAAATTGGGTTGGGGAGATTTTTGAGGATTTCTGAAGATAAGACACTTTGCAATTCTCTTTCTTGATTCTCAACTTTTATTTTCTTCCAATTTGACCCCGGAGTTTATTTATTTCTAAAGAGACCCACAAGATTTTGTGTTATTAAGTTTTGGGGCTTGGATTTGAATGATCTAGGTCTAATTTGATCCGGCGGTTCAGAACTAGTACCAAGAAATTATGAAATTGGATTAGACTTTTATTTCAAATTATATTACATCTTTTTGCTCTGTACTATAATATATACACTACTTATGTGTAAATATGATATTATGTATTTTATTTATAAAATACCCATATAGAATTGTGTATATGATATAATAGAAGACACAACAAAATTTTAGGCTGAAAACAACATCCTTAAAAATCATAAATCATCAAGAAACAAACACCCCTTTTTTCATTATTTTCCACACAAGTTTCCTAGTAAGAAATGAAGTAGCATCTCTTACTTGACTAAAATCCAACTAACATTACTACGACATCAGACCAAGGTCTCAGGCCGAGCAGCATCGCCAAGTCTTTCTTGCACGAGGCGAGCCATCTCCCCGGCCTGCTCCTGCACAACCACATCCTCCGTTCTGCTCAGCACTGCATGAACCAGGACGATCGGCAAAGTCGCAGCAAGAACCACGAAGAAATGAACTGCAGCGCGTGTCAGGATCAGCAGGACGGCTGTGATGACAAACAGAAGGAACAACACGGCTCGTTTGTCTATTATCTTGTGAAGAAGGGGAGAATCAGGAAAGGAACGCAGCAGAAGAAAGTAGAGAAACGTAATCTCTGTCGTAATAACCAAACATACGACGAGTCTTTGCGTTGTGGGATGAGGGAGATGAACAGAACTGTCCATACAAATATTGCATAGTAGAGACTCACTTTCCCAGGTTTCTGATTATCCTGACTGCTGCTGATTCTGGAGAGGATGGGATATTGAAGGGGAATGAAAAGCTTAAAGTCCAGTTCTTGGATTCATTATTTGCCATCTCTCTCTCTCTCTTTTGATGATTATAAGTCAATGGGGGGATATAGAATAAGAGGCTTGTAAAATACTCTCTGGTATTATAAGTGAAGGTACCGGCCTGGTTTGTGATGTAACTAGTCAAGTCAATGCTAGACTTTGATCCACCACAACATTAATTTTCCAGGAAAGAGGTTGAAAAGGATGTAATGAATGTGGTTCAAGACTTTTTTGAAGTGTTTCGGAGTGGTCAAACGCAGCTGTTCTTGCTGACATAATCAGAAAATCAGAAGAATTATATGTTGTAGCAGTAGCCTATCTATGATTTATTTTTGTATATTGAAACGGTTAAGGAATTATTGACTTTTTCATTTTGTGCTGTCAGACGTGCTTAGTAAAGCTGAGGCAGATTCCATAAAAAACCAATTAGCAGGGTGGTGGATGGGGTATGAATTGTTCAAACGTCCAAGTCAAGTCAATGTAAGAACACAGTTTGATCCACTTGTGTTTTTCCTAGGAAGGTGGTTCAACGTGTCTGTGTTTGAAATGCAATGAATGAAGAGAGAGAGAGAAGCTCTACTACAAGTACCAGTAGCAGTACCAATTCCATACTCTTCTGCAACTAAACTGCAGCTAAGTTCCCAGCACCAGAGAGATCAATAGTAGTTCTATAGTTATCTCCACTTACACAAAACATAACCACATCTTATCATCAAGCATTTTCATTTTTAGAGGAAAATGGATCAAATTATTAAACTGAAAGGTTTGACAACACACAAGAAGCAACATCATCAGGGAGATTAGACACACCTTCGACTAGACCCTCAGCTGATTTTTCTAGTGCATGCGCGGCACCATTGCCAATCTGTCTAACAAAAGAAAAACTGCAACAATTAAAAGCAGCAATAAGTGATCTAATATCGTCAACAGTTGTCCCAATGGCAGAAAAATCAGGTCCTGCTGAGGATAACTTGGCAATCAAAGGTGCACAATCTCCCTCTATAATGATTGTTGGTTCGCCAACCCTGTCACAGCGCAAGGAGAATCTCTTCTCAAGCAGCAAGTGCATCATCAGGCATTTTCTTGTTAATGTAAAAAGTTATTTTTGGGATTGCCCTCAAGGGAAGTGTGTACGGGGCAGGTCGAGGGGTTAGATGTAATCCCATTACAATCCTAATAGAGGCCTAGAAACATCCACAACCACACCAATACATGGATGGTTGATTCTTCTAATGTCTTCAATATTAAAACCAATATAACTGGAAATCCATTGTTCAACGTTGCATTTCAGAATTGAATGCATAGATTCAATCATAAAAATCTCCAGTACGTAGAACAAGAAACACAATACAACCAAGATCTCCAGTATATGAACTAAACTCAATTCTAGGTTCGAAAATGATTCCAGAAATCATCATTTAACAGGAAACTCGCAAAAACCATCTCAGTACACTTTTTAATTTTTCACTTGCACAAGCTGAAAAACCAACAATCATAAAGAGTGTTCTCTCTCTAGCTCCAATTCACACATGAGTATGGTATGTGTGCATGGGCAGTTTCTTTCCAGGAATTTCTCCTCAGCAGTTCTCCACTTCAGCTTTTACAGCTAACAGGCATCAAATATGCATCACAATGTGATTTTTCTCCTACCCTACCTGGAAACCAAGAATGCTTCAACGTCTTTTTACACTTGGTAGCTTTGTCCTTCAGTATCATAAACCATTTTGGATACATCTCACTTAACATCATTGCAGACTCATGCCTTTCTCCTCAAAAACAAAACCAGCAGATAAGACAAGGCTGAATCAACTGAGGACAGCGCAACAATAAGCAATGCAACAAGAACAAGAGTCAGAGTAGCTGTCTTCAGCTGCAGCAAACAGAATAAAAGGTCTCAGTTTACTGCTTGGCACACTTAAAAAGTCATTATCGAAACCCAAACTCAAAAGTACGCGAAATGTTGGCCATTCGAGTTCAAACCTATTAAGGCTTGTATATTTGTTATTCTGTTAAAATTGCCTAGAAATCAATGAAGAACAAAAACACTTAAAAACGCATAGCATTTGTAATTAAATCTCATGCATCTCACGTATGATATGACTAAACCGATGGAACAGCTGCAACATGGAAACCATAGAGTTTTAGCTGCTGAATAGCAGAGACTACATGAAGAAGTTGCAGATAGCAACAAAAGATAGATGATTCAATGATGATCAATATGGTCAACTTAACAGAACAGCCCAATGGATGCTTCCAATTGTCTATCCAAGAGAAAATGAAAATACAGCGAACGTGCTATTTCTCCCAACGGAATAGTTAATTAGTACATATCTATCGCCATCACTGACCATCCTATTTCAATCAACTTAAGCTTCATTTAAAAGCAATCCAACATTATGTGGAAGAGCAGTGGTACAGGGGCTATTTGTCCAGAATTTTAACTCAGGAAGTATCTCATTACACACTAAACCCCTTACTTGGCCATGCCTTCACTATCATAAAAGAAACCGAAAGAAAAAAAAATTAGGGTGCAATGCATTCCAAAATGCACTCCTGGTATTATGAATCAGGTCTTCTAAATATCTATGAGTCGCAGCCTTAAATTTACGACACTAAATGCAACTGGGAAATGAGATTTACCACTTCTCAGTCTCGCAAATCATGTCTGCAGCACAAGGAAACAACAATGTCTGGTTTATCAAATGAAATCTATGAAGAACCCTAGAGATTGCTATGAGCAAGTGAGCAAGCAGCCAAAAATTGGAAAGCAATATATTGATGTGTATTTTTCCTGGCAAGACAAAGAACCCAGAAAGACTAACCGTGCTCTGGAAGCTTGGCCACTCAATATACTTCAGCTGGCTGGGCTGTTCGACTAGAAATAGAAGTAAACTTCGAGTCGTCCTACATAACAGCACATCATCTGATCAGCATGGTGTTTATGTTGCACATCATGCAAAGTAATTTAAAATTAAGAACCATCTAAGTTCAAAATTCTCTGGTTTTATCCTTTTCTGCTGTTTTTAATCCTGTTATCAATTTTTTTCTATTTGCAATTAAGTTACCAGATAGCCTCTCTAATCAGGTTTAACCAAAAAGGCTCCGTATGTGAATCATCATTGTAGTTCAGCTGATAGTTTCTTCCTGCAGATAAAATATGTGTTCTGCCCTGATATCCAAGATGCAAATAAGGGATCGGACTTTTGATACTGCAATTATATCAAAGGTAAACAATTACATTGAGATCACCAAAACTTAAATTTGGTATTAAAAAAGAAATCCATGGTCACCTTCCCAAAACTGATGCAGTTCCTCTTTGGAATTTTCTAAATGTGTGTGCATCATGATTATGATTCCCAAATGCAGCTTACGGTAACCTGCACCAATTGCCAGGCTTCTGATACCTATTATATAAAACCAAATGGGAAGTTAGCAATTTTTGATGAAGTAACATTGCAGAAAATATCACGCATATTCACCAACAATAGTGTGTGTACATATGTATGTCAAATAAAGAGGACTTAGAACCTGAGAAAGCCAACCCTGAAACAATCGCCATTTGTATGTGAAGCTAACTAGAAATCTATACAGAAAGCACAGAGTAAAATTTCGTCAAGAAAATGGATATTCATCAATAAAAATCGCAACAAAATTGGATCATACACAATAATATGATCTCCACAAGTACATATTACAAGGTATTGATCAGAAAGTGATTCTATTCTCCAATTACTGATTATCTAATGGTTATACCCATGTCAAAAGAACCGCAACTCAAAATGTTAACCTAAGCCTAATACGTAACATGCATCTTTAGCAAATATACACTTTCCCCAACAAATGCTAGCATATCACAGATTCCAGGTACCCTATCAGCAAAGTCACCCCTGCTCTCAGAACTGGAGATTTACAAGACACATCATCTGTACTCCTCCACTTTAATCAGTGTGGAGAAAAAAATTAAAAAACCTTACGATACAACAAGAATTGGTGAAACGCATGGAATTACTATCCTCCTAAACTGAAAACGAAACAGAGCAATCATTTCAAACTTTGGAAAGAAATGCCTTTTGTGAAGTCAGCAAAATTGAACTGACACTTGACGCCCAGCAGCGGCAACCTGAATTCAAACTCAATGGCCAACATACATTATTAAACGAAACGCCTTCTCATAGCACAGATACCAATTGAACTTCAATCAATTGGAGAAGTGGTCGGAGAATGTTAAGCACAAGCACACACAGACAGCCATACATATAATGAAACAAACAGCACCATACACCAAAACCAACACATACATACAAATTGAAATACATACTAAGTTTGTATACGAAAGAAAAGACTACAGAAAGAATAACTCACATACAACAGCAGAGGAATTGATGGGCTCTGGATTCAGAAGGAAGATTTCGAAGTAAACTCCGGCGAGGGAACGGTGGAAGACGGAGGTTCTTGTGCCCTATTTATACCGATGTGCTACTTAATGCTGAAACCATTACTAACATTATATTGCCTTCTTCTGTATCCGTAATTAATTTCCGATAATAATGATTTCTTTTCTGAAAAAGTTATTTTCTTTCATAAATTTAGATTCTTTTCAAATATAATTATTTAAAATTATTTCTTCAATCTTAATCGAGTGTCGCCAACACTTCATGAAATTTGTCAAATTATGTATATATTGATTCTCAATGGGAAAAATCTATTTCTGATATTAATTTAATTATAAAAATTTTGATCGACATATATATATCAAAAACACAATCATTTTTCGTAAATTTATGGGATGATATCTTGCTTTATCAGTAATGAAAAAGATAGGGTTATTGATTTCATATTGATTTTCAACCCCGGATAAATTGCAACGCACTTTTTTAAATTTTTTTTAAATTTTAATTACCTCATCTCATTATAGAATATTTATTAAATAATTGTTTTTTTAGAAAATATTTAATATTTAATTACAAATCTTGAAATTTTTTACTTACTGAAATGGTATATTTTGATATAAAAAAGAGTTGAATCTGAGACCTATTTAAAAAAATTTAAAAAAAATAAAGTAAATTACAGTATCTGTTATATAAAATATTTTTTTAAAATCCCCCTGATAAAATTCACAAAAATCGTGTGAATTATTATAATAATATAACAATTATTTTTATATTTAAATTTTATAGAGAATTTTTTATATTTTATTTAGTTAACCCCTATGAGTGCGAGAATAGCATATGAGAGGCAGCCAAACACACCCAATTTCTGTAGCAGCACAGATACAGTAACAGCAGTAGCAATATCCTCAAAATTATCTGTTTATACTGAACAAAAATATCATCATAACCCCTGCAAAATCCCTCTTCCTCTTCCTCTTCCACCCCCTCCTGCATACAGAGCAAGCACTAGATACATAGAATAGTCAATAATGCAAGCTACAATCTTTTCATTCAATGCTCCACCTCCGCTTCTGCCTCCCAATTTCTCTCCTTTTACCTTGAAAACCCACCAACCCAACACTCTGTTCTTAACATCTACCATTAGCAACAGACCCTCTATCCTCTCAACTCAAACGCTCTCAAGAAAGCTTATTTGCAAACCCCCTGCAGGAAAGTATCTCAGTGATGACTATCTTGTGGTATTTATCTACTCCTACATATTTCTCTATCTGCATTTGAGTTCAAGATTTGATTTTTAACTTGGTTTTTCATGTTTTTGGTTCTGGGTCTGATTTGTCTGTTAGATTCTAGTGGTTGGACATGGTTTCTGGAAAGATGTTGGGAAGGCTTAGCTTGTACTGTAAAGTGTAGTATTTGTAGTTGATAATTATGTCCCTTGATTCATCCGAGACCAATGAGAAGAGTGGAAGGCAATTAAAGTTTGTGTCTTTATTACTTATTTTGCTTTTCCTCAGCATTTGGTTTGCGATTCTGAATCATATAACAAACTGAAAGTGAACATATTGTAGTAGTTTCTTGTTATGGTTGGGACTTGGGGTGTTATTATAAGATTGTGCAATCATACGTAGTTATGTTGGACTTCTTTGTTCTTATTTGCAGAAAAAGATATCCGCAAAGGAAGTCCAAGAATTGGTGAAGGGAGAGAGGAATGTACCGCTGATCATTGATTTCTATGCCACATGGTGTGGTCCTTGCATTTTGATGGCCCAAGAACTCGAAATGGTATGTGTACGTTTGACATGGAACTCTATAGCTATTTGTTAGGAAAAATGTCAGGATCTTGTTCTGTGTTGGCCTTCTTTTGGTGTGCAGTTGTTTTATACCATGTAATTAGTTAGTGAAATTAGTCTCGGAAAGACTCAAAAATGTTATGTTGAAAGCTGCATTTGTTTCCTAGTATTTGAATGTCTTTAACTAAAGGTTATTGAGGTCTTTGATAGCATCCATGTAATATCGTTGAAGTGCAATTGACTTGTAAGCAAAAGAATATCCGGCAGTTTAATACATTTTGAGTTGGAGTATCCAATGGAACTCAATCATTGATACTTTGAGCCAATATTTCATGTTTGATCCTATAGAACATGTTCATTTTACTTCTGATCCCTGTTTTACGAGATTTTTGTTTTAGTCCTACTTTCATGAAATGTAGCATCTTTAGTCCCATGTGCATACACATATATCCATACACCATAAACTCAAATATAGCCCAATGTGAAAGTTAAGACCAAAATTAAAATCTCATAACATAGGTACTAAAAGTAAATTCAACCTACCTTTGACGGACCAAAAATACGATGCAATTTACCTCAAAATGCAAATATACCTGACATTTGCTTGTCATGTGGCCATCTCCATTGAGTTCTGTGAGAGGGAAAGAAAATGGACCACACGTGCTATTTTATGGGATTATGCACGCTATTTTGCGAAAGTAGGGGCTAATTCAAAGTGGTGTAAAGCATGAAACCAAAAGTGAAATGGACCTTGATATTGGACTAAAATGCAATCTTTTCGACACTTTGATGGTTTACGAGAGTGGAACTAGTCCAGAATGCATATGTACTTTATTTTGAGTAATCCTTATGGCAGGGGTTTACCTACACCAGTTAATTTGTTGGTTCGGTAGTAATGTCAATATTAATTTGTTTTGTAACGAATGAAATGCTTATAATGTAGAAAGGGTCAGCATGGTGAAATATTACTAAACTTCCCCCTTCTGGGCTACTGTCGACCTGTTAGTAGAATCTACTTTTGAAGGTAATTTTGATTTGTCACTAAAACCTCTGCCCAATCTCACATGTAAAACTAATTATACATTGTGTCGAAAAACTACAATCGGGGATCATTAATGTCCATTGAATCTATACATGAAAATGTTTGAAAACATTTGGTATTAGGAGTTCAAACAAAATCCAAGGGCGAAACAGGTTGTACAATACCATACTAGTTCCATTTGTCTTTCTTCCTCCTCAGTGTTTGAATTTGATCTCTGAATAGTTTTACAATACAAAAACCACATTGTCTCCTTCAGTGCTCTGTTTAGAGTATGCAAGCAGCCATGTATCAGTGTGATCTGTTATTGAACTTTGGGAAGAGATGGTAATATGGCTGGTTTACTTTGGAAATTTTGTCCACTTTAGTATATTATCTGTACTTGAGATTCTCGGGGGATACTTGAGTATCAGGTACTCCTGCCATACGAGGGATATCGGCAAGTTGGTCTAGCTCAATTGGTCGACCTTCTCCTGACCTGTTCAGTAATATAATCCTCTTTTTTGTTTTGGTAATGGGCTGTAAATATCATTCTTGCTCTCTTGGATTTTGGTTGGGAAATAATCCATTTTCTGTATGAAGCAACCTGTGGGGATCTAATTCGGACATGGGATCATATGTGGTGAACTCTAAAATGTGTTATGTTTCCACTTTGGCTGGAAGTGTTGAAATTTTGGAACTTATGAGTGGGAGTTGCAGGTTTAATTCCAATAATTTGGGTAATTTGTGTGGCCATCGTGGTTTCAGAAGCTATAATGCTTTGTGCTACACTTGAATCTGCTTGTTAAACATGTCATCCTCATGCATAATAGTAGTTGAGATCTTCATATAACTTTATTATCAACTATTGTGCCACAGCTTGCGGTTGAGTATGAAAACAATGCAATAATCGTGAAGGTTGATACTGATGATGAATATGAATTTGCACGTGATATGCAGGTAAGTTTATGTTTTCGTTATTTTTATTGCTTTTCCAATAACCATGGTTGTCGATAAGGATGAATTCAAGATGCAAGATACAGTGTGTTGTTTATTTTGCCAAAATAAATTTCTTGTTAGTTGAATTTGAAATTCCACATGATCTTACCTTTCTTGTAGTATCTACAGCACATGTTTATGAAAGCTAGCCTCGGTCATATCTTATTTTCTCGGGACAACATGTACCCTCCCCAATACCAAATTCAAGAAAATGAAATGAACAGTAACAAACGCATTTGTTACAGGTTCGAGGGTTGCCCACATTGTATTTCATCAGTCCCGACCCAAATAAAGATGCTATTAGGACGGAAGGGCTCATCCCAATACAAATGATGCGGGATATACTCGACAATGAAATGTGAAGTAATAGGAAACATGTTGTAGCTTCAGAAAAGTTAAAGTCATTCTTGCTCTCGCAGCATTGTCAGAGGCCTTGAAGAAGTTGTTTAAAATCGAGGCAATTCTTCAAAGAATCATTGCAGCAGAGTGGGTTCTATCATCTTATCGAAATTTGATTTTCATTTGTTTTCTTTAGTATAGTTGGAAACAGATTAGGCAAGATTTTCTTTGCTTCATTTTGATTCTGATTCTTGTAGAAGTGTTTGTTGTAATCTGAGGTACATCAGACAAGTGACTGTTTGTACTAAGATCAGCCCAGTTTGCTTATAAATCTATCAAATTTTGCTCATGTAACAAGCTGCCGATAACCTCTCTATCATCTCATTATCTACTCAAAAAGTTTACATAAAAACTATATATAACATGACAGTAGCTCTGTCAACTATCGAGACAAAATTTACCCGATTCGCCTACGAAACCGTTGTAAATACAAAATATCGTGTTCGGTTAGACAGAGGAACAAAGGGCAATGTTGTGTGCAGTTGCATTAGCCGGGGAGAAAGCCAAGGCGAGCAGGAAGGCCATTATGCCCACAGGAAACAGCATCAGGAGCATTGGCGGAGGCGGCAGTGGTGGCAGCATTGGCGGCAACACCAGCAGTGACACTGTGATTACGGCCAGCACAACCATCCACCGCTTGTTGAACTGCCTGACCGTTATGGGTGAAACGGCCACTCTTTCCACTCTCATTGTCGTCTGTCCTTTTATCATGTCTTCCTACCCGTAGTTACAATCACCCGTATTTGTTACACGCCCGTGTGCCTGTAAATATATATATCTCGACTTGTGACAGTGTTGTTGTCGGTAAATAGAGAAGGTGATGGTAAAAGTATTGAAATGAGTTTTCTAACATGTATATATATAGTAGAGGGACATGGGAGATTTGTATGATGTTGGATTAGTTTAATTTATCTTGGGAGGGAAATCTTGTTATTCAAGTATGATGCTGCAGGTCAGGATCTGACAGAATCAACATTTCCCATATCCCAAAGACACACAAAATTAGCTGACAACCTTAAAAAGATCATCATTTTTTATTTGACTACCAGTGTTTGGACAGTATAATTTTATTTGGTTTTAGTACAGAATAAAAAATGGGACATTTCATAATCTGGGGAAGCTGTCCTAATTTCTCAAAAAAAAAAAAAAACTCACGTGAGCCTTAAATTCTGATCAGATTACAAATTTTAACTAATTAAGGACTTTATCATTAAAATGAATTTCAAAAGGATTCAGATATTTGTGTATTTAAATCTATTTTCAAGAATGTTAACGTAATTACCGTAAAACAAATTAACCAAGAAAATCCCCTTGGAAGTGCTAACCACAATGTAAAAACTACTAAAAAAAAACTTAATCAACCTCCAAAATTAGGACAATACATACTACAACATAGTTCAAATGCAATGTACCTAACCTGAAATAAAGGACAGGAATCCTTAAAAAATTGACCCAAGTTGCGCAGTTTTCTTTCTCCATACACAAAAGCAGACATCACCAACTACATTGGTGTACGTAGGGGTATATATTTTTGTGCAGGTGAGAGTGCAGTGTATCCAGACACCCATAACCGAATCCCAACATATACATAAGCATTTTTTGCTTTTGTTTTTCATGATTCTGTCTTAAGTATATATGTAGTAGCATTCTTGAATTTGGGAAAGAATCTCTCATTCCATGATTTCAGTTCTTATTAGTTCTTTTCTTTTTTTATTTACTTCAAAACATGATCTACCTTGGTGTTGGGAGTGGCTTATCCAAGCAAGAGATTCTTTGAGCTTTGAAGAACATCCTCAATTCTAACAAGTTGAAGTTTATAACATGTGTAGTGGATTGTTTTGTTGTTCTTGAGTTTCGAGTTTAATTGTTTTTCTTTTCTTCTTTTTGTTTGAAAACGTAATGTTGCCATTTGTTTGAGTCAGTTGATTGGACGTAATATTCACATTAAATGAAATAAATATACACACGTTTAGTGATATTCGAATTTATGGCCTTGAACTTATTCATGATACATCAACCTTAACTACTAAACTAATATATAATCGATTGTAAACTCTTCAATTTAATTTTTGGTGGATTTTTATACTTAAGACTTAACTCGCACGAAAATTTCAAATATTATACATCCGAAATAACAAATATATTATACTTTTTAAATTAATTGGGTTTAATCATACTTAATTTGTACAGAATTTTCCACCCCCAAAGAGAAAAACAAAAAAAGTAGTCAAATGGACTAATTTCTTAAAATAAATTAACCAAAAAATCCCCTTGAAGTGCTAAAAACACCAAATCAAGAATGTATCAAACATATAATATATATGGGCAAGTGGTACTGTCCAAAAGGATCAAATGCAATGCATCTAAACTGAAACAAAGCATAGGAATCTTATAAAATTTCATCCAACTATCCCTACGTGTGTGTTTATTTTGAATAAATTAAATCGATATATTTAGAAATTAGATCTAATTATACAAATATCTTTTACTTTTTATAAAATTACAAGCACACCCCTAAAGAGATGTTAGTGTAATGTATCTGTAAGTTGGTGTAAGATTTTGACGCTGGATAGAGACGTGTCTGTATTTGCAATTACAACCTTAAATGATGTGTTTGTGTAATTAAACAATAACATTAAAGGTGTTAATGTAATTTTTACCCTTTAATTTTCTGCACCTGACAATGCAGTGAATCAAGACATGGAAGATGTAGTCCCAACATATGACCATTCTTCTGCCTAGCAGTAAATATAGTAGCAATCTTGGATTTTGTGAAGAATCTTCACTCCCATTATTTATTATTTATTAATTTTCAAAATTGCTTATTTATATATCCTCCTCTTTCAAAACATAATCTACCTTGTTTTCTGAGTAACTTGTGTAATTATCCAAGCAAGAAAGGTGGACATCCTCAGTACTTGTAGGAAGTTGAAGAATGAATAATTGTTTGATCTTAGAAAATAATTAAATTACATGAATATTCCTTGAAATTAAGTCTAAATACATAAATATTTAATGTATTTTGCAAAATTACGAGTACATTTACGAGGAGATATTAGTGTAATATACTTTAAGAGATGTTTTTCTTGATTCCTATGCATTTGATATTTCCATGAAATGTTTTCTCCTAGTTGCTTTCAAATTCTCACTACTAGAAAAATAATTATTTTTTATAGCAATTTGCAACGAATTTTCGAGAAGATCCATCGCAAATTAAGGATTGCAACGATGGAGAGGAAGCCGGCAAAAGTCTTGATGCAAATTGCTACAATTTTTTTTTTTTTGAGTCGGGAAAAAAAGTATTCGTCGTTGGTCTAATATTTGCATAATGTTAAAGTGAAAAAACTAAATTAACCCATAAAAATAATGATTTTATGTCACATTCTCATTTAAAAGTTTTATGTATAGTTTAAACATCGCATTTGTGCAAGTACTATAGGACAACAATATTGGTATTATGATAATTTAAATGTCTTAGACCATATACATAAATCAACATCCCCTCAATCATTGTTGTTAACTCTATCATCCGAAACATCATATAGATTATACATCGTCAGAAATATTATATATGAGATAATATAATTACAAATTACATAATATCTACAAAAAGATTTAGACCCAACTCGTTTAACATAGCACCAGCAAGCCGCAGCATCTCCAGCCCAATCAACCCAATTTATATCGATCTACTGGAGAGATATCATGCAATTTAAGCCAAATTTCAGCGAGCCTATGACACATCGAACTCATCCGACACCCCAGCTATATTATACCGCAAAGTAGGCCAGCAAGGATTCACGTGCCAACTATATTTGGCTGGATAAAGGTAATTATCTTATTGTTTTTACTTTTTAGCTTATTTTCCCGGTATGGGGCCATGTGACGTGGCAAATAGACATGTATAAGGAATACGGGAATATCCTAACTTCCCTTAACTACCCCCAGTTCTCTCTAGGTCAAAAGAAGTAACACTATTCCCTCTGGCAGCTCAACCTCTTTTCACTGATTTTCCACTCTTCAGACGCTTTCGACGCCCTCCACATGAATTTCATACATTATGCTTATTAGATCTGACTATTCTATTTATTTTAAACACATTATCGACTTAAACATCGAAATTAAATATTTATTTTACAATTTAGTCTCATGATTAATTCAAAATTACAAATAAAAATGTTCAACTTATGTGATGTTAGGGGACTCCGACACGCATCAAATGTCAAAGCTAATATGGTATGACATAATAACACCAAACAATCATCGTGTGCATGTGGGCGAGTGACGGAGGAATCACTTTGCATGGCCAGATAGAGCACGCAGCCACTGCCGACCGGCCACAAACGACGGCGCCTAACATGTGTAATCAGCTATGACAGGGAGGGAGGATCTTTTCCTCCGCCTCCATTCATTCATTTGAATGCTTACTATAACTTCCATTAGGATTTTCCTCGATTTTTCATAGAAGACGAGAATGGAGATGCGGAGATTGTTGTTTCTGCTCGCAGTTTCAACTTTGCTTGCGCCAGCCCCTTCAAGCGATGGTATTTCTTCTGTTCTCGCTTCTTGTCTGATTTGCTGTTTGGAGATAAGGATTGGGGGATTGCGATTTTGAGATGATATATACGAATCTGAGTTGTTATGATTTGTTTGTGTTTGTACTGGACTCTACGTATTTATTTTTCGCACTTATTAGAGCTGTTTTCACCGAAATCTCATCTTCGAAACCCTAGACCAAATCCAATTTTCTGGATCCAACAAAACCTACTTTTCCAAGATATGTATATTGATTTAGGTGGCTTCCTGGATGATTTTGAATTTGAATTTCTTTGTGGTTTATGCCTTTGTAGTTGGTGGATGAGTGCAGGGGTAGAGATTGATCAAGCAGCAATATATGCGTTGATGCCTTTGGTTGTCATCTACATCCTTGATTGATCCATCCATCACTGTATAGCCTTATTTCCGGGGATGCATTGCAGTGAGAGCTTACTCTTTCTTGTTTCTTTATTTATTTTTGGATTTTACCCATCTTCTTTGCACATTTAGCTCTCACTCCCACGGAAATTCATTCATTTGTTGAGTAAGAAGGTGAACTCTATAAGAGAAATCACTATATGCAGTGCTTTCATGTGCAACGCTAGTTCTTTTTCTCACTCGGTATATATTTTTAGTATCGTGAAATCAAATGGCACGTTTCGTATTCCTTTGTTAATATGTACGCGAAATACGTGATTGGTTTTTGTATATATAATGTGCATCGATTAAATAAAATAGAAGATGTATTAATATTTGAAATAGAAAATTCAATTCCAGGAGAATATAAGTATTGAATTGTGGAGTAGCTACGAAGTGGTTATTATTTCATACCATCCATTAAAACCTGAGCTGTTTTGTACCCTTGGTGATGGTTTGACTGGCATGCCCGCCCTCTCCGAGTTGGTTTTTAAAACATTATCGTCAGTAATTTATGGAAGATGATAACCAACTGATTATGTTACAGCAAAGGGTTTCTTTCAACTGAAGATTGAGGGGTCTTGGGTCTCAACCTTTTTCACCAAGAATTCATTATCTTGGCTCCCAAAAGTTGGAGATATATGGTTGGTTATGTGTGAATCCAATCAAACTATCTTGCCACAGTTCAATGTCGTTTGCTGCCTATGCATTGCTTTGCGCCCATCAAATCTAAATCAATTGGCTCATAGTGTGCAATGCATCTCATAACGTTTAAATTGATATCATTATCAACTATACAAAGGCTTCAAAGTATTTACAAGTGTTTATCAACTCTACAATTCCAATGCCACATCCATCACTTTAGATTAAAAGGTTTATAACCGTCAATATATTGGTGTAGAATATGTCAATGCGACACTCTGAATCTAATAGTAGCAGTAATATTCGGATTGTTGGCCCTTGCCCATATTAATAGCAAACGTTAAACGTGCGCTACTTATAAGCATTGACGCCTCTACTCTTGGGCGGGTTTCGGGTTCAACTCCAAAGAGGATTTGGGACCCGGTTATTTTTGTTTTTTTGTTTTTAATTTTACAATATACATATAAAAGAAAATTTAATATATTCATTAAAATAAAATTATTCATGACCTAACTCAAATATTCAAATTCAAAAAATAAATTTCAAATACAAATGAAATTATTCATAACAAAACAATCCAAATAATTATAATAATTATACATTACTAACAATTTCTTTAAGTATTGTGGAGCAATTTTTCATTTCATCAATTGTTGAATGACCTAACAATAAACAAATAAAATAATATAATATTTTGTTAGTATTTATTTTATCAAAATAAAATAAAGTAATATATATATATATATAAATATACATATTAAATAATTATTCTGGGGCGGGTCTCGAGTACTTATTAGGAGTGGATCCAAAGCAGGTCTTGTCGGTCCAGATCTAATTGCCACCCCTAATCACAAGGTATGCTTTGATCAAAGTGAACAACAATACCCCTGACAAGGGGAATGCTTCAGGTCATTTGGTGTTTGGAAAATGAGGCCATGCGCCACCCAAGCCTCTTGTCCGAGTGATCGATAATGTTTGGGTAGTCCTAGCTCCCATCCCATGATGGTAGTAAACAAGAGACTTGTGCGTTTTGAAAGTCTCATATCTCCCAACTCTTCTTGTGAAGCGCATTTTTAGAACAAAAGTGTGCCTCCTTTCGAAACTGCACAGTAGCTCAAATACTTGATTACGATCTACACATTGAGATAAATTAACTTATTTGAGGAGTCTGTGTCGGAAACTAGCTTACAGGCATGGTCAATTGGCGGAAAGTAAGTTTGGAATACATTTTAAAAAGAGCAAAGGATGGTGATGGCTGCTGCCCTTGCAGTCTCCTACAGCTCTCTCCATTCTCACATCGCATTGACCCCATAGTATAATATTTTGACCAACATGACAAGATTCTTTGGCTAAAACAAACTTAATGACGAGCTCAAGATTTTCTACAAGAAGTCTTGAGTTCAAACCTGAGTGAGTACGTGGGCATCGGGTGTGAGCATAAAATAGAAAATGACGAAATGAACAGAAGCTACTACTGAGATTGTTGAAGCACAGAGAAGTGAAGCATCTGCACTTAAGTAATGCCGCTGTAAAAATTTACTTAAAGAGTTGTTAAAAACTCCTACCTCTTCATCTATTAATTTATGCACTGTCTTATATCAATTAAACCATTTGATGTTCACTTGACCCAATCTATTTCAAAAGGCCCCTCTGGAAAGAAATATTATGAATATATTTAGGTTAATAAAAGAGGAAGCAAGCTACAACAGTGCATCCAAGACACAGCATGCATGCACATAAACTGCAGTTGCTCTTCCCATTGTGAAAAAAAAGCTGCATCATAGCCTAGTTCAGCGCATTGCGGTTGAAATCCCACAGAAAATAAGACATCAAAACTTGCATTCTCATCTGGTTTCACTAATAAAATAATGAATTCAACATAGATGAACCCAGTTTCTTCAACAACAGCAGGTTCTTTAGAATCATCCAGAACTGGATTATACAATAGCCATTTAACATAAAAAGACCTGCTCTGTCTCCCGACAAGTCTAGATATTCAATGGTGAAAAGTTAATATAGGAAGTCTTAACAAAATTAATCATCACTCAGATGTGTATAACACCGTTGTTTCCAGCCTCAAGCAAGGAGTTAAACGAAACTTATAATTCCAGAAGCATATAGCTAAATACAAGATTTCCAACTCCCAATTCAAATTGATTCAACTGAATTATACTTAATAATGTGCAGTAAATATGTTCAATGCTGTAAAAAACACAAAACAACTGCAACAACAGCTTAATCCAGTAAGCCAACAAAACTATTGCATAATGGAACAAACAATAAATCCAGGTTTCAAACACTTTTTCACCTATTGAAACTAAACTACTGGTGCCTCCACTCTACTTCTCAGATGAGTTTGGTCCCCTCTTCTTTCCAAAGCCAACAACTGCAACAAGTACAAAAGGGCAAAACCCAGAAAACACATCACAAACAATTAATCAAAAATCTCTTCTATATCCTCAACAGATTTTCTCACGAGGAGACAACCTCTAACAGCGTTAACTAGGCATAAACAAGCCATAGAAATAAATACCTCAGCATGCTTATAATGTACAAAAAAACGACTACGAAACACCACAAACGATGTTTGTCTCATCAGCAGGAACCTCATTAAATTTCTAAACTTGTTATCCCTCAATAGGGTTCTTACCGAAAAACAAGAACAGCTTAATATAGCACATACATACATTACATACACTCATGAAAAAAAAAAATAGGGGGGAAAGTAGACTTACCGGCAGTGACGAAACGGCGGTTGTACTGCATACGCTTGTGGGCACGGCCTCGGGGCTTCTTCTTCTTGTCCTGCTTCGCCACCTTGGGCGTCTGTCCTCTCACCTTTCCGGCACGAGCCAATGAACCGTGTACCTTACCTGCAAATTCATTCCCAAATGAAAATCCTAGCTAATCGAATCCATCCACTAATTAAGCCGAAACACAGATCATAGTTACCCATGACTGCTTGATTCTCCTAAACGTCGAGAGAGCTGCTCAGGATCTTTGGCTGCTGGGAGTGGAAACGGAGCTGCACTGCAGATGAGAACTCGGATTAGGGCTTGTTTGCTTTATTTATAGGTTCTCTAATTGGGCTAGACTGCAAATAAACTTCTAAGTTATTAGTTGGGCTTTTTCTAAATGGGTCGTCCGTCTTTTTGTGTAATGGCCCAGTCCACTAATTAGCTATCAATTAATTTTTTTTGTATATATTTATCTTTTAATTTTTACGCTAATTTTACCTGTTTATCGTTGACAACATCTAATAAATTACATGGTTAGGGTTTCTTTTAATTTCTCTTCAAGCAGTGCATGTTAATTGATGCACATTTCAATTACCTTGTAATCCTATAAATACTAACATAAGGGCTATATTTGGATTTGAATGATTTAAAAAAATTCTTTTAAATCAATGACAGAAAATGAGAAGAATTTGATATTTATCAGTATTCCAAAAAATAAGATTCAAAATGAGGGTTTAGATA
Organism: Sesamum angolense; assembly: GCA_034509725.1. NCBI lineage: Eukaryota > Viridiplantae > Streptophyta > Magnoliopsida > Lamiales > Pedaliaceae > Sesamum > Sesamum angolense. Next base: position 14,942,525 of record JACGWL010000001.1, on the reverse strand, counting down.
TTTGTAACCATTGTGGAATTATTCAAACAAATTCAAAAATCTCATTATTAGGTATTAAAATCCTTACCTTCAAACCCATGCTTTCAAACTCCACATCACAAATTCAGTAATTACTAGCAAAGATAAGACAGTTATATCTCTTTTTATTTTTTTTTTTTATTCGGATAAAGTAAGTTCCTATTAATATATCATTATTCACAAATTGCATCGCCTTTATCAGTACTTGTCTTGTGCACTCTTTATATAATTTCTCTTCACTTTATAACTTAACTTTTATTAGTAAAAATTATTGTTACAAATCTTATAATTTGTCCATACCGATAGTCCCTTAGTCGTATAGGTTTTAGCACAGTTGGATCAATATTTGGGGGGCATTGAATTCATTTATGGGGTCAAGATCATCCACTTTGGAGCAGCCTTATCTATGCCAGTGCATAGAGTAAAGCTCTTAAATCAGTCTAAAATCTGATCTGTATTACAACTTTCTGAGGCTGTGAGAATTCAGAGGATTACATTCCATACAAAGCCAGATTGGATAGAAGAGCAGCAGATGTTTGTTTCCCACTGGCAAGGATGATGCTGTGATATACTCAAAAGTTGAGTTAGAAAGAATGAACAGACAAAACCATGGACAAAAGAATTTACAGGAACCCCAAAACTCGGAGAAAATAGCAAGAAAGGAATGACATCTTGGATAAACTAATGCCTCTTCGTTTCGAACCCCCCCTTTTAGTGTAGGGAAAAGTATAGATGGAGCTGCACAACCTTTAAAAGACGGAAAGCAAAAGCTGCATCAATCAATTGTTAGAACATGGAGAGCGGCCGATCAGCCTGCACTGTCGTGGAAGTAATGAACAGACCACCTGCCCATTTGCAGGGAATAGTTCACCGTCAATGCCACACCCATTATGTGTGCGCTTCCCAGGTTTTATTCTCACTGACTTTACCTGTGTCAACAGAAATCCAGGTTAATTGAAATGTAGAAACTAACAATTTAACTTCAGACTGTCCATGGTTTCCAAGTTAGGTCTTGTGAAGTGAAGTGAAACAATCGACTTTCTCTACATCACAAGAAATTAATCTTATTTATTATCTTTCTTCCTTTTCCCTTTCCTAATTTGTGTTGGAAGAGGGGGGGGGGGGGGGGGTGGGGAAGGAGAAGAGGGGGTTGGTAGGCATTGGAGATGCTTCTTTACCTTAACATATTCAACATACGGTAAAGAAACGTGTGTACCCACTTGTAGACACAACAAGAATCTCAACAGCCTTAAACGCCCACTTCCATGAACCAATAACAAATCCAAGCTGTTGTCATTGTGCTCTGCCTTTGGGGCCACCACCTGAGAACTCAAACTTTGCACAGTTTTACATGAATGGTTGCATACCATGACACCAAGGAATCGACCTTTAGTGACTACCCAATTCTCTTCAGGTTTTGGAACTGTTTCCTTTCTATTGCCAGCTTCAGAGTCATCTGGTGGGCCTGGCAATTCAATAGGATTTTCTATGTCCCAGTTCGGCTCACTGTCCCATCTAGGTTCAGCATCCCAAATTGGACCAGGATCTGACATTGTTGATGAGATATCCTCTTTGTCATTTGTTATTGTATTTCCCAGGAAGACCTAATCAAATTCTTTGTCGCAGTTGGTCCAGTCCACGCTTTATCTGTCCTTGACTTGGACCTAGTCCTGGGCCAGTTGGGAGTAACCGAATGTGGGAGCTGCGGATGGATAACTTCTGGTTCAGCTGTCAAATCCCGTCTGCTAGCTGATAGCCGTTTTGACTTTGCATCTATGGCACGCACATATTCTGATGGTTCCGTGCTGCTGCAGGTGGTATCAAAATCTGCTCCAGACATTTGACTTGTCGTCATTATTGAATCAATACTTGAAAGGCTAGAGGCCCGAGGAAGGCCTTCCTTGCTTGATCTCCGCATAATGTCAGTGTAGAGCTCTGACATGTCTATAATCTCCCGATCTGCTGAAATTTTTCGCTCCTCCCTTTGTGATGGAAGATATTCCACTTCATAACTGTATTTTGGCAAGCAGAAAAACTTGAGAAAACCAGCAACGAAATATCGTAAAGGCCCAAATCGTTTCTGATATTTCCCAGAAAGTTCCAAAACTGCATCAAGTAGAAAAAGATGGGAGTCATTTAAAGTATATAATCCAGTCTAACGTAATCAAATGTCAGTCCACAGACACCCTGCCCTCAGGACTGCAATCCAAAAAAAAAAAAGGAAAAGTAGAAATTGAAAGGAAGGCAAAGCCATAAATGATCAAATAGATTGTTTCATCCGAAGAAATAGATGAAAGATACATAAATTAGAGCTACAGGATTATAGCTAAATTCAGTTAAGTAAGAGTATCCTGTTACGATAATTGATTAAACTAAGATTAATTGTAATGACAGAAGTAAAGGCTACAGAACAACCTAAAACCATAAATAAATTATGGAGGACATTTGTCCTTCATGATTTAACTATAGAGATGAAACTAGAAAGACAGGAGAGGAGACAAGGATCCACATGTCCTATACGCTACTATATCCAGCACATACTACAAACCAAGGGTAGAAACAATTTCAAATAACCATCAAACTGCCAGATTGAACTCCAATCGTTAGCTTTAGAAAAAGGACATCGATGTCCATAACATCTCAAAAGAATTAAAAATTGATATCATACTGACACAGAGCTGTTGATTACCATCACTAACAAAACCAAAGTATGTGACCGTCGTCCCAAAGTGAACAGCTCCAGCATGGATCCACTTCACAGCAAAAACATCAATGGCAGTAAGACCTCCCTGAAAGCAACCAGAAGAATTCAGGTATAAGCCCTAACTCGCAATGGGAAACATTTCAGAATAAAGTGAGGACACATAAATGAATCCATCAGCTGTAAAACTCCATTTTACTTTTTTCATATAGAAACAGGTGATAATGGTTATCCGATGCCATAATAGCAAGATAACAAATCAAGTTTCGCACAGGTATTTGAGAGACATATTAAGAAGGACCTTTAAGAACCCAGATTCTCTGGAAAATCGCTTGCACAATATGAGGAGAACTTGTGGAATAGATGGAGACACTCCAATGGGCAGTCAACATTTTGTCCACGAGGTAAGATTTAAGAATGGCAAAATTATTTTAATGATTCAAAATCGAAATAGATCAGTTGGCGTAATTGCAATAAGGCTTCAGCATATAAAGCAAGCAAAATGCTAGAGCTTGAAACCAAGAGGACTTCGTTTCGTCAATTCTCAAACATCTAGTTATTTTAACTTAGTTGATTAATTGATTAGTTATTTTGCTTACATTACTTTTTGTAGATAATGATCCAGATACTAGATAAATTAACCAGCTACTTAATAATATTTATTCATGAGTAAAAGCAAAGTGTGATGTCTGTCAGCTCTTGAACCTCTCAGGATGAATGTTATGTCTAGAAGAATATCCAAATACAACATGCAACACATTATCATTGCCTCTTAATGTGATTAAACTGTACACGCAGACCCTAAAAGGTGCATTCCCTACAAACTGAAATCAATCCACAGAGTAAGATCCGACCTGTCTACTAGACACTACAAGGTCTATGAGATCTCATAAAATTACTCTGTGACAAGTTCAAGATACACGTTCTTCGTCTCTAAAGTTTTACTTCCTGAGTGGTCTAATTGCTACATGATATTAAATAAAGCAAATGCCAAATGTTCCGCATTTTGAAGATATGTTACCACAGAGGTTCATGCACGCTCTCGCTTCAAGTCAATTATCATGGGCAGATCATCATTGTCATTTGCTTGGTAGCAACTTAACTGTTCAAGGGCAAAAGAAGTATGGAAACCGAAGTTGCCTCAGGTCAATTGGGTGAAAAGCATTAATCTTTTTGGATATAAACACTTCATGACCCAAAAGATAAAGTTTATGGGTAGACTTGTGCCTAACATACTAAAGGCATGAAACATGAAAGTGGCAATTTTGCTGCCTTGTAGAACATAACTTTAAAATAGAATAATTGACTGAGTTGTCTTCTAGATATCCTCCTTACTAAAACACTCTAACACCAACACAAAGTAAACAGGATAAGAAACAAAGTACCTTGACTATAGCTAGTGCTGCAGATACTGGGTCTCTAACCCCAAGAACAGTCCAGACTAGTGAATTGTCAGAACCAGCAGGTATGATGCCAATTGGTACCGTAGTTGCTTCTGTTTGGTTGTCTCTACTAAGTAAACCATTCAAAACCTGCATTTTAGAGGTGACCATGTATGGAATGAAAATAATGAAAATTAGTAGCCTCTTCATGAGTTCTACCAATAGTAAGAGCAAAGATTCTGCTCAGGTACACATGATAATGTAAAGAACTATAAGGCCACTTGCATGGAGTACAGATATATAATCCACAAAAATATGTGGAAGACGGTGATCTCACTTCTCTCATAAACCACATCACTAAAATCTCTTTGATCAATTGTTAGTCCTTAGTTTAACAACTTTCTGAAAGAAAGTGAAGAAAATGCAAGAGTAGACCAAATATTGCTGAAAGAAAATGGAAATGCTCAGGAAAGTAGCAAACCCATCAGAAGGGGAAGAAAGTTCTGGCTGTTTATAGCAGTCCTCTCCACTTTTCACCAAAATTGTCTAAAGAACTCTAAGTTCCAAATAGTGAGTCAACTCATAACATGAACGAATTTCATTCAGTATTTGAATTTCCACTTAGGTTAATGGAACAATAGGGTAATCACATAAGGAGCCATTCAGATCTGGTCAATTATAAGTTGGTCCCTGGTTTTGAAAACTCACTTCCAGACTCCCCCGTCAGTGTGTGCTGGCCAAAAGTTAAGTTATTTTTGTGGTCATTAAATTAACTACCATGTAGATAAGAATGTTTTTGTTACTGTTAATTTATTTACTTGATTAACTACAGATGTCCTGAAAATTTAGTTGTTGATTTAGTCATTAAGTTCATCATAATGAGATTATTAATGATATTAAATTAGCTAACTTAAAACTTAAATTTGATAGGAGACCTTACAGTTATACCATTGTGGTTAGTTAAAATAACAAGCAACGGCATATAAGCATGTGTACCTCACATGCGCAGGGTGGAAAGCATTTTTGTCCATGAAAATCATTAAAACCAAAGAGCAAAGTCAAAGGAACATTTAAGAGATAGCACCAGTTTGTTTTGTTGAAATCACCAATTTCCAGACCAAACAAGGTTCTGCATTAAATTCTCTAAGGGTAGGTTGCACTATGACCAACCGCAAGGGATCTGTAAGTAATTATTCCCAAAACAAATTCACAGCAAATTCATCATCCACTCTTCTGATACTAGAGAAAACTACTCTGGGAACTAGCTAGTAGACCAACTAAATAAATCTCATGAGAATCAAACACAATCTAGAAGTTTAAAACATTTATCCACCAATGCAGCATTGATAAATTTACAGGAACTACACTGAGTTAGAACGAAAGAGTTCCCACCACTTATAACTAAATAATTTGCACATAATATTCCACCTAATTCATGGAATGCAAATGGACACCGAATAAAAGTGATTAATATTAACCTCATTTATGATTCCATCACCTCCAACGCATATAATACCTGCAAGGCCACCAAGTCATGGAATCAATAGTCAAATGGATGAAGTAAAACTGGATCAATTAACAAAACATAAAAGAATTCGAAAAATACCATCAGGACATGTACTGAAGTCCACACTGGCTGCGAGTTTTCTAGCATGACCAGCAGATGTTGTTTTGACAACCTCCAAATCGAATCCTGCAAGCTGTAGATCAGCATATCAAGAAATAGTAATTAAATCCACTCATAGCAATGAAGAAATGGGATCTAGCTTAGCTAACATGAGAGTTGCCAATGCACTAATCAAAGCAAAACCATCAAAATTCTGACTGGGCATCTTCGTCTAAGAACCTAAAAGATGTACACCTAAAAATCTATCAAACCATCTGCAGTCAAGCACACAAAACTTGCTTATCTGTTGGATTTTCTATTGTTCAGACTAATATAGGATGCAGAACATGCAGCGACAGGAACTTAATTGCCTACGATCTTGCACAAACTTCAAGACTTCCAATCTCGAGAAGATGGAAGGCAGGCAATGACAGCTACTGAAGAAGATGTAAATATGATTATACTATGATGTTGGAGCATAGAACAGTGATTAAAATGAAGAGGACACAAATGAATCTATGAATACGCAGGCTAAAGCACTTAATAGTACGACTCTTTTCTTCTACTTCCAACAAAGATTGCATCCCTGAATGGGAAAATAGACAAAAGCAGTTTTCTTACATCAAATGCATGTTAAACTGTGCCTGTGATGCTTGATAGTAATTAAACCTGGAAACCAATCTACTGTAAGAAAAGATATCACTTCATAGTAATTAACCCTTAAAATTTATCAAATGCACTGTCAGGAAAGTATATTTAATCTATAACATATAGCTATTGCAGAAGTGTCAACATCAACTTACTTTGAATATGGGTTCAACCAATTCCTGGAAAACTTTGCTTGAACGACCATGTCCAGACCGAGGGTTTAAAATCACAAGCACTTTCGGAGGACTTTTACATCTTATGTATGACTCAGGAGGAAATTCATTGAAAATTGAATCTGAACACTGCTTTTTAGAAGCCATGGGATGCGGCAAAGAATTTACATAGCACTGTTGATCTGCAAATGTATTAACCCATTGAAGCGCATCTTCTGAAGTGGATGCAAAAAAGCGGAAGTCTTTCTGGCTTCTCCCACTTTTGACAAAAAGGCCACATGAACTCTTTCTTAATGGATATGCATGCACAGTGAAATGCCTTAGACTAACACAATAGGATAGCTGCAAGTGAAAAAAGGTGCTCTCAGCAACAGAGGAGAAAAGCATAAACTCAGGAAAATTGACGATCAGTCCAAAGAAAATGTACCGAGACCACATCATCTAGACGCAACATCTCAGAACCCCAAATCAATGCCTTGCTTGTCAGTTTCACATCAACCATTTCAAAATTCATATTTTCTGAATTTTGTACCTCAAAGTGCTTACTAGATTTCCTTTTGTCTAAAGAGAGTTTGCCCGAAAAACACTTCGTATCCAAGTAAGTCACACTGCTCGTCTCCAATATCAATCCTGTGTTCCTCCACCTTAGCTTTTTTAAGATCATCATTGGTGACACTGATGTCACCATGTGTCTCAGGCTTCCCTCTACTATTACGTTTTTCTGGAAAAATAATTGGGGATGTTTGCTGTCCAGTTGTTATTTGAGAACACAGTCCCAGACGACGAAGAGACTGTTGGGTTGCCTGTCTCAAAGAACTATTTTTTATATATTCCGGCTCTTCTGCATGTTGATTACCTAACTGAGTGATGATGAAAGAAATGGGATGCCTAACAAAAGAAACATTCCATAGAGCAGAGAATCCTGGGTTCATATAAAAAACCACCTTCATGAGTAGCCTGCATCAATTGTTATAAAATCTTTCGCAGTCATCAATAAACAACCAAAAAAGAAAAAAGAAAAATGCAATGAGATGCTATTTTCCAATGATGATAGTCCAAATTATCAATAAGTAGTATTGTCGCTTTGATATTTACTTAACTATTTTTGGGAAGTTAAATACATAGCCATAGCACTTACAAGACTTCTCTATATATAAAGTTTCAACTGCCAAGTTATATAGGATTATAAATCAACCTCCTTATTCTATTTGTGCCATCCTAGACAAGAAGCCGAAGCCCAACTGAGCGCACAAGCAACTACAACAAAAGCCAACCTAATAAAATTCCAAACGTGTAAGGATGTGTTGTAACTGTTTCTTGAAGAAAATTAAAATTTTCAGAAAACTATTTCATGGTAAATTCTTGAGCAATCTAAGGGTACTATTGATGGAACTTAGAAGCCTCCATGGTATAGTAGAAATCCAGAAAAGTTAAAAACATTCTAATATGCGTCGCTTCTTCAAATTTTATGAATCCACTGTGTCTGTCCAATATAATCCTATTATCAACAATGATAGAGTAAAGACTCATTCAAGTTCAGCATATATCTGTCATGGTATTCAAATAGTTCAATGAAAATTATGAGTTCCTATGTATCCCAAGTGAAATCCTATTTTCAATTTGTAAGTAGAATTTCTACCCAATTTGAGAAACTCTCAAAATTTCCTTAGATCCCATTGGAACTTCTAGAAGTTCCTCAAATATTTGAATAGTACGAAAAATATTTTATATTTTGAATAATATATAATAAATGATAATATCAATAACAAAACAAATACTTATAGTTGCCAACTTGATAATGAAAATGTTTAAGAAAAGGTTTCCCAGAGAATATACTTATAAGCAATGCATTAAATATTGTCTTTGCTGTATATTTTGGTCTAGCAAAAATATAGAAAATTAGGTTGTAATTTGCAGGTTATTCAAATTTGACTTTGATTAGAAAAAAACCATGGAATTTACAAAAAATAGTTGGAAAGTTCAATAGAAACTTTTAGAAGATTTTATCTAATACAATTATTCATCAACCACAATACTGTCTACATAAGTATATAACTAATGTTATTAAATGATATGGACTATAAGCATAAATTTTGATCATAATTCCAATCTTAGACCGAAATTCTGTGTTTCTTTGTATCAGCAAGAAACACATCTTTCAGTTTAATTTTGACGAATTTCAACTGAAACTTCGCAATATCCTGAAATTACCTAATTCTGTTGAAACACGAATGTCCCAAAACTTCTAAAAGATTTGAGTAATATAAAAAATATTTTCTAATTTAAATAATATATACTGCATGATAACAAATTTAATCATGAAATAAGACTTATAGTTACTAACTTAAAATGATAAATAATGAAATTTCAAAAGGAATTTTCAAAAAATATACATGCAACACTTTCAAAAAAATCATGATTAATTGATTTTATAATACTGTCCGTGCTTTTTTCCAGATGATGTTTTTATGACATTTAGTTATTACTTCACCATCAAATCTTAGTTTTCATATTACTTATAAAGTGTGTAATTGGCTTATTATTTGAGTAGAACTCGTTCTGTACTTCATATATACAAATACAATATCTTGAAATATGCATAACTGTGTTAACAAAAAGTATCTGAAATTCCGATCAAAATTCCAACTATTTCTATAATATGGTCCTCTCAAAATTGAACTGACATTTGGATATCCTGAATTTTCAAGAAAAGTTTCTACAAATTTATAACTCCAGAATAAAAATTCATTCAGATATTTAACCATGCATCTAAATCTACTTGTTTATCATTAGGTTTGCCGTAGGTTAATAGTTCCTCTGGAATTTACGAGCCTTTACACAAAATGCCAGCTCTACAGAAGTTCAAAACACATCAACTGAGTTGGTTCCTTAAAAAAGTTAAAATCATGTCAAGAAAGAAATTCAAGGAAAATCTCTGAATCAGATGCCAAGAATTCAGTAGCAGGTGAAACAAATAAAATTAACAAAAAGATCTTTCATTAGGATCACCATGATGTTTTGCCAGAAATATAGATTCAGTCACATACATTATCACAAAATGTAATTCGTATTTATACATAACAATTTAAGAAGCTGCTTTCAGCTACAGACATAATCATATAAAAAATCTGGATTAAGAAAAAGAAAGAAAGAAAACCAACTCTGAAGTAATGCCTAATCAAACAATTAAACCAGTCTTACACGTCTAACCCCAAAAAATGATGTGGTTTGAAACAAATTACGCCTAGTCTTCATGGCAACTAGCCCTCCACCTCACCCACCCCCAAGCAACATGCGCACCAAAGGTCTTCCCATATAAATCATCTGATGCATAAATACAAGTATATGCACATGTAGTTTGTGCTGCCTGTGTATTTGTGTGAATGAGCTCATTTGATTCTATTCCGCATTCCAAAGTTTCGTTCAACCAATCGGCATATAAATAGAAACAAATTAAAGCTCAAGATTGTCACAGTATTAAAATAAAAATAGATTACAATCAAGTAAGTAGGGGAACAGAGATTGATATAGCTATTGATCATTTCCGCCGGAAACTCAACAATCAATAACATAGGCGAAAATTTACAATGCAAAAGACGCAACATTTCAACGAATTATCTGAAAACCAGATTAATCAAACATCTTAAATCCAAGGATCAATATAATACCGGAATTCTATCAATATAACCGAAAGTTGCAGAAACCCAAGATTTCACATTCTCCGGCGTCATTCAACCCCATCCACCGTTTCAATTATCCGATCACCCCATCCGAAACAATAACTCAGGAATAACCTAATACAAGGATTAATCACACACCAAAAAACACGACAATCTCAGAAAATGTACGCACAAAAACAATGCGTGTGGAGGTGTTGTGTATGCATATTTTGTTTGTGCCGGAAAAAGCCTTGCCTTTGGTTTCTCCAGCGACGGCAACCGAGATCGGTGGTGGATTTGGAGATGGAGGAGGAAAAATGAGCAGCGGACTAGAGACTGGTTTTTCGTCTCACCAATTCGCTCTCTCTTTCACTGCTCTCCTTTTTCCTTTTCCTCTTAACTCTCATCTTTGTTTATACTAATTATTATTATTATTATTATTATTAATAATATCAATTAATTAATTAATCAATAACTTCAATAATTCTGTAATTTTTAGTAAAGCTCATAAAATGTTGTTTGTGATATATATTTAGAATAATCGTCGTTTTCATACCACGCTTTTACGTTTGTGTATTCCAGGTAATATAACCTTTTTTCTTTTCTTAAAAATTTAATAGAGAATAATAATACATACATGTTCATTCATGATTGGGTATGTTGCTAATGATTCAAAATATACATTTCATGACAGCCAAACAGTATCATAAACAAACTTTGGTTTAATAAGAAACTTTCAGCTTTGGTTCACTGATAATTTGGTTGTAATAAACTCGTTGTGATTATCCCAACTAAAAGAATCTAACCGTCGCAATATATATATTATATATATAATATATATTTTTTTTTTTTCTAGAACTTGTTGAATATTATCCAACTTAATCATCATGGTCTTACCGACATAATAGTAGTTGCGCATTACATAAAGTGGCAAGATAACCCGATAACGTACTTGTACTTCAAACCGAACCTTCACTAAATCGGACATGATGAGTCCACCGTTGCTACGTTATAATATAAGATAAGATGTATATCGACATACTAATAAATCAACCTCAACATTCACTGTATCAAGTAATACGGGCCCGTCACCACCACCGTCGATATACAAGCACAACTTCCCTGCATCATGCATTGTGAGCTCATTACCGTTCCATTAATACTTTTGTATAAAGCAGTCAAATGCCCCATCAACGTACTAATAAAACAAATTTAACACTCGCTAGTATATTATAAGCCATTCAACTTCATCCCATAATAATTTTGAATAAATTAACATGTTTGATTATCAATAATCCACTCTTAAATAAACTTAAATGAGACAAACTTGGCCTAACTTTCAACTTAGTTTATGGTTTAAGTGATAATGATTGCAACTCTTGCCATCTCCTTTTAATACAATTATTTATCTTCCTTTTTAAAGGCAAAAAAAAGTTGATTAATTTCTTATTTTTCTAAGATAATCAAAAGTTGAAGAATAAAGGCTATAGATTATTACTTTTTTTTAATACATAATAAAACCATAATTAACGCCCTCTAGGTTGTGTCCGAAAGTTCCGTATAAACATCGAGATGACAAATTGCAATTAAAATAAAAATAAATTAAAATAATTAGGAAATATTGGGTGATTTAATCGTACATCTTAGTGTTACTACGGTGAGGATCTCAAGCATTAATCAAGAAGTCAATTAAGTTTATCAAGAACAATAACTTTTAAAAAAAACTCGATTGATTCAAATGGTACGAAACATTCTCAAGCATGTACGATTTCAATCCTTCCTAACAACAAGTAAAATATATTCTTTCTTTCCAGTAAAACAAGAAGGTCTTGTTGTTCGTTCACATACAGCAATTCTCGTCTCAATTTCAAATCCATCAATCTAAGTATAGCCTTAAGTATAAATTACAAGTCATGCAATATAGATATATACATTGCCTTTTTCTATTTTTGTCTCTCTATTTTACAAAAAAAAAAAAGACAAATACTTTTGGACATGTTTTGCTGTCTCAACAAAACATAGAGTCGTTGTAATCAAATATGATCCAACAATAAACGAACCGATCAAGAACACAGCATAATAAATAACAGAATCAGCCCACAAGTTTGTAGCGCTACTGTCTGAAAACCCACCTTATTAATTACAAATACATCAAATTCCAAAACACATAAATGGCCTAATTTCATTCAAATCAAATGCAGTTTCTTTATATATCCCCCCAAAAAAGAAAATTATTGTCTACGTTATTACTAATAATAACTTAAAAATAATAGTATATTAATACTATCTACCACAAAAATAATGCAAAAATTGAAATTTTAGTCACGATTAATCAACATCTGTCATGCTATTAGTTATAGCCCAACTATTTGTCATGAGCTTATATTATGACTAATGGTTTGACTTTACCTGAAAAACGACTGATAATTGTTTAATAACAGTAGTTAATTATAGTATTTGTCATAATTTTTTACTTTCAACAATGATAATCAATTATAACAAAAAGTCACATTTCTTCTTATTAATGTATCACTCAATCAGATACGAACATTGTTATTAAAATTCAATTTATTAAACCATTTTTGGGTATTCTTTTGAACCCCTATATACAATACTACTTCATCTTATCTATATCTTTATTATATATACTATTATAAAAGAGAATCATTTGAGCGTACTAACTTTAAATTGCTCCAATTTACTCTTTATTTCATTTTTTTTCTCTTTAAAATTATTTGGTCTAATTTTATTTTTTTTAATAATTTTATAATTATTATTTTTCTCATAATTACCCACTACCCCACATTTCTCTTTCTCCTTACTTCTCCATATTTATTATAATATATAATTATAATTTATTCTTTTAACAATTTTTTTTTTCTTGTCATCTCACATCAAATTTTTTTTTATATACTCGCAGGAACCGCGTGCGACGATCTCTAATTATTATAAAATAAAACTCTATGGGCATACTAACTTTAAATTGTCATATTTTATCCTTAAATTAATTTATTTTCTTCAAAATAAATTTAGTCAAAATAGTAATTTCAAAATTTTAAATGATCACACAATTTTATGAAAAAACTTCTCTTACCCATTAATCCGTGTTTCTCTCTAAACCTCTCCATATTTATTTTTTTTTTACAAATTTTATATTTTGAATAAATTTTTAATTATAAAATATTATTTTTCTATCATCTTACCCCACGTTTCTTTATTCTCATGAATTTTACTTTTTTTTCTCTATTTTATATCACAATTTTTTTTATATGCTCGCGAGAAGCGCGTGCAACAACTATTAGTACCTAAAAAAAAAGCAAAATAAATCAAAACTTTGCTTCATATATTTACAAAAAGCAAAAAATACTACAACCACAGAAAACCATTGATCATAACAACTCATCGTAGCTTCCCAGCACATCAAGCTGATCATCAGATTTAGAGAACAAAACCGACGAGAAAATCCCAGCAAACTGTTGCTCTTCCATCGGACAAGACATGAACACATTTCACCCCAAAAGAGTCCGACGTTAACGTTGTCGGCGTCGTATCCTCCAAAGAAACCGAAGACAACGTCTGACGGTCAGTCGTCACGTCTCCAACATCGTCCCGACCGATCTCATGAAAACCATCAGCCCAATAATTGGACTCGACATAACGAGATATATCTGAATTCTTACCGGTGAGTTGTTGCACCAGTGACCTAAACCTACACGCGCTGGTCTTGACCTTCATGGGGCTAGAGATGTAGGTCACTTTGAGTGAGTCCTTACTCTTTGGCTTCCCCTTCTTGTGGCCCTTCACCAATTTTTGAACACTTTGATGATCAATGTCCATATTTCTACTAAGGAAAGAGATCATATAATGTACGCAAAGTGTACAAAGTTTCGTGAAATTTAATGCTGTTAGAGTGAGGAAAAGGCACAAGTGGATTGGACATATATATAGGTATCTTTCTTGAATGAGGGGCACATAATTATTAGGTGACCTATGTGAGAAGAGGGTGTTTCTTGGAAGGAGAGGGGGATTGGATCAAATTGGAGAAAAGGGTTGAGTTATGGATGATGGGGAATGGGAAGGTAAGAGGAAATGAAGAGAAGTAGAAGTTTCTATAAAGGTTCCGGTGTTACCCGCTGGGTCATAGTTTTTCTATGATACCATAGGATGGGATATGGGGGTAGAAATGGAATAAGGAAAGTTGGTAGTAAAGATTATGCGCATGTGCGCAGCCTTAAGAGACTTGTGTGTGGAAGAGTGTTCGTGGGCAGGGGCTATAGGCTGGTCGGGTGCATGGAATGGTTGCAGGGCGGTTAAGGGTTGACGATGTTGATTGGTTGAACATGAGGCTGTGATGTTCGGGAATGTTCACATAATTAGATATTTTGTTACCCAAGTATCGAAATAAGCTAATCACATTATTTATATATTATATTTATCGTAGAATTAATTTAAATTTAATAAAATTTAATTTGAGTTATAATTTTTTAATTATTAATTTAATTACGATAGTATAAATATGTATGAAAAATAATTATATGTTTTGAATGATCACTATCTTGAAAGCGAAATATTAAGTGTAAATCATTCACTCTCCAAAATTAACACAGCCATATCCTCTAACACGTGTCCTTGTGGTAGAGAATTTAGAACAACGAACCCAAAACACTCAGAAAATGAAAAGAGAAACGAAAACAGAAAAAAGAGAGGGATCGGAAGAGTTATGATTTCGGTGTGCCAAATGAAACAAGAATTGAGGCTATTTATAGATGAAACAGACTCAATTGTTGAAAGGATCATGCGGCCGCCCTCTTCACCAGTAGGTAACATAACGTGAATGTGAGGAGAATTTTTCTCAACCTCCAAAACTTGATCAGCTTTGAAAAGTTTAGAAAAATAAAAAGAGTATAGAATTTTGATGTAATTTCTTCCCAAAAAATGCATAACCGTACGGCCCGAACCGGGACGAGATGGCCGCACGCATGTGGCTTTTCTTCCAAAAACCATACCTATCCACATTTCTCATTGCAAAGGTAATAAGTTGGTTTAATATATATAGGTGGAAATTAAGTAGTTTATGATGCCATAGCAGGAGTTGTTTCTTTCGTATATAATATTTACCAATATATTAATTTTAGATAATAGAAGTTGTTGTCTACTGTAATAGTTTATGATGGCATACCAATATATCATAACAGTAGAAATGAATAGCTCAATATCTGAATTGTATAAAAAATTGTTCTTATAAATTGACCAATTTAGTGTAATTTTCTTTCAAAATTTGAGCAAATTTAACTTCAATTCAGTTGTTTCTAGAGGTTGGTCAGTCCTTTTGCGTCATCTATGACATTTATGCCATCAATTTGATGACATGATCATGAACAAGGAACAATACCCTACACTTAAGACTATTGTGTACGATGACAACATATTTTCCTCGTACTCTAGATATGATGTTTACGGTTTTGTCGAGTCTATCTATGATATTCGGAGAGGAAATAATTATATATATATATATATATATATATATATATATATATATATATTTTTTTTTTAGGATCAATATACTTTCATTCATAGTCCTATAAATTATAAAAATTCTTATTTTTAATCTTTTTGTTAGATTTTATTAGTATTTTAAAAGTTAAAGAGTTAACGGCCACATATTTTTTGGTCAAAACATTAACCAAGTCCGATTCAATGACTATAAGTGAGATTTTTTTATAATTTATGAGATCATTAATGTGAATTTCTTGTTTATGAAATAATCTACATATAAATATCAACATAGAATATATTATCGCAATATATAAATTGATAAAATAAATTAAATAAAGCTTGAAATTAATTGGAAAGCCACATTGATGAAGAATCACGACACTTGTGGTTGTCCTAAGGCCATGATTGCCTCTCTACGTGCAGATTTTAGTCTCATTTCATGTGCACGACCACGGGTAGACTAGAAATCAATCATTCATCATGTTGTTAAAACACTAAAATACTCGCGGAAGTATAAAATAATATTAATTCCTCAACTTCTTACATCATAAATCACCTCAAGTAACTTCTTTATCTATATAGATAGAAAAATGACGGCTCTTATTAAAATATATTTATAAATTGAGAATAAATATACTCCTCATCACAAAGGTAGTTTAAATATTTCAGCTAGCTCGACTATTATCTCGAGTTTTTAGCCGACTCATCTAACTACATGCTGGCATGTTGCAATACTCATATCATTAACTCCATGAATTTAATTTAGTTTTAGATTAAATAGCTGGCTTACTAGAGATGGCTAGTTTGCGGCCCGGTTAGGCACATATCTAATGAATTAATTAAACCAAACATTAAATGATAAGTTATTATCAATTCATCAACTCCTAGAAAAAATAGATATATTAAGTAAAGCTAAAATATTAATTAAATTAAGTATGGTCACACGAGAAATTTCAACCCGAATTACATATCATATCTAACCAATTGCATGTTAAGTGTAATATATTTGCCTTCTGATTGTTATATATACAGTTAAAAGAATTTGACCAATCACATAACAAAGTACTGTAATATATTTGTTATATAATTGATTTAGTTAAGCCAAAATGAGTTTGGGTATGAATGTTATGTGGTCAAATTTTGAGTTTTTGCCTTGATTTTGTTTGCATGTAATATATAATAGTGATTTATACTAATTTTTAAGTGGTAGTCATTGTAGTGTAGGAAATAATTTATTTTCTTATAATGTGAGTTGTACAATCTTTTCCTATAAATACATGTATATAGTACCCTTTTACTTGCATAATCCTTACATTAAAACCAAGTACACAAACTTCACTTCCATACCAAAAACTAAACATGGACTCCGCAGGTAGTGTGCATGTCATCTCCAAAGAGCTGATCAAGCCATCGTCTCCGACTCCCGACCACCTTAAAACCGTCAAACTCTCAGTGCTTGATCAACTAACTCCGCCGGTTTACATTTCTCTCATCTTCTTCTACGAAGCGGATGAGTTAAAGGGCTTGGCCAGCAGCACTGATCAGGCCCAAATATGTCTCCACCTGAAACAATCCCTCTCAAAAACATTGACTTCGTTCTATCCATTAGCTGGAAAGATCGATCCTGAAAGTTTCACGGTTTTCTGTGATGACTACGGGGTTGAGTTCGTCGAAGCTCGTGCTCGCGCCCGCCTCCGAGACGTCGTGCACGAGGCCAAGCTTGACGAGTTTCACAAGTACCTTCCGGTGAATCGTCTCCGGGGCGTACATGTCGGAGAGGGCACCATTTTCACGGTGCAGATCAACTTCTTTGACTGTGGAGGGGTTGCCGTGGCGGCATGCGTGTCGCACCTAGTAGCCGACGGGTCGTCTCTGGTGGATTTCATGAACGCATGGGCAGCTACCTGTCGGGGGGAAAACCCGAAAACTGCTCCCGAATTTGGCGTGTTGGGAGGCTATTTTCCGGCACGAGACCTGTCGGACTCGAACTTCTCGCCGTCCCTCCTCATGGGGAACGCCAAGCTTGTGACGAAGAGGTTGGTGTTCGATAAGGAAAAATTGGCAGCCCTTAAAAAGGCTGCAGCTGCTGGGGACGTGAGGGATCCCACTCGGGTAGAGGCTGTCTCGGCTTTTATACTGAAGCATTTCATCGAAACCAACCCTCTGGACGCCAAGAAGAGCTTACTCGCCGGGCATATGGTGAACATAAGGTCAAGAGCAAGCCCACCTCTTGAGAACACGTTCGGCAACGGATGCTTCACTGCTGTAGCGGAATTGAGCCATCAGCACCTGTTGCCTGCTCCGGAGCTGCATGAGCTGGTGAGCAAACTGCGGAAAGCGATAAGAACGATCAACGATGAGTACATAAGAGATACGGAGAGGGAAGATCGTTATTTGAGTGATCTTGGTAGAGTTTGTGATTTGATTTCGGAGGGAGAAGCGGATGCGTTTGTTTTCAGCAGTTGGTGTAGGTTTCCCATGTACGAGGTGGACTTCGGGTGGGGGAAGCCTGTCTGGGCGTGCACCACTGCGTTGCTAGTGAGCAATCTTGCGATTCTGATGAGTACAAGAGATGGGAATGGCATAGAAGCATGGATCAACTTGCTTCCGGATCAGGTTCAATCACTTGAAAGCCAATTTAAACTCATCGGCAGCAAGAATCTTGGTTAGGCGACGCCGAACTGCAGAGGTTGTTTTTCTGTAATGTAGATGCAATGCCGTTGTTAATTTGGCAGCATTGCTTGCCATTTAGGAAGAATTTTCGAAGAGTACAATAAGTAAAACCTAGCGTGGTGTTTCACTAGCTCGTAAAGACTTGGTTTCTAATAATCAATGTATTGTGGAATCCTTGGATTTCAAAATTCAACAATTTGATGGCCGGGTGAAATTTTAGTCCGAATTCGATTTGGTCAAATTTATAATAATTATATGATAAGTACAAAATACTTGTGGTCTAATTGGTATATAGTTCAGTAAAAATTCCAAAATAAAAATTCTAAGTTTTGTCCACATAAGTAAATTCCGGCCACTTTTAAAAATTCGGTTGCTGAAGTCATACAATTGCCAAAAAAAAACTTAGGGTACTTTTTGTTATCCCTATATTTAGAGTCCTGTTTTGACACCCCTAGTATACGGGACAATAATGCAATTAAGCTTTTTTTTTAAATTACAGTCCTTCATAAATTACAGTCTGATTTTACCCAATGCGCATCTTGAATTTCAATTTGATATGTCGATTTAACTTGTATAATGATTTAATTGTGAACTCACGAGGTGTAACAAGTAGGAATTTGGCCTTTACAATTCAAGTAAACCGTGTAAGAATCACGTGCCAATTATGGAGGAAAGTTCCAACTTCCGCAACATATAGATAGAGAAGATGTATGACACAAACAACCAATCAACCTTTGACGATTCCTTATCAATGCCTTCCGGAAATAAGATTCAAAAGTTCACCAATGTAACTATCACATAACATCATTTTACTTGTAAACAATTAATAGGATTCATATGGATGATGAGGGAAGTTTCAATTCCTGGGTAATTCCGATGAGTTTGAATTGGTTTTCAAGTGATCGAAGCTGATCCGGAAGCAAGTTGATCCATGCTTCAATCCCATCCCCATCTCTTGTACTCGTCAGAATCACAAGATGGTTCACTAGCAACGCCGTGGTGCACACCCAGACCGGCTTCCCCCACCCGAAGTCCACCTCATACGTCGAAAACCTACACCAACTGCTGAAAATAAACCCAATATCCGCTTCTCCCTCTGAAACCAAGTTGCTTAATTTACCAAGATCACTCAAGTAACGATCTTCCCTCTCCGTTTCTCGTATGTACTCATCGTCGATCGTTCTTATTGCTCTCCTCAGTTTGCTCACCAGTTCCGGGAGAGGCCAAGAGTACTGATCATGGCCTAATTCTGCTGCACACAGGAAGCATCCATTGCCGAAGGCGTTCTCAAGATATGAGCTTGCTCTTGACCTTATGTTCACCATATGAGCAGCAACTAAGCTTTTCTTGGCGTCCAGGAGGTTGTTCTCTATGAAATATTTCAGTATAAAAGCCGAGACAGCCTCTACCCGAGTGGGATCCTTCACATCTGATCCGTCGGCAGTAGCTGCAGCCTGTTTAAGGGCTGCCAATTTCTCCTTATTGAACACAAATCTCTTCGTCACAAGCTTGTCGTTCCCCATGAGGAGGGACGGCGAGATGTTTGAGTCGGATAGGTCTTGTGCTGGAAAATAGCGTGCCATCACGCCAAACTCTGGAGCAGATTTTGGGTTCTCTCCCCGGCAGGTAGCTGTCCATGCATTCATGAACTCCACCAGGGATGAGGCGTCGGCTACTAGGTGGGACATGCATACTCCAATGGCAACCCCTCCACACTCAAAGAAGTTGATTTGCACCATCAAAAGCGTACCCTCACCGATGTATATGCCTCCAGGAAGCTCCACCGGCAGGTACTTCTGAAACCGGTCTAGCTCCGGTTCCTGTATAACGTCCCGGAGGCGGGCATTGGCACGAGCTTCAATGAACTCAACGCCGGTGTCATCACAACAAACCGTGACATTTTCTGGATCAATCTTTCCGGCTATGGGATAGAACAAAGTCAAAGTGTTTGAGAGGGATCGTTTCAAGTTTCGACATACTTGGGCAGGGTCAGTGCTGGTGGTCAAGCCCCTCAACTGGTCGGCTTCGTAGAAGAAGATGACAGGAACATAGACTGGAGGTGATAACTGATCAAGCAGTGATAGCTTGAGGTTTCTAAGATGGTGGGGAGTTGAAGATGATGGCTTGATCAGCTCTTTGGAGATTACCTGCACACTTCCACACCTCTCCATCTTACGTATTTAGCTCCTGATGTGTTGGTAATGTAATTGTTTGTGTGTTTGGATGAGAAGAGTGTGCAAACTAATTATAGAGGTTTACTCTCCTAGGAGTTGAATTGAGAATGTGAGAGGTGTTGGCAAAATTACACTTTTTGTCCATTGGGTTTCAATACATTTAATTCTCTTTTACGAAATTTTCAAAACAATCTCAGAATTGAAAAAAGCTTGACACATTTAATCATCTGTTTCACTGGATTGACGGGACTAAATGTGTCTGATTTTCTCAATTTGAGAACTATCGTACCATTATGTAGATAATTTGGTGTGAAAATTTATTAAATTAAAAAATAATCAGTAGTAAGTCAATTAAATATAAATAAAAAAATTTCAAAATATAAAAAATATACGTATAATTACACCAAATTAAAAAAAAATGGCATAATTATCCCTAAACTTTATTTCATGCAACAATCAAGTAGTCATGGAAATGGTTTGGTGGTTCACATTCTAAAGTCGTGGAAGTTGGGCCAGTGAAAACGAATCTAAAGTCGTGCTGAGCCCAAAAAAGAAACGTGGTTCAATAATTCTACCCGCCATTCCGGTATGGGGCGCATCACGGAATAGAATGAATCATGAAGATGTAGGGCTACCACATTAACATTGAAATTCTTAGGCTACCTAAATTAATGAAATAGCTAATTATAGCCAACTCTGTTAAAAAGTTGGTATAATTACTGAAATTCTTCTTGTGATTTTGATGTTCCTCTAACCAACTCATTTTGTTAGCCCTCATCAATTTCCATTCAATTGTTATGATAAACAGTTTAAAATGTCATTTTAAATTATAAATTATAATTTTATATATTTTTTAAAAGTTTCTAAAAGATATTTACAGCCTATTGTGTCCTATGAATTATTGATTTTACCAACTGTCAAAGAGTAAAACAAAATAGCAATGTAACGTATTAATTTCTACCTTATCGTTTAGAGATACATAATTCTTTTCTACTGAAGGGATATTTATGTTTTCTCAATCAACAAGAAAATATTCATAATTATATTAAATTTCAAAAGATTGGGATAATGGCATGAAAGAATATAAAAAGAAATTATATCTAATTATACAGACAATTACTGCTCTCGACAACAAGGACAAAATTACAGGTAGAACCCCTTGAGAGTGTGTTAATATATTATATCTTAAGGGGTGTCTGTGTAAAATTTTACTGTTGAATAGGTATACTTGTAATTATAAAAAGATTACAAATATATGTGTAATTAAATATAATCTCTACAGATCTGATTGTAATTTACCCTAAACTTAAATACAATATTAATTTGTTCCCCACTATTAAAAAAAAAAAAAAACAACTACTATATATCATATTTTGTGGCCAAAACGAACCATATCAACCTAGCTAACTTATTGCGCAACCTATGCAGAAATTTATATATATCTATACTAATATAAAAGATTTTTTCACTCATATCCTTAAATTGGTTTTATATTCTTCTTCTTTTTCTTCTTTTTGAAAATATAATGTGTTGGTTTATATATTTTATTTTTATTTATTATATATTTTTAAATATAAAAAATTATTTATTATATGCATGCAAATAGGTGTACTACAATGGCTAGTATTCTTTAAAAAAATTAAAGCATCGACACAATCCACTATATATATATATATAGAAAGTAATTCGTGTTGTAAATCATTAGGTAAAAACGACCAGCTCATTTAAAAATATTTAGAAAACAGAATTATTTAACATTGATATCTTAACATATATACCCCATTGACATGTAAATATTCTGCACATGAAGTATTGGCAATGCGATTTTTATTTGACCTGAATTTAATATTATATTAAACGATTATCTTAACTGAAAGTTTAAACAATTAGAGAGGATGATTACACAATATTAATATCTTTATCCATTCATTTATATTAAGTTTAGATGAAATAGCTGACTTACTAGAGATGGCTAGTTTGCGGCAAGGTTAGGCGCATATCTATGAATTAAACCAAACATTGAATGATGAGTTATTCTCAATGCATCGAATCCTATAAAATATAGTATTAACTCAACCAAACATTTAAATGAGTTGTTCTCGATTCAAGTCCTAGAAATATGTATTAACTCATTTGAATAATATGATTTTTTATTACGGTTAAAAATAAAAATAAAAAAATTATAATAAATATTAATTAATTATAATTGTACAATTTTTATTAACCATTATTTTTGTAAGAAAGTCATAATATTAGTTACAATTGAAAATCATGATAATTATTAATTAAGTATGGTCAAACGGAAAATTTTAATCCGAACTTTAAATTTGATAAGTGTAATATAATTTTTCTTGTAATTTTAATTTGACAGTAATAGATAATATTGATTTACATTAATTTCTAGACTAATATCATTTATATTGTAGGAAATAATTCATTTTCTTAGTGTGAGTTGTACAATCTTTTCCTATAAATACATGTATATAGTACCCTTTTGCATAGTTCATACATTAGAAGCAAGTACACAAACTTCACCTACACACCAAAAACTAAACATGGACTCCGCAGGTAGTGTGCATGTCATCTCCAAAGAGCTGATCAAGCCATCATCTCCGACTCCCGACCACCTTAAGATCCTCAACCTGTCAGTGCTCGATCAAATAACCCCGCCGGTTTACATTTCTCTCATCTTCTTCTACGAAGCGGATGAGTTAAAGGGCTTGGCCAGCAGCACTGATCAGGCCCAAATATGTCACCACCTGAAACAGTCCCTCTCAAACACTTTGACTTTGTTCTATCCATTAGCTGGAAAGATCGATCCGCAAAGTTTCACGGTTTACTGTAATGACGACGGAGTAGAGTTCTTCGAAGCTCGTGCTCGCTCCCGCCTCCAGGACGTCGTGCAGGACGCCAAACTGGAGGAGTTTGAGAAGTACCTTCCGGTGGACCCTCTCGGGGGCATACATGTCGGAGACGGAACCCTTTTCATGGTGCAGATTAACTTCTTTGACTGTGGAGGGGTTGCCGTGGCGGCATGCGTGTCGCACCTAGTAGCCGACGGGTCGTCTCTGGTGGATTTCATGAACGCATGGGCAGCTACCTGTCGGGGGGAAAACCCGAAAACTGCTCCAGAATTTGGCGTGTTGGGACGCTATTTCCCAGCCCGAGACCTGTCTGACTCGAACATCTCGCCGTCCCTCCTCATGGGGAACGACAAGCTTGTGACGAAGAGGTTTGTGTTCGACAAGGAAAAATTGGCAGCCCTTAAACAGGCTGCAGCTACTGGTGACGTGAAGGATCCCACTCGGGTAGAGGCTGTCTCGGCTTTTATACTGAAGCATTTCATCGAAACCAACCCTCTGGACGCCAAGAAGAGCTTACTCGCCGCGCATATGGTGAACATAAGGTCAAGAGCAAGCCCACCTCTTGAGAACACGTTCGGCAACGGATGCTTCACTGCTGCAGTGGAATTGAGCCATCAGCACCGGTTGCCTGTTCCGGAGCTGAATGAGCTGGTGAGCAAACTGAGGAGAGCAATCAGAACGATCGACCATGAGTACATAAGAGAAACGGAGAGGGAAGATCGGTTTTTGAGTGATCTTGGTAGATTATGTGATTTGATTTCGGAGGGAGAGGCGGAGGGGTTTCTTTTCAGTAGTTGGTGCAGGTTTCCAATGTACGAGGTGGACTTCGGGTGGGGGAAGCCTGTTTGGGTGTGCACCACTGCATTGCTAGTGAACAATCTTGTGATTCTGATGAGCACAAGAGATGGGAGTGGCATTGATGCATGGATCAACTTGCTTCCGGATCAGGTGCAATCACTTGAAAGCCAATTCAAACTCATCGGCAGCAAGAATCTTGGTTAGGCGACACCGAACTGCAGAGGTTGTTTTGCTGTAATGTAGATGCGATGCCGCTGTTAATTTGGCAGCATTGCTTTCCATTTAGGAAGAATTTTCAAAAAAGTAGAATAAGTAAAACCTAGCTAGCCATGGTGTTTCACTTTCACTAGCTAGTAGAGACTTGGTTTCGAATAATCAATGTATTGTGGAATCCTTAATTGGACTTCAAAATTCAATAATTTTATGATCTACACCAGAGAGTGACTCGCGATGGATCAGTCCAAGAAAGGAAAAATAAAATTAGTACTTTTCTAAGTTATTGTGCTTAATTACCAATTTCAATTTCAGATGACCGAAAATGCCATCCCTTGTAATTGCATAATGAAAGTTACATTTTCACAACATATAGATACGTAAGACTATTACAAGAACAACTAATCAACCTTGCACGATTCCTACAATGCCTTATATAAGTCCACGAATTTAATTATAACATCAGTTTACTTACAAACAAATTCATATGGATGATGAGAGAACTTTGAATTCCTGGGTAATTCCAATGAGTTTGAATTGGTTTTCAAGTGATTGAAGCTGATCCGGAAGCAAGTTGATCCATGCTTCAATCCCATCCCCATCTCTTGTACTCGTCAGAATCACAAGATGGTTCACTAGCAACGCAGTGGTGCACACCCACACAGGCTTCCCCCACCCGAAGTCCACCTCGTACGTGGGAAACCTACACCAGCTGCTGAAAAGAAACCCATCCGCTTCTTCCTCTAAAACCAAGTTGCATAATATACCAAGATCCCTCAAGTAACGATCTTCCCTCTCCGTTTCTCGTATGTACTCATCGTCGATCGTTCTTATTGCTCTCCTCAGTTTGCTCACCATGGCGTCCAGGAGGTTGTTCTCTATGAAATATTTCAGTATAAAAGCCGAGACAGCCTCTACCCGAGTGGGATCCTTCACATCTGATCCGTCGGCAGTAGCTGCAGCCTGTTTAAGGGCTGCCAATTTCTCCTCATCGAACACAAACCTCTTCGTCACAAGCTTGCTGTTCCCCGTAAGGAGGGACGGCGAGATGTTTGAGTCGGACAGGTCTTGTGCTGGAAAATAGCGTGCCATCACGCCAAACTCTGGAGCAGATTTTGGGTTCTCTCCCCGGCAGGTAGCTGCCCATGCATTCATGAACTCCACCAGGGATGAGGCGTCGGCTACTAGGTGGGACATGCATACTCCAATGGCAACCCCTCCACACTCAAAGAAGTTGATTTGCACCATCAAAAGGGTACCCTCACCGATGTATATGCCCTCAAGAAGCTCCACCGGCAGGTACTTCTGAAACCGGTCTAGCTCCGGTTCCTGTATAACGTCCCGGAGGCGAGCGTTGGCACGAGCTTCAATGAACTCAACGCCGGTGTCATCACAACAAACCGTGACATTTTCTGGATCAATCTTTCCGGCTATGGGATAGAAAAAAGTCAAAGTATTTGAGAGGGATTGTTTCAAGTTTCGACATAGTTGGGCAGGGTCAGTGCTGGTGGTCAAGCCTCTCAACTGGTCGGCTTCATAGAAGAAGATGACAGGAACATAGACTGGAGGTGATAACTGATCAAGCAGTGATAGCTTGAGGTTTCTAAGATGGTGGGGAGTTGAAGATGATGGCTTTATCAGCTCTTTGGAGATTACCTGCACACTTCCACACCACTCCATCTTGTTTGTGTGTTTGGATGTGGAAAGTGGAAACTATTTATAGGGAAAACATGGAGAAGTTAACTCCTTGGAAATGAATTGAGAATTTGCAAAGTGCGGGAACATGTTTGTCACACCAGGGTTCAACCCATTTATTCTTCTGTTAATTTATAAAAATTTTTATAATTACAACAGCCTTTTTCTCAAGTTTGTCATAATTTCTATTACATGCTCCTTATTTAAAAAATTACAAATTGGACTAATTATTAGTCTGTCACCATAAAAGATAGATGGAAACCTAACGAATTAAACTAGTTATTAGACGAACGTTAAAATTAGGTGGGTATTAGTAATTTTTTAAACAACGATGGAGCATTCTTAATTATACCAAACCTCAGAAAGGTCGATGTAATTTACCCAACTTTTTAAATTGATTTTAAAATTAAAAAAAAATCAACACATTTAGCCGCTCTACTTTACAGAATTTATAAGACTAAACGTATCTGATGTTTCCAATTTCTATACAATTTTGAAAATTCCATAAATCATAAAATTTAATTTATCGAGTTTTTATAATTTTGGTTCCATTTCAAGATCCCGCAAATCATAATACTAAAACCGTGGAACCTCTAATCGAGACTAAAAGTGTAATATATATATATATATAATATATCCAAAGGTGTATACCGTATACCGAGATTTCTTTAATGATTGTGATGGAGTTAGATGAATTTTAGGGCGAAGTACATCCACTTTTTCTAATGTTATGATTAATTATATAAATATTTGTATTTAAAGTTAAATTATATAAACGCACTCTGAGGAGGTGTGGGTGTGTGTAATCTGGCTACGATCTTCTACACCACATGCATGTATTACACATTGGTGTAACGTGTCGACGCACCAATGTGTGACAAACATGTGGCATATTATAAGTTGGCAATTTAACATTCAATTTAATTATATAATTAAATTTTTTGTTTATTTTCAAGATTTTCTTACCAGTACTATATAGTAAATTAAAGTAGATTTATAAAGTCACATGAGGCGTTGGATGAAACAGAAAAAATTCAATAAGAAAAGAGAAGAAGATCGATTTATTACTGATTTATTATAAATAAAATAATTTATATTTGTTTTTAATTGTCTTAACACTGACTTATTACATATTTAAAAAAAAAAATCTTTTTGTATAAAACTACTTTTTACATGCAACGAGAAGGTAAGTCGCTACCCTTTCAAAGATAATGTGGTCAGAAAATATTTATTAAATCTGCAATATAAATAGATTTTAAATCAATCAAAAATAAACATGAATTCTCATTCAATTTGGCTAATACCAACAAATTTTAACTAACAGATGGATTTATCTATTTCACGCAACATTCAAAGACTTATGGAAATAGTGGTTCACATTCTAAAGTCGTGAAAGTTAGGCAAGCGTAGACATTCTGAGGTGGTGCTGCACCCGATCAATAAACGTGTTTCATAAACTCTACCTGCCATTTTGGGTACGGAATAGAATGAATCATGAACATGAAAAAGGCAACCACATTAACATAAAAATCTTCATGCTACCTATTCCGTTAGCCCCATCAGTTTTCATTTAATTTTTGTGATGAACTATTTAAAACATCTATTTGAATTAAAATTATAATTTTATATATTTGTTAATAATTTGTAAAAGATCTTTACGTCCAATGATTTATTTAATACTGTTCCAACTGTCAAATTCTTTTGAATATTTTTTTTTTTTAAATCAGCAGTGATAGTGTATTAATTTCTACATCACTGCTTAGGGATATATAATTATTTTCATTTCAAGAGATATTTATTAAAGAAATATTTGTAAGTATATCAAATTTTAATTAAAGATAGCTATAGAGAAAATTGGATATATTTAACTGGTTTGTTCATGATTATAACAAGATATTATATGAACAACTAAAGTGCCATTTATATAGTCGAAATATTATATACAATTAATATTAAAAATTACAATCACCCCTCTGAAATTATATCTAATTACAGAGACAATTAATACATATTATACCTTAGGGGGTGTTTGTGTAAAATTTTACTATTGAATATATAGGTTTTAATAACCGGGAATATTTGCTCTAAGAATGAAATGGAAAATACAATATTACTTAATATTGCAAAAATTAAAACAGCTTTAAAAATGAAACAAGAAATACAAAATTTATTTATATAAATTAATTATTTTATTTTCCTAAATTATAAAATTCTCTCTTAATTTTTTAATTTTGTACTCAGTAGCATTTGGAAAGAGAACTCCACAGCAGCGAATGTTTAATTTATACGGGTGTTTGTAGAAATGCCACAGAGGAAACAGTTATATATCCTTCAACTTCAAACCACTTCAGATTTTGCAGGTATAGAACAGCAGTAAACGTTCTTCACATCTCAAAGAATAATCAATGAGTTGAACAAACACTATGAGCCTATCTATTGCCCTGAAAAAAGATGCAAGCCATGAGAAAACAAAGAATTTTTTACCTCTTCGGCTGCCTAAGCTGCAGATTTGGGGATTCTGTACTGTTTCTTGAGGAACTGAGAAGCCTCTGAATCACTCCTGTGACAGAGAATCCTTATAAGGGTCTTTGCGTCGGCACCCAATTTACTCCCCCCACCTTGCATTTCCATCTCACTTGCAGATTTCAAGTCCTCGATCAGTTCTCGTGTCTGCAGTCCATCACAAGCCAAGAATGTGAACTTTAGTGTCAGTCGACTCAAGTGTCACTCTGAAGGACCAGCTGCTAAAAGAAATGGCAATAACTCGAGTAGAATGACTTGTATCATACAAGATAAAATCAGTATTTCAATCTATGATAGCATCATGCTTTGACATAATGTTCACATCCCATGTGAGTGGTATCCTTAGATTATATGTAATGGTGTCTGCATTTTAGTTTATGACATCATCATATCATGATCTAATAGTTCAGGACCCGTGCAGATTACTAGGCACACGAGCAGCATGTGATTATCCAGCCAGTATGTCAACGATTAGTGTTACAAGACCTCGGGGTACCCCAAGAATCCATGCTGACATATCATACAGGTATAAGTATTATTTACACCCATGTCATATAAACTGAAGTTATAAACTAATTAAATAGGTTGGTGATCTCCAATGGACTAGGGAGCTTATTATAATACTAACCTCATAGCCGTGCAACTTTATCACCTGCCGAAGACGTGCTACTTGGTTTTCGACCACTCCGCGAGGGAGTCCATCTCCACCAGAGATAAAGAACTCCTATAATCACGGATATATTAGTATAATGAAATCCAAGTTACTCATCATTCTTATTAGTTGATAATGATGGAAGCAAACAAGTAAGCAGACACATGATGAATATGGATAAAGGAAATCAAGTATTGGCACTCAGGATATACCTTTAAAACCTCCAAGTCTTCTTCTAGTAGCTTAGCATCAGCTGGAGTGAACATACGCGATGGACCTCCGTCTAGTATAACACGGATTAAGCCATCCTAGAATATACAAGATGACATTAAAGAACAATAACACCACTACTTTTAAGTATTCTGACAAGTTAAAACGAGCATGACAGTGACAAACCAGGGATGCTTGAAGGAGACCCGTTACGACACGATCACGAAGTGGCTCAACTATGATATCACACAACTGATTGAGTACCTGCAGTCATTGTCAAGAAAATCAATATACTAGCTCCAGAAAACATTCTTATGTTCTTTGTGATACAATTGAGTTTAAGAAACTGCAGCAGGTCGGGTTATCTGGAATAGGCTGAATCGGTGCTTACACTTTCTACATTCTGAGTGTGTTACCATCCTAAAGAGGATAAACATGGAGCCCAAGCATTCATAGATTGTATGGTTAGGCGTTGGAGTTATGTTGTTGCATACAAGAAGTACTAGTGTCAGGAATCATTATTGGCCAGGTAAGAAACAAACACAATACTAAAAAGGGCTTTTTCCTGTACAATAAATCATTAAACTGACAATAAACAAAATTGTTCTATCTTAATTTCGAACAAGAATAGATCTTACCAGATCAAGAGGCTCAACCAGAGTTTCCAACCTAGACTGAGCAACACTTGGCTTATAGAGACCATCGATGAATGGCTCTCTCAAATCCCAAAAAATTGTTTTAGTTCCTATAAATAAAACCAGAAATCATAAGCTTGAATGCAAGCTTGAACAGATAAAATCCCAATCCCAATAACACGTACCAGTAAATTCACATATTTGATCAATAGCTGCATTTATATCTTTTCTACTTCCGTCGAAACTGTCCTTTCGAATGGAATTTCTGGAGCTATCTTCCATGCTCCTCTCTGCACACAGGATCAGCATGAACAAACCTTCTTTAATTGCAATCATTGCTAATCTTGCAGTGTTTACTTGAGATTCCTACAGCTGCCTCAGCCAATAGTTCAGAGTTGCTGTATTGAGAATTTTCAGATACTAGAGTGCTAGAGCGACTACACATTATCTTAGATGAGACTGACAAAGAACCATCATACATGAACGTACATACTACATACAATAAGTTGTTTAGTTATTTGAAGAGATGTAGGACTTGAGGAAGACAATGACACGAGAGCGAGCTGCTGAGAATTAAACAATAAGGAGCTAGCAGCGGAAAGTCAATCAAACAAATTCAAAGGGGTGGGATAACATAAACCAAGTCCTCAAGAATGTATATATTACGTATGGACAGCTGATTTCCTATTAGGCGACCAGTGTGCTTTTATTGTAGTACTAGAAGAGCCTGATTTCCATCTCCAACCCAAAACAAGCAACACATGAAACTTCAAAACTAGGGTATGCCATGATATTTAGAGCTGAATTCTAACAATTATTTACGACAAAACAGTAGAAAATATTATCAAAGAAATAACATGCACATTTACTTCTAACTCAGTTCACTTCACTTGAAAAGTGCAAGTATGCATTAATTACCCATAGGATGACCATGACGCTTCTGATTCCATCGCTCCAAAATGCTATCTTCCAATTTATTCAGCTGGCTAATCGCATACTACGGTTAACCAAATGCTTGCATTAGTGTTAATCAGGAAATGCGACCAAATATAGCAAGAGTAATATAGAATCAAGCACCGCTATTGATGAAGAAAGAATGCAAAAGAAGATATTAGAGGGTCCCAGCCAAATACTTCAGAAGAAACCAGAGCAGAAGAAGAGATCACTGGGAACTATTTCAAGAAATTCTTGGTCAAACGTATCAAAGCTTTGATTCCATATAGCAATCAGTAGAAAATCATGGGACAAGCAATTATATGCACAATTACCCTTTTCATACGTAAAAGGTGAACTGGTAAATCTGACAAGGCACTCTGCCCAAAGTGGTGTGCCATTTGTAGAACTAATAAGGGGAACGATAGCCATCTTCTTGGACTGTCCTTTATGTGAAGGTATTTTGGGAAAGACTTTAATTTATTAAAAGGAGCAGTTCGACTTGCCTTTCATTTCATAGATGAGATCTTGTTGATGTTTTCGAAGGGTCCATGGAAATAAAGAAGCTAAGATGTTGCGAAATGACTTGTGGGTCTAGGCGTATCATGTAATGGTATCTATGGTGACTAAAACTTGGCTAATAGTTGCATTTGGCAGGGGTCAACCTTTCTTAGACCTTTAGATAGATTGGCAAGCAGCTTTTACTTGATTTCTTCTAAATATCGATGTTTATCCTCCTCCATTCCATCTCTCTTTTCAACTTGATAAAAATCCATGTTCGATTCAAATGAATGAACTAAATCCTACCTTGACCTCAGCTATTCACAGTCTTTCTGAATACTCACATCTGAACGTTTCTTCATTAATCTTAATGAACTCACTCCTAACATATAATAACCTGTTTTTTGACCAAACCAAAACACCAAGGAACATCCTACTATCACAAGTCACCATGGGTTCTTCACACTGAAAGGAAGAGAATTTTCATATCAAGATATTTAATACATATATCCTTTTGCCTCTTGATCTTTTGAAAGAAGAGATCTATTTATCAGCTCTGTTGATCACCAAGAACTTTGAAACAAGAAAACAATCACAAATTGGAGCTAAGAAAACAATCATATATAGGAAAATATAATCTTGGTTTAGAAAGGCCACGGACCAAATATAGAAAGAAAAAGGTGACAGGTACACAAAGGTGAAAAATAATGTAGCTTGAACTCACATAAAGGGTATTTAACTGAACGCAAAGCGTCGGTGTCGTCAAAACATTGATGTCATTCGACTTTCTAACTTCAGGCAGCCTTGCATCTGTTAGTTCCTTCTTGACAAAAGCTTTAATTCCGCTTTCTCTCCTGTACCGTGTAAGGGTGGGCACAGGTGGAATTATGTCTTCCTTGTCAGCTGCAGGATTAGTACACAAGAATAGAAACTTGAAGGACAAGTAATTGAGTCTTAAGTGTAAAGTAACGTAACCAAGATCTCCACACAATCAAAGACATGGCAGAACTTGAGTGGGAAATCACATGAAGCACTCCATCTTGTAGAAATATAAACAACAAACATATGTTGACAAATCAACTGCAAGCAAGAATCTCACATAAACAACTGAATAGCTCAAAGGGTAAGCAAGTCCAAGTTGAAATGCCATGAACATAAAATTTAAATATTACATTAGTTCACCGAGCTCATTATCTACCAGATGGAGAATAAGGAATTCGAGTTACAAGCTACAAACAGATACCGTAGAAATACTGCACTAATCTTGCAATTATACCATTTATTTTCTCCCATTATAACCCCTTTAGCCTCAATCAAAGACTGGATCAAATTGATTTTGCATGTATCGTATAATACTGCTCAGGAGAAAAGGAAGATGTTTCAGAACTTTGGAGGTTAAACCCATTTATTTTTCTGAACATTTTATAACAACTCAAACAACTGTTTATTTCATACACAGCTTTCACGAACACATTCAAGTTCAAACATATAGAAAATGAAACAACATTTGGCATTAAATAAAAGATGAATATAGTACCTAGACTGTCAAGAACATGCTTCGTATATACTTGGAATGCATTATCAATGCCACGAAAGAGGCTACTCAGCTCCCCTGGCCTCATTGGAACTTTAAGAGCAAAGAATTGATCAACCGTCTGCGAAGAAAAATGAAAGATTGGCCCCATTCAGCTTTATCATCACATGATAGCATCACTGAAATTTGACAGTTATAGTTACTAAAAATGTGGAAAAACTACATATAAACTTTCTACTTTTCCTGCTTGTTTTCGATTAACATCTATACCATTGGGGCATTGGGGCACTGCTAAATCACTGCATAACATCTATAGCATTGGGGCCAAATATGTCATCAAAAGCTATCTGAATGAATAGTTGGGATAATTTTCAGGTGATTTTGTCAATGTTGTAATTATATTCATACTTCTAAGAGTTCCTAACTTCACAAAGAAAAATTATACTGTTGAAGAAAGAAACTGAAGAAAATAATCTCATGAGGCTACCCCTTCTTTGCATCTTTTAATGGGATTACACATCTTACTAAAAGGCATCTTGCTGACACAATAGAGAAAATGTCATTATATCAACAACCTCAAATATTTTGAGCCCGTGGGCCATGACAGATCTTTATTTAGCACTATTCAAAATATCTCTTGTTTGAAATTTGAACCTAGCCATAAAACAATATTTGGCTTAAGGCAATTATCAAAATAACTTGTTTAATATTGGGTAATTATTATGTCAACATGAAGCTATCCTTAATCAGAGCGCCTCAGCAATAACTTCTCTCCTTTTGCAGAGTTCCTATATCGCAAGAGAAATTCTGTTTTTCAACAGTCACTTAAAAGAGGGGGAATTTCGCCTCTTGCCATCAACTTTTCTACCACCACACTCAATTCAAAGCACAACAAGATTCTTCATGAACAGAGAAATACTCAAAACAAAACATGGTGGTAAAAAACTATGAAATGGCCCGAAAAATAGTAGAAATAGGAGATGATTTAAGGAAATAATCTGAAAAGGCAAGCCCAAGTTAACTAAGAGTACTGTAATATGCGAACCTCCTCAACAATCCTGTAGACCTCAACGATTGAACTTCCATGCCTTTGCTGAGCTGAGACTGGGGACCAATTCTGAAAGCAAGTGCTAAGCATTACTTGCACACAACAGAGGAAATAAAGAAACTTGTAGAATAATGACATCCCGAGGTTAAATAAAATTACGAAAGAAACAGTAAGATCATCCAGCTGTCCAGCAAAAGACTGGAAACTAAGTGCTCCAGAAGACTATTTAGTATCCAAATAAATCAGCACCATTGCTATTTATCATATAACCTGTTAAATGTTCTGATCATCCAAGACAACCATGCATTTTATCGAGAAAAATATTATTTTTACCTATAATACTCGATTTAAATTTCAACTTGTTACTCTTAGCAGCCTTATGCATCAGAGACAGAATTGGCTATTGTCGTCGTATTTCCACATAAAATATGCAGCGAACATGATTTTTCTAATATAATCCCAGATACTTAAGACCTTGATTTGGTTAATACATATTTTTAGTTAACTGTGAAAATAATGTGTAGGCACTACTACATATGGGAAACTGAAAAGAACAAACCACTCTTATACTTACAATAGTAAACAACTTAACTAGGAGATTATACATCACATGTTTGCAACTGGATAGATTAAGGAAGCATCTCTTAGTTTAAACTAGATACAAAAAAACATCGTTAAATAGAAACACTAGGAGAAAGGTAAATACAATGTTAGAAATTCAACTGCAAGTCACACGCTGTGTGATTAAGGCACATCAACATTTTTTTTGTCAACGGACAAATATCAATGCATAACCAGATTCACCTGCTAGCATAGATATCTAACCTCAGAATGGACAGTTGCTACAGATAAAGAATATTAAAACTTCTAATTTCCAGGTTGACACAATTCATTTAAAAGCAATATGGAGAGAGAAATCCATCAATTTTACATTGCTCAGTATTTGTATCCCTTCTTTATTACTAGTGAGTGACAAAATAGTGAATGATCATTACCTCTTGTTGAATAACACGTTCAACCCAAGCTGAGATTCTTGCAAGTTGCGCATTCACCCAACGCAGCACCAATGTTCCAGATATGGTCTCAATCTGAATAATAAAAATAGTATATGTCAAATATTCCACTAAAGAACTCATTTTGGTTCCAAAATGATAAGATTAAATATTAAAAGTTCACTACAAAAACGCATAAGATGAGAAATAAAGTTGTTTACCAGAGAGAATGTAAAATGTTTCTCTAAAAACCTCGTTATTAGGGAAAAAGGGTAACTTACACATGGAAACAGTTGATATTAACTAGTCATTGAGATAAGAAGTAATAATAGAAGCATATCTTTGCTTGTGGAAACGAAATTACCATCGCAATTTAGTTTATCAATTAAATCCATTTATTTTATTTAAAACCTTGAATTCTTTATTTAGTAGTCAATTTATCAATCGAAATAATTATCATGAAATATGTGCAGTTAAACTAGTTGATCTAGGAACAAGTATTATTCTGTAGTCTCTGCCTACTTCAGCTCATAGAAAATGAAGCAATAATTCCCACTTGTAACTCAATTCCATCAAAACTAAGTGTTGCCTATATCCTTTCCTGCAACATTGGTGTACGCTTCCAGCTATAACTTAAGAAAAGCAAATCAAGTCACCTTTTAAGTTGGCACTTTATCCATCTTAAAAGCTTCTCCAGGAAATCTTATCATTATTTTGTAACTATTCATTGCCAAGCCTTGTTTAATTCCTTTCTTCCCTGTTTCAGTCTTTCTCTTTTTCATCTTCCTTTTTTAATTTTTTTGTTAGAATTCTCTCCAGGACAAGAACAGACTTTGGAGGTCCTCAATGCGCTCAGATCAGAATCCATAGCAAAGATTCCTCAAACACATTTAGTAGAGCATCAACATCTACTGTTGAGTCATTCCTTCCAATAAGCTGAAGACTGGCAGACTAAGGATCAAGGAGAATGACATTTTTCTGTTGTAGATGCATCGTATTATACTGAAATTCTCATGGTCCTCTCCATAAATCTAGAAATACCAAGCTACAGCTTTTACCACAATTTTGTACTCCAAACCACAATAACCATCCAAATGTATCATCACCACTATGTAATCTTATATATTCAGCCCAAAATTTACATCAGCATACCTCAGCTATAGTGCAGAAAATTATTTGATTGGCATAATCTTCTCCAAAGACTAGGAGGCAAATGAATACTTTAAAGGCAACCCCTCACCTTGTACAAATTTAGTTTCTTAAGGTAAGCCTCTGCAGTGCCCTCTTGACAGGTAGATGTGATGACAGCAACTAAATTTTGCTCAAGACTATCAGCAGCCGGAAACACAGATACTACATCCTCCGTAAGATGTTCAGCACTATCAACAAATGGTTTCTGAAGAAATCAAAATAGTTAGAATAAAATGTTGCTTACCATGGTGAATAACGGTCAAAGGTGCAAGCTTACCAGTTTCATGCCATAAAGCTTGTGTATAAGAGATGCTGAAACAGCACTTGCATTCCGATGCCGCAGGGTTAATATGGGTAAATACATGGTTGTATCTTTTCTCAAAAGCTTCCTTGTCTGCTCAGCAAGTAATGCCAAGGGATGTTCATTTGTTGTGTCAGATAATGCTTCAACTTCCTGTATAATCTGTAAAGAAGGAAATCAAGATAAAGTAAGGAACTTCCTCCTATTTCAATGTATGGAATAGCAACTTTCTGGTAGTACAGTCAGAATGACTTAAGCAACACATAAGATCACGGAAACAACCAAACTCAGTGGGGGGTTCAGATTGAACAATTACAATGGGCAGTACAACTAAATAAAACATGAATCACAGCTTCCAGGATTAGGCCTTCTAACCTGTCCGTCAATGCAAATGTTTGTGGTAAACAACAAAATGCTACTATTTTCTAGGAATTAGATGGTAGTGATCAGGTTAAGGTGATTGTTGAAGCTGGACATAAAGCTAGATGTCAAAACGACAGTAAGATCATCTGGATACATCAAGATACTTCCTAGACATTGATTAGTAAGGATGTCACGAATAATTAAAAAGAACACATTACTTCAGTCAGGTGAAACAGGATACTAAAGCTGTCCATCAATGCTTTGATGACATGGAGATTAACGACACTAGCAATTTAGATTTAATAAAGCCAGAAGATCAGGAAGTCCAGGAAATAGTGCATCAGATAGTGAAAGGACAGCAAAGCATGTTTCCTCATTAGTTCATCAAGCCCCTCTCTCTCTCTCCCTAATCCCTATGTATCATATCTGTATGGCTTACCATTCAGCATATTTAGCATTATCTGCATAAACAAGACTTGCAGATCTCAGGAGTATATGGATACATTATATGCAAACCATATTTGTCAAAAAGGAAAGTTAATTACTTGTCAAACCTAGTCTTTGCTTTATATAGGTTTGCCAAGAACTGTTTAGCATTATCCATTTCACTTGAGCATCAAAGAAAAGTGCCACCAGAATATAATTAACTAGCCCTAATACAATTCAATCACCAATCTTCTTTCGTCCATCAATTGTAAGATCTTAGAATTATCCATGGCAAACTTCAGCACAAGAATTACCTAATATCAGCAATCAAACTAACAGAGAGTTCAAAATCAAACAATAATTAGCAGAATTGGATTAAACTACTTACTCTGGCAAATGCATGTTTAATTGAAGATGACACATACATCTCTATTTGCTCCGCATCTGTGAGAGGTGCAGCCTGCATTGGCTGCAAGCAATAACTAACGTTTTAGCTTTAATATTGTTGTTAGGCTCATTTAGACTGTAATGAATCAGTCACATGCATGAATACATGGTGTTCATCGACAAGTTTTCATATTAATACTTTATCATTTTTGTTTCACTTCATAGACTTACTCTCTTTTGACTTCCCTCCCACTACAAGGAAAATTAACTGAAGCACCCATCATATTAGTATGTGAAATCTGGGACTCAAATTAGGGGCAAATGGGTAAGGAAAAAGAGACATTGAGCACGAAGCCATTTTTTCCAAATTTTTAGCACATTGCAATCAGGCAGAGAAAAACTGGAAAATCTGTCAATATAAAACATCAACTTGAAGATTTCCAAGGCCAGAACAAAACAAAGGAGATTAACCAAGGAAAACCATAATACCAACTCAGGTTCTTCAAGAAGAAGCCTCCGACCAACCATGGCAACAACTACTGAATTCTCCATCAGTTTTGATCCCTAAAGAGAACAAGAGAAGCAAGTAAAGCAATTAAATACAGAGATATATGATCTCCCAGAGTTCCTTGTCTGAAAAAATTTCACTCATGATTCATGATAAGTAATATCACTGAAAAGGAATAACCATCAGCGAATTACATAGGGACTACGAATTGACATTTAGCTGAAATTTTAACAATCAAGGATGTAAGACAGATCAACTACTAAAATGGGAAGTAAAGGTTCTTGTGTATTTCTCAACACACTGCAGATTAAATGCATCTACAATTCTGAACTTTTCCTATGGTGTGAATGACTTACACTCACAAGTGTTTTATAGATTAAACTTTGAGTATTTGGATAGATCAAGTCAAAGCATCAAGAGAAATAAAGGATGTACAAGACATACAGTAATCTTTTGGGAAGTATTTCCAATATCCCATTTTCTTGGTTTCCACTCCAGATATCACTTTGCATACATACAATTGAAATGGAGAATTAGCGAGGGTAGGTTTCAATGTTATCGAGAGAGAAACATCCTAATCAGATCACAGCGTAAGAACAATAGTGGAGTACCAAGAAGAAAACATGTTTATCCCAATAATGTCAGTTAGATGACCTATATCTCAGCCGTCAGTCACTCAATTATGAAATCTCAATTTTAAAACCATCAAGAGCAAAATTATTGTATTGTATATTCTAAAAAGAATTGACAGCCTATCTTTTTCAGGGGAAAAAAAGATAGGACATGAGGCAACAACATAACCAAGTAGAAAATGCCCTTTTTCATTGAGTT
The DNA here is from genome assembly GCA_034509725.1 of Sesamum angolense. NCBI lineage: Eukaryota > Viridiplantae > Streptophyta > Magnoliopsida > Lamiales > Pedaliaceae > Sesamum > Sesamum angolense. The sequence continues at coordinate 14,903,390 of JACGWL010000001.1, read as the reverse complement.
AACTAAACTGCCGTTTTCCGAACACGAGTAAAATATAGCTGAAAAAGCACATAAGGTTAATGATTTCGTGTCAAAAAACAAAAAAACAAAAAAATCAGAGCCAGATAGTTATGCTAACTTAAATCAAAGACACCAGTTAAGAAGAATCTGATTTCCCTTCAATTCAACTTAGCAGTTTCTTAAGCTATGAAGATAAAGTCTGGTGGCCAGGTAAGCTTGAAGATTCATAGTTGAGGTACTGGACTAAGGTTAAAAAATTTGACTCCTAAGGAGATTTAGTCATCATTTTTAAACCTTGAAAGAAGTCCTAGTAAGGAAATGGTATCAAGGGAAAACAAATTTCTTACAGTCGGCCTCCACTTGAAGATAATTGGATCTTAAATAAAATTAAATGATAGCAATAAAAAATATGCACAAATGATGTAAAAATTAACATAATTCATGTCTACTGTCTACAATCAATCAACTTAAAAATAAATGCTAAAATTCATTTGAAAGACCTCAGCAAAATGAAGATGGTAATCTGTCAGCCGTGCATCAGCCCATTTTTGAATAGGCAATAGGAATGACTGCAAGAAAGTTAACTCCTGAAATCCCTTCTCACTCTGAACTCTGCAACTCAAGCTTTTCAAGTGCAACCTTTCCTGTGGGCCCCGCTGCTCCTTTAAAGGTATTCTCTTCAACTGGTCAATAGCATGTTGCAGGATATCTTGTTCACCAGTCATGACAAACTGTAATGCATATAGATGGTCGTGGTTAAACTTTAATACATATATAGGAACGTGGCCAATTAGATAGCAAAAAGTAATTTTTAACTACATAACACACACGGTCAGGAGCCCACATGATCTGAATGCTACCAAGCTTGGAGTATAGCATATGAAAGTATTGACATGCACAGATAATTGCATACTTCCACCCATCCTATTTTCAATTTATCTAGTTTGACCACAAAATTTTAGAAGATTGAAAAAGTAAATTTTGCTTATGTTTACATTATTGCACTCAAAAGTAGAGGCAGAAAGTTAGTTGTGTGACATTATTACTTAAACTGAGAGGCAGATCTAGAATAGAGTTCCATGTTATGGGAGAAAGTATTATTCTGGGACATTCTAAAAACAAACTGGGAGAGATAAATTTGGTAAGTAATTTTTATAAGTTATAACAAAATGTGCAATACAGCGCAAAACAGCAACAAATGCAAAATGCAGAACTTTCCATTTCTCCCAATCTTTATGAGTACTTACATTATTGACCTCAGCAAAAAGGACCAAGTTGTAAAGAACCTTAGCAAATTAATCTCAGACTTACCTTCTAATCAACTATTAGTCTTTTGTGAGCAAGTTTAGTTTTACAAATTGATAGTACAGAGATCGAATTTTTCTGATACAGGTGGATAATGCAGGGTTTATGCATCCAGTACATTGGATAAACGTCACCACCTTTCAACAAGATATGACAGCTTTGTATGTAGAAGTATATAAGTAAAATGACTGGGAGCAAGCATCAGATGCAACTGGTATTTTTTTTATATGGAGCCGTAGCTTCTTACTTATCGATTTAAGCAGTTCGCTTAAATTAATTTTTTATCAGTGTGACCATTTTCTTAATGAATTAATCTAGATATACCTGTCGCTTGACACCTGAAAATTCTGTATTTACATGATCTTTGTTTTATATATCATCTTTACTCTGTTCAACTGTATATTGTCACTTGCTGATTTTATAGTTCAATTAAATTGTTTTTCCAAATGAGTTCATCTTATTTACTTGGTTTTTTTAATTATCAACAGAGATTAATCACAGTAGAGTAAATTAATTTCAATGAGAAACTTTCTGAAAATAAAATATGAAGTAAACTTCAGAATTTAATCCATTGACTAACAATGTCAACCTAGACAAACAATTGGAAACCAAATGACACACATTTATGTCATGCCCAGGTCACAAGCCCACGACATGGTATGGACTGGTGCTTATGGATCATGAATTTGTTGGCTAAGCTGCTCTGCCCCAAAGGCCAAGGACTGGTGCTTATGAATCATGCATACACATTACTTTCACTAGTGAAATGTGGGACAAAGTATCTCATCATTATGTGATCTTATTTAATGCAAAATTTGGTATTATACATTCTCAGTAATACTCATCTAACAACTGACATTGATTACTGTGTTCATATCCACATGTAGATGTTTGAGGACTAGCGAAATAAATGGGTCATACAAGAATATTGATGCATAAAGTCCTGAGATTGAGGAATCAGGAGCATCCCACAAGCTTCTGTAAAAATATTCATCAATAAAAGTAGAGACCAGAAGCTATTGTATTATCTAGTAATCCATATTAATTCTTTCCCAGTTCTATTCTTGTGTAAAACCTCAAACCAAGAGCAAGCCTAAGAGTTCACTCATGGTTGATGCACCTGTCACATTAATCATACCAATAATGAAACATAACTTTGCAGTGCTGCGGGCTGCTGATGCAAGATTTGTTACAGCATAAATACACCCTGCAGCCTAGCCAACCCTCATTGGTTCTATTACTTTATTCATGTACAAGCCTCAAGCAATAACACGGGATATCCAGTTAGAAGTGCTCAAGTAATAACATAGCAATAACATGACATATCATCTTTCTATAAGAAAGTCAAAGCATAAAGAAGAATTGAGTGCAAGTCAAACAACTTCGAATAAACCATGAAAAAAACTTGGAATTAGTTTCGTATTTTCTTTCTCGCATTTCAAACTAACTTGTAACTTACAGTTCCCCTACATCATATACTTAGCTCACTATAGAAGTGAACTTACTGCATTCTGAAACTTGTGGCCAAATAAGGCGATTCCAAATTCAAATATTTATAGTGTGCAATCATCACTGAGAGACCTACCTAACAACAAAGTGACTGCTCATCTTTAATGCATTTTCCAGTCACATCACTAACATGTATCCTCTTCCTTGAAATCAGTGTGACCCACCTTAGAGGTCCTCCACCCATCATCTAACAAAGTTTTCAACTTCCATTGAATTAGGAAATTCCATATATCAAATTCATTATACTTGTAGCGGTGATTAATGGAATCCACCACTCACTCCCTGTCAGAAACACTAATTTGCGGCAGTTTTTAGATTTTTAATCACTTTCAATTCTAGATCGGAGAGCACATGAAGATGTTTCAAAATATTACTTTCTTACTACGATTTCTTCCTTTCTTTTGGATTTGTTTATTTTCCTGATAGATCTTTATGAAACATTTTATGATTAATTCAATGGTTTTCTTTTCTATGAGTAGCTAATCCCATCATCCTAAGATATAGTCACTATAATTTCTTTGATTAATTAAAAGCCCATGATTGATGGAAAAATATGTTTTATGCTATTTGGTGGCTCTGATTTTCATACATGGAAGTAATTGGACATCTACATGTCTAAGGTGTTAAACGATGAAACAAAAACTGAAGTTTAACAGTAGCTTGCAGAAGTACTAAACTGTGATGGTTTAATTACACATAAACACATACCAGTGTAAGCTATCAATAAATGTAAGGGAGCCACATGTGTCTTAGAAGATTTGATCATTGTATTAAATCTGAATTTGTTCATTCAATCTAGCTCCATATTCGTTAAGTGAATTTAATTGGATATTGTTCCCACGTGGGAACAATATCCAATTCACCTGTTGTCTGCTAAAAGACTCGTACAGTTGTGGCAGACTTAATCACAATAATGTGACAAAAGAATGAGATGAGAAGAAGGAAAAGAAAACCAAAACAGATGGCTGGATAGACTCTCTGTCTAAGAGAGAAAAGAGAGAGTGTGCATAGCCATCATCCATCGATTTGATCTGGAAATTCATGCATTTACAAAGCAAATTATTCTAATAATTCCTGAAAATTTCTTCAGTGTAATACCTGCCGGAATAACACCCACGCGTAGCAAGTGTAATGGATAGTTTCTGTGATTCCTAAAATACGCCAGGTTGACTTGAAAAGCTCCAACATTTCTTCGATTTCCTGCCATAACGAAGTTGTGTTATTTAGAAGGACGAAATAATCATGAGATTGTACATTTCAGGCAACTGATCCCTTTTCCCAAGAAAGAATGAAATAATAGGTAATATGCTCTCTTTAAAAGTCCGTCAAAGTTGCAGAAGCACCAAAAGTCCACCAATTTTCTCTTCTAAAAAAATTTTTAAAAAAATGACTGAATTCAGCTTCAACACTCCAGGATAGATTTTCTGCATATTCAGCATTATTATACATCACAAATTGTTACAGAAAAACAGAAAATATTTCAGTAACCTCTGTAAGTTTGCCCTCATCCAGAACATCAAAGACACTGAGCAGTAGTTTCTCATACAATCTGACATTCAGGTGATAACCATCTGCCCAGTGGCATATTTCACCAGTTAAATCACCTCTTGCGGGCCTCTCTGCAAGTGGGATAGCAATATCCCTCAGAGACCTCAAACATTCTGTCCGTTGAAGATCACCGGTAGCTGATGGAAGAGACTGAAAAAATAAACATAATTTTGGAGTGAGATACAAAAGGAAACCTGCAAACTGCCTATACAGCAACTCTAATCAGTATAAAGGACATCTCTGAATATCAGAAGGCATCTGATAATAAAGTAATCTGGTATTAGTGATTAAAAAACTAATCAGAATTACCTGTTAACCTAATGGAATATCACATGAACAGGACATATCTAAATGAAGTTAACAAAAGCAAATGAAACCTTAAAAACAGAGAGAAGAGAATTGGAATAAGAAACACAGATGATTTATACTGTTTAGTCGAATCAACACTGCAAACGACCATGACTCATTACTTTCAGGAGACAATAAGCAGATTCATATAGATGAACCTGCATCGGACAGGATACACTCAGAAGCTAATAAGTTTGCAGATGGATGAGTTAGTTGAGAAAGGTTAAGTAAGGACACTGCCTGTGGTGAAAGTACAGATGACGACCACAGATAAAGACAACCAAGTTTCTCAGAAATGAAGATGTGCATAACCAAGTTCAAAAAAATCATAAAAAGGATGCCAGATAAAAGTCAATATCCAGGAAGAATGAAGTTAAAAGTATTCGGACACACCTCAGACTCTTCAATCTTTGCCAGGAGAATCCTCAAATCACTTGCTTTTCTCCCAGATTCTCCAAATCCAACAACAGGATGATTTACAAGCCCTTCCTCCAACATATTTAACTGGACTGACACCAAATGAAAAGAGTATTTAAAAAGAGGTAATAAAAGGTAAGTTAAATTAATGAATATCAACATAATCTTTGCTTTGACAAAAATCTTAACAGCTGCACACACTCCTCACCCTCACAAGAGGAAGAGAAAATCTCAAACCTTCAAAACACCCGACCCCAAAGAAAACTATGGGGAGAAAAAAACAAAGCAAGAAAAAAGAAGATAAAATGGTCAGGGAGGGCGGTTGACAGAGAGAGAGCCAGAGAGGTATAGGGATATGATTTTACAAAAGAAAGTGGAGACAGAAAGCTCACTTGTCTCTTCTGCCATTTTATATATGACTTCTTGTCTGAGAATTCTGTTCGTGATATGCAACATAATAATTCCAATGGGATCAACAGAGTATCCATCCTTTTTCCAACTTTTCCGACCATGGCGCTGAGAAGTGCCCGTCTTGTTCTAATGTCCATTTCCTCCGAAATCTGTTTCATACTCATCCAAATCAATGAACTGTAAGTACGTAATTGGACAAATATATGAAATAGGCTTCAAAGCTAAAGGACAATGTTGTATGAACAGTATTACAAATATGAAACTGAAGCTTGGTGAAGGCCGAAGTAATAGCAGCTGTCATTATTCAACTGACATTTCTTCACACAAAAGCAGAAATGTGAATCAGCAAAAAGAAGCTAATCAGGCTTGTTCTGAAAATAAAGCAGGTCATCATGAATATTGACCACAAAAAGAAATAGATTGGAGAAACGTCAGCTTCCAAACATGTTGATGGCATCATGGTCTGTGAAACCATAGACGTCAAAATTTAAGCACTGAAGGGTGGTTTTATGATTTTGGCGATCAAGCGTAAATATAGTTGGTTCAACTATCAACTGAGTTTTTATTAGCACAGAGTAACATTACATATCGAGGAATTTTGTTCTCCAAACACTTGATCCTAACTAGTATCTAAAATTAGACAGACCATAAGGTTATCATAATATTCCTAACTCTAGCATTCCACCTCAAGTAGGACAGGTGGAGCATACATGCTCAAAGCTTGGAAAAAAGTCGCTCTTCTCCAGTCCACTTCCTCCAAGGAACAAATCACTTTTGTGAACAACCCAGTCTAGCAGTTACCTTATTAAAAAATGCTGCAGAAATAATTTATTAGCTAACTTTCTAGTAGAGGGATGGAAATTGAATTTACAGGACCCAAATTTTGGCAGCCTTTATATCTACCTGCATTTTAACCAATAAAATTTGAAACCTTTTGCTCTTTTTCTATAAAAATAATTAAATATACCTTTCACTGGTTATTATTTTTATTTATTATTCCATTTTCATCATCTTTTCGTTCATTCTTATTATTGCATCGGATTTTGTGGGAAAACAAAAGTGTGCTTCATTGGACTAAAAAGGACACCTTAGTGCAAGATTAAAAATAAGGGACCGATTTATCCTCTTCATATCTTATCAGTCAAATTATGTCCGGTTGAGAGGAGATTATTATTTAGTTTGTTATGGATCCCACTATAGAAAGAGAAATTATTCTTTAATTAGTTAGTGGAACGGTCATATCCAGCACTAATGAGTATAGTTCCTACTTTGACTAAATAGGTGTTTAATGTTTGAAATAAATAGTCACAGGTATGAAATTAAAACTTGTATTCTTGTTGAAAATGGGAAAAACAAACACATTTTCAGTGTTCTAAACAGTAGAAAAGCCAAAAGATGAAAATGAGAACGAAAGAGTCCTGTGTTTCCTAATAACAAACCAATACTTCCCCAACATCCAAACTGTAAAGAGAAGAGGAAAAAGATGGCAAAGAAACAATTAGGACCTATTATGTTCAGAGTTCCTTGGCAGTAGCTAGTGTTATCCTAATGAGTACCCAAATTCACTGGTTCTTCAGCTAAGGGAGTGAAATTTAATTTAGGACGTCATTCATCTCAATTATTAAGACAGAATTACATCCAAGGCTCTGAGGCATACTCAAGCTTCAAACTCAAATACAAGTTAAAGGAACTTCAGCTGTTTCCTGTAACCAGGTGACAGCAAGGTCCATAAACATTAGGGGAGATATATATGTAGGAAAATTAGAAAGTACCTCCATCTGAACACGCATTGTCTCCAACAGCCCAACTAAACCATGAGAATTCTGAGATTGCGTCACTACATGTTCACTCTTACTTCGCCCTAGCTTCTTCATCAATCTAGACTTCTTCTCTTTCTTTTTATCCTTTGATGGAACAATAAGCCCCCTGTTTGAGCATGAGAAAAAGCAAGAAACACAAAATCAATCAGTTATGTAAAGAGGATTAGATAAAATGCCAAAAAAAGAAAGATACCCTGAAGCTCCAGCTGCAGAAAGGAGGATTTCATATGCAGTTTCTCGAAGATCATCGTCTGTGATGCCTGTGAATAATGTGAATAAACAAGATTGGTTACAGTGATTCTTATTTAATCATAAAGAGGTTAACTCTATAAAGATTCTTTCTACTAACGCACTCGTGAACTAAACCTAAAAGATATATACTCGACAATTGAGTCCTTTTTATGTTGAAAGGAATAAAATTCAATATAATCACATGAATTGACTGTATCCAAGGAAAACAAGCTAAAAGCAAGAGCAAGAACATGATTGAACAGTTTAACTCCATTTGTTCAAAGGCTACCAGACTGAAAGTTGCTTTAGTAGAGCTACGCATAGTAAGAACCATGAGAGCATCGAATAAAAGGATGAACTCCAAGATTCCACACCAGACTATCACAAGCAACATTTACCAGTAGCAAATGAAGGCAATCCAAGAACAACATCAGAGGCATCATTTAGAACTCTTCTGGAATATCTACGGCTTTCAACCTCCTCCAAAACATCATCATCAAAATCATCAATGTCATCGACCGTCAGTTCTTTAACTTGTGAAGAGTTGAGAGATTGGGACTTCGACAGGCTTGGTGACTCCTCAAGTTGTTCACCCTCGAGGGGCTCTGAAATTGAAAGGCTGGATAAAATTGGTGTTGGAACCACAACAGGGACAGATGGAGGCGCCCTTCGGGGAGGAGAACCTGAAGTTGTGGGATCCGTGACTAGAAAGAATTCATCAGTGGAACCTGCATTGTTCTTTTTTGAAAATATAACAAAAGTTAAAGAGGATACCAGCTTTTTTGCATGCCCGTGGATGAATATAATTAAATATAATTGGGAGAAGGAAGCTGGAAGGGTGAAAAATGCTCAAGCCACAATTTGCCTCCAAAAACACAAAAATGTCAAGCATGTAAAAGGGAGAAATTGAATAAGTCAACGAGGGTATGAAACATGCACCTAAAAACAGTTAACAAAACTTTGAATTCAATAAACCTCATCTTACCACGCTGGGGAATAAAGTAGCATCATGGTAATCTCGAATAGCTTCTGACAGTTCAAGCATACCACCTACAGTCATCAAACCCCAATGAGGAAAGTGCAGCGCTTGTCATGCTTATAGTTCATCTCTTACATAGTCAGCACAAAAGAAGAGAAACTTGTATCCAAATTCATCACCTTTCTTGGCACAATTGAGAACATAATCCACACTGACTTGATCCAGATCCACATCATCTAATGAGACAGCACCTGGAGGCATTACGACCTTCTTTATCAAGCTACCAGAGAGTATAAAATCTAACAGAACGCGCCTGTCCCGTCGATATCTTTGTAAAAGTTCGACTTCATTCTCCCTAAATTGAAGCAGATAAACAACAATTTGGTTACTGGAAAGATCATTGAAATGTTTTTATTCAGTAAAGCAATCAATCAATATCTAACCACATCAAGTAGGCCCTAAGTTACTTAGAATAAACCTACAAACTAAGAATCTCCAATCAGGGTTCCAGAGAAAAATGAAAGATTTCAAGTTTATCACTAATAACTAGTGGTAAATTGTAAAAACTGCCAAATTCAATGTACAACATACACAATGACATGAGATTTAAAGAAAGATCCAGAAGTAAAGAAGGGCACATACTCATCCATAGCGACTTGATAGTAGTAACCGTCAAGAACTCAGCTACGGAACCTGGATTATCACGGGCCGTGCAAGAATTCGCGAAGATGTAGTATTTTGACAGCAATGATCCACCTAACAGCGGATTCCAGTTGGGATTTGTGGGTTTCTTGAAATACTAAGTAGAATGGTGCAAGATTTTACAAGTCAAAGGAGCTGTAAAAGCCCAATTGAGTAGAGACTAAATCTTGTCGGAGAGATGGGTCTTTAGACACGAAAAAGAAAGGAGTTGAATTCAGTGGAACTTCAGATGTGAACTTGAACTGTGCGGGTTTATATGTCTGCACATGCAGCAGAGATTTGAAATAAGAGATGTATAACCCAAGAGCAAAATAGTGTGAAGACTGAATGCTGAAGACTGATGAATAAAATAACGTACGATAATAGGCGGTCCGATGAGCCTGAGCCGCACCCTTGTGGACCGAATTTTTTTAATTATTGTGTTTTAGTAATTAACAATTAATTTACGTCAATTATCAACCTTAAATATATAATTGATGAGTAACTTTTATTAAAATAAACATTTAAACACTCGTATATTGATGTGACTTTTACATATAATCTTTCAATCATAAAAATCTTAACTTCGCCAATTAATTAATGCTTCGTATTTAGCTCAATTGTATTGGTTATTCAAATAATTTTATTTTATATTATATGACTTTATAATTAATATAAAATGTTAAGTTCAAAATATTGACGAGACGACACTTAGTTCACGCCCAGTTATAGCAAGTCGATGGCACATCCACCTCATCGGACACCTGAATAATACTTGATATGTTGGACAACACCTCATCAACAAAGCATACCAAAAGAGATATAGCGTCGGATGGAGCTTGTTGGATAAAGATGACAGATAAACACCTCTTTTTACTATTGATTTGGCAAATCCTCTCCCTATTAATGTAGGCCCACACGATGTGGCTGGCATGTGGATAAATATTATCCCTACATAATAGACATCTAAAAAAACAAATTATATATTTACCTCTCTTTACCACCCACAATTCTCACAAAACTTGCTCCTATAAATAATGATCCACGTAGGATAAAGAGATAACACGCATTTAATAAATTTACTTGAAGTCTGTTTATTTTCCACTCTAATACATATACATACATATATAGTAGATACACAATAAATATAATATAATCAACAACTCATATATAATTTTTACAATAAAATGCAAATATAATAAAAAGTTAAACATTTTTAGAAAAAAATGAATAAATGTATTTCATCATATTTTCTAAAGAAAATATTTAAAAAAATGATATTTAATTATTCATGTTTATCTAAAAAAAAAGTTGATAACTTAATTTTATCACCAAATTAATAAAATATTTTCATGATTTTTTTTTGTGTATTTATTGTACTCATTTATTAGTTAACTTTAAGTCAGTAAAAAAAATTGAACTATTTAACTCACTAACTATATTTTACTTTATCATAAAGAAAATATATATTTTTCAATTAAGAAAAATTTAATTAAATTTAAAGTGAAAAATTAATTAAAAAATAAATTATTTGAATTATATATATAATATAAGGATAAATGTTATATTTATTAATTTAGAGGGGTAATTATTATATGACGAACAATTTAGGGAGTAAAATGTATTTACCCTTTATTTAACCGCGTTAATACATTTAATAGGCAATGGTTATAATAAGGACCTTTTTGTTATATTCCATAGTTGAATGGTGTCTTCATAGCTGAAGGTGGGAAATATACTTAGTTCTAATATTCGTCTAATTCTCAACATAACACATTTAAACCCTGGCGTAATAATTAATATATATTTCTCCATATTCTTCCTGCACTCTGCTCTCTGCTCTCGAAAGGGTTTAGGGTTTAAGAAACGGACGGCCGAAACATTTCCGCCACTTCACAATGGCGGCTCACCGTGGAGAAGAAGAGGAGCTCACCGTTGCAAAGGCGAACTTAACACCGCATTGCTCCGACTCCGAAGAAGATGAAGTTGAAGATCAGAATTGGGACGACTGGGAAGTCGAAGACGACGCTGAAGAGGAACAAGGCTCAAACCCAGAATTGCGCTGTCTGTTCTGTGATTCTCCTTATAATTCCAGCAGTTCGCTCTTCGAGCATTGCGCTTCGGTTCATCATTTCGATTTCTATGGGATTAAGAAAGCTTATAGCTTGGATTTCTATAGATGCTTCAAGCTCATTAATTATATTAGGTGCCAGGTATGCATTGATAGTCTAAGTTTCTATGTGGTTTAGCTTGTGGAAATTGTTTTTGTTAATTTAGTTTATATATTTTTTCATTTCACGTTATTGCTTGCTGTTAGTTTTGATTGTGTGTATTCTTGGTCCTTTGATGGTTGTGCTTTTGCTATGTTGTTGAAGTTCAGTTAACATAATATCATTTCTGAATTTGTGCTGAAGGTAGTGTCTGAGTTTTTTAATCTTGTGCCTTAGCCTGGTGCACAGTTGAGCGACATCCTACTGATTGTCCTATAACTGGTACTAGTTGATTGTTCTGCTTTTTTATCTCTAATTATATGGGGTTTGACTAGTAACTAAATCAAAATCACATAGTAGAATCAGAGCTTTCTGTGCCTATCTTATCCGTCTTCATGGAAACGAATTCAGTGTAATTTACTGCAAGTTTTGGGGCCTCAAAGTTTATTTTGTTATTTCATCTTTTGCTTTACCAGACGGCAACAAACAAATGTTGGAGTTGTGGGAAGATGTGCGGTTCCAAGGAAGAACTGCAAAACCACTTGCATGAGGAACGGCCCTCTGAAAGGAGCATTCTTCCATGGGACGACGAGAAGTATCTCAACCCTTTTTTACAAGATGATGCACTGCTATACAGCTTTGATGAAGATGATGAATATGAGGACGAGGATGCTGTGCCCGTTGACTCAGAGGAACTTGCTATACATCTGTCTCAGTTTGAGCGTATTAACATTGATGATGAGGGTTCTTCTGATAGATATGCATCTGAGCCCATGCAGCCATGTGCAAATGGGGCAAAGGAGGTTCAATTTATTGTTAATGAAAGTGCAAACCATGTAAAGTCTTCAGGAATGTTACTGGAGAATGGTGTTAGCACTGTCACCAATGGCATGTTGTCTTTTCAAAGCACAGAAAATATTGTTTCTTCTTCAAACGTTGCAGCGAATGAGATTACAAATATAAATAAAAAGTATTTTGGCTCATACAGTTCATTTGGCATCCACAGAGATATGATCAGCGATAAGGTATAAAACTAGAGGTTTTGTTTGAATGTGAGCTATGGATATGCTTTATTGTGGGAACAAGCATATTCACTTGTCAATTCAGGCTCATGTTTATGGATAATTACAGGCAGATTCTTTGGGTTCTGCAGGTAAGAACTGATGCTTACAGACAAGCTATTTTGGAAAATCCTTCTCTACTTAGAGGATCAGTTGTTATGGATGTAGGCTGTGGGACTGGCATCCTAAGGTGAAAATGAATATTTCATTTGATGTTTGGTTTTGTGAAGTGTTCAGTTTTTCTTAAGATATTTATTTTTGTGGTATAATTTCCATGATATATGCATAGTTGAGCTAAGTAGGAATTTTGAACCAACTACTTGTGAGGACTTATCTTCTCTAATTCCCTAGGTTTGCCAAAGACAGCAATGCCAATGTATAAAAAAGAACAAAGAAAGTAGTAATCATTTGTTAGACGCACATGTGCACATTAAAGAATCATAAAAGTGGAGGTAAACATGCTAACTTTTGATCTCTTTATACGTATCATCTGATCTGTTACTGGATTAAAGGGATAAATAAATCAAGATAATCTGCAATAGACAATGTAAGTTTTTATACTATATGATTGAATGGTTCATAACAGCATTAATAAAACAAAAAGGAAAAGGAAATGGAGTGATAAAAGAGTGCTTTTTTGGGGTTGGGCTTGGGGGATGAAGTTCTGCTTATATCTTATTTCCTCATTTTGTTTAGTGCTGTCCTGTGCTGTGTGTTTAAACGCAATTCCTGTTTTGCAGAAAAATCTAGAAGAACAAATGACAAAATCCGGTTACTTAAGTTTATTAGTAGTACTTCTGAAGCCACTTCTTCCACATGCCACAACTGACAAATTCAAAGAGCACCTTTGAAACTGCCCACACAAGATTTCTCTTTCTTTGTTTTATATGTTTACTTGAGTGCAACCAAGATGTCATATAGATTTTAGACAAGATATATAGAATTGAAATATCTTGATATCTTCAATTTTATTTCTCTTCTGAGGATATATAGAGCCCAACACTGTTTCATTGTAATTATATAACACGATTATAATTCCCATAGATGTCAAACAACGAACTTTTTCTTTGCAGCTTTCCCAACATTTGACAGTGAATGAAAATTCTATATAAAAGCTTTTTTTAATTGTGAGGGAAAGAATTATGGGATCTTGCTTTATGAGCCTGAGTGGTATGGTTGATGATATATGCTGCAGTGAGGTTAAACCATGTTACACGTTTCTGTAAACTATCCATTAATTCTTCACTTTAGTTTGTTCACTTGACTAATTTGCTTGCTGTTAATTGAAAATCTTTTTAATTGTTCTTTTGTACTAGTCTATTTGCAGCCCAAGCAGGAGCAGCAAGGGTTATTTCTGTTGAAGCTAGCGAAAAGATGGCTGAGGTGGCTACCCAGGTTAGCCTCAGTTAGATTAACCATTCAAATGTTTCTAAGTTCGTTCTAAATTATTTGCTGCTTGCTTAGTTGGGCACTTTTCATAATGTTTAATTTGATTTATGCAGATTGCAAAAGATAATGGCCTTTTGCGGAATGGTCTTCCTGGTGAAGACAGCCAATGCAATGGGGTCATTGAAGTGGTTCAGGGCATGGTTGAAGAGCTTCCAAATGCTGACCATATCAAACCTCACAGTGTTGATGTCTTGCTGAGTGAATGGATGGGTTATTGCCTGCTCTATGAGTCAATGCTCAGTTCTGTGCTCTTTGCACGAGATCGATGGTTGAAGCCTGGAGGTGCCATTCTCCCGGACACAGCTACAATGGTGTTCATTCTCGCATCCATTCTTGCTACTTTTACTCTAACATATGTCTTGTGTAGTACTAATGGTTTCTACCCATGTCTGTGCATCTAGTTTGTAGCTGGATTTGGAAGAGGAGGTACAAGTATCCCATTCTGGGAGGATGTATATGGTTTTAATATGTCTTGCATTGGCCGGGAGGTTGTTGAGGATGCCGCACGGGTTCCTATTGTTGATGTCATTGATAGTTGCAATATTGTTACCACTACTAAAGTCCTTCAGGTATGTTTCAGTATTATCTGTAATTGTTAAGGGTGAAGAGTTGAAGCTTATCTACTATTATATATTAGGGTGAATAAGTGCAGTTTTATGCAGTTCAATATTTCCAAGATTTCATCTGCGTAATGCCTTAAGTACATCATAAGGCTTTTTCTTTATTTAGTGTTGCTCAGTTCCCTGTCTCTTGAGAACCTGGATAAACTAAATTTCAGTTGAAACTTGGAACAGGGTCCTGATAATAAGAGATAATGTTATGAGAAAATATGTAATGTGATGTGTGATTAATGATGAAAAAATGCTCTTGTTATCCTGATTCATTCACATTATATTGTCCAACTGCGGATAACTTCAATACAAACCTATGTCTCATCTACAAGTTTGATGTTCTGACACAAAACAGTTTTTGACTAGTTTTTACTACATGGTTGAAAGGGATTGTTATATTCTTATAACCATCTAAATTTTCTATCAAGTTCCTTGCATACCAAAAATATATCACAGTTTGCTAGAATATATTCTGGAGTTCCTGAATCCAGGGTCCCTGGAACTGTTTGGAGCTTAGATTTCATAGAGTTTCTGAATACCTTTTTCATTTTATTTTGTGGTGTCATTTCTCAAATGGTTGTTAATGGTCATATCTTTTTGTTTCAATCTATTCCATTGTTTGTCGAGTTGTTCTTGTAGAACAGTGTGTTGGAGACTTAAGTCCTATAGATCCTCGTCTGTTATGTATTGATGAGATTGATCAAATGAAAATAGGATCCAGTAGTCATGCAAAATGCTTCATTTGAGAGACTCAGTTGCTCCTGTCTTGGTACTTTTTCTTTATGTATTTGAACAAGTTGGTTGATCCATTTTTTCTTTCATTTCAGTCCTTTGACCTGGCGACGATGCACCCTAAACAGATGGATTTTACATCTGAAGTTGAACTAGAACCAAGCTTGGATGCTGCTTTGAACCATCCCGCAGGTTCTAAATTAGAAACCACATGGTGTTATGGAGTTGTCTTGTGGTTTGACACTGGATTCTCCGAGAGGTTTTGTACTGAAAAGCCAGTCAATTTGTCCACGTCGCCATATGGCCCCAGTACACATTGGTCACAGACTATCCTCACTTTTCGAGAACCAATTGCAATGGCCTCAAAAGTTTGTTCTGAGAAGTTGGGCGTAGTTGGTGCAGTTGATTGTCCTGCTGCGAGAATACAATCTCGTATCAGCATCGTCCGAGCTGCTCAACATCGCAGCATTGATATTTCAATGGAGCTTACAGGAATTGGAGCTGATGGTCAAAAACATAGTTGGCCAGTCCAAATGTTTAATCTGAACTAACAAGTCAACATTGCCGAACCCTTTTAGCTCATCGGCAGCAAAAGTGGTCCGAAATGAAATTATTTATTCTGCTGTCCCAGTTCCAACAGTAAAGCTGGAAGACGAACTTTTTCTCTTTGCTCGATGATATTGAACATTTTCAAAAGCTACATTTATTGTAATATATCAAGGAATTTACTCTTGAATTCAACATAATTATAGGCTGGATACATCTGTTGGCAAGTGCAGCTTCTGTAACACACACACACACGCTCAGGGGAAGAAAACTTCACCAAAGCATGCTTGGCCTTCTACCACCATAGTGAAGGTAAAACTCGTATTGGGAGTTTATATTCGTTATCTCTGTGTTAATTTCACCATTTATTAGTCCTTGGCACTGAAATCCCCACACAAGAGCACAGGATTACATAAATCATACGACAAATTTTCACTTTGCTGCCAGACAATAATATTTTACCTCCCCAGTTTGCAGGAAATGAATAGAATTATGACATTTCCCATAAAATCATCTTTTGTAGCTGCAGGTGTTGCCTTGAGGTGCTGCAAAATTGAAAGATCAAACCAAATAAAGATTCAGAAGACATCCAATTCTCAGTTATTTATAATTATCTCAAAGTTATCTTTACTTCCACTTTAATATTAGGGTAAATTACATCTACCTTCCCTGAGGTTTGTCATAATTACGAATACCCCCTCGTTGTTTGAAAAATTACAAATACCCCTCTAATTTAACGACCAGCTAACAATTACCCCAATCTATTTATTTTTTATAGTGAATTGACCAAAATACCCTTATGAATTAAAAATTATAATTTTATTTATTTTTTTAAAAAAAATATTTTTCTTATCGATTAAGGGATGATTTTTTTATAATTTTTAAAATTTTTTCATCCATCCCATTCAATATTTTTATAAGATTTTAATTTTTTTAAAAAAAATAAAAAAATACAGTAAGGGCAAAGTTGACATTTATATACCTCCATCCAAGGATTACATAATTTTATCAAACATTAGGGGGTATTTGTAATTTTTCAAACAACGAGGGGGTATTTGTAATTATGCCAAACCTCAGGGGAGGTGGTTGTAATTTACCCTTAATATTATTGTACCCTTTGTAAGAAATAATTTGAGACTGATTTCCAAAACACATCTCCAATATTCACGTACACATTCAAGTTTCAAATACGAGACTTTGAGGTCTCGTGCCTAAACCATCGAGCTGTCTCCTCTAGTCGCATCTCTGTAATTGTTATATCACAAGAGAGAATGATAAAAAGCGCCAACATAAATACGTAAAGCCGCTTTGAGAAACGTGGTTTCAAGGCTGTCATCATCACCCAAACACGCAATGCATCTATAGGATAAGAAGAGCAGCGCTGCCGAAATATAAAAACAAAACAAGAATAAAGTACAAGATGCCCAGAAATATACTATAAAAAAGCAAAAACGAAACAGAAGAATATTGCACATGCCTTTGATGATTATATGCTTCCACCTAATAATATAATATTAAAATATTAATTTATTTAAGGATATATCAATGCATCAATCATTAAATATGCTTACGTATTCAGCTTTTCTTCCTTTCTTTCTTTATTATTATTTTTTTATAATTTGTTTTTCTGAGTTAAACAATTCTAACCTAGTCTTTCATTTGACCCTATAATTCAACAGTTTAAACTTATATTTCGAGTGCAAACATAATTTTATTGTACTGTTTGCCTCAATTTTTTTAATAATCATTTGGATTTGGATTTCATTGTTACCGTATTTTGATCCGACCAAAATTATTCTTTACCTGATTACTTGTTAAATATTTTTAATTCCTTCATTAACTTTAAAAATGCGGTTAAGTTGAAACTTCGTTACAATATTCATTTTGTACACCAATTATGAAACTGTGAATTCAAAATTCATCAACATTTTTTAAAGATAAAAATTCAAGTTTAATTATCTTATAATCAACTATACAAGTCCTTGAATTGGAACCAATCAGATTTCCTTTAATTATTGATGTGAATTCCAGTGCTGCTCTATTGATTATGCATAGTGAGGATACACACTAATCAAAGTTCTTCAAGTGTCAACAAGAGATCATAAAACTGATTTCTACCCTACATGGGCAAAACTCTTCTGTTGACTACCTTATTTATTAATAATCAATAAAGAATGTCTAAAGATGAAGTTAATGATATCCCACGTTGATCTGCAGACGAGAAATGTGAGTAACTTATAAGCCTAATGCCATCGCATTTCCTCAATAAGACATCTTTTCAAGAACAAACCTATAAGACTTTGATACTTTACGTAGTAGAGCATTAATCATGTTGCACGCCGCGTCAAAAATAATTTTTTTATTAATACATTGACTGCATGGATCATTTTATTTATGTTTTTTCTTGGGATGGGTGAGGAGGGAAGCTTTATTGGGAATATCTTGGCATTGTTCTGCACTCAAAATGAATCAGGAGTTTCACAGTGAAGTTTCCCTTCCACACACACACACACTACACTAACTGTAACTTTTACATCTTACTTATCTATTAATTCATGTCCCATATTTGTTTGTTTGGACATAACAAAAGTTAACTAATCATTGAATTAAGACAAATATAACAATAGCCCACTTCTGCAGTGATGATATCTTGCTCAAAGCAAAGAATTGTAGTTACATATATTGTCAAGGTTCTTGATTTTCTTACCTCAAACATGTTTCTTTAAAAGATATCTTATTTAGGAAAAAAGAACTACACACACACAGAGACACATATATATATATATATATTTTGTCATTGTTTTTGGTGAGCAGATTACCTGCATGATCACACTCAAACTCGCACTATGGCTTCTCTGCTGCTGTTGTTCCCTTTGCTGCATTTTCCCTTCATTATCATGAGTTGTTTGGCATTAAAACCAAGTCCTCAGGCAAGTACACAACGTACCGTATAAGTGGGATAACTGTGAAACTATACAATTTCATGTAATCTTGATTCCTAAATAGAACAAGGAACATAGAGTTTGAAATTTTATTGGGGAAGAATCATTGGTTATGTGTCGCATAATTGGCCGTAAGGTTTTCGCTCCCATTTGTGAACATCTGAAAATGGTGGGACGACGTTTCAAACTTGTTTGTCTGTTTTTACCTTAAAGATTTCGATCTTTGCAGCCTTACATTGTATATATGGGGAGTTCTTTGAATGACGGTGGAGGGGACTACTCGTCCCATCTGCAACTCTTGTCATCTTTGATTCCGAGGTGATTTCTTGTGCTTCTCATGTTCATGCCAGCTATATAAAATAGAGTTATTTAACATGTCTTGTTCGTTTTGTGTTGAATGGTTTTGGCAGAGAAGAGAGCGAGAGGAAGTTCTTGTTGAACTCCTACGATCATGCTTTCAAGGGCTTCTCTGCTATGCTTACAGAGAACGAAGCATCTGTTTTATCAGGTAAAAAACAATTCTGATCTTTGCTCTATTTTTTTTTTACTAATTCCTGGTAACAGTAGGATTATGATTTAGTTTGAAGTTGAGTTAAAACACAAAATGAAGTATATGTGTAGAAGGTTCATCATCTGATCGTCTGATGAAAAGCAGGTTACGATGAGGTTGTATCTGTCTTTCCTGATCCGGTTCTCAAGCTTCACACGACACGTTCCTGGGATTTTCTTGAAGCTGCAGATTCCAAATTTGGCTCGAGATTCCCTTATGAGCGGAGCTCGTCTGACGTTATCATTGGAATCATAGACACAGGTTATCTTTCTACCTAGATATTATACAATACATATTGATGCTGCATTGCGTTGTATTCTTAACTATTGCAAATAATTTGGCACATGAATCAACCACATATGACTGATTGACAGCTTAAATTCCTAAAAAACTCAAAACTGATATACGTTCTTGTCATTGACTGAGTTGTTTCAGGTATATGGCCAGAGTCACCAAGTTTCAATGATCATCATATCAGCAAGATCCCATCAAAGTGGAAAGGAGTTTGTATGGAAGGTTCAGATTTCAAGAAGTCCAACTGCAATAGGTATGTCAGAATGAAAATGTTTCTTGAATTTCATTTTCCTTGCACTCCTTCAGCCAATTTGAACAACGGAAGTGCATGTAGTCTGTCTGTATGTGTGCCATTTTTCCGGAAAAATCAATCCCAAGATTCATTTTTCTCAATTCTGCACCTAATCCAGGAAGTTGATAGGTGCGAGATTCTACTCCAACCGAGATATCTCAAAGAAAAGGAATGAGACGAGCCCAACCCAGAGTCGCGGCTCACCAAGGGACTTTGTTGGCCATGGTACTCACACTGCATCGACTGCCGGTGGAGTACCTGTTGCCAATGCCAGTTACTACGGCCTTGCAGGTGGTACAGCAAGGGGCGGCTTACCGTCTGCCAGGATAGCAAGCTACAAGGCATGTACACTCGATGGTTGTGCTGGTTCTATCATACTAAAAGCCATCGATGATGCTATAAAGGACGGAGTCGATATCATCTCTATTTCTATAGGAGTGGGCTCGATTTTTCAGTCTGATTTTCTGAATGACCCTATTGCCATTGGAGCTTTCCATGCAGAACAAATGGGAGTTCCGGTAGTTTGTTCGGGAGGTAACGACGGACCTGATCCTTACACCATCATTAACTCTGCACCTTGGATATTCACCGTTGCTGCATCCAGCATCGATCGGACTTCCAGTCGACTCTAGTTCTTGGAAATAATGAATCCTACAAGGTGAAAATTTCACAATTCAACTAGACATTATTAATTTGCTGAAAATGTGTAAAAGTTTCCCTGTCATGTGAAAGCAGGGCAGTGCAATCAGTTTTCTCTCTCTAACACTTGGGAAAAGATATCCTCTTGCATTTGGAGAAGAAGTTGCTGCAAATTTCACTCCCAGCATCTGATGCGAGGTGCTTTTTTCTTCTTCTTGCTCGTCTTCTTATAACAACAGTGATCACAAAGTCAAAAGCAGAACTAACTCAAGCACAGACTACATCAGGAAGGCTGTCGTTTAATTTGATACCATGTATGATGCAGGAACTGCATACCGGGCTCTTTAGATCCAAAGAAAGTAGCTGGAAAGATCATAGTGTGCAAGAACGACGAACCAAACGTCTCCAGGAGGATAAAGAAGTTAGTTGTGGAAGATGCTAAGGCAGAAGGAGTGATCATAATAGATGGAGAAAGAGAAACTACACCATTTGATTCAGGCACCTATCCCTTTGCCGAAGTGGGACAAACTGTAGGATCAAGATCCTCCGTTACATCAACTCCACTCGGTAAGCCAAGTTCACCATGCAATTAGTCTTGTCTGCTAAACTTTACTAGAGAAAGTATTGCAGCCAAAGATGAAGATTTACTAATGAAACAACAAGAGATATTGATGCATCAATGAATAACAGAATAAAATTACAAATTTACGCAAAACACATTCTCCTGATCTATGAATATACTAGGATTAAATGCAACAGCCCCCGGGAAAACACTGATAGGTGAAAAGCCCCCTGAGAAAAAGAAAAGGCAACGCACCCCCTGAACTTTCAAAAAATTGCAACGTGACTACCTGCTTCTGCAGGCAATGAACTTCTTTTCAATATTTTTGGAGGTCTCACTGCCTTTCTTTTATTCAGGGAGATTCTGTACCTACTAGCGTTTTTACATAGAGGTAAAACTAATGCAATTAACCACAATTACTGTTTGTTAACTTTTCAAAGAAAGTAGGACCATACAATGGTGTCTTCCCCTTCTTTTCTATGATTTAGTTTGCTTCTTGACCTTGATAATGAACTAAGAACCAAGAATCATTACTGGATATGTACTAATTATGGTGATGTCTTTAAGCACACTTCTCGTTGATTGCCATAACAGATAGTTTGGCCGTAGAAATACAATGAAAAAAACCATTCTTGCAAGAAAACTTACAGAAAACTCTCAACAACACTTACTCATTTTCTTTACATTAACACAGGAATCCACTGCAACTATACTTCCCTCATCAGAGATCAGAAACTTCAGACCAGCTCCAGTTGTCGCATCTTTCTCTTCAAGAGGCCCTGGAGCTCTCACCGAAAACATTCTCAAGGTTATATATAAGGAAACAAATGCCATTTCACATTATATATATGCTTGAGTTCAGAACTCCCTCTTTCATTGACATAAGGATGGCTGTTTCAGCCAGACATTATGGCCCAGGGGTGGCTATTTTGGCAGCAGTAGTGCCGAAGATCGAGTCGTTTTACGGGGCGCCTGGGAATAAGTCTTCATTGTTCAGTATCAAGTCCGGAACTTCAATGGCTTGCCCACATGTTACTGGTGCTATGGCATTCATCAAGTCAGTTCATCCTCACTGGAGCTTCTCCCTCATCAAATCAGCATTGATCACAACAGGTACTCTTAACACTACAGCTAATTGCATTTTACCCTCCTTATAGAACATCAAACAGACATTTGTTTGCCTTATTGATCAACATTTTCCATTCTCATACCGTCAACTTTCTGCCTACTCTTGCAGCATCAGTCTCAAACAACATGGGAAAAACTCTCACAAACACCTCAGATTCTTCAGCTAATCCTCACCAAGTTGGAGCTGGGGAAATCAGGCCCATCAAAGCTCTTGATCCCGGCCTAGCGTTCGACACCACCATCAACGATCATCTAAGTTTTCTTTGCTACTATGGCTACAAGCAGGAAAGAATAAGATCAATGTCCAACACAAACTTCACCTGCCCGAAACACTCAACCGAAGAACTCATCTCCAACATAAACTATCCCACCATCTCCATAGGCAGACTAAGCCAACATGAGGGCCCAAGAAAGGTGAAACGAATAGCGACCAATGTGGGATCAACAAATGCTACGTATGTTAGTTCAGTGAATGCACCTCCAGGTTTAGTAGTTTAACGTTGTTCCAATGAGGCTTGTCTTTACACAAGGTATAAGGCAAGCGTCGTTCAAAGTTTTCTTTGATGGGAAGGAAGCATCGAAGGGCTATAACTTCGGGGATATAAGATGGTTCGATGGCTCCCATCTTGTTCGCATTGCGTTTGCAGTGAATATCAAATAATTTGAAATGTTTTGGAGGTAGTAATAGTACTTGATTGATGAAAATCATGGTTTATGTTGCATAATTTGAAATGATCTTATGTTATGTGTACACATTATTGTGATCATGGCAGATTTTGCTGCATAACATTTTTTATAATGCAATAACAGAATTTAACATGGTACATTTGGTATTGCAATGCTCATTTGGGGTTAAAAAAAAAAAAATAGTTTGAAGGTACAACTTGTGGGTCCAATTGATCATTTAATATGCTCCAATTAATTAAAAAAATTGTATATTCCAGAGATAAAATACACCAATGTTTGATTTTTTGTTTTTCACACCTTGTCTAGTTGTTTTTTTTTTTTGAATTCTCTATATAATATATATATATACACATTTAAATATATTAATATAATATAAAATATACATGATTTGACAATGAACATTGATTTTTATCTCTCAAAAGTACAATATTAAACATACAACATATATATATATAAGAGATATGATTTGACAATGAATAGTGATTTTTATCTCTCAAATCCCAAAACCCCACATATTTTAAATTACCTCAAAACAGAAATCCACACATATATATTCAAACACACATTTTTCTCTATTTTTCTCTCTATATCTTCAAAATACCAAAACAAAACACTTCAAAAATTAATCCAAACACTATGAAATAATTTATGAGATTATTATTTTCAATAACTTGGCTAAATATTGCACACATCCATTAGCCTAACTAAACATTGTCATGAAAATGAATATAGTATTATTAAAGAAACCAAGAGTAATTAGTCTACCAAGGATTTTGTCAAGTCATAACAACTAACTTTTCAAGTCATGAAAACCCATAGAAATAAATTTTATAATTATACAATATAATAATTAAGTCATAACAACGTTAAATAAGCACGCAATAGTGATCCGAGAATCAAGCAATCTAAACTCTGACAAAGTCCCATTAATACCATAACCATTAATCCCATTTTCTTTATTTTTTCTTTGTTTTATACAAGACTCTATATAATTATACGAATACTTCAATTAATTAAACACATAGAGTGAAATAACTTTTTATATTTTAGTAGAATTCGAACCCATAATTCCAATTTTGTTAACGTGATGATCTTAGCAGCCTAGTTCGCAAGTTCGTGCTGTTTAGATGTGTAATCAGCATTGTAAAATGTTAATTTAAAATAATAAATTAATCTAATAAAGTAGATGCCAATTACAACGTTAATCTATAGATTATTAGATTGTGCGTGCATCTATCCCATATCTAGTGCAGTTTAAGGTTCAATTTGTGTTTGAAGTGTTATTGGAGATGTGTGTGAACTAGTGGAAACTTTGTGGCAGTACCCCTGGCTTGTTGGAGTATTATAGCAAAAGTCTCAATATGTATTTTTTGCAGCAAAATATTTAAATTTTAAAATTCAAACGCTAGGGTCGCAGTATATATTATCTCGATATTGAATTTTTATTATATTTTACTGTAAAAAGGAAAAAACATATCTCCCACATCCAAACTCATGAATTTTTTTTATATATAATTAAATTAAGTTGAAGAAAAATAAAATAGATAAACCAATGAAAATGGGTAAGTGTATTAAATTTGAAATTGCATGATTAAAAAATATTTGATATGACTAATTAATTATCTATGGAGTAAATAAGTTCAAATAAGGGTAATTTAATAAAATTACCAAGAATAAATTTTTTTCTCATAGATTTTGGTAAAGAGAAATAATATATATATATATATATATATATATATATATTATAATTAATTGTGTTTGAAAGATTCAAATTTGACTTTGATCTAGTTGACAAATTGATAAGAAGCTTACAAGTAATGTTTTAAATAAATGAAAGTTCAGGCGAGAAAAGTGAATTAAAACTGAAAAATAGGGCATCCGTTGATTAGGGTTTAATCTCAGACCATTGCCTCTCGCTTTACCAGGTATGAAATTGCTAACCGTTGATTTGTATATCGTTATCGTGACGAATCTATGCTAAAAGGGGTCACTGGATTTTCAATGTTGCTTGGCTGCATGATTTTGTTGCGCCATTGATTTTGCTTTCGAGGTTCTCTCTCTCTCTCTCTCTCTATTTTTTTTTTTTTTGGAAACGATTTATCAGATTCCTGTCATTTTTCTGCATTTTTTGTTATATGTGTCAGAGCTCTTTGTTTGTGGAGCATCCATTACTATGGAAAAAATGTTTCAGTTTCATGACAGTAGTTTTCGTATTTTGTCGAGTAGATTTGATTGAATTGACTGCTTTTGAGTGTTACCATATCGAATTTTATTCACGCTGTGGCATGTATTACTGATTTGATTATTTGACTTTTGGTGCTTTATTGGTCTTCTTTTGTTTTGATTAGGGTGTTTCTGGAGATGAGTGACAGCTGATAGGACTTAATTTCGTTTGGAAGTGTTGGATTTCTGCTGTCGTGATCTTGGTTTCTTGGATTTGGTGAATAGCAATGGCGTGGTTTAGAGCTGGGTCTAATGTGGCAAAGCTTGCTGTTAGGAGAACTCTATCACAAACGGGATCTTATATAACTCGCACACGGCTAGCTCCTACCCACAATCGATACTTTCATACTACGGTTGCTAGGTCAAAGGCTCAATCTGCGCCCATTCCTCGTCCTGTTCCTCTCTCTAGGTTGACTGACAGCTTTTTGGATGGGACTAGCAGTGTTTATCTCGAAGAGCTACAGAGAGCCTGGGAGCAAGATCCGAATAGCGTGGATGAATCATGGACAATTTTTCAGAAACTTTGTTGGCCAGGCTACAACATCTCCTGGAATTTCTGGACAAACAATTCAAGAGAGTATGCGACTATTGTTGCTTGTGAGAGCTTATCAGGTTTATGGTCATATGAAGGCCAAGATAGATCCATTAGGTTTGGAAGAGAGGCGTATTCCTGATGATCTAGATCCGGCACTTTATGGTTTTTCAGAAGCTGATCTAGATAGAGAATTCTTCATTGGTGTTTGGAGAATGTCAGGGTTCTTGTCCGAGAACCGTCCTGTGCAGACCTTAAGAGCAATATTGACAAGACTCGAACAAGCTTATTGTGGAAATATTGGCTATGAGTACATGCATATTGCTGACCGCGAAAAGTGCAACTGGTTGAGAGACAAAATTGAGACTCCGTCTCCAACTCAATATAGTCGAGATCGGCGTGAGGTAATCCTTGACCGACTTATTTGGAGTACCCAATTTGAGAACTTCTTGGCTGCCAAATGGACTGCAGCCAAAAGGTTTGGGCTTGAAGGTTGTGAGACATTGATTCCTGGTATGAAGGAGATGTTTGATAGATCAGCAGATCTTGGGGTAGAGAGCATAGTCATAGGGATGTCGCACAGAGGAAGACTGAATGTTCTGGGTAATGTGGTCAGGAAACCTCTGCGGCAGATCTTTAGCGAGTTTAGTGGTGGTACAAAACCTGTGGATGAGGTTGGCCTTTACACCGGAACTGGTGATGTCAAATATCACTTGGGAACTTCTTGATCGGCCAACAAGGGGGGGTAAGAGAATTCACTTGTCATTGGTTGCAAATCCTAGTCACTTGGAAGCCGTGGACCCTGTTGTAATCGGAAAAACCAGAGCTAAACAGTATTACTCCAATGACGTTGAGAGAACAAAAAACATGGGCATTTTGATTCATGGTGATGGCAGTTTTGCCGGACAAGGTGTGGTTTATGAGACACTGCATCTAAGTGCCCTGCCCAATTACACTACTGGTGGGACTATTCACATCGTTGTGAACAATCAAGTGGCTTTCACTACTGACCCAAGATCAGGAAGATCTTCCCAGTATTGTACTGATGTCGCCAAAGCTCTGAGTGCTCCTATTTTCCATGTCAATGGTGATGATGTAGAGGCAGTTGTTCATGCTTGTGAACTTGCTGCAGAATGGCGTCAGACATTTCATTCTGATGTTGTGGTTGATATCGTATGCTATCGTCGATTTGGGCACAATGAAATTGATGAACCATCCTTTACTCAACCTAAAATGTATAAGGTATGTGCTTGTACTCGTTCTCTACTTTTTACTGTTGGTTTACCCCATTCTTATTCTAAGGACCCTCACCTTCTGCTTTCCTTTCGTTGTGCCCAGTGAATTTTGTCCAAACTTCGCTTCCCCTTTCATTCTTAGTGATGCCTAGCTATTCACTTGTAACATGTTTTTGTTATCAGTAGTCTCTGGAAACTTCTTGACTTCCTGACTGGTTTTATATAGGTTATAAGGAATCATCCTTCGTCACTTGAGATTTACCAAAAGAAACTTCTAGAATCTGGTCAGGTCACAAAGAAGACATTGACCAGATAAGCAACAAAGTCACTTCGATTCTCAATGAAGAATTTCTGGCCAGCAAAGACTATGTGCCTCAAAGAAGGGACTGGCTCTCAGCTTACTGGGCTGGTTTCAAGTCTCCTGAACAGCTTTCTCGCATCCGTAATACAGGGTAATGTTTGTAAATTCACATAATCTAGTCCTCGACCTGCTCATTGAATTTTTCATCAAATGTTTTCTGTTTTGCAGGGTCAAACCAGAAATTTTGAAGAATGTTGGCAAGGCTATCACAACTCTTCCAGAAAGTTTTAAACCTCATAGAGCAGTTAAGAGGATTTTTGAAGATCGTGCTAAGATGATTGAGACAGGGGAGGGTATTGACTGGGCTGTGGCTGAAGCACTTGCTTTTGCAACATTACTTGTTGAGGGAAATCATGTCAGGTTAAGTGGACAGGATGTTGAGCGAGGTACTTTCAGCCATAGACATGCTGTTCTTCACGATCAGGAAACAGGGAAAATATATTGTCCCTTGGATCATGTTATGATTAACCAAGATGAGGAGATGTTTACTGTGAGCAACAGGTAACCCTTCTTCTCGCCTGCTTTCCACATCAATTCTTATATATGTGAAGCATTAGTTTTCCTTTTATGGAAAAGAAAACACAGACACACACCCCAAAAAGTAAGAGACTCCCACAAATAAAAATTATGCAATTATCTATTAGCTTTCATCTAACTTTTTGGTCTACAAGAAAACAATATGCGCATCCCCACCTCTTTTTGTCTTTGCTTGTGGCTCACTTTTTGGCTGTGGTATGTGGGCTGGTGGCTCCACACTTAATTCTTAGGCCAGAGGACATAATGAAAAAGGACAATTTAAGTTCCAATTCATTTTCTTCTTTGTAAAAAATTGAGTTTTGGAGCCATTTTATTTTTATTTTTAAGTTTTTTATGTAGACTCTAGTAGATATGCCAGCGTTTTGATCATCAAATAAAGTTGAACCATTAAATATTCTGATTATAGATTTTATTTTGATGACCCTAATATCATGATCTTCTAATTCTTCTTCTTCCAGTTGATGCCAAGATCCCACGAACGAATTACATCTAGTTAATGGGTCCATCTAGTATTTTGAAATATTTTACCTCAGGCTCAGAATCTCAATATTTTTGCTATTATCCTTGCTCAAAGTTGTCTTTTAATTCAAATAAATATAAAATGTCGAGCTAATGTTTTCCTATGCAGACTGTAGAAAAGGATACTCTGTTTTAGGCAAGTTTTCCACATTAAAGAAATTACAACCCCATTCTC
Organism: Sesamum angolense; assembly: GCA_034509725.1. Classification (NCBI taxonomy): domain Eukaryota; kingdom Viridiplantae; phylum Streptophyta; class Magnoliopsida; order Lamiales; family Pedaliaceae; genus Sesamum; species Sesamum angolense. Next base: position 14,874,856 of record JACGWL010000001.1, on the reverse strand, counting down.
TTCATGAACTGTAATATTTTACACTATGAGTGCAACTTGTGAGAAACGGAATTCCTGTCACTCTAGATTGAAGGAATTTACTAGAAAATTTGTTCATGTAAGGTCATTGATATTTTTGAAAATTTACCTCCTCTACTCTCTTAAAAACACTTCTTGTGCTAATGTGGTGTGATCTAACAATTGTTAGTTAATTAATCTTCACTTGGAATAATAGTTGGAGAGGCGTCATCATTTACTGGTTTCATTACAATTTCTTTCACATAAGATGATATGTACTCTTAATTTTCATAGAGTTATTTCATATTGTGCTCGGGGGCATGATTAAATTTATCTCATGAAATTGGATTGACTGATTGCTTGGACCTATGCATCATTTATGTGGTTGCTTCTTATGTTTTTATTTATTATTACTCACATAAAGAATTTCCATGCCCATCTTCTATGGACAAAGAAAACTGTCGGTTCTTTTAGTCCCTTCTTAAATATATTTGGACATTTAAGCTTTATCTGATTATGGTTTGGTCTTGTACAGCTCTCTTTCGGAGTTTGGAGTTTTGGGATTTGAATTAGGTTACTCGATGGAAAACCCCAATTCTTTGGTGCTGTGGGAAGCCCAGTTTGGTGATTTTGCCAATGGGGCTCAGGTGATGTTTGACCAGTTTCTGAGCAGTGGAGAGGCCAAATGGCTGCGTCAGACTGGGTTAGTTGTCCTCCTACCTCATGGATACGATGGGCAAGGCCCAGAACATTCAAGTGCTCGTTTGGAACGTTTCCTTCAGGTGTTGCTCATGTTCTCCATTTGCTGCATATCCAATTGAACTATCCTGAGTTTGCATTTGCATACATCTGCACATGTGGGAAAAGTTTTGCATGGAAATGAGCCTTTTTCTCTCTTTTTAATTTCTTCCTTTTAAGATTGCTTGTCGTAATATCTTTTTTTCTTTTTCTAATCGGTTTCTGGTATGTCTATAAATGAAGATCAAGAATGACTGACAAACATAGATTAAAGAGAAGTCTCACACTAGAGTTGACCCTAAGGTGTGAGTCGTGTGACTACTTAGTGTTCCATGCCCACAAAATGAAGTGTGGTTATTCAAAAGATCGCCTATAAGGGCTTAGGTGTTTATTCTTTGCACAACAATCTATATTCCACACTCTCCTCTATTGGCTTTGAAAGACCTCAACCCAAATGGCTGGAATTTTGTTTGATGAGCATTTCACACTGTTTTGCTTCCCTTCTTCGTTCCTCTTTCCCTTCTCTGGCTTTAGATAGGTGTTAGATTGGGTTACACGGGCCAAAATGTTATTTCACCAAAGTTAAATTGAAGGTTTAAATGAAAATTCACATAAGGAATTTTCTCTCTATCTTGGCACTTGTTTACTTCTCGACTTCTAGAACTTTATTAGAATCATACTAGTTTGTTTGAGTGGTTTACTTTTGGAGAAGTCACTATGAAAATTGGTGTCACTACCGATGTTGGATTGCCCTGCCTCATCCCCCCCCCACCCCCCCCCCCCCAACTGACATAAGCCGATAAGCGGCTCGAGTTTATCACTTTCAAGCCATTGGCAATTTCATTTTACAATAACCAAGTATTTTTCTATCAGGATATGTCCTGATATGTCACTTAATTGTGGTCTTGTCCGGGAATGTGAAATTGACCTTTCGTGTTGTATTGCAGATGAGTGATGATAATCCCTATGTTATCCCTGAGATGGATGCAACCCTGAGGAAACAGATTCAGGAATGCAACTGGCAGGTGGTGAATGTAACTACACCTGCAAATTATTTCCATGTTTTGCGGCGCCAGGTAAGTGGATTTGACTTGCTACAACTGTGTGCTACTGGGGAAGTGTTCACTTCATTACATCTCACACTTTCATGGAATCGTGTTGCAGTTACATAGGGAATTCCGTAAACCTCTCATTGTGATGGCACCTAAGAACTTACTCCGTCACAAGGACTGCAAATCTCATTTATCTGAGTTTGATGACGTTGAAGGCCATCCAGGTTTTGACAAACAGGGAACGAGATTTAAACGCCTCATAAAGGACCAAAATGATCACTCAGATCTTGAAGAGGGTATTCGACGTCTGATTCTTTGCTCTGGAAAGGTGTGAAACCTTTACATCTTGCCCTTCCATTTCATCTTGGTTTTTTCCTTTCTTTGGTGGAGGTTGGGGGCATTTTTTCTTACTTTGTGTGTGCGTGTGTTTGAATGTCGGCAACCTCACCTTATGATGCTCTAAATATTCTATCGAGGTCCTTATAAATGAAATTCTTTTCCTTCAATTGATTTTAGTGTTAATGCAGGGAAGTTGTTATTTGTTCAGACTTTTAATTGTATGTTGCATTACACTTCATGAGGCATTGGTTTTGCTTCTTATTTGCAGCTTTATTATGAGCTTGATGAAGGAAGGAAAAAGACTGAGGGAAAGGACATCGCAATCTGTAGAGTGGAGCAGCTTTGTCCCTTCCCCTATGACCTCATCCAACGTGAACTCAAGAGATATCCAAGTATGTCTCTACAATTGGCAAATGTATCATTATGTTTATGAAAATACTTCACACAAATGGTCATTTTAACACATTGAAATGGAGAGTAACTAATCATGCTAAGGTATGTGGGACCAAAATATCAAGTCAACTAAGTCTTGCCTTCCTGGTTTGTGATTCTTTCAGATGCAGAGATTGTTTGGTGCCAGGAGGAGCCAATGAACATGGGTGCATACAGCTATATTGCCCCCCGCCTTGGCACCGCCATGAGTACTCTGGGCAGAGGCACTGTGGATGACATCAAGTATGTGGGCCGTGCTCCTTCTGCTGCCACTGCAACTGGCTTCTACCAAGTGCACACAAAAGAGCAAAACGAAATCGTTCAGAAAGCGATGCAGCCTCATCCAATCAGTTTGTGAAATTGAAGCTGATCCATAGTTGTTTGGGCTAATTTTTCTTTCAGAACGGTGAGAGAGTGTTCCACTTTTACAGGGCAAGTTTTGCGAGAATAAAGGTACTATCTCAAGTCAATGTTATCATTGATGAATCAACTTTGGTATGAGTAATCCGATAAAAGGATATCTACTTTCATCTTGCCACACAGATTTGCATGGCGGTGGTTGAGATAAACCACATTTTCCACCAAAGAAACTATTTCTGATACTGCAAATACACTAAATTTTTTAACTGTTGTTGTGCCATGAATATAGAGCAACCATTAGCTAAGTATGTGCATAATTAAAATTTTTATTATACTTATTTAATTAAATTAAAAAATGGCCAAAACTAATAAAGTGAATAAATTTGAAAAGTGCATGAATAAAACGAGTGATAGAATTAATTAATTAAGGATATAGTTATTTGCGAAAGAAATTAGTATATCCAAAGGTGTTTTTGTTAACCCGCGTCATCAATTAAAGATAGTCAATCAAAAAATTCTGAACTTTACAAGAAGCATCATTGATCAAAGACTATAAATCCAACAACTTTCGGTACAAAATTATCACATTCACATCATAGAATAACGCATAGGCAATCAAGAATCATATACTCGCCCAAAGTTGATATAACGGCCAGAAACAGCTTTTCCCAGAACAGATGAAAAATAAGTTGGAAGAGAAGTTCGCCAGTGGTGAACAGCAAGTACTTCAGCAAATGCTGCACGTCTTGGTTGATGGCTGGCAAACTGATCATCTGATTAACAAAAATTATATTCACCTTCAGAGTTATGCCAGAATCCACATCATTACTAACTAATTTTGCCAAATATGTCATATTTCAGACCGGCTAAAGCTAATTTGCAACATACCATTCTGCACCAGGAAGGAGAAGCAGTCGCTGCAGAACAAAATATAGGGAACATAATGCTTTTTGTTTTGAAGAGCCTTTACTGCTGGTCAACTAACCCAAATATTTCAATCAGATCAGACTCCTTTGGCTGGTGAATGATCCTCTCAAAACTACGACCGAACCTTTGATCACCAAGCATGGCTTCCAAAACTTTGTCTCCTGAGACTACGGGTGATTTGTCGCTCTGGCAAGCTTGTCCATCTCGAGGAGAAAATATCAATTGTGACATGCGCTGTTTTTGAACTTGTTGGGCATATATTTTAACCTCAGTCCCAGAGGTAAACAGACGATACACATAAACGACCTTTTTCTGGCCCAGTCTGTATGCCCGGCTTATGGCTTGCTTTTCAATTGAAGGGTTCCAGACGGTATCAAGCAATACAACTCTTGAAGCCCCTACCAAGTTTATTCCTTCAGAACAAGCTCTTTCTGATGCAAGAAGCACCTTTGCTTCGCTTGTGTCATCATTGAAAGAAGATATAGAATCTTGACGCTGGTTGACATCAAGTTGACCGTCCATGTAAAGCACTTCTTTTCCTTCACTCCAAGAGAAATGAGACGTGATCCGATTTTTTATATAGACTAGAGGATCAATATACTGACTGAAAACCAAGACCCTCTCCCCAAGTGCATCAGCTAGCCATATCAGATTCATAACAAATTTTGTCTTTACTCCGGCTTCGAAATCTGATTCAATCTCCTCTAGCTTACTCTTATGAGCAGAAAATGTTCTCATCTCCACTGCTGCTAAAGAAGGATGGACAGAGATCAGGGACACCATCCGAATCCTGTGAAAAATGTGCTGAGATTTGCTAGCATTTTCCAGTAGGGTCTTTTGCAGTTCAGTCGGGTGCAAGAATACTAGAGTGTCCCTTAATCCCAGAAGGTTTTCTTGAAGAATAGTTCCTTTGTGCACATGTACAAATGGATCCAGCATTGCTTTAAGTTTCTTTAGCCCGTCACCTGAATTTTTGCCAATAGAGCTGGTAAGATTTATCCATTTTTTTCTATCAAGATTGCCTTTTCGCCCACGAGTTTCAGAACGACTAATATTATACTCAGACCCAAGATGATTGTCAAACTTTGGATTAACTAGGCAGAGTGTATTGTATAACTCAGTAAGATTGTTCTGGAATGGCGTCCCAGACAAGATTATGCGTCTCTGTGTTGCAACTTTTGTCAAAGTCTTCCATATTAGACTTTGGTTATTTCTAGGGGTATGCCCTTCATCAAGCACTAGAAGACCTGGTAATTCCCGTAGTACTTTCCTGATTTGCTCATTTTGTCCCTTTCTCCCCTTTTCTCCAGCAAGCTTCTCGAACAACTTGTAGCTGACTCCTAAGACACTTCTGCCTTTCATCCAGGAATACAATTTCAAAAGCCGGATATAGTCTCTACTCATTCCACCACCACCTCCAACTTGCCCGATGATATTGGCAGCAATAGCATTTTCTTCTCCTGATAACTCCTCCTTATTCAAATTGTGGAATGGTATGTTAACATGCCATTTTATGAACTCCGATTCCCAAGTTAGCAGCATGCCTCGAGGAGCTATGATTACAGGGCGACAGGTTGGATACAGCTTCAAAAATGTGAGTAGAAACATTATAGTCAGTCGAGTTTTACCAGTGCCAGGGGCATGTGAAATTATGCAGCCCCTCCCACCATCAGGAAGGGGCTGTTTCAGTTTTTCAATTCTAATATCTCCAGCTATATTTTTCCACATGAACTCAAAACCTTCACGTTGGTGAGGATACATTTCTTTTTCAACACCAGCAATCAAATCCCATACTGTGGCTCCTTTGGCACGATTAACAGAATTAGGAGATCCACAAGCAGAGTCCTGAAATTGAATTTGACTAATGATAGAGCTTGGTAAATCATCAAAGTCCTTCCTGTCTCGTCTCCAAGAAGGTGGTGTATACTGCACAAGAGCATAAATGAGTCAAACAATGTAAACCAAGAAAAGCAGACAATAGGGGAGCAAATGGTAAAATCAAAGAGGACTGCAGGAATTAGACATGCAGCTGAAGTTGATAAGGACAATGAGATAATCTTTAAAAGCCTCACAAGACGTTTTAGGCCAGTGTTTATCAGCTACTATTATATGCATCCCATCCAAACTTATACAAGTAGTTACATGATTTATCATCTTTTAACTGTTGAAGAAAGTCAATATCTAAAATGTCACATGAAAATGTGTCCTTGTCCCGAGCGACATGATTTACAATGAGCAGCGATGGTATGAGTGTAAAGCTAAATATCAAGCAGTGCTCTAGCACCGGAAGTATGGCCATGAACAATCAGAGTAAGATAAAAGACAAGCTTATGCTACTATATATTAGCACAAAAACATCAATAAACAAATCTCTGAAGCAGATATACAATTAGAATACTGCGACCACTTTAGTCCTGAAGTCAAGTTCACATTTTACCAGTGTCAACAAGGAAAACAGCGATAAGATCTGGAATCATCTAGGACATATAAAGTCGAAAAAGTATAGAGTACCTTTTAGTACTAACAATTGAATACACACAGTAATATACTTACAAAGGTGGTAAGACATGTTTTATGTCCAAGATTACAGCATAACAGTATTTACACACAAGTCCTATCTGTTCATCAAGAATCGGCTGATGCTCTCCTAGGCCACAACAAGCTGCTGGACTTTTATCCATCTCTGTGGGGTTGACAACATCATTTTCTATCTGATTATTAGCAAACAAGAACTTAGAACTTATTAAACATAACTTTACATATGAAATCAAGCCACAAGAATAGAGCTCCCACATTTTCTCCTCTGAGAAGAAGAAAACAAGGGAGAAATTGCATAAAATTGTGAAGCTTAAATATAAAGGTAGTTAATAATGACTGCTTGGCGCTATGCCATGTAAAGAACTTATTATGTTAATATACAAAAGTACATAATCCAACTACGATTAACTCGTTACACAGGTAGAAATACTAAATTTTGTTCAGAAGTGAAACCAAGAGGAGTTACACTACTTTTCTCCCTAAAAGAATATTAAGCCTCCATATATACTAAAGGAAAAGTCAACAAAAATAATGCCCCAGGGTTAGGGCAGCGGTAAAGGGTAGCAACACATTTGCTCATGCAGTCTTCAATATCAGATGAAATACAAAATAAAGCTAACTAAACGTATATGTATTTATGAAGTAATTCCACTTTCATCAACTGTTTCTCTTTTATCAGCCAGATTGAAATGTATCAGCAATTAGACAAAACATTTGAAGATTTTCTAAAAGTTTGATAAACACGGGTATAGCTTAATCTGGAGCTTCCTGTATAAGAAGTTATTTGCATGGATGCATAGAAAGTTTTAAATGGTGTCCTGTTCTAAAGTGCGAATCTAACTAAATGCAGCATTTTTCAGGTTTCACAAACACAGCATGAAGCTGGCAGTATGAATTTGTCAATAACTTATCCAAAACCAATCCTGCTCCTGGAAGTAATCCATTCAATATGATTATACAATGTTTAGCACAAAGAGTTGTGTAACATTATAAAGAAAAGTTGGGCAGCAAGATCAATGATTAACATACAGTTGGGAAAGATAAGAAAAAGCAAGAGGTAAATGTACCACAGAAGGATTAGTGCGGTGAATCAGTTTCCCGAAGCCCCAATTCTAGATCACAGAAGAGTGAATCCATTTGCTTCTCCCACTCTGATTTCTCAGGGGAAGGCTGCACCTCATCCTCAAACCTGAACCTTAGTGGAAGAGTGTTCGGAGCCCGAACATAATCTTCAATAGGATATTGTTCTTCCTTAAGTGAATTTATGGATTCTACCAGAATCTTGATCAGGTCGAGGTTTCTTTGCAGCATGAGTCTTTTGCTTGCCGAGCTTCATTCCTTTTTTTGAGCATAGCTGCCCTGTTTCTAGCACCCGTTCAATATGGCAGCTGTCCTTATCTCCCAAATATATAGATTCATCAACCATGGAAGCATATTCACCCCTTTCCAGGATAGGGACTGGAGAACTAAATCTGCCAAGTACAGGTCCCACTTTCTCAGACTTGGAAATTGTGCCTGGTGGTGGACATTTTGATGGACTTCTCCCCTCTTTATCATTACTTTTATCACAATCAACCAGAATTTCAAATTCATCAATTTTTCTCTTCTTAATACAATTCTCATTTAAAATGATTGGCCTCCTTCCTTGCATTACCAGCTGCGAAAGAACCCCTGCAGACTTCATTTCTCCCTGCCTCATCCATACAGCCATAATTAGCATGTGGTTCAAAGATTCTATTTAATCCAGCTAGTTCATTGTCTTGTCCGATTGGTTCTTGCGCTCTTCCTGACACTGGGAGACTTCTCATCATCATCAATGATAATCACTGGATTCCCATCTTTTTTCCTACCAGCACTTGTTTTATTATGACCACTCCAGTCATGGGTTGCATTAAAGGTCTCATCAATCTCGTCGTCTCTTCCTTGCTTAATGTCATTTTCTTTCTTCCCGCTAATTCCTGTACTTTTCTCGACACTGGAAAATTTCTCCTTGTCATCAATGATAATAATCACATCATCCTGTTTTTGCTGATTGGAGGTTCTTTTAAAACGGACACTGCCATCATCATCCCCATTATAGCCCTCCTCACTGACATCACCTTTTTCTTGCTTAATATCACTTTCTTTCTTCTCATTTTCATAAGCATCATCCTCAACATCTTTTTCTTGCTCAACATCACTGCCATAATATGAAACATCTGAATCATCGGAGGCTGATCGTTCATCAGCGTCATAATCTTCGTCAGAAGATTCATCATCCTCACTAGTTGATTCAGCTTCCGACGAATCAACTGAGTCATCTGATCCATCCGACATCTTAGTTGAATTCCCGGAATCCACAGAATTCTCGAGACTAGCAGCAACGTCATCAGACATATGGTTACTGTCCAGAGGTTCGATTCCAGGCCTTCCTCTACCCCTCTGTCCATTGTTTCCCCAATTATCTGCCCCAACCCTTGGACTCCGGGTTCTCTGTAAGGTACAGGAGACAACCTCATCCAAATTACCTACTTTTGACACCGACCCGGATCTTGATTCTGGCCCGATTTTCAAGCTAGAGCAATTTGAGACAACCTCTTCACCCAAACATTCAAGTTCACAGTCACCATCATCTCTAGCTCTTAAATCCAATTTCTTCCTTCCCCGCAACGCCCGACCCACTTGAGCCTCACCATTATCCTCCTTCTCCTCCATCCTCTCTCTAGCAAGTCCCCTGATATTCCTTGAGCCATCAAATTCTTGAACTGCATTTTCTGTCTTCACACCCCTTCCTCCAAAATTCCCAGCCTGTTCAATTTTCTCCTCACCAACTCTCTTCTCACCAATAAGCACAAAACCTTGTTTCTTCCAACTCTTCCCACCATCCCCATCCACAATAATAGACTCAGAATCAACCACATTTTTATCCTGCTTGTCCCTCCCACCAATACCACCACTTTCTTTTTCAATCCCCTTTAACTCATTGTAGTAATTTCTGTAATATTCGTCCCACTGACCTCTGGTTCTTCTCCTTAATACAGCACTTGTAGGAGTTCTACTAGCACACATTTCATCTACAACCTCACAATCATGTATGTATGTCCATATATCTACTCAAGATCATATCTCATCAGCAAGAAAAAGAGTTGCTTTTTCACAAGAATGAAAAACCCCTCTTCACACACACACAGAATCACACCTACAATCATCTATTTGCACTACCCAGACGCACTATGTTTGTGTGTGAAAGAGGGAAAGCCGATCCCATTCAAGAATCTCATACCGTACATAACAAAAAGTCTACATGCACATAAAAATCATCAAAGAAGTACAGCTACACTTGCCAACAAGAACAATCGAGATTGAGTTCCCAAAACCATAGCCAGAGAAGCACACGCCCTGCTGTCAGAGCAAACAAAAAACCCACATTCTCAAAATGAAAGAAATATATTTCTGCTTTCTTAAGAGCACAAGAAAGACAAGACAGACTTTCTCTCCATCGCTGTGTGAGAGAGAAAAGAAGAGGGTGATTTAGCAGGGATATGAGAGAGAAAGTACAAGATGAGAGAGAAGTAAGAAGACGAGAGTTGCAAGAAACAGGAACTGGAGGGTCGCAGCGGGATCGGCTGCATGCGGAAAATGAAGGGACTGAATGTGATTTGTGTAGGCCAACACCAATTACAGTACACAGACCAACCAGTCAAGAAAGTGTCCATTTTAGTGAGTAACTATTTTATTACACTGCGTAAATTACTCTCCACTACAAAGTATACAATGATTTCTCTTCACGATTTTCTAGGCATAAAGAAAGTGTGTGTACTGATTCTGATTAAGCTTTGTAGGAGTTCTAGGGGAATTGCCATCCCGGACGTGACATGCAATGCTTTCTCAAAGGTGGTCCTTTTCTTGCATTTACTTCTTTCGTTTTGTAAGAAAGCAAGAATACCACCCACAAACTCGTAAAGAAAGATTGTGTTTGCATCGTACAAGAGTAGTTGAAATCTTTATAATTGACTGTCGTTGTTAAGAATTCATGTCCGGAAATCAAGACTAAAATTCTTATAGTTAACTATAGTAATCAAAATTTATACACGTAAAAATTAATACGAACATGTTAGAACATACGTTTAGTCATAAATTCAGTCCAAAATTATAAATTTAACCACATGACATTGTTTGAATATTTTTGTTTAAATTTATTTGGGATTGTACGGAATGATGTATCTTATGTGAGGGAAGTTGATTGGGATAGATAAATAATATGATAAAAATGACAACTCTAAAAATTTATATTTAGATATGCATTCATCGAAGTTCTTATTTTAGTTAGGATTTTATCGGAATTAAAACTTTTTATTTTATTTTTTTCTAGTTAAATTATGTTCATTTATTTTTTTATTGTAAGATTACAAATACATGGTTTAAACTCTTTTGGTATATTTGATCATTAAATGAATTTCTATAAATCTTTAATTTTAGTATATAATTAGTTCATTTTTATTTTGTTGTCCTGCTTCATAGATGGTATAAGCATTTTTTGGATGGTTTTTTGTCAGTAAATTTTGTATGATCAGCCTAAAGTACAATTTGATTTGAAGTGTAAATTGAATTATAAAAACATTTGATTAAGTTTCCAAGTTTTAAAAAAAGTTTAAAACACACTTTAAAGTATTGAGTAAACTTTCAAAAAATAACTTATAAGCTAAAAAAATAAAATATTATGAGCTTAAAAGCTCTTTATGATAAAAAGTATGTGGTCCATATTCTATCTTTTAAAATTTTCAATCTCTTTCAAATTAATTACAAAATATTATTATTAATATTTTAAGATGCACAGTGGATCAGACTAATCCAAACTCAAACATAGACCAATTAGAAAAAGCTTAGCTAAAGAGAAATTTAGTATTATTCATGATCGATACAGAACTTTGAGACGAGCTTCAATTGGGTCTATTTTTCAACCTAAGTCCCACTCATTAACCAACCCAAACTTGAACGGGGCATGTTTATTATTTTTTTTTCTTAATTAATTTGGATTGAGCCCAAATCATAATTATTTGTGGTCGTATAAGTGGCAATTGTTTGCAGACCAACTTGGTCCTGGACCGGCCCTACAACCCGACTAATATCTTTTTAATTTTATTATTTTTTATAAATATATGAATTTATACGACCTTTTTTAAATAAATGTAATGCATATTCATTACTTTTTTTGGTTCATGTTGATGTGCTTTTCTTTTTAACTAAAAATACTTAAAATGCCGCTTAGGATTTCACTCTACCCCCAAAAATTTGCTAAAAATAATCTCATTTGCCTTACAAATTAAGGTCTTGTTTTCATCATTTGAAGAGTTATCATTCTTGTGATCGCTAGGAATGTTAATAGGTCAATGTCTAATATAGAATCGTTATATTTGTAAGTTCTTAAAACTGTAAATAAATGTTCGGGTTGATATCAAATTTTAACTTTTAAAATTATAGTCAATTTGTTTAATTTTTTATACTTTTTTTTTTTTTTTTTAGTATGTAAGTATGCATGTGGTGAATATTTATACATATGAGATAATATATGTGTTTATTGCATCTACATTCATGTATAACACAAATATATATTTCATAAATATGTTAAATATACAACATATATAGCACTTTCATAAAATCAAAACAATAATGTGGAATATTTATGCTTTTAGCATCCACATAAGTAACAAACATATTTAGTTGGTTGTTGATATTATTATAAAACTTATACTTTAATCTTACAGTAATATTGTCTTATACTTTGATAATTTGATGCCCGATAAATATATAAAACTCAACATATAAGTATTATTTTTTTCGTATTTTTACATACGCGGTAAATGTAAACCACCATCATGAATTTTGAACTAACATTAGGTCTTTGTGTATCCCATGAAATTTATGAGACAATAATCATCTAATGAAATGTTGGTTGTGTGAGAAGTCTACGAAAACGGTTTTTTTAGAGGAAAAGTAGGAGAAAATAAGGAAAAATGAAAAGAAAGTGATTTCCGTACACATACTTGACTTTCGCAAAAATATTTCAAATATACACTTACAGAAATAATATTTAAATAATTAAATATACTTTGTCCAAAATGAAAAACAATCAAGATACCGAGTCGATTAATTTCAATTCTAACACATCTTATTTATTTAAAAAAAAAAAAAAAACTATTCCATAGATAGAAACTTGAATTATTTGATCAAGAGATTAGATATTGACTCTAGCTTTTGCTTAGTTTGCTTGTACCTTATTTATGTACCTTGGTACTTACAAGAACTCAAGAATTAAATTTTTGTATGCCTCACATGCCCACATCTTTACCTACTTTTATGAGTCTACAACTATTACATTTACTATAAAGTATGTTGATTAGGTAGATATTAGATATATACCCTATTTTTTAAAAATTAAGATAAGTACGACAATTATTCATATAAAGAGACACAAAAACACTAAATGCAGCATGAATTACTAAAAGTTTATTGCAAATATTTAAAATTTACACCTATAACATATTAATAAATAAAATATTATTTTCCATACACATACATTGACAATTTTCACCAACACCACTAAATAAGAAATATCCAAAGTTGGTGGTCCTCTCCTCTGTCATCCCTTCATAAAGATCTCATGTAAGGTCTAAATTAAATTTTCATTTTTTCCATTCATTGGATGTGCAAAATTAAAAAGGGGGGAAAGAGATTAATGGGCAAAAAAATTCTAACTTTGATTTAAGTTTAAATTTTAATTTCTCAACTTAATTGTAAATAAGTGGGATTATTGCACTTTTTATATGCAAATTATACTACATTTTTAGTTTTAGTACTTCAAGTTTTCAAATCACAAAATTTAGTACCCATTTTTTTTTTTTCATCTACCTGAGTATTTTTCGTTGAGTTGACCATTAAAACTAATGGTTAACATTTTGGAGGAAAAATTAGGGAGAATTTGTCTATATAAATGCATGTTTGGTTTTCAGTTTATTCTACGTTACTCTGCAATTAGCTTGCATTTTTGTTTTCAAAATGATTTTAACTGGGAGGAAATATTTGAATTGATGTTTCCATAACGATTTGAATTAGTATTTTTTTTAATATAAATTGTTTTTTATTTACATTATTGTTCTCAATTATAAAATTAAAATTAAAATAAATTTTTTGTGTGTGTTGAATAAAATGACAGTCAAACACACCCTTATATAGATAAGATTCCATCTAATTTTTCCTTCGAAATTGGGTTGATCGTTTGTTTTAAAGGTCAACCTAACGATGTTACTTAGGCAAATGAAAATTAAAAACTCTTGATACAAAGTCTGATGACTTGAAAACTTGGATACTAAAATTGAAAAAGATATATATTTAGGTACGAATAACAAAATTATCCTTAAATAAGTTAAAATTGAGAGAATTTTAATGAAGCCAAAAAATAGATAATTCAAGAAATTTTATTAATAATTATAGCATATTTTGGTGCCCGTACATGACGATATTTTTTTATTGTATTTGTTAATTAAAAATGTTAGCTATTGTTGCATATCGTTTTTGTGTGCATATAACAAATTTTTTTATATTTTAAATAAAAAATGTAAATAAAAGCAAAACATACAATTCAATATGTTATATTAAAAATAAAAAAAAAAAAAACTAATTTATTAGTTAATATATAATTTGAAAAGTTGAATAAGTTAGTTATTTATTAGTTGAAATGTATTTTTTATTTTATAAAAATAGATACGACGGTGTCATTAACCGCTATTTATGAGTATAGACCCCATATTTTCTTTTTATATTAGTATATATAATGAATTAAATAAATAATTTTCAGAATTGGTAAATTATTTTAATTTTAAATGCATTAGTTAATTATTTTTAATAAAATAAAGTGATGAAAATTGTTATTTTGTTAAAAAATAGAATTTTGTTAGGGTATCTTAGTAAAATACATTTATATATAGAGATAGATAGATTATAATTTTTGTAATAATGAAATTGTTTTTGAAGAAGCGTTAATTGAGTGTTAATAAATTAATTAACGCCAAACCTAACCATCTTATACCTCGCAACAAAAAACGTTTTTCTCCAGTTTCACTCTCTCCCAACTCGCAAGAGCAAGAAGGTACCACCCCCACCCCCACCCCACCCGGCCCACATCTCAAACCCTGGGTGTGTGATGTAAAAATATCTGTATGTAATTTGTATATTGATTTGGGTATATGTATGTTGGACTGTGTGATATTGATGCTTTGCTCTGTATATGAACTGTAACTGCAGAGAGGGAACTGAAGAGGGAGATCTGATGTACTTGCTTGCGGATCTTAATTTTATTCAGAAACGTGATGATTGCTTTAGAGCATAAGGTATCTTCTTTCTCTTGTGCTTGGTTTACAATGTGTGTAGGAACTCGAGATTGTGTGTTTCTTCTATGATATTTTGAGTTAATTTTGTGTGTGTTTTGTTTCTTTACTTTTTTTATTTCGATCTATGCTTTTCGCAATTACGCGAAATGGGAACTTGTTTCTGAGATTTAGTGAGGATTAACTTTTTCTTTTTTGGGTTAATATGTTGCTTTTTCCGTCTTTTAGATTTTGTGGAAGTTGAATTTGGTGGAGGTGTTAAGTTCTGGGCGCGTTGGGCTTGAATTTTTGGGATTTGTTAAAGGACTAGGAATTTTTTTTGTTTTTTGAAGACTTATGTACTTGAATTATTTTTGTAACTAGAAAGTGACTGGATCATATCTAATTTGGAATTACTGTAAAGCGATTGCATAGGCTTTAAGGTTTCTTTCCTAGCACGTGTTTGGTTAAATTGTGTCTAATGTGATGTAGTGTTTTGCCGTGGTGAGGGTCAGACATATAAACGTGTATAACAATTGTAAATATGGAAATTTTTAACTTGACAAAAAGTAATAAGGATACAGATGAAAGCTTCTTGTGAGAAAAGAATTTGAGAAGAATCTTTGTTTAGCATGGCCAATTTTATAATTCCTTTTCTTTCTTGTCAAGTTTTGTTATTTTTTGTACTTCTAATAGAAAGGAGGTCAGATGTATGTAGCCTCTGCCTGTTTCCGTCTTTTATGTGCTGTGCAGGGCGAGGACTGCAAACGGTGCAGTTCTTATATGGTTCATGGCTTGATTTCTGGTCACACTTTGTAAAATGAAGCAATTAGCTGTAGGCTGATTAAACCTGCTAGAAGGAGTATTTTCTTCTGGTCACTAAACCTTCTGAAGAGGATGTGGCTTGTGGTGAGGTGTTGAGGAAATGGTAGCTGCGGACATACTTGCAGCAAGAAAAAGTTGAATCGTTATACTACGTTTGAACGAAAAGAGAACATGGGCTACTGCTTCACGGAAACTGCTTTCAACGAATTCAAGAAGTATAGATAATAAAATGACATTAATGGAAAATTTGAAACTTGAAAATGATTCCTTCAGGACAGCGACAGGAAATATTTTATTTAGTTTTCTGGCAAGAATGTAATCTACTGTTCCATACCAAGTAAAGGCATGAGAAATGAAGAATCACTCTCTCTCACTATGCTTTTTTTTTTTTTCCCATGTAACTTGTGTTTCAATATGTGCTATAATCTTTAACATCTGTTCGAGATCAAGAAAAGACATGTAAGGTCATTGAAGTAGATTATATTGTTTTATGGACTTAACCTCGAGAAAGGATCATGATAGATTTTGAAAAATGTTCCACCTTGGTTTGTTCTTAGTGAGGGTGGAGGTCACTCTTGTTTCTGATAAAAATGGAGAGCGTATAAGGTTGAACTTGTTATTTTTACTAGCTTTATGTGTTGGTGGCCTTTTACTGTATAGTTACAGTGTATTAGCTTTTATGTTGTTTGATTGTATTATTTTTTTTCTTTTTCTTTTAAATGTGACGTACTGTATGAAAGCAAGACCTTCTTCTTTTCTATTTAAGAATTTCTATTCTATAAGAATATGAAATTTAGTAGGTCCAAGATAGTTGGTTGCAGAAAATTGGTCCAACAGAAATTGGACAAGCTGAAGTATATTTTAGATAAGGTTCATTGCTTTTGACTATAAGTTCAATTTGCCTGGACCAGCCTTGCGCTTACATAAACTGGTCTAACTATTTCCAAGAAATGGCCTTTAAGGTTTGGTTAGAATATCTACACTCCTGCACTTCTGATTATCTGATATAAACAAGATTTTCTTACCTCATCTTGGTAGTTGGGTTGGGGGGAGAAAAAGCTGCGAACTTCCATTCTCTCACGAAGTTTACTACTTGTTTTATTAACTTACTGGTTATGATAAGATAAGCCCAAAATAGGTAAATTCATCTACTGTTTTTGTCCCAGGCTGAAACTTGTTTCCAAGTTAACCATGAGATGAAACTCTGTGTAGGAGGATAATTTCTATTATGTATATGTTTTTTCTTTGTATCTCTGTCCTTTTCTTTTCAGAAGGAATTAAAGAAATATCAGCAGCTGCTAATTGCCTTGGAGAATTACTTCTGTTGTTGCCTCTAGCTGCTAGCTTTCAGAACTGTCCTGCATGTTAAATTAATGTTGTTCCTCAATCTTTGAAGATGCAGATACTATGCAGAGGAATCATGAGGCATCCACGAAATGCCTCCAAAACAAGGGTTACCCCTGCATTCTGCAAAATAATACTACATATGTTGAAGGTTTTTCAAAGATCCAAAATGGGCTAGGTGCTCGGCCATGTGGTAATGTCATCAATCAGGATTGCTTGGGAAGCAGTGAGCCTTTAGAATCTTCAGAAGAATGTACACAACGGCCTATCTATCATCATGACTTTGGCTCTTGGTCTGCCAATCCTGACTCTAAAAGTGTTTCACTAGGCCAACTGAATGCCTTTCGGGGACAATTGAACCCCTTTGCAGTAAATTACAGATTGCAGTATGCACCAGTGAACATGTTCCCTCAAAATTATCCTTATGATTACCAATTCCAAGATTTTCAATATTTTGTTGTGATTGATTTTGAGGCCACATGTGACAAAGAAAAAAATCCACATCCACAAGAGATAATTGAGTTCCCATCTGTAATAGTGAGCAGCATCACTGGGCAGCTGGAAGCTTGTTTTCAAACATATGTGAGGCCGACATGCAACCAAATCCTGAGTGATTTCTGCAAAGATCTGACTGGCATACAGCAAATTCAGGTTTGTATGATCATTCATAATTTTATATGCCTTGGGTCTGTGTTTATGGTATAGCATCCATGTAGTCTGCTTTGATATCAGTCTCATGCCTCTGCTAGGATTTTATTTAGCTTGAACTAAGGAGTATTCCATGTCATACTACAATGACAATGTGCAGCCATGAACCCTTAACTTGGGTAGCTGTCCAGGTCTCTTTTGTTTGCCCTCCCACATGTTCCTCTATTTCCTGATAATACATCATCGCCTATCAGGGAACAACATACAGGGAAACTATCATCTCATTGTCCCTCTTGTTTCTAAATGTTTAAAACATCTTAATATTTTTCTGTGGTATTAAGGTTGTTCTTTTTAAAATGGAAGAATCAATGCATGATTGGAATTGCACCTTGAAGTACTTCTCTTTTGTTAGCAGTCATTAAGTTAAATAATCTCTCACTTGCTATGGCAGATTATTGAAACATTGCTGTACATTTGTTAGAACTTTAACAGACTTCTCATGATTGGGT
Organism: Sesamum angolense; assembly: GCA_034509725.1. Lineage (NCBI taxonomy): Eukaryota > Viridiplantae > Streptophyta > Magnoliopsida > Lamiales > Pedaliaceae > Sesamum > Sesamum angolense. Next base: position 14,856,805 of record JACGWL010000001.1, on the reverse strand, counting down.
AATCATATGCTATGATATATGGAATTATTAGGCAGAGAGATTAAAAAGTAACCCAAGCTGGTTTGGAATCTTTGGGTAATATGCAAAAATATTTAGATGCTATCTGGAGGAAATTTTATGTGACATTTGGACGAGCTCAGGTGCCTGTGGGTATTAAGAACTTGTTGCTTTTTACAAACAATTATCTGGTGCCATCCATTTTTCATTGGTGGTTCCTGACGTATATATTCATTCAGCAAGTTATTAACTCTTGATTTATCTAGGTGGACAGGGAGTAACACTAAGTGAAGCTCTTCTTAGACATGACAAATGGCTTGAAAAGAAGGAATTAAGAACAACCAATTTTGCTGTTGTAACGTGGTCTAACTGGGATTGCCGGGTGATGTTGGAATCTGAGTGCCGTTACAAAAAAATTAGGAAGCCCCCGTATTTCAACCGGTATATTACTAACTCTTGCTTGATTTTATTCTATTATCTTATATCATTTGTTTGCCTGATACATCTCTTAAACCCTTATCTAAGACCGAGTCAACTAGAAAATAACATGATCTTGTTACTCTTTGACCAGATGGATCAACTTGAGGTTCCGTTTCATGAAGTCTTTGGTGGGAGTTAGATGCAACCTGAAAGAAGCAGTGGAGAAGGCCGGTCTTGCCTGGCAAGGTCGCGCTCACTGTGGTCTAGATGATGCCAAAAACACTGCCCGCCTACTTGCCTTGATTATGCATAAGGGCTTTAAATTCTCAATTACCAACTCACTGACTTACCAGAGCAGTGATGGTACCTTCACATGGAAGCCAATACAAGAAAAACCTCTTTATGTTTCACCTCAACCTCAGAAACTTCAGGAGCTTCAACCTCCGTTGCTGCAGTACCATCGCTATTGTTTTTGTGGCAAAAGGTCAGCAAAGTAATGGTCCGCAAACCGGGTCCTAAGCAAGGTAGCCTTTTCTTTGGATGCGGGAACTGGACTGCTGCTAGAGGTGCTCGTTGCCAATACTTTGAATGGGCTTCTCCATAACTCACTGGGGTGCATAGAATCCTTATCCTTCTGACAGTAGCAGATGCAATGCTACAATTTGTAAAAAGAATCGTTGGAGTTTGAGTTTATCTCATCAAAGAAGCAAATACGCTTTGCTGGTGGGTGTCGGCTTCTCTATCGGGTTTGTGTAGATAGTTGTCTCCGCTGTTCTAGTTAAGTGAATGGTCCAACAAGTTTAGATGACATGTTGATGGAAGATATGAACAATATATTATGATGTGTGGATGGAGTAGTAACTAAAATATGCTATCACATGCTTAGACATGTTTAATTCTCTTCGTAATGTGTGAAATAGGGACGCCTGGGGGTCCCTTGTATATTTATGACGTGGAAGTCTGGTTGTTTGAATCTAGACCTGTCTATTAGCTTCTGGAACAGGATCAGATCCAGCTGTTTTCCTGCGTTCGTTTGTTTACCTGAATATTTCGCACTTGGCACTCCCCAGGTACTCTGATGGTGAACTGAGAGCAATGTTCGTCCTGTTTTTAGCGTTAACATATACTGCATTTGGCACTCCCAGATACTTTGATGGTGAACTAGGAGTAACATCCGTCCTGTTTCTAGTGTTAACATGGTAATATGGTTTTGAATTCTCATGGGCAATGGTACTTGTACAAGATAATGGAATGTGGGATTCTTGCTGCTTATTTGCTTAGTTTGCTTCATAGATGTCCTAATTTGGCACTTCCAAATGTTTTCATTTGTTGCTCTATCTGTCTGTAAGTACGTGGAGTGGATTGATGTCATGACGACTCTTTATAATATCAAGTGATTTATATTTCTCCTACAAGTGAGGTGCAGCTTGTCTGGCTTTTATGTTAAGGAAAATTACAGAAAAATAGAAGTTGCCTTCAACGGAGGGGCGAATTTTTCGAGCCATTATAAAGCCAATTCGATAGTTTGAGTTTCAAAATTGTAATTATACATAATCTGAAGTTAAAAATTTTAGGGGATAATTACACACGCCTCCCTTGGGTTCAGTATAATTATACATAAATTTCTTGTAATTTGAAAAATTACATTTAATACTCTTGATGTTTATTTTCATAATAAAATAATATATAATATTTTATTAATAATAAATTTTATTTTTATGTGAATATATAATTATATTAATATTTTTAATATAATTTTCTTAATTATATTATTAAAATAATAATTGTTTTTTTTTTTTAAAAAAGCAGAGGCAGCTGCTGCGGGGGAAGGCGCCCTCCTTATCCCCGGGCGACTGCGGTAGTCCAACGTAATGAGGGCGACCGCTGTCGCCTAGACGGGGGAGGAAAGGGGAGGCGGGTCGGGGTGGGGTGGGGGGGTTGGGGAAGGGGAAGTTGATGGGGGTTAATTACATTTTGCCATCTGAACTATGACCGTTTTTACACTTCGGCATCTAAATTTTTTTTGTGTCAATTTACCATCTCAATTTTATAAAATTTTGCACTTTGTCATTTATAACTATTTTTCAACTAAGTTTTTTGTCGAAAAAACATCACATGCAGTGCATATGTGATGTTAAAAGTTATGTGATGTGATATTTTTCTCATATGAACAACATACGATTTTTTTCCAGCAAAAAAATCAACAAAAAGACGATCATATATGACAAAGTGCAAATTGTACAAAGTTGAGATGGTAAATTGACACGAAAACAAGTTTTGATGGCAAAGTGTAAAAACAAGCATAGTTCGAATGGCAAAATGTAATTTACCCTATTTTTTATAATAATTTTAATTATAATTAATTATTATTTTTTTAAATAATAATAATTTTAATTTTTATAAATTATAATAATTTATATAATATAATTTATCCAATATGTGATCTAACTCATTTTTTAAAGCCACGTATGATTAAAACCCCCCAAAAAATAATTTTCATAAATCAATTACTTTATAAGCAATTATGCAAGTGTTTGGCCGAATTAAGTTTAATTATTATTAATTCTAAAGAAAATACTTTTTTTTAACAAATGTAAATACTTGAGACACAAATTTAGTTATAAATCCATAAAAAGTAATTTTTTTATTACAGTTTGTAAGTTATTTTCATTATTTCCTTTTAATAATAATAATAATAATTATAATAATAGTCAATTAAATGGGAAAGAATTAAATTTATTTATTAAATAAATATACATACATAGGCTCCTCCATTACTCGCAAACACAAGAAAGTGTGGAGACTGGAGAGTAGAGTATTCCTTCACAATGGTATGCTTTCTCCTTTTCTTCCCTTTCTCCATATGATGAGACTGCACTTCTCTTCTTTAACTTCAGTAGAAGATGGTTTAATTCTTCTCCTTTTCTATTTTGGTTTATTTTGAAATTTGTGTGAATAATCTATTGAACGGTTGTCTCCGCCCAGGATTTGTTCAGAAAAGCAATTCTGCATCCGGGACCGCCTCAAGATTTCGCTCTTCAGACCGTACAACAAGTTATAAAACCCCAGGTGTGTTATATATGTGGGTGTGTGTGGGTAAACAAGAATTTGGAGGTCTTTTTTTTTGGTAGAATTTATGTTATCATTGAGGTGAAGGAATTTCATGGGCACCCCCAAAGTCTTGTTTGTGTGTGTTAACCATAAAAAGTTTGTTGCTTTCTTTTTCAGAACGTGGCTTTTATTTAAAAAAGAAAATTATAGAAAAATCTCTTTTGATGTATGTTTAGTGGCCTTTCTTGGTAACGGTTTTTGGTGTATTTGTGAATGCATTCTTTATTGGCTTTGCAGAAGCAAGTGAAGCTTGTTCAGGATGAAAATCAGTTGTTGGAGAATATGCTGCGGACTCTGCTTCAGGAGCTTGTGGTAATGTATTTTCTCTAGACATTTCTAGGTTAGCATGTTCTCAAGTAAAATATCGTCGGAAGGCTTGTGAATGATTATGATATGATGAGTTGAGTTGCTATTTTGATATTGATTAGGTCAAATATGGGGTTACAAAATACCAATGCTGGACAAAACTTATCTAGGAGATAAGCTGGTGTCTGGTGTTACAATTTATAATTTGGTAACCTAAGTTGATTTTCATTTGCGCAAACTATATTGAAAAGCTTGATTTTCTACCTTTTTCTGTTTCCTTGAGGTTGAATTTGGAATTTATGAGCAAGTCTGAAGTTGTCATATGTCGCAGTAATGCTAAATAACTTGATTGATATCAGGCCAATGCTTTAGTTTCTTTATTTAGCTTTGTGCACATAGTTAATAATTGGATAATAGTTTACTCTTCCCTTAGTAGACTGAATATTTTACATGGTATCATCTTGTTGCAGTCAGCTGCAGTTCAGTCCGGTGAGGAAATTATGCAGTATGGTCAATCGATAGCTGACGGGGAAACTCGTCATGGTCAAATACCCCGTCTACTTGGTGAGTGCATATTTCAAGTCATCCCCGACAATGAAAATTTTTCCGTATGGATTCTCAAAAGTTTTACTTTTTGTATTTGCTTCTATGGTGGTCCATTGGATCTTTTGTCATGGGTATGCGCTTACAGAAGAAGTCCTAATATGTTAATATTAATAAGTTGCTTTAGGCCTAAGCTACCTCGTTTTAAAAGATAAAATAGTAATATTGGTAATACACAAAAGAGTCCGTTGTCCAAGCATAAAAGCTGGATGAGACCATCTGTTTCTGGCACACGTCTCGTCAAAATGTAGATGATATTTGGGTTTTGTTGGTTGGAAGTATTTATTCAGCTGAAGGAAGAAACTTTTCAAGAAGATGATGCAATTTGCTCCGCAGTTTCATGCTGAAACATACATATGTCTGCAAACATTAAGTTATGTTATGGCAGGCCAATAACTTATTGTTGAATGGAACTAGTCATACATATGGCTTAGATAGCAACTAGTGAAGGTTCTATTAGCATTTAATAATCATAAGTGAGCTGTCCGTAGCTGAAAAAGATGTTTACATTCATAATGCAAGTTATGGATAACAATTAGGTTTAATCTTAGAGGTTGGTTTCATTTGAGAAAACATTACTATTTTCAGGACTGAAAGTGCCTGATTGTTTGTAATCATGAGGTCAATCTTCTGTCTTCTTGGGATTAAATTTTGCAAATGGCATAAGATGGAAGAATATGCTAGAGAAGAGGAAAGAACTAAAATTTGTGTCAGTTGAAACATTGAAGTTTCAAATCTGTTATAACTAAAAAACATTAAATTCCATGCTTCTAAGTACATAGTAATTGGCCTGTAAGAGATCAGGGATCCGGTTAATGCATAGGAGTATAAGGTGATAGAGAAGCTTTAGTGCCTATGAGCTGTTATGAAAGAAGGAAGTGAAGAGCCGAACACACAGAGAGAGTACTAGTAAGAGTGAAGTGAGTCTACAACATAGCATGTTGAAAGATGAAAGAAAACATAGGGTTGTGAATGGTAATTTACCTGTAAGGAACAAAAACAGACACACCATTTCAGTGACTTATTGGTAGGAATTTTGTCTGTTAGGTTGATTGGATCCCTCTTACCCTCTTTGCACCTCTTGAAAATTTAATTCTCTGGTGTTCCGTTAGCGTGATAATCGGAGATGTACTAAGTAAGTGTCATTTAGTTTTTTATTTCCAGAAGAGTAGAGCTGGAGTTAGATGGACATGTTCATGTGGGATTGCGTATCTTGCTTGCTTAAAAAGTTGGTCATTGACAGAATCCCTGCAGGGTACAGATGAATTTTCCTTTCGGATCGAACTTAATGAATGTCATGCCATATTAGGTATAAAGTAATTATTGCGATGGATATTGGGGGCTCGAAATCAGAGAATAGTGAAAGAACAGTTTAAGGAGAATGGAGGACCTGATATTTGGAAAAAACTGTGTGTATAAACAAAGGTGTTTTTGCATTCCCTGCACTTGGAGCTGGTGGAAAGTTTCTTGAAGAGGGTGTAACAAAAATTTATGTCCATTCCCATTGTAAGCTCTATCAGATTTATAAAATTGTTTGATTGTGGGAGCACTTTATTATCAGACATAATGGGGCACTTCGACACGTCGTGTACTCTTCCTTTTTATTGCCTTTTCTTGATTTGATGTCCTTTTCTTTCACCATGCTTCATCTAAATTCTTTCTGCTTCAGATTGTTTTTCTTTTGCTCTATCCATGTGATTTTTTCTATAAGCAGTTTTACTATGTACAATATAATGAAAGTATTTAGAAGAGAACTCATTTTTAACAAGGTCAAGTACAATGATGAACTGTAATTGTTCTCCAATTAACCCAACATATTAGAAATCCTATGAGAGATCAAAAGATTTGACAGACTTAAAGGTGCTCCTAAAATAACTGAATTATACCTTAAGCTAGTTTTTATTGGTCTATGTATTTGGTTGCTCTCTTCTCTCTCACTGTCATGTGATTTTCTTTCCACAGACATTGTCTTGTACCTATGTGAGAAAGAACATGTTGAAGGTGGCATGATTTTTCAGCTTTTAGAAGATTTGACAGAAATGTCTACAATGAGAAATTGTAAAGATATTTTTGGGTATATTGAAAGTAAACAAGACATTCTTGGGAAGGTAGGTGACCTTGTGCTTTTGGTGATGCTTTTATGTCTTTCATTTCATGTAGTTGAAATTCATTTTTACAAGAGTTTGCATCTTTTGTTAGATGCACTTTCTACTGTTTAGCATTACATTTTAAGGTCTTTCCTTGTTTTACATAGCCAGAGCTTTTTGCCAGAGGGAAGCTTGTAATGCTGAGAACATGCAATCAACTTCTTCGTCGCCTTTCAAAGGTTTGGCTCTTTACATTCACAACTTTATTTTGATGTTTCAAGTTAGATTCTCCTCTACTTATTTCTGTCGATTTCATTACTTCGAACAATCCGGATGATGTCTTGATTTCAAATCTTGATTGCTCTTTCTATATTTTACTTTGGTAATTTTCCCTTCCATTACGAAGTAATGGAATGCCCTTTTAGTTCTTTTTTTTGGCTTTGATCTAAGCTAAAGTTACTATACTTCTATTACCCATAGCCACCTTGATGAGCCCTTGCTTTTCATACTTTCTTATAGAACAATACCATCTATTTTGGATCTTCTCCAATTCTCCTCTCACCTCTGTATGACTAAAGATAATCTCTCATATAAAATTATAAGATATAAATGGAAAAATTCTGCTTCCTTGTTGCATTGGAGCTTCTAAAGTTCCTGCAGACTGTTGGCTGTTGATAGATTCCGTGTAGCATCTGGGCCTGAGTTCTCACTGACAAAGTGAATTAATTTGGAGTTGGATTTTTGTATTTGGCACCACCAGGCTTTGAAGGAACTGGAATTGCTTCTTTATTCTTTTTGCTTTTAGATGTTTTCCAGAAGAGGGCAAGACATCTCTTCGCATGAAATTCCATCAATTTGTGCAGGACTTCAACTAAGAATTTTCCAGGCATATCCCAGCAAATCAAAATCCCTTTTGTTTAGCGTTCATTCTGGACAGTTAAAATTCAAATCTAAATCCGTTATATCCAATCAAATCCTGTATATTTGTATGTCATTCAATAAGACTAGATAACAATTGAAATCTTTGAAATACTTATTTATGCATGCAATGTTGTATTGCAGGCTAATGATGTTGTATTCTGCGGACGAATTATAATGTTTCTTGCTCATTTTTTCCCATTATCAGAACGTTCGGGTAATTATTTTCTATCAATAGAGCATCTCTATCCTTTTTCTCCTATTATTACCTGCATTTACTATGTCTTCTGTACTTTTGGACAGCTGTCAATATCAAAGGTGTTTTCAATACATCAAATGAGACAAAATACGAGAAAGAAGCCCCAGACTGTAATTCTGCTATATCTGGATTTCAGTTTACTCTTATTCTGCTGTTTGTACTATTACCAAGTTCAGTTATCTTTCAACTAAATACAATTGACTTTTTTGCTTTCAGGTAGTTCTATTGATTTCAACTTTTACAAAACCTTTTGGAGCTTGCAGGTCAGTAGAAGGGACGGAGTCTGCTTGTGTCAGCATCTTTTAATATGTCACCAGTCTGGCACAACATATTAGTTTTATTAGTATAGTTTCCCCCCTCTACAAGTGCAACAATAAATATTAGTCTATCATTATTTGTTTTTTAGTATGAATAAGAGATGCTTGTCCAAAGGCAAACTGATACAAAGTAATAACCTATTGCTAACAATTAACTTTTACACCGGTGCTGCTTGTAATTGTTCTGAGTTTCAGGGTTTATCTTTATTTTATCTTTGTATCCACTTGAAGAGGAAACCTGAAAACAAAAAGTAATCAGAGGGTGGATTATTAGATTCAAAGAAATGAAAAATTGGAAGCTATCAGCCAAATCACATTTTTTTTCTTTGGGCAGTCATCAAATCCACTTAATTATTGATTGGTTGGAGTTGACTTAATTGATGTTGATGTTTATACTATATCTTCATCGATCAGGTGTGGCAGAGCTTATTCTGATGTGTATCTTGTTGGTAGTGAAAAATATTCTATCCATGAGGCCCATGATGTTGCTTTTCCCTTTTGGCCTTATGTGAACATATCCATCAAGCTGTCAAAAAATGAGGAAGAAAGAACATTGTTTCCTACATTTGGAAATTCCTATATGATGGTAGTTCATTTTGGGTCTCATGGATATTGTTCACTTGTTGATTATTTGGTGGTGAGATATGGGAGAGATGAAAATGGACGAAGTTGGGATCGTAGTCCTAATGGGAATTGAAGGGGGACTGGTTTGGATCTGGGAGAGGGTGAAAGCATAAAAGCAGCTGGTTCTTTTGAAACCAATCCATTGCTAGCTGTATTGTGCTTTGTTATTTCTCTGTACTCTTTCCTTTCCAAGATTGCTTTTTGGAGATGTTTTGGCAATTGTCTCTTATCTTTAGCTCACTCTCCTGCTGTTTGGTAGTAGAATTAAATTGTTCTTTATGTCCTTGGTTGATTGGGAGATTGGCTTTTGATAGTTAGTCTTCAGTATTTAGTACCTGTTTTGAAGGAGCAAGTTCCTTGACCTAGGTTTTAGGGTAGAGATGGAATTCCAATGTTATTTAACATTGCCAATGAGATGCACAAGAATTTGACGTAGTCATTACAATGTGACCCACATGATGCGCAATCAGTAACATTTTATCTTATGCATACGATCCAATTGGTACACAGATGAATATGTTCTCATGCCTCTGAAGAAAGCCATATGTCTATTTGGGCTTTGGGTAGGGCCGGTAGCCCGATTCATTAAGATATTAACAATATCTTTGATTGGAATAATAACTTATCACACCTGGCTGCCACCAGGAGAGAAAGTGTTTATCAAAATTAAATGATTATAAACCAAACAATAAACTAAAGAATAATTGTTTAGGATGCTCAATGATAGTTTGCATTTTCAAGATCTTAATGGAAGGTCTACTTTCAACCCATGGTGTTCCAAAGTCAGCTTTTGTGATGTTGATAGGCTGATTTCTCTCTGTTTTCTGATTTTCAGGAATTCTTTTCCAATCCTGCTTCTATTACGCCTGCTCTTACAAAGTGGCATAAGTTTACTTCCAGTTTGACGGTAAAATCACTGTACTTCTTTCATGGATGCCCTGCATCATACAGAAATAGAATCATCATTGTTTGTCTCTGAAATTTAATATGTAGGTTGTATTGAATACATTTGAGGCTCAGCCTTTGAGTGATGAAGAAGGCAATGCTATTACCTTGAGGATGAGTCGTCAAACTTCAGTATAAAATACCTCACGAGCAGTAATCTAATGGGTCTGGAGGTAAGGACTGTTGTAAGATGTAGACACTCTCTCAGTACAAGCAATTCTATCCAAGTTTCGACTTGATTCTGGGTATATTCATTCTCTATTTTCTGTTTCCGATAGTTAAAGGATCCAAGTTTTCGACGACACGTTCTGGTTCAATGTCTTATTCTGTTTGATTATCTGAAGGTATTTCTCTTTGTCTTCTGCATTGTTAGTTCTATAACGTTTTGAACTACTTTAAATTGCAAAAGCTGCCACTGGATGCATTGGTATAAGGAGGCTGTTGTTCTTGTGTGTTTGATTTATGGTTCACTTTGATTCAATACTGAAAAGCATTAATTATTTCTCAAATTATGTGCTCTCAAGTGGTTATTGTCCATTTCACGCCCTTGTCTTTCTTAGTCTGGTCATGAATATTAAACATCTCCGCATTACATTTATATTTTTAGTTTAGTATTTAGATAATTCGGTGTCACAAGATTAGTAGTACAGGAATTAGGTCAACACATAATTGTCTTCTTATTACCAAGTCATCTGATTCGCGTAAATATATTTAGTGAATGCTGCTAAATTAATTTTATATCTGAGTGATTTTGAAATGTTAGTTGGATCTTATATATTTTGACTTAAGTTCGAGTTTTCTTTTTCTAATCTAATTTTCCTGAAACAATTCACTAATATCTTACTTCCTGTAGGCCCCTGGGAAAAATGAGAAGGACTTGCCATCAGATACAATGGTTAGTTTTTGAAACTCAATTTTATTATCCATTCAATATTATACTTGCTCTATGTTTGGAACTTTGGTTTTACTGAGGAAAAGAAAGGAACAAAGGATCAAGCATAAGGTGCTATCATTTAAATTGGGAAAATGTTTTCTGTCGTATCATCCTCAATGAAAACCAAGTACCAAATATGGAATTAGATTATTCTAATTTCCCTTCCATCATTTGTCCCTTTCTTGCCAAACTTTAGATTTCTTTCTTGTATGAAGTTGGAAGTTCATTGAAATATCACTGTTGAAGATTTTAACAAGAACGGGGCAGGTAAGGTGTGTTCTAGTTTTAAGCTAGACAGAGATAGGGGAAGGAAGTGATGTTGACAGGGATTTAGTGCATGTGATCTTAACTTCTTCAGTATTGAACTCAGCAGCAACACATTAAAGCGGCAGGAAATGTATGTTCCTATAAGCTTAAATGTTGCTTGAAGAAGTTGGACAGGTATAACTTGGATAAACTTAAGTGTTTGGAGATTATGAATTTACTCGGTCAAGAATAATAACAAATTTTTTTTTTCCTTCTTTACTAAAATAGAAAAAGCCACAGATGTTACAATATGTTATAGGTACAAATGTATATCTGTAATAGGAGTTTTTGGGGTTTCTGGGTTTTCAGAAGGTTTCACTGTTCTATTACATCACTTGAGAGCACCTCGTAGGTTTTCAGAGGCTCATTCTGCTTTTAGTCCCTTTCATCCTAAAACTATGGTGGGCTTTCACAAAAAGGAGTACAAATGTTCCTCTGAAGGAATTAATAGCTCAGAAACCATTAGAAGTATGGGTATCCATGAAGCTGCTGCATTGAGGTTTCTGTTGGAACTATCAGTCATTTGAGGGTCTGGGGTCACGTTAGTTAATTTGCAACATTTTTTTAGTAAAATTCACTGTGCAAATTTGGTAAATCTTTTCAGAGTTAGGGAAATTGCTCTTTATTAGTGAAAGCAGGACCCGCATAATTTGCCATTGATCGAACCCCCACATAATTTGCAAATACAGTTTGCTCTTGACAAGCATTCATTTCTCGTGATGTAAAAGAAAACCAAGTGCCAAGTGCATTTTAATGTTTTCATGCTTTCACTGGGTTGAAAATCTTTCAACTGTAACCTTTGCAGCCTATATCACCAATCCTAACACATTCGCATTTTATTGAAAGACCATGGTGAAAATACTTTCAATCTGAACACGAAGAATGAAAATAAAAATGGAACTGACAGGGCATTAGTTTTCTCATTTGCACTTGTTTGTTGAAGATGTCATAAGACTTGTCAGTTTTGGGCCTTGCAATATAATGATGATTCTAGTTTGCAAATCCAGTTGTAGATCTTTAAGAATTTTTTCTATTGTGCCCTGATAGTCAGAATAATTTCTTTACCATTTGTGAATCTAGAAGGAAGAGATAAAAACTTGTGAAGAACGGGTCAAGAAGCTTCTAGAAACAACGCCTCCGAGAGGAAAAGAATTTCTTCATAGCATTGAGCATATTTTGGAGCGTGAAAGGAATTGGGTAAGCATTAATAATTTGCACTTTTCTTTTGTCTGCTAGTGGCATCGCGTACTTGCGTTCTTTAGTATTTATATCTATATGTGAATATTTTGCAGCTATCTTTTGTATCCATATTGAACATTTTCCTCTTTCCAGGTTTGGTGGAAGCGCGACGGTTGCCCCCCATTTGAGAAACAACCAATAGAGAAAAAGCTAGGTCAAGATGGAGGCAGAAAACGGTATTGACTCATAAACTAAATCTCGTGGATGCATGTCATGTATTACCTAATTTTAATCGAATGACATAACCTCAATATTTTATTTATCTATTTGAACGAGTTTTGTTAGGTTCTTGGAGGTTGATAATTATGTTTGACAGTCCATGTATCTGGAAGTTCATATTTAATGTGTTCAGTTTTTCATTGCATATGTTTGCCATGCTTAGTATATGAAATTTGGATCCTGTAAAGATTTCATTTAGAAAATTGATGGAGAAATATAATGACTTAGGAAGACGGTTTGTGCGTTTGTATGAGGTTCAAAAGCAAGCTTGCACCAAGTGTTGTGAAGATGACAAGATTGATGAAGTGATGTTTTCCAATGAGAGTCATCTGATTGATGAAATTGCTCTAGTTCAGTGTTTGTTGCATTAAGAAGCATTACAGGTGCTAGAATAACTAAAATTGAGATGCCAAAGTGATAGTATCACCTTTATATCAATGTGTTAGTGATGCATTGTGATTTTCATGATCTGGCCCGAGTCCCTTTTTCATTTCTGCTTGCATTATCTTGTAGTCGGCCTCGGTGGAGACTGGGAAATAAAGAACTTTCCCAGCTGTGGAAATGGGCAGATCAAAATCCGGTGAGGTTCATGCCCTCTCTCTTTCTACTTTCTTCGAAGTTTGTGAATCGTCCGAGTTCTTTTGGTTTTACAAAGTCGAGTGATTTTAGGTTTTGCAATCATTTTAGATTGGTTTTTTTTAACACTAGTTTCCGTCCTTATGAGACACCAGTGTCTCTTGCCAAAATTTTTATAGTATTGCATTTATTTGCTGTGTTTCACTTTCGCCTGTCAACCACAGCCTATGAAAAACAGAGTATTCTTTTTTCGCTGCTGTTTGCTGTATTACATTAATATTAGTGATACATCCTTGAAAGGATATTTACAAGTAATGACTAATGTTTGATCAACAAACTGGCTATATGTTATTATTTTCATGGATTGGATGAAGTGATGTCACTTTGATATTAATAGTCAAGTACTTACCCATTAGATCTTAAGCTCTTCTCAAATTTTGGCTTCTGTCGCTCTGCATAAAGGAAGACTTCATCATTCCAAGCAATTCTGTAGACACACCCCTAATATCTCACGTCAATTCATGAAAACAGTTCTCATAACAATTCGCAGCTTCCAGAGCTGTCAATTCACAATTCAAAGTACTATCTCATTTAATGGAGCGAGTGCGCAATAGATAATCTGTTAAGTTCCATTCCTTAGCCATCTAATTGCTTCCGATGAAGGAATATACTTGAGCCACACATCCCTCTCACTAAATTTACTTTTCAACAGGTAGAAATATTTACAAGGATTCCTAAAGCTTATAATTTCTGTCTTGCTCGATGCAGTAGATGGTTGGTCCAATACAAGCTTCAGAATCACAGTTTACTGCGAACAAGCCCCCTTTCTGAATGTTATGCTTGAATTTGATTTCTCCTCCTCCCTCGAGCAACTTTTGAATTACATTTTGTCAAGATTTTGATGTTTTAATGAAATGTACAATTTAAATACATTGTTTAAGAGGTACCTAAATAATGGGAAAAAACTACTCAAGTGAATCAAAAATTGCCAAAGGAAGCTACTGAGATACATGAAAGGACTACATATAAAAAAGCAGTTTATGTGGGTATAAAACACCGGTGGGTAGCTCCCACATAGTCGTCAGTTTTGTCATTTGCAAGACAAACATAAGTGTTGCCTTATATTTCTAGCTAGCACTCTACTGAGGTATCTAGATTTCAAATTTCGTAAGTCAAAATTGTTTTATACGTTTCCTACAGTTGCTTCTTTTTTTTTCTCCCATCCATTTGGGTCGTTTTTGCTAGATAACTAACTCTTGGTTTTATTTTCTTTTGTTGTATCATTTGGATATATTATGTGAAAAAAGTATAAGGTGTTACGCGTGTCACTGAGAGGCTACTGTTGATCTGATCATATTTGATTTCTTAGCTAGTTATCATCATCTTCCTAGTAGGTGACCAAAGGACCTGGTACTCTTATTTTCTATGCAATGGTTTTGTTTCAATTAAAATGCTTATTCTAAGTTCTAGCTAGCTCTATGTCTATAGTGCATAATGTATTGCAGCTATTGGAATTCTGTATAATGAATTGGTGGGATATAGCACAGATGTTCTCTTACGACCTAAATCTAGATGAAAATATCGTAAAGCTTAGTGTGGTTTAGGCTAATATTACATGATATTTGCATGGCTAATGGATAGTACTTAGTAGTTCATCCTCATTTCTGTTTCAAAATATTGGTGTATAAAGAAATATGTTTATTTTTCAAATAGTGAACTTGTAATAATTTAAAATTCTCTGAGAAAATTAAGATGTTGTCATGTAGGAGTGATTTAATGGACAAAGTTTGATATATTCGCTTTCTGTTTTTCAGTTAAACTGAAATAAAATAGCTACTCTTATGCTATATATTACTTATGGTTAACACACTTCATTTAGTGCTACTTTAAATTTATTTTGTTCACATCTTGAGCATATGTAATGATTAGTCTTCTATGGTAAACTTCATTGGAGACTGCGCTCCCCGTTTACTGTTAATATCATGTTTTCTTTTCTCAGAATGCTTTGACAGATCCTCAGCGTGTTCGTACTCCTGCCATCATGGATTATTGGAAACCACTGGCTGAAGATGTGAGCTCATGTTGCCTCATTTTTATATTTGAGTTGATGTTTATCTTCTTCGTTTGCTTTCTGGTTAATATTGCCAGAAAAGGAATTTGCAATA
This sequence comes from Sesamum angolense, assembly GCA_034509725.1. Lineage (NCBI taxonomy): Eukaryota > Viridiplantae > Streptophyta > Magnoliopsida > Lamiales > Pedaliaceae > Sesamum > Sesamum angolense. The sequence continues at coordinate 14,841,779 of JACGWL010000001.1, read as the reverse complement.
TTAGCCTTAATCGGCTATCTAAACCATAGATTTATGCTTCTCAACAGATGGACGAATCTGCAGGAATAGAAGAAGAATATCATCACAAAATAAATCGAGTCAGTTTTACTTTTCTTTCCACTTCAATTCTTTCTTGCTTTGATCTTCTTTTGCATGAGTTTACACATTCACCCCTCTTATTGATTAATCTGGTCACCAGAATAAATACTACAGTGGTTAGCTTTTGATGATGCTGAAAACGTGATCTTTGAATTTAGAGATAAGAAAGATAAAAAATTTCCATGCTCCTTTTCTTACGGATGGTAGCCTTAAGTAAAGAATGTTGACATCAATACATTTTCCAAAAGGACCGGTGCTTGATATCTTTCTGGTGTTCCCATAGAAGTTTATTCTATGTGCGATATGTACTAACTGAATAATAGAGAGTGCTTTACTATTCCGGTCAGCATTTTATCATTTGATACTCACTCATAGATTTTACCGGTCCATATCTCGTATTGCCTGCAGAAAAGTACCATTAACTTCTAAATTTTATGCTTTCAGTTGAGGTTTCTTCTGAAGATCTTTGTTGTGTGTGCATGCCCATTATTTACTTCGAAGGGCCTGACAATGTACTCATACTCTACATTACATCCTTAAAACTTCACCTCATATGTTGCTTGAGAAAAACTTTTAAATCTTTTCGAGCATGTCTTGACCATTTTTCTTCACAATGTTGCTCACGTACATCCCACTTCTTTCCCCTCTTGTCTGCAATCTTTCTTCTAGGGAATCATGAATGTTGCATAGTATTTTGTGATATTGGGCCTAACAAAGCTCTGAAAATGATCAAGCTACAACTAGCACCTGTCCCTTTTTTGTAGTATATTGCTTTAACATATATCATTCCTTTTGCCTTATGAGTGCACAAATGTATTTGAGCTGTTTCTATTATCAAAATTTTGTTTGTATTATCCATTCCCTTCCTCTACAATTACCAAAAATTTAAGGTGGATGGCTTTATTCTCTCTTATTCTACTGCTAAAAGGCTTTACAAACTAGGACTAGTGGCAACCTCTGCCAACTTTCAATTCTTAAATTGTGGTGCATTATATGATAATGTGCTTATGCGCCGAGATTTTTCGAGTATTCCAACAAATTCTGCTGGCATCAAATCGGATAACTTTGAAGCATTAAAGGTTTACTTCATCAACTTCTGAGTACTGCAAATGATGATGTAGGTCTATTGCTGGAAAGGTTTAAGGTTCTCAGCTCGGCAAGATCTGGAGGGGTTTTCTAGAGTATGTCATCCTTTTCAATGGCTAAGATTCGAGTACCTGAAGCTCTAGATATGTGTATAGCATTTGAGTTTTAGTCAATGAGTTTCCTTGCAGTTCACTGAACATGGTATCGAGGGTGTGGTTCCTTTGGAGCTTTTGCCAGCTGATGTGCGGTCCAAATATCAAGCTAAACCAGGTGATCGATCCAAGCGTGCCAAGAAGGAAGAGACTAAAGGTTCTGTGCAGCAAGTGGAAGAATCTCAGGTATTTGAGATTTTCATACTATGTACTTCTTATATTTCTATATGCAAATATTTTTAATTGATATATTCTTTTGAAGAATTGTTATCTTTCGATGCATGAATAATTACATAACTTTGTTAAAAATATAAATATTGTCAAAAACTTCACTTAAAAAATAGTTATACTTGTTTTAATTTTTCAACAATAAAGCACCCACTTTTAGTTCCTTGGCTTGCTTACTGCTCGATTTATAGGCTCAAATACATCTGTAGACAAAAGTTAAACATAGATATGTGTAAATTTGTTTCACATTTATACTTATTTTAGAATAATTCTTTCTTAATTCCTTAATTCTATTGGTCATGTATTTCTTAGTATTTCCACCTTCTATGAACAATGTTCTATGTATTTCTTAGAGACATTTCTTAATTTTTGTGATTGTCTACTAAAAACGATTGAGAATTCCAAAATTTTTCATTAGTAGTTTGAGGAAAACAAATCACGCATGTGGACAAGCAGAGAGAGAGATGCAGTAGAGTATAAATAGCATCTTGACCTTTGAATCTGCTTATCCGAGAATCTCCTTTTGTTTTAGCCTTGCTAATCTTTGTTAATTGAACTCTGATATATAACTGTTATCTAAGATTATGAATTACTTAATATTCAAATGTTATGCACCAATTTTCCTATTAATTATGAAATAAAGTCGGTTCCAGAGCCAACTTTTGAAATGGATTAAAAATGAATTGAAGTGGGGAAGAGAGCTATGAAGTTGAGTTTGTTGTTTATGAGTTGAAACATCTTGTTACTGGTAATTGTACTGCGAAGATGTGTGCATTGTCTTTTCAAGCTATTCTTATTTTTAACAGTAAATGTACTGCAAAGATGTCCGCACTGTCTTTCCGAAGTACTGATATTTTGCCTTAATTCATTGCAGATTGCTACACCTGCAAGCGAGACTGAAGCTGATGGAAGCAGAATTGACCCGGAAGCCTCAGCAGCTCCAGCAGACACCGATGCTATGGTAGCATCCGGTAGTCTTTCTCAGGGTGGAACTCCAACTCCAGATGAACATCAAAAGCAGGGCTCTGACACAGATGTTGGTCTTGAAGCAGGCCAAATTGAAGCAGATACCGAAGCAGAGGCTGGTATGGTTGATGGCGAAACAGATGCTGAGGTTGATTTGGATGTCGTGGCCTGACAACTACAATCGAAACAGCAGGCAACAGCCAAACAGAGTTGTGTATTAGTTTATCTTAATTTTATGGCTGGGCATCCTCTTGAAACGTACAAATCAAGATTAATTGATAGGTTTTTCATGTTAAAGGAACCTGATATTTTGTATTAAGATCTTTTCAGGTCTCTAATTTATGCAATGAGTTAAACGAAGGGGGATGCTGGAAAGACCTTTCCTCCGTTTCAAATGGAGAAATTTTTTCACGACTTTGATAACTCAAAAACTGTATTTTATAGCTTATGCAAACATTTAGTATTCATTCGGACAATTCAAAAGCTAAAATTTCATTTAAGAGCTCTCTTGGATCGTTATAGAGTTATGGGATTCTCCACAGAAAGGTCCCTCTTAGAGGGGTTGTAAGTTATAGCTTCACCAAATTGCAACACAACTTTGAACAAAACAATAATCTTATGCTCTCATAACCATTCTACATGATTAACAGAGGGAACAGTGTGCTGTGTCTGTACTCTGTGGCGCTCCAGTCTTTGAACATATGCAGGAAAGGGAAAAAAAAATCAATCTACAATCAGAGTATGAATCTAATATTACCATGGTCCAGCCAATTATCATTACTGCTTAAAACAAGCGTATCAGTTGCTACGGGTGATCCCTTCAACTAGTCTACTACATATTCAACTCTGAGAAATTATGTATTACACCAAAAAACTCCATAACTTAGTGATAAAGTGGCTAACAAGACATTTCCACCGCGACAGATAAACTTTTCCTGAAGCTCTTTCAGGCTTTCTGCAATAAGAAAGCAACCAAAGCATGAGTGAGGCCAACATTTTAAAACTGAAGAAACTAAGTTATTATAATTTTTTAGCATGCAGTAAAGCTTAGCTTACCTGCATGGGAAGGTAGAGTTTAAATTCTGGTGGGAGTTCCTCTTCTGAGTAGAGGCGATCTGAGAAATATATCCTTCTCAGGCAACTTGCATGAACCTGAACTCTCAAAGTCTCAACATAGTTGGTTCCATATGCACGTCGAGTAAGATCAGTAAGGTTCAGCTGGACTTGATTCCATCCCTCGTCCAACTTCAGGGCATGGTGCAAATATAGGGTTTAACTCTTGTGACAGCCTGAGAGAGGTGAAGCTTTTTAATGCAAATCAACAATAATAAGACATAGATGCAGTTCTCATTCAAGAAGATTGAGAAGCCAATTAGTCTCTGACTGAGGTTTCTTGTATAACCAAATAACTGAAGCCTCATACAAACATATTAAAGTTTGTGAAGGACAAGCTTAAGAGCCAAAAACCATTTCTGCAAACTGGTGTAAAGCAATTCATTTGGATTATCTATTTTCATATCCTTCCCTACCATCGGAAAACAACCATATACTTCCATCGATGTCAATATGTAAAAAGAGTAACTATGCATATTCCACATATCTAGATGTGGTTCGTAGTTCTTTACTCCATGATCTCATTTCTAATTGACATTTATCATCGGATCTGCACCAGTTCAAACAAGTACATGCAATCAAAGTGCAAAAGCAATATGGAGAAAACAAGACAAGATACAATCAGATGACCTAACAAACACAGAAATTTTTACACACCTAAGTATACATAAAAACATACCGAAACACATGAGCTAACAAAGAAAATTCTGATTTATTTGCCAGTATTAGGCATTTGAGTACCAAAGAAAATATTGGATAAGCAAGCAATGAAGGTACCATCGTGAACATACAGAGGTATTCTGCAAGAAAGGCATAGAAGTAACCTATTACTTATTCCTTTTTAATACGATCACTGTTAAAAAGATTTGCCTTCATATCATGTTTCCACTAAAGGAAGTAGCTCGTCATGTGTAAACTTAAGCAAAGAAATAATATTTCACTCTGATTGAAATAGGCAGTACTTTCACATCAACAAGACAGGCAAGAGCAACGATAAACATGAACAGCATGGACGTGATAAGAATAAGTAATATGTTAATACATTACTTTTAAATCACTTATAGGAAAACTTACAGACTTGAAAATTAGAAGCGCGAAATCTTCGGCGGACGTTTTTATCATCCAGCACCTGAATTTCAAATGTGAAGTACTTCTTCATATTTTTCACAATCATAACTAAGAACGGAAGCTTGATACCGAGCGTTGCAGTTGGATCAGCTGGACAAGTAATATATGTCGACTGGACGTTTGACCCAACTATTTCAAGGACATTAGATTGAATGCCATCATCTTGCAATCGCTTAATTTGGCCATTGACAACTGCAAGATTTTTGCAAAGAGAACTGCTAGTTCAGAAATGCACATGCACATAATTGTATACATGTTTGAAAACAAAACCAAGAAGCAATACTTTTTCCTTTCTTGACACCTATCCAAGTGTATCTGCACAGAGATCGTAAGAAGCCTCCAGAGGACTCGTGGCAAACTTTGCAGTTTGCTTGTTTTACTCGCAACCAATTTTAGGTTAAGTAGGACTTCAACACAAATTCAAAATTTTACTTCCAAGTGATATTCACCAATGTTATAATTCATACTACGACATGTATCCAAGACAAGAATCACTTTTTCATTCGTGAAAAAGTTTGATAGAACCCGCCAACTTAATTCAAGTTTACCCAACATCATGCCCAGAAAAGCACAGATACACACAAAATTATGTTATACATTTAAACCTAGCTTCAATAGCAAACTGCTGAGTCATCAAAGACCCAAATAAAACAAGTGCGCATACGGATTGCAAATCCAAAAAGAAAAAAAATGAGAAAAAGTAAACATCCTTGCCTTCTTTATCCCATATCTGCAAAGGCTTGCTCCTGAAGAATGAAAATAACCCACGAAAAAATTAAACTAGTATCAAAATCAAAATATTAAAAGAAAATCTGAACTCAAGGCCCCAAAAAAATCAATTAAAGAGAGGAACTGGCTGCGTGCATGACAATAAATTCCTACAGAAAGTTGGAAAAAGAGCATACCCAAGGCTATAGAGAATTGAAAGAAACCCAGACTGAAACGTATTCTTAAACATCTCCTCTGCTGCCTTAGAATTCAAAAGAAAACAAAGGAAAACTGCAAAACATTAGAAGAGAAAAATAAAAATTAGGTCAGCCATTCTCATTCTAATAACAAAATCATCGAACAGAAAGATTAGCCTTCAGCGATAGCCCTTAAAAACCGAAGTACAAAAAACAGTTAAATCAAATCCCATCCTTCCTTCAGTTGCCTATCTCAATGGGTATACTTTCTCACATTAACTTTACTCTTTTTCCGATTAATTTCTCATTGAAAGAACCTAGCATCTTCCGCAATAACACCACACACACATAATTACACATACACAATCCATACAGTGCTGGAGAGAGAGAGAGAGAGAGAGAGACCTCGGGAAATCTCTACGCGTAAAAGAGTGAAGCCAAAGAAGAAGAAGAAGAATAAGAAGGAGATGCCTACATATATTCCTATTTTGGAAAAATTACATCTGCGCCCCATAAGTTTGCCCAATTACAAATGTATCACTACTAGTCAATAAGATTTAGCATATGATGTTACAAACATTCCTCTAATATTGTAATTTGATAATTTCTCGAATTAAAACAAAATTATTTGGAAGAATAATGGTTTGATGTTTTATGTCAAGTGCCAATTCTTTATATTTTCTTACGAATTTTTTTGTAATTTAAAAATATGATCTTTTTTATTTTTATTTACTAGTAAATTTGAGGGTACATTTTTATACGCATGTACTTTACTATTAGGTTTTGCAAATTTTTCAAACGCGATAACTATAAAATTTAATTTAATAAGAATGCATTTATAATTATAATAAATAATATAAAAATTATATGTAATTTATTCTTTATTTTATTATAAAAATGTTAAACTCTTAATTAATAACGACGGAGAACGTTAATTATTGGCATATATCAACTTAGCCCTTCAAACTATGTTTTTTGCACTTAGTGCAAATTTCAATTGAACCTCTTACTTAATGCAAGCTACTGAATCAATAAAATTTCGACTCACTGTCTATATTTTGAACTCTATTAAAAAACACTTGATGAAAGAGCCTTACTTGTATAATCCTCGTAAGCCAAAAAAAAAAAGGTTCGCCACAATTATCGGGTCTTTATAAACCATCCACATCATATATTTTTGTGGGCCCATAGAAATTCTTGAAAAAATGAAAGAAGAAGAGAAAATTGACAAAATGAGAAGGAATGTGCAGCATGATTGAGGTAGCTGAATATGCCTACCTGTGGAATGGGAGAGGTTCTAAATTTGGGTATTGTGATAACATGGATGGGGGGCAAGAAACACAATCCCCCCCCCCCCCCCTCAACCAAAGTTTTGGGCACAATTTTTATTAAAAAACAAATGAGTGTGGTGTATTTGTTATATGATTGATCACTTTTTTTTGAATTGTACATCAATCATACAATAAATATGTACTCGATTTGATTTAGAAGTTTCACTTAAACGAAAAGAAAAAAAAACCAATATATGAGATGCCGAAATTCTCAGCTGAGAATGTTCTGCATATTCATTAGAATCAAATTATTAAAACGATAATATCAAATTCAAGATAGTTTATAATTTACTTGCACGAATTTTAGAAGAAAAAAAAGAGGCAAATTTCAAAGTCTTCAATATTAAAAATTTAAATTAATTTGTATATAACAATAATTTCACAATAAAAAATATTTTTAAAACATATATATAATAATTTCATGATAAATAAAAAATTATTATTTGGGAGGGGAGAGTTTGGATTGTGTGAGTGAGTGCCCACAGAAACATGGGATGGAAAGAGTGAAGAGTGTGGTGTGGGTGGCCACACTTAAAGTAAAAGGCGGGGAGAGCGTTTCTGGGAGAAGCCATTACATTATTACAGGTCACGTCAGCAGGAGGAGCACAACAACTCCTGCAAGGATATTTTGATCGGGCTGCTGACGTGGTCCAATTAACGGTTAGTTTCAGATGGAGAGCCGTGGACCGCTACTTCTCTATCCCATCACCACTTCTCAGCCACAAACATAAAATAACAACTGTTTCACCTCTTCTCCCCAATTTGCCCCTCACATCTACCTTTATATTCATTACTAGTAATTCGATTTCACCATGCACGTTTATGTGAATTTATTAAAATTTATTATTATTAAATAAAGTAATAAATTAAAATTTGACAATACTAAAATAATAAAGTAAATTACGTAGAACTCTCTTAGGAAGTTAATTGATATAATTACGTTATTATTATTTAAAAAATTATAGATATCTTCATAATATATGATATAATTATGTAATTTTTTTGGATGATAATACAAACATATTAATTTTATTTTTCTTGAAATTTTATTATTTTTTGAGAAAATATATGACATTAAATGGACTTATGTCATTATTGGGCAGATGCTATTTTTTTAAAAATATATAAATTATAATTTATGGTCGGAAAATAATTTGATAGAATAAATGAATTGCTGAATAAATTTTTTTATCAGGGGAGTATCGATAATTTATCAAATAATATGGGGGTATTTATAATTATATTAAATTTTAAGAAAATTCGACGTAAAATTTACTCTCATAATTATAAAGTGTAATTAGATTAATGAATTAATGGAAAATTCAACTTTTTTCACAATAAAAATCTGAAAAAATTTACAAATAGAAGAAAAAGTTTTAACTTTTAACCAAGGAGAGGAGGGGAGGGGCAATTACGTCCATGGAGACAAAAACAGAAAACCATAAAGCTGCCGCTGTTTCTTCCAATTCTGAACTTCACTGGTTGCTGCTACTTTGAGTTTTTCTGCCCATTGCTCTGAGTTCCTGCATACGACTTTACAATCTCATATTGTTGTGGGTGTTCTTCGCTCCTCCACATCAAGAATAGTATACTGTTGGTGAGCTCGTCTTTTGTTGGTGATTTTTTCTTTGTTGAACGGTTGGCTCATTGGTTTTTCTAATTTCTGAGTGTTTTATCTGATTCTCGCTCTATTAAATGGAAATTCTGTCACCGGGACTGTTTCTGCATGCTTTCTGAATATATTTCATCTCTAAAGGACTAAGAGGGTGTTCATGTATTTTTATTTTTATTTTTTTCATGAAAAAAATGGAAATGGTCATGAACTGTTGGCGGGAGGACTGGGAATTGGGTCATTGGAGACGGAGGGAATTTACTGATAGGTTTGTTCTGAAAGTCAGTGAGAATTGGAGGCTTTGCACTTTGGGTGTGTTGTTGTGAAGTGAGCTCTATAAATTTAATTTATTTCATAGATATTGGATATGGATTCATGGAGATCATATGAGCTCGACCCTCTGGGAGATGAGTGTGATAATTTTTCTAATTCTTTCTGGGGGTTTTCTTGAAAGACTGGTTTCCCTGCTTCCCCCAAGTGACTCGAACCTATGTTCGGTTTGTAGGTCAAGGTGCTTACCAACAAGCTAACTTGTTCATATGTGATGTTATGCATTTGGTTGAATTATGATCCAATCAGGTTTAGTTCTATTGGGTTACTTAAACAAGAAAACTTGTTTTTGGTTAACAAATTGGAGTGAAAATATTAACTGTTATTCCTATTTCTTTGTTTGGGTGTGAATTAGTCAACATGCCTATAAAATGAGGTTTTGCTAACATTATTTAGTGCTTAAACGAGGAGAGTGTCAGAGGACAAAACATTAATGCTGTTGTATTACAGATTTAATTGATTTGTCCTCTGGGCATGGCCTTCATTGAGGCAAACCAAGAGCATTTCATTTATATTCTTGTTCTTGTTCCTCTTTTGATTATTCTTCATATGCTTTCTTTAACGTGTCTGTATTATGTAGTGTAGGTCTACCCTATGGAGTGGTATTCGAGCAGTGGCGTTGAAGATCTGTCTGTACCAACACATGAGGAGATTTTTGACAGGCTTCCATCACCTGTTAGTCGGTCTTCATGGAATAGCATGGTTGGAAACTTCAACTGTTCCCCGGAGGAACTCACAGTATTAGATGTGGAAGAACTTCTCTTTAGTGGGACTGCATTCTCTAGTGAGGTTGAGCACCATAATGCCCCAAGCGTTTGTCAAGGTTTCAGCCATGCTTCCCACCAACAGAAGGCTTATCCTTGTGAACATTCAGATTTTCAACTCAATGATTTTGCAGTAATTGATGAGGCGGATGACATTTTCTTGTACAACGTACCTTCTGGGCTTAAAAATACTCTCTTTCATGCATGTGCATCCATATACCTTAAATATTTCAAAGTTGCATGATCAAAGTAATGAGTTATTCTCCTTTTCACTGGATGCTCCAGAATGATTTGTATTCCAATATATTTCTTATCATGACTAGAAACTAAAAGTTAGTAGAAAATAGCCACGTTATAGTATATCGATGTTGAATTGCTCCTATTGACTAAGTGGCTCTTTTGCTGTTATTACTGTATGTATGCTATGAGCGGCATTGCAATTAGCAATCAGATTTTCAAACTTACTTGAGCTAGTATGACCTGATTCTTTTGAAATGTTAGATATGACTATATTGCTGTCACTGGTTTCTTGGCGAACCTGTTTCATGAACATCTAGTATCACTTTTTATTATCCGTATCATCTTGTGGACTGTAGATCAATTATTTCCCAGATTAAATTTTTCGAAATTCTACTTTTGCAGCCATGCACTATTCAAAGATGCCAGTGAAATAGATGAAGTTGACCAATCAGCTAATTATGCACAGACTTCAAGCAAGGACGATCTGATGTCAGTTCTTAATCTTTCAGGACAAAGGAATCATATTCAGGACTGTGCAAATAATGTTGAAAGTGTCTGTCCTTTTCTACCACCAAATGTAAGCATTCTGTTAACTCAGTGAGCAGCTAAGCAAAAACTACTTCATAGTGTTTCATTAATTGTTATATATACTGACTAGGTTAGACTCTTATTCAGAACTTCTAAGCATTAGCAATTGGTCTAAGTGCCTAAGCTCATGCTGTGGGTAAGAGTTATCCAATCCTGTAATTAACAACCCAGAAAGCAGAAAAAGCTTATTGCCTATATTGTCTGTGTCCTAAATCCTAATATCTGTTTTAGTTAAAATATTCTGTTCCAGAATATACATTGTGGTTTTAAGATCAGTAGTTTCTCAGGGTGACCTTGGTATTTTTCTTCGTCGTGAACAACCTTAGCCTGTTCTATAAGTTGGTCTGAGTAACTAATCTTGGCAAATTTTCTTAAAGGAACCGGAATACGAGATCTGTTTCTCAGAATACTGCAATGTATCTGAGGACATCAGTAAGGAGGAAATATCTGTGGAGGAATCTGTTTTACTGGAGCTACAGAGATCAACTTTGCAGGTACCAAATTCAGATACCTAAGAAAGTAAAACATGTTGTATCCTTACTGCTTAAAGATGCTTACATTGTTCTCTTATTGTCTGGAATGTGTATAGTTTGCGAAGAAAACCAGAATTTGCTTTAGGGATTCTTTGTATCGCCTTGCCGAGAACTCCAGACATCAGATTGGAAAAGGAGCTCTGAGAAACTGCAGACCAAGTCCATCCAGGCAAATGTTTTACATTATTCATTTTCTGCTTTCACCTGTTTCATTTATTTAGTTCTTTGCCATAAATTATAGGAACGGAAAACATATCAGTATACTGCAATTTCATTTGCTGTGGAGGTTTTCTATTTTTAAATTTATTTGCTCATCGGAACTCATATCAGGCTTCACTTCAGAGGTGGCTCTTTTGAACACCTTTTGTGAATTAGATATGTACTGTCCTTGAGAACTCAATCAAAATTATTTATTCATATTTCTGGAGTAGATTTTTAGGAAAGAAGACAGAATAATTTTTTAGCCATTAATGGGCTACTCTGGTACTTGTGTCCTTGAGATATTATGAGTTTTGCCCTGATCATGTTACCTTTAGATGATTGTACTCGTACATTTCACTATTCATTATAAGCATACCTAAGATTGACCGAAGCATGTATATTTACATCCAGGTTAGGAGAAGTGAAAGCTAAAAAGTCGGACACAAATACCATTGACAGAACAGTTGCTACTCTCTTGTTCACTTTCCCTACAGCATCAACGTCAAACCTCATTGAAGAGGTGTCTGAGGCCAAGTCCTGTTCGAATCAGCCCAATTCTCCTATTTCGTCTGTTTGCATTGTTCCAGGAGGCGATGCAGAAGTCCCAACATTTTGTTCGACAAACAAACCACTGCCACCACGACCAAGAAGTCATTCCCAATTCTCAACTGCTTATGTGATGCAGACCTAAGCAAAACGATATGGGGCTCTTGAAAATGTCTCCAATGAGCTAACTGATTTTGGAAGTTTAACAAGAGAGCTAGGGGGTATAAAGGCATCACCCAAATTTTCTGCATTTATAGAGCCATCCGGTGTTTCCCAATTCCCAGTATGTTTGACAGAGATGAGTAGTTCTTTTTGTCGTCTTTGGTAAATGTTTGTGTTATGTCGAACTTGATTAGTAGGGGGAATTCTGGAAAAGTTGATGACTGTTAGGAGTAGGGAAGTACACTTCTTTACCACCCATGTAATTAAGTCTTCTTTACCAGGCCTAAGGATGTGAGTTTATTCTTCTTCATTGCTTTGGGGTAGTAGACCTCAGTTGTATATTCCAATCTGTTCTGATATATGTTCCAAGAAAACAAAAAATCTATTAACACGTGAAATATTAGGGGTGTTTGTGTAAGCTTTTGACCATGATGAGGTGCTTATTGTAAATTACAATTACAATTTTAGGGGTATGCTTGTATTTCTTTTAAAGGACAGGACTCAGGAAGTGTTGGTATAATTAGACCTAATTTTTTATGTGTTAATGTAATTTATTTAATATTTTCTCATTAATAATCCGAGTAAATTATATTGACACCTTTTGAAATTAGATCCAAATACAAAAGTACTCCCTGTCATTAGTAAATTTAGAAGTGCATCCCCTAAAGTCTATTTGTGTAAACTTATATTACAGCTACAACTCTAAGGAATATATTTATAATTTTACAAAGTATAGAGAGTATATATATATTGGATCTAACCTTCGAGATACTTCTTATTGCAATTTATCCTAATAATTAATCTTTTGATTGATCCACATATGCATGATAAAATAAAAATCCCATCAAGATATTGAAATGATGAGAAGTAGTCCCATTCCAACAATGTGAACTGCCTTCCCTCCATTCCCAAGGCACAACGCTTGCCTAGACTCGGGGTTGGTGTGCAGTTGAAGTCGTGTTATCGGTATTGGAGACGGTAAAGCAACGTGATCGAAAACCTCATTGCTCCCGATAAAATGGTTGTCTTTGTTGCAAATGAAGTCGTGTTACTGTCTTCGCTAATTGCGATTTCGTCATTCCCACATAAGTTGCTAGTGCTCCACTACTACCATCACACCATCTGTACGTTGCGTTCGTCACTTCTTTCACATTGTGTTGCGCTTTTGAGTATTTGAATACTGCATATATATATACATAGAGTTAAATTCAATTTGTCCCCCTGTATTATGCAAAAAGATCAAAAAAATCCCTGTGAAAAATTAAATATCAGTTTCACCCCCTATGTTACAAAGAATGGATCACACTGCCCCTGGTCAAAGATAACTTAATTTTATAGGGGCAATGACTAAAATGCCCCTCATAATCAATTTGATCAATTTATGCATATTAAAATATATCTATAATATATAAAAATTATTTAAAAACAGTTTTATATATAAAAATAATCTATAGAATTTTTTTTATATAGAACTAAAATATTTATTAAATATAACTACAAAATTATTTATATTAAATTTTATATAGAAAAATTATTTTTTCTTAGTCCATTAAATATACTCAATATAAATTTTAGTCCGATAATTAATTTATTTTTTTATAAATTTATTAAATTTTAAAATTGATGAAATCTAATTTTTTAGTGGCGAAAATTTTAATTTTTTTACCAAAAAATGACATGGCATGCTAAGTTGATATTTTTTGAAGGCTTTTAATTTTATGTGGCTTTAAAAAACTATGTCACATGTTGGATAAATTATATTATATAAATTATTATAATTTATAAATTAAAATTTTTATAATTTAAAAATAAAATTATTATTAAAAAAAATCAAACTCCCCCCCCAAACACCCCCACCCCACACCACAAACCCACCCCCCCCCCCCCCCCTTCCCTCCGGTCGCCCGGAAGCGAGGGCGACTCGTCGCCCAGATACGATGGGCGACAGTGTCGCCTTCGCTTCCATGGGCGACGGCGGTCGCCCTGGTTGCGTTGGTCGATCGCCGTCCCCGGAGACGAGGAGGCCAACCTCCGCCGCTTCCTTTTTTTTTTTTTAAATTAATTAATTTAATTATATAATAAAAAATATTATATTAAAAATACTAATATAATTATATATTTACATATAAAATAAATTTTATTATTAATAAATTATTATATTTATTTTAAATTATTAAATTATATATAATATATAATGATTTATTAAATTATATATAATATATTACATAATATTATATTATAGAGAGGAGAGGATAAAATTGTCAAAAAAAATAAAATTTCAAACCCACACTCTCAGTCAACGCGAGTGTATTACACTCTCTGACCTTAGGGGGTTTTTTGATCTTTTTTTTCATATCACAGGGGGTGTGCTTGATATTTTATTTTTCATAGGGGGGTTTTTGAATATTTCCAATATCACAGGGGTTCCTTGGATTTTTTCTATATACATATATATATATATATATATATATATACCACAACCATGATATTAATATTATTAAATCAAATACTAATGATATGGAAGGTTTGAAGTTTAATTATTCTTAAAAGGGTTTAGGATTCTGATCATTGAATTTAATGAACACCACATTTAAAATTTTAAATTGTTAAAGAATAAAATGATATAATAATTATAACATACACCTTTCGTACTCTCTGTTTTGTCAAGACTTGCATGTGCAACTCTTCTTGTTGTAATGCATTGCACAGGATATTCAAACCAAGGCACGATCTAGTTTGGCCCGACTTTAATACTATGTTAAATGATCACCTAAAATTATCTGAAACCTCGAAATTATACCGTATGAACTTGTGCATGTATGGATTGGCCATATGTATATCATAAGAATGTAAGAGAAATATGTCATACAAAAAAAATCGAAAAAATCACTAAATTTGCGTGCACATAAGAAAAAAGAAGAGAAGTTTTGAAGGAAGGTAGGAAAAATAGGTATGATTGGTGTAACATCATGCTCATGCAAAATGTCCCCAACGTAATTACAGGAGAGGTGCCTAACAAGTCCTTCAACTAGTTCCAAACTGACTCATATTAATTCTAAGGTTGTTAGATGTTTAGAAAATTAACTTATATGTAAATATCAATCATAAAATTTGAAGAACTACCAAATTAAATAATATAAAATGCATTACTTGAAAAGGGTTTTCAAGAAAAGTAATAAAAACCTTGTGTAGTAGTATATGATGAAATTCGTTACAGAGATCGTGTTTATATACATGAGCATATACATTTTATACCTCCTTTATAAGCCCGTCTTTTGAGAAAATAATATTTTACATTCTATATTTTAATATTATTATACTTTTCATCCTATTAGTGTAAAATTCTCATTAACTGGCCCTTAAATTACTTTGACGGAAAAAGACCACGTGACTCATGTCCAAAGGATTGAAGAGTTAACGGCCATTGGACATTTTCCGTCAAAATAAAAGTGAGTACTTTTATAACTTATTAAAACTATTAATGACAATACCGCAAGACGATATTTCAAGAAGTCTTGCTTTCTCCCTCTTTTTTCATGCATGATTTGCTGTTCACCTACCCGTATTAGTGTTTAGGCTCTTCACACACAAAAGAGAGAGACGTTCTGATCACATAAACTTAAGGAGAATAATCAGATGATCTTATTTTTATTACAGTTACTTCTCTTCATCAAAATCTCAAGAATTACTTCTCAAAATCTTGGAATGATGAGTATGAAGAATAACTATCCATGATCATCATCACTAGCTAAAGCTTCTACCCTTTAACTTCCCTTGTTTCTTTCTCTGCTCTCTTATTTCTAAGAAGCAGCACATAACTTGTGCAGGTGTGTGTGTCTATCATTCCCTCTATTTCTCTATCTGAAACTTGTTTGTCTTTTGAATCACCGACGAATTTTTTGTCATTTGACAGGGAAGATGCTGGTGCAAAGTTTTATAGAGAGGCTTAGACCCCTGGTGGGGATCAAAAGCTGGGACTACATTGTGTTATGGAAGTTGAGCAATGATCAGAGGTTATTCAACCAAATGAACCAGCTAAAAGAGTCTGCCTTAAGGGAAAGAAAAATGAAAAAGTTGATGGGATTTCATTGATTTCGTTTTCTGCTTGCTTGATTTGTAGGTGTATTGAGTGGATAGACTGTTGCTGTGCCGGAACTGAGAATGTTGAGAACTGCAGGGATGAGCTTTGTTTTCCGGCTACGTCATGTCTCCCTTGCAGGGATGTTATGTTTCCACATCCAAGAATCACACCTTGTGATTTACTAGACCAGCTTCCTTCTTCCATCGTTCTGGATTCGGGGTGTGGCCTTTTGCTCAGCTTATGAAACGTATACGATTTGCAGAGTTTAATGCGTTTTTGTGTGTTATCTACAGAGTTCATGCACAAACCTTGTTATCAAATCAAGCTAGTTGGCTTAACTACTCACACAACTCGGATTCAAGTTTATCGGAAGTATGCTTTAATTTTCATATATGTAAATATACATATCCCAATTAGAAGTCTGCTATAAGCCCTCTTGGCATTAAGCGCTGAACGTGTTGTGCTCATTCAATTTCAACTGTAGGAAACAATAGGTACACGAGTTTTGGTCCCGTTGGCTCTTGGATTACTCGAGTTGTTTGTGACTAAACAAGTAAGCGATCTTTCTGTGTTTGTATTCAAGAGTTTGATTTATAGCCCCAAAAGCATATTTGATTCCGGTTTGCCAGAAGCTTTAAGCGTAGAACGTTAGCGACTTCTTGTCATGTTCCAGGTTCCTGAAGATCAACAGGTCATAGAATTCATCAGGGCTCAGTACAATTTTTTCCTGGAACAGCAAACAATGAGTAATTCAGGCACCACAGCAGACTCTTTCTCATCTGATCCAAATGCTCAAAAGGATCCCCTCAGCCTTTTCCAGCAGCAAATTTCCCCGGACCCTTTGAAACAAAACTCGGATTTGCCTCATGATATCTCCGTTGACAGAATCCATCTATGTACTTCTCCACTCCACCCTTTGGAGCACTTCGGCAACGCTTCAGAAATGGGCAATGCTGCTAATAACGGCATCTTCTTGGAAGGAACAACATACGAGTCGAGCCTCTTCACTCCCTCAATTGAGAATGGATTCCAGGAGGTGGAAACAACACAGAGCGACATGATGAGCAATTCGGCCAGAGCAACTAGTTGGATGGAGCCCTCAGCAACAGTAGAAGATCAGATGAATGACGATCCATTTATATGTGAAAATAACCGGTCAGACGATTCTGATCCTAATGATGATGAGGATGATGCCAAGTATAGAAGGAGGACTGGAAAAGGGCCTCAATCCAAAAACCTTGTGGCGGAGAGGAAGAGGAGGAAGAAGCTCAACGATAGGCTCTACTCCCTCCGAGCCTTGGTTCCTAAAATTTCTAAGGTAAGCATCAACTTTTATTCCCCTCTCGTTCTGATTTAATGTCATCAAATGCTATTCTGTTATTGCAGTTAGATAGAGCTTCAATTCTTGGAGACGCAATCGACTATGTCAAGGAGCTGCAGAAACAAGTAGAGGACCTGCAAATTGAGCTTGAAGAGCATTCAGATGACGAGGATGCAAGGAATATTACAGCAAAGGACGATGCTGAGAACAGTGTCCCACCAAGTATTATACACCAAAACGGAACGAAACGTGGTCCTAAACGTGAACAAGAAAACATTCTGAATGGTTTCCACAAGGGATCATCTGGCAATACTACTGTCAACATCTCCAAACCAAACCGTGAGCTAGACATCACAAACGAAAAAGTGCAGCAAATGGAGGTACATATATGTATAAGCAATCAATTCAAAACTTGTTCCAACGCAAGCTTCAAGCATTATCCCACTTACGAAAATGCACAATACTGGAAATTTCAGCCACAGGTTGAAGTCTTCCAACTTGATGGAAACGAGTTCTTTGTCAAGGTATTCTGTGAGCACAAATCCAGTGGATTTGTGAGGCTGATGGAGGCGTTGAATGCTTTGGGATTGGAAGTAACCACCGTCAACGCAACGAGACACACATGCTTGGTGTCCAGTATCTTCAAGGTTGAGGTAAAACAAACAATCTCTACACATAATCTGCACGTTCTTGAATTGCTTGACATTGTGATGATCCATCTCATATTCTTTATAAATAGGAAGTGTCCTTGTTTTCTTGTCACAGAGGAAAAACGACGAAACAGTCCAAGCTGATCATGTGAAGGAATCCCTGCTGGAGCTAACCCGAAATCCATCAAGAATGTGGCCTAATGCAGCGGAAGAATCAGAAAATGGGAACAGCATAGACAATGAATACCGTAACCATCATAACCATAACCACCACTCGTTGCTCCAAAGCCGCCAAATGACTCCTCATCACCTTCAACGCCTGCATCATTAATAAGTGTACTAGCCATGTTTCCTCACAACTTCTTGCTACTCCTTCCTTCTTTTCTTTACTTAGTGTCATTTGGTAAAAGACAAATGTACGATCCTGATATACATGTTTGCAATAACACGACACTGTTGACATCAAAATTTTGATAAATTATTAATTAAAAATCCCAAGAAATTGGTTAGTATTTGGGTTTTAAATTAAAGTTCATAATCAATTTGGGTTTACATATGTTCAAGTTAATAAATTCATAAGCTCATATCCAAGTTGGACCTTATGCATCTTGAAGGTCAATCCAAGATAAATATAATTTTGTTCTTTTTATTTTGGATTGGTTTAATGGGCGAAACATGTCCAAATATGCCTATTAAGAGATTAGTTCACGTCAAAGTTTATGGTGTTCAAGGCCAGTAAAAGTGAGTTCAAACTACCTAAGCCTACTCATGTTTATAAAAAGGAGCCCCCACCACATACAATACACTACATACACACAGACAAAAATCCACTGCAAAGCAAGTCTATAAAGCTTTTTGTCAGAATGAAGTAGTGTAACTGCGAAAGTTTCACATCTTTATTCGCATCAAACCTTCAAACTTTGAAACCATATTTCAAGTTGACACGTAATTTGCTCACAAAACCAGAGAAAATTAAGCATCTGATTTAAAAAAATAGCATCAACCCTTAGATTGAAACTCAAAAGGAAGAATTGGGGATAATATGTGAATTCATAGAAATTATAAAATCTTACTTTAAATTTATAATAAATTAATTTGTCCATTTCTTTTTTTAATTTCGTGATTCTTTTTTGCAGACTCAAACTTGTTGGAACAATTAAATGTTTTCAGTATAATTAAAGTTCCCAACCATAATTATATTTTTAATAATATTATCTAATTTAGTAATAATCAATATTATTATGATGGACTCATAAATTTTTGTCATTATCATTAAACTAAGTTATTATTTTGTTGACTTTCATATTCAATACAAATATACATGAACTAAGTATTTTATCACTTGCAATATAGGCAAAATTATACTTTTAGTCTCATAAAATAGAGAGTTCAACACTTTTAGTCCTCTATTTTATGAAATTTTCAAAATGGTCCGAAATTGAAAAAACTCAACATATATATAATTTCTTTATGAGATTTTCAAAATGATCAAAAAATTGAGAAAATTTTGGCACATTCAATCCTCTATTTTATGGGACTGAATGTGTCGATTTTTTTTCAATTTGAAACTATATTGAAAATTTCGTAAAACATGAGAGCATTTGTGTTGGGTTTTGAACATATCAAAGACATGAAAGTGAACAAAAAAGGAAAGAACAAAAAATGGTTTAGGAAAGGATTGGTGGGGGATTGGGCGAAGTTGAACTCACTCCTTTGACGGTGGACAGATTGTCCAACATAATGGAGGAAAAGCTAGGCGCCACTGGTTTGCCCGTATGTAGTAATATTATTAATAATTAATCATAATAATGAGATATAAGGAAAATTCTGAATAAGTCCGAATCAATAAATTATGTTGATCGCCAATAGTCATTCGATCTATATATGTGTGGTTGTTGTGTCTCTTTTATTTCTCTTCTTTCTAATGAAATCGGTGCATAAAGGATCCTTATGTGTTTTAGAATTATTGGAGGTCCTTTTCTCACAGAATATGCTAGAAAAATGATTCACTAGATTCCTCCTTTTTTTTAGATACCGATGATTTTAATTATATGTACCGTTTGTTTGTCACGTTCAGAAGGCCAATCTCATTACTGATGAACTTGTTGAGCTTTAGCTGCTTCCATCGCTCCCGGTATTCTCAATGAAGCTCACCTTCCAACTATTGGAATTGAATTAGACTATGGAATCACAACTTTATGGATCACATATCCTCTATTTATAGCCTCAGTCAGAAATTCAAGTGCTGATGTATAGACTTTGATATGTATTTAAATTGAAGCATCAGAAATTTATAGGCAAGGCAACGTTTACTAAATAGGCATCCGTTGGCAATTTTTATTAGTTAAGCAGCAATTCTTAGCTGAGCACACTTACATAGTTGGCCAATTAGTTAGGTTGCTGTACTGTTATAACCACGTCGCCCCTCGGGTTCTGCAGCAAGCCCCTGTATAAAGAATTCCGAATGAATGAGATGCGATATAGATCTTTTGCTGCAAGACATTATTGCCTTCTGCAAATCCATCTTAACAGTGATCTACTGGGAACTGCCTCCAGGGTTGATTCTTTAACCTCAGGCTTCTGTGTGTTCGTAAATCTTGTTTCAGGTTAGGGAACATATCAGATTTGCAGTTCTAACTTTGTACCTGAATGCCATCACCAAAAGTTCATTGAGCATGCAGAATCAGTTGACAGCCTTGAAATATGAAATGTGCGTATCAAATGATGATGATCACAAATGTCGAGAAACATGGAGATTCTACCCTTAATTAAGCGTGAGAAACTGAAGCATCAAAAAGTTTGGGGAAAAAATCCGAATCAGACCAATAATTTCAGTGTTCTGTACAAGCACTACTTTTCAAAGGCTCATCAATGCATCATCAGAATTCATAATAAAATAATCTGCTTCAGAAAGTCATAATGGTTTTACAAATGGAAGCCATCTGAATAATATTCATGATCTCAACCATTTCACAAGTTTTGAATCGAGTCACAAAAGCACCATAATACTTACAAAAGGAAGTAATGGTGAGATTCATATCTCTCGACTTAATTCCATGGAATATTGGCGTCTTTGAAGCTTAAGAGCTCGTGAACACTGAGGATTCTTTTTCTCCTCGAAAGGAATAAGCCGCCCAGCATATAAGCTCTTTATAATCCAGTAAACTGACTGCATATCAACAGTCTTGAGTCAGATAATCCATGACAATGGAGACGTTCTGGAATGTATTTATGTGTTTATACTCAACCAAATCTGTTCCTGATGTTATATTGTGTGTTTCACATTTGTTTAGAGGCAGACAGGACTTGATTTAGTAATTAGTTGACTACAACTTGAGAGTAATCACAGCAAAATCTGACCGTCATGGGTATATTCTGTTCTAAGGCGCAGTGCTTCAAGTGACGAGATGCAGAACTCTCTCCATCAGCAACAATGACAGCTATTGAAATTCTTCCAGCTTCAAGAGTCTGGATCAATCTTTGCAGAGTTTTGAAAACCTGCCCGCCACCATGCTGCAAAGGATAAGACTCTGAGCGTTCCTTCATGAGAATAAGATACTTCAACAAAATGCATGGTGCTTCTTATCATGAGGTAAGTAAATCGCATGCAACTTCCATGCCAAATCAAAAGGTTGAACATTTTTCACATGTACAACCCCTAAAGGACAAAAATTCATATGAAGAAAAAAGGGGAAAGTAGTAACTAAAACAAACAACTATCAATTCGGATCCATTTTTATTGTATCTTTTCTTTCCCAAGAAACAATTTAAAGGGCTTCTTATCATGTTATAAGTAAATCGTGTGCAACATCCATGCCAAATCATAAAGTTTGAAGATTTTCACATTTACAACCCCTAAATAAAACATTTCTTACAAGAAAAAAGGGGAAAGGAGCAACTAGGACAAATAACTATCATTCATTCATTTGGATCCATTTTTATCAATCTCTTCTTTCCCAAGAAACAATTTAGCAACAAAATTAGGAGACAATTATAGACTGATTGTGCATGCATATCATTGTCCAAGTGGACAGTGTGCATTGTATGAGGTATACCTTGATAATGGCTGCGATATTGGTGAAATATTTGGTTTTGCCATGGAGCATGACGCCTAAGTTGTTTAAAAACAAGAGAATTAGTGTTGTAGCTCACATCTGGGTAAACTTGTCATGCCATCTGAAAATATTTCTGGATAGGACCATATATCTGACAAATTAAGCAAATAATTTACATCATATGATAAAATAAGAAACAAAAGGCAAAATCAGAACATAATGCGATAAAACAAGAAACTAAATGAAAAATAGCTTACAGCCATAATATTACTGAATTAGTTTCATCTTGTAACTCATACAACATGAGGCATAAACTCATCATTGTAAAAACAGAAAAATACAGGTGACAGTTCATTAGTCACAAACACAAAGAGCAACTTGCTCCACATGAAAGCTGAAAAGCACATCTTTCTCAGACACATCATACCATCTTAGAACAACCTATTTGTCATTGGGCAAAATTAAAACTGAATCAAGTTGATAAAACCAGATCTTTAATATAAAGTGAAGTGTCGTGCCAGCCCTCTAAGGCCACAAAATATGGCTTGTTGGTCAGTAGATGAACCAAGTAGAATTATATCTTCTTGTTATAGTTGATAGATAGCAATGAGCATCTTCTAAAAACAGAAAAGATCAGTACAAAACAAGATCACATGCAAGTAATTCAGTCATTCAATGTACTTATTTGTTGCAAGGTATCATATTGCAATAAGAAACATAATTATATTCCTCTCTCCATCTTATTCATCGAAAGCGACATAATGGCATAAGAAACACCCTTTTGAATAAAGTGCTCTCTGCGTCCTATCCATAGTCCAGAAAATATTTGAAAATAGCCTCGCCTAAGTGCATAGTACCCCTATTACAACCAATGTTGGGTCTCCGACCCTGTCAACACAGGTGGACTGAAACAAATTGGAACAAAATACTTAAGCTCGTGGACAAACATTAACTATCTCAGTCTCATAAACCAGTAACAAAATATACACCCACACTAACGTTGGACTGGTGCAGAATTCAATAACTTTAGATATGAAAGACTCTATACAATCCAAACATCCAATTCAAGTTCCATGTACAAGTCTGTATTCAAGGCAAATAAGATGTGAACATATGCAAATTAGAACAAATACGAGAAACCAAAAACCTACTGTGTTAGTTACAATATTCACCACATCTCAATGCGGAGTGTTTTTTTAAACTCTTTTGATATATCATGTCCTCTTTTTATGTTATAGTCTATGAAGTAAAAGTCCAGGCTCGCACTAGCAGGTGCACAATGAGAGCAAATCTAGTGCTATAAAGCAACAACTATGAGTTCTAAATAAGTGAAGAGAGAAACACACGACGAACATTTACGTGGTTCGGCATATGACCTCGTCCACGAGACAAATGCCAAAGCTAAAATATTACTCTCTTACGATGACCTGCCTCCACCTATTTATATAGCATCTACATATGAATAATAAAACATATAAAAGATCAAAAACACTAAGTTTTGTTGTGATTTCTTGTGATTTTTTTGCAGTTATTTGGGGAATTCAATTCATGATTCTCAACACTCCCCTCAATGGACATGAGATCTTGATTGTAATGTTCAACTGGACAGCAAAAGTCAAAACTTTCTTTTAGTGGATGCCGGGTGTCACTGGAGGTCAAAGCGTCGTCATGCCATGCACACACATCACAGTAGCGTAAATAGAGACATCACAGACACCCAATAGAACACACTATAGCTATAGTCAAAACAGACACACAAATTAGGTGTAGAACACCATCAGTAGTAGTGGAAGTGGAAGGGGACTCAGCCCATCACGAGTAGAAAAGTCGGTTAGAAAATGAGACCGACCGACAAACACAATTTAGGTTGTAGAACTCCCGCAGTTAGGCTTGGTGGAGCCAGTGTTGCCGCCTACATAGCACAAGTAGTGTTGGCGCAACAGTTAGGGTTTCATACAGCATGCAGCTAGGGTTTACTCTGTTTTTTTTTTTTTGGAGAAACCCGCTCTGATACCATGTCAAAGTTCTAGATAAGTGAAGAGAGAAACACAAGACGAACATCTACGTGGTTCGGTCATATGACCTACGCCCACGAGACAAATGCCCAAAGGCTAAACCATATTATTGTCTCTTAGTTCTCCACCTATTTATATAGGTGAATTACATATGTGAATAAGGAAATATCTCCAAAATCAAATCATATAGATATTACAAGAATCACTAAGACTTTGTTGCGATTCTCTAGTGATTTTGAGAATCAATTCATGATTCTCAGCAGTATTCAAGGAAAAGCCAAAGAAAGAAGGAAGGTGGAACCTTCAGCTCAAAAAGACAGCTAACGCGAATATAATTGATGAGCAAAGGAGTACTCAATTCAAAAGTCTTTTTTACTAGTTTTTACATTTTATAAATGCTTTATGCTGAGGACATCGAGGTAATTTTCAGTTTTTAGGTAAATTCTTCCGTTGATATTTAGTTAGGCTTTCCATATTTATTAGATGATTCTTCTTTTTCTGTTTCTCTTTCCTTTCTTTTGTTTTGGTCAAGAAGTAGTTAAGAATTGATTAATTACTTGTTTCCTGTAGGTCTATAAATATTTTTGTAATCCTTTTTTTCTATAGACATGATGGTCATGTAGTAAAGATACTATTTTTACAGATTTGCTGCTTCACTCGAAGGGTAGCACATTGTCTCTTTCTTTCTTCCTCTTATCCTTTGAACCAATGAATGTTATCTCTTCTTTCCTTGCAGTTTTTTATTATTCTAATTATTTTCTAATCATATAATCACTTTGTTATCAAACCCATTCCTCCCTCCTATGTACCACAACACCTCAAAACAGCCATTTCCTAAAGTTGCTGTGCAGTGGAACAGTTTGTGGCTCATATGGGTGATTACCAGGCTTCATTACCTAGACTGATGACACATCAGTCCTACATATGAGCTTTTCCAATGGGCACACCATTCCACATTGTGTGTACGCATCAGAATGGAAAGATACATTATTGACATTCACATTAAACTTGAGATCTAGTGGAAAAGTGAAGATAAAAACTAGAATAGGCAGTCTTTCCACTATTCCCCGGATCCTACTTCCTGACCTTTGAGTTCTTACTAGCAACCGGTAAGCTTGATATTTTCACTCCATAATAGTTATATCATAAAAGTTCAGCCTCCTAATGGCACCTGGATGAATCTTTTCATTCGTTTGTTGTTCTTGCATGCAAGTTGTTGAGAACTTTCCAAAGTAATGGGTTAGCATTAATGAGGAAAGCTGAGGTATAGCATCTGTAATAGTAGCAGTGAAACCTTTTTCAATTTGAGCACCTCAAAACAAGACAATGAGAAAAATGTGAACTTTGAGTATGTAGGCTTCCTAACATCGAGGAAATATCAACATATTTGTACATTTTGAGAAATTATAGTGGACTCATGCCGCTCTAAGCAATCATATATCCGTTTTTTAAAATAGATATATTTGTTTCTATGTATTACATTTCACGTCACTTAATAATCTAAACTTCGTTGATCATCAGTTTATTACTTACTAATATCAAAATGCAAATTGACTTTCTAAATTTATAAAAATTCATCCATGCAGCAATCATGTCCAACAAGTATGCATCAAATAAACATGAAATTATATCAAGAGAGATATAAAACAAGGCGTAGACTTGGGCACGTCAGAGGCATACTTTTCTGTTGGCAAGACAAAGCCTACTGCAATCGAGTCAATAAGCCAATTAACTTTAAGCACCAGAGCATTGACTGCACATCCATACAAGAACTTGAGTGATTGTATCTGAAATAACAACATAACAAGGATTAGATATTCCCACCCTGCAACATAAATAATTAGCAAATAGCAGACCTTTAAGTGTAAAATAAAGCTAGAGCCAGTGACAGTTTATTACAGATAGATTTCAAATTCGACTAAGTTGTCCAACACTTTATAATAAAAAAATAACCAAATAAATATTGAAGGATAAGGTTTGTTAACTAGATATCTAATGCATGGATCAGCATATAAATAATGGAAGTCAGGTTTATCAACTAGATATCTATATAAGCCGTATACAAGATGTCACACATGCCCAAAAATCAAAGTTGTATACCTAGTTAGTTCCCCATTTGAACTGTCTCTGATCTTCCAATTGCTCATTAGTTAGAATTTTCAAAGCAACAACAATCCTTGCAGACTAAATAGAGAGATTCGAAATAACCAAAAGAAATAGAAAAGGAACATCGTATTAAGGCTTCGCCAACTCTACCTTGATGACCGCATAATTTAAGGCAGTCCAAAGCAAATACATTGTACTCCCTGGACTTTCTGCATATAGGTAAGAGCTCTTCTGGGGGCATGATATTTTTCTTAAATACTCAAGAATTTTTATTCAGAGTATGACAAAAAGAATTCTCCCAATAAATCTCCTCTAAGAGAATAACATAAATTTGAAGAAATTAACAAATATAAATGCAGTTCTAAAATTTTTCTTCTATTGTCAATTTACTAATGAGTAGTCGACATAATTCTTGAAAAGGGCATAAATTTCATGCAGAAAACTATGCTTTGAATATAAAATTGAAAAGTAATTGCAATGTCATACTTTTAGTAACTGACCTTCTTCAAACACAGAACAATAGGAAGGACACCAGACTTAAACCTAGAACTTCTCTTTCCCTTCAAGTTTGTTACTGGAATTTGAGAGATAACTATGCCACCATATTTTCGAATGAGACCCTCGATTTCCTTTTCCTTCTTTTCAGAAAGTCCAGTAAGCAAAAATTCCATGTTTTGAAATATTAACCTTTTCTTCTCCTTATCCAAGTAAACCTTCAGAAATTTGTCCATTAGCGGAGCCTTGGACTCATGATGTACACTGGATCTAGTAGATCTTTTAGCAGCCCTAGTAGAACAACCTGCAAAGTTCGTGCAAGGTCATCACTGGATAACCATAAGATAATTCAAAGTTACATGTCGTATGAAGATTCAGGAATTCCCTTACAAGTTTTTGACACAGTTTGTTCCTTCTGAAGGTTTTTCTTGTCTGAAATATTAATTTCCTTCTCAGAAAAGTGAACACACTTTGAGGCTGTTAATGTTTGAGCACTTTGGTTTTTGCATTCTAATTGCAGCCGCTGCAGGTTGGGTGGGCATTTCATTTTGCTTTCTGGTAGTGCTGTCTGATTTGGATTTTCTTCAGCAAGTTTGTGCACAGAACAACTAAAAGCCTGGAGCTGGCAGTGTTCCCTATGGTTCAATACAAGAGGGAGAGTAGCACCATTTCCTTTCTGTGAAACAGGATAATCAGCCCCACCCATCACAGTTTCCTCATGGTTACCAAAACGTGTCTCCAGCAAAGTCAACTCAGCATTGCTGTCTATCAATAATAATTTTTGCTTATGACTATCGTTTTTGACAAAACTTGAATGGCTAGGCAGTACTTTGCTATAATTTTTTAGCAAAGTGATTCGCTTCGAAACTCCATTTCGTGATTCCTTGATATTACCTATTGCGACAGGGATTCCTTCCCCTTCAGTTGGCACATTGTTTGAAGGAGAGATCCCTAGCAAATTGTCTTTCTTACATTCAACCATAATATTCAAACTTCCATGAATGGCAGTGTCTTCATGGTTTATGGCTAGCGAGGAACATATATCCTCGGAAATGCTACAGGGTACAACAGAGCAAAGAGGGTCCACCAAAGAGGTACTTGAAGATCTTACAACATCTTCAGAAAGCAGCATCCCATCATTTGCTTTGTTAGAAAAATTTTCAGAAGGCATGCTTAACTGAGAAGCTATTATGGCCCCTTTATCATGATTTTGAACAGAGGAGTTTTCATCTGGAGCAGCATCTGCAGATTCTGACAAGAAGCTCGTCTCGCCAGCAAAAGGTTTCGGAATGTCATGTTTCACAGTGTTAAAGTACTCCACTTCATTCTGTGGAGTGCGCAATGAACACAAAAGACAAGCAACAGACAACGCATATAATTAAGTTGAGAGACAAATGAATAATATCAACATAGACACAGATCATTGAGAAACAAAATTAGAAACTGGTCATCATAATAGTGTAGCAGAACCTCAGGCGTGTTATTGTGTTAAAAACTTTCACTTTGCTGTAAAGCACAGTAACAAGCCATTCGTCCTCAAAGTGCAGGATAACCCCAAGGCGCTGTGGTTCTCATTTTGTTTTTCTTTTTTCCTTTTAATCAATCAGTGTTCCCCATTGACCACTCCCATCAAGATGGTTTAGGGTTTATAACTACTCCTTACTACAGAACTCTTACCTAAACAACACTCAGAGTTGGCTCCACACAGACTTTTCTGGTTGGCCACCACATTTCCCATTTGTCTGTTATGGTTCTATAGATAAACCTCAATATTTCTTCATTTAGTCAAAAAGATTTAACAAAGTTCCATTGCAATGACGTCATACTATCTTTAAGAACAACATAGGAAAATCTTACTCCTGCTGCAATGTCTGAGGTAAAACACATGACAAGATATGAACTGAACACTGAAGCTGGCATTCGCAAAGTGCTTATATATTTCCAATTGAAATTAGTTTAGTTAAGGGTTCCTTTCAGGTTGTGAGCCTTCTAGGTCCCACCAGTTAACCAGTAAAAAGCAACAGAAAGTAGTAAGTGACAACGAAAAAGATATTCACAAAACTTTTACATGCAATTTAACTAATTTAAATAAAGGTTCCTTTAAGGTTGACTTCAAACTGCATTCAGTTCTACCAAAAATAAATCCTTTATGTTGTTTTTGGAAGACAAATTAGAGATTGGTTGAAAGGGAAGAATTACAATCACAGAATTTTTTATTGTAGTAGAAGATTGAAAAAGATGCCATGATATATTTTCATCACCTTTCAGTTTAGACTACTGAAACAAAAAATAGATCTCTCGCAAGAGCTCATTGTGCATGCAAAGAGAATGAGTGTGATAGGACAACAGGAACAAAAAATTTCAACTTGTAATAATACTTACGTTGCTTGTCCAACCACCAAACCACCGGCTTTGGAACCTTTCTTGAACTATTTCTGGTACACTATTATCTTTTTCTGTCAAAAGAAGAGGAAATAATCTCATCATTTCTCTCGCCCGCAAATAAAAGAGTACAACCTGGAAACACAATAGAAAACTTTACCGCGACAACTCTTAATGGGGGAAGTGCTCAAATTCTTTGCATGTGAGTTTTTTTCCACTGCAAGTCGGTTGCCTTTCTGCAGGTTGGAGTTAACATTAATCATAAGTTGTACAAAAACTAAAGAAGATGAAATTCTCCTTGAACACTTGGATATTTAAGTGCTATCGATTCACAAATACAAAAGAAGGGAAATTTATATGTGCAACCAAAAGCTATGGTAAAATCCCACAAAAGTTCATGGTCAGTAGAAGAGGGATCTGCTTCCCACTCATTCACTAGGATGTTATTTTAAGCCTACACAGTTCCACCAGTTAACGTTGAATTGGTGAAACCACATAAAGGAACTTTAAATGTCAATGTGGATGCTTGTTCTCATAGAAATCCAGGTTCGGCACTGCAGGTGGATGAACAGAGATTCAAGAGGCAAGATGTATGACATCCCATGAATACTTCAGCATTAGCACCATATTTGGGCAGCCGAAGAGATATTCTCAAGGGGGCGCAAATTGTAAGAGAAGAATGGTTACACCTATATCAGCTAACAAAGATTAGAGATCTTATGATGCGTGTTAAGGGCTAGCGTACACATATTGTAAGAGAACGCAACCATGCAACTGATTGGTTACTAGAGTAGATTAACATGCAGCTTGAGTAAAAATTGTTGAAGGGTAGGAATCTGGGCATGCCGAAGATTGTCTGCTTGGCTTCCCCTCTAAATTTCAATGAGCTACTACTGCTTTTCTTTTTTTGTCAGTGTTATGCACCTTGTGATTTGTTTACTCTAACTGGAAAGGAACCTTGCCTATTTTCAGGCCATTTAAGATTAAAAAGAAATGGAAAAAAGTAGACAACTGTCAGAAAATTAATCAAATCCAGAGTTTTCCATACCTCTGGTGAAACTGAAAGCAGAAGCTTTGCTTGAGCTTCAACAGTCCGCAAGCAATCACTGTGGTAACTGACATCAGTGCCCAAATCACACACTGGATTAATTACCTTCTTTTTTGTGTCTCTGTCAAAACATTCTGTGGCCAACTCCTTTCGTAATTGTATGACATTGTTAGTAACACCTTTCATTCTATATGTATATCTGTCAGCGCAAGGTATACGAAAAATTGTGGCAGAAGCACGGGTCTTCTCATGTTTTACATTTTCTTCACATTCCGAGTCGAAAGTATCCTTAACTTGGGATACGCTTAACTCATTTCTGACCAACTCATTAAAATGAATTCCTGCATCTTCATATGCGCTTTCCATAGTTATATCATCCAAGTCAGATAAATTATCAACTTCACTTATTTCGTCAGTGAAGCCAATAAGTCTAGTCTTCCATGCTTCCAGTCGTGCTTGTTTCACCTGAAGAGCGGCTTCAAGTATAGCTGAAGCAGTAGAAGGTTCTGCAAATGAATTACTCTTAATCACTTCATTAATTACCAATGCTTCAGATGCTACTATACACAGTTCTATTGCATCAGCAACAGCTTCAGAGAAATTCACAGTTTCCACATGCCTCAACACTTCATTCTTGTTAACAGGTCTTTCCAACTCCATTGTCGGAGACCAATTTACTGCACCAGCATCATAAAACAAACTTAAGTAACATCGTTCTGGCTTGACTTAGCTGAATTTGTAAGAACTTCAGTGACAAAAGGATAATTGGACTCTGTTTGGAAAAATCAGCAGTTAGAGTTGTGTTTCTTGGAATTGCCATCTGACGACATGCAAAAATGAAACTGAACCACCTTCCGAAGAGAATATATATGATTTTTGTGGATAATGTGACTTTCGAACTGTGAAACAAGTAATATAAAGCATGGTTAACTAATATGGTGATCATGAACAATGTTTCAGGATACAAGAAAGCCATCCAGCAAAATAGGACTCTGTATCAGGAACATAGGCATATCTGTCTTCATTCAAAAACTGTGTGTGACTTCAAATTGATGTTTCAGTGGGACAAATATTCCAATAACAGAAACTGCCAGAAGAAGAATGCTAGACTGAAAGCATAAATTTAGACCCTGTTACATGACTTTGTAGCTTTTCTTATATAAACACAAGGTTACTATAATTAATTTGCCGGTTAAAAATAGTATCATAAGCGAGCAAATCAACTTAGAGCTGTATGAGTAAGAATAAAATAAAGCTAGTAACAGGAATAAACAATTCTGGCTGCATATAACAACCTTCATTACAGTTGAGACCATTCATAACCACAAAGAAGACCCTAAATATCATCAATTTCGAGTCAGTTAAGAGCCAGGTAAAACTAGAGAACTACAATTTGTTGATAGACCAAAGCGGCATAACATATTACGTCTATGAAAGATTCAGTTAGTGCTAGATAAATATCAATTCTGAATGATGACATCGATAGATGTATAAAGATGCCCTCGTTTACCACTCTCTCCAAATAGATTTTGACAAAACCTTGGAGAAACCGTGTATTATACTATTTATTTTAGAGAGTAGTGGCAGAACCGAATTTATGCTACAAGAAGGAACTTACACTGTAGGCAGATTGAGCAAAACTAAACTGTAAACTATCAGCCCCAAAATTGAATAATTTATCAATGGTACATCCACCTTCTTCCCTCAAGGATTCTCCATTGCCAATACCCTCCTGAAGCAATAGCAATTCCTATCCAAATACCAAGAGAAAAAGTCTTGTGAGTGAGGAATATTTGAGTAAAATAGAACATGGTTTATAAGCAATTTACCAGGTTAAAGAAATGCCGCATTTCCTGGAGTGCAAACACCATTTTCTCTTTCAGTTACATAGGCAATTAGCACAGATGATATTCCTGTAAAATTTCCAAGGTACATTAAAAGTAGTATATCATTTCTTTTTCTCCAGCAGAAACTGTAGCTTCACCCTTCATTTCTATGGTGGCAACAAACGATATACCCTGTTATCTACCAAACTACTATAGTGCATCATTTTACACACACTTCAACAAATACTATTAATTTTAACAGCACTACCATCTTCACAAAGTTCTGCATGCTTTGGCTGGATGAACAGCTAGGCCATCAATTCTAGTACCCACATTGACAGGAATGCCAAATATGTCCGCACAAACAAAAGGAGGCCAACTGCAAAGCTCGCAAACATTCATGGTAGATGAAGCATTAAGTGTAAACATCAAACGCTCAATTTTACAAAGCTCCAACGCTCTGCTTGGATGTGATATTTGCCAATGCCTCCACATTCAATCGTTCGACATTATTGTCGAAGCCGTGCCAATAGCCATGCATCATATCATCATTTAAAACTACAACTTTACATAATAAGTGGAACAAGAAATGAATATATTGTAGCTCCATTGCAGGTACAAGCATAAAACAACTACAACACTGCTGTAGCTGTAGATAGTGAAAGAAACATCATAGCACATTCCCCAATCAGAACAAAGCACATATTCCTCAAAAGGGAGAAATACAGATGAGATCATACACAACAATATCTAAACAAAATTATCATAATCATAATAGCTCTGATTTATAAACTGATCAAAAAATAGAAACAGAAAAAATCAATGGCTCAGTTACCTCTGAGAACTGGGGAGGGCGAAATCCAGATAAGCTGCTCATTGGTTAACTTAATCTCAGGCCAAGAATCAATAACTATATCGCCATTCTGTGCAATTCGGGGACCGATAAGATTGGGTGCAGTTTCCAATAGGGTTTAGGGAGGGTTAGTGGACTAATTTTGGCGCCAAGATGGAACGGGGAGATGCATTTGAGGAGACTGAATTATTATTTAGGGCCAAAATCCAACACCATATTTGAATTATTATTGAGTTTTAAAAATTGTATTTAAATTTTTATTTAATTTATAATTAAATTGAATTTAAATAAATTTATAACTTTCCATTTCATCCTATTAGTTGTTGTGGCATACCGTTTCAAAGTGCATGGAATAAATCATTTATAAAAATTTAAAATATATTATAAATAAAAGCAAAATATAAAAATCATTAATACATTACATTAAAAATAAATATAAGAAAATAAAATTAATCTATTAATTAACATATAATTTGAAAAGTTGAATAAGTCAGTTATTTTATTAGTTCAAGAACATTATTTACTTCACAAAAAATAGTATGACGGTATCATTAATTGTCATTTATGAGTATGAAAACCATTTTTTTTTTATATTAAGTAGTCGTTGTGACACGCTGTCCCTGCGTGTTTACAATAAATAATTTTTTACACTTTAAAATATATTAAATAAGAGTAAAATATATATATATATATATATCAATATATTAGAAAGAAAGAAAGAAAAGAAAAAAAAAATAATGTATCAGCTAAAATAAATTTTAAAAAATTTAATAAGTTAGTTATATTATTAGTTCAAGAGCATTTTCGACTTTATAAAAAATTGGTGTGGCGGTGTAAGTAACCGTCGTTTGTGAGTAAAAATGGTCTTTTCTTTTTTATATAGTATAGTTATAGACTATCTTCTTATATTTATTTATTTATTTTTATGCATTTTTTTAACACTATTTTATTATAAATTGTATATTAATTTATTATTTTTTATATACTTTATTAAATAATAAACACTTCAATATTGTAAATTTTGTACATACATTGTGTGTGCCACAAATACTAGTATCTATCTATACTACATAAAAAAAAATTCATTTTTCAATCACAAATGACGATTATTTACACCGCGACACCAATTTTTAAAATTGCCAAAAATATCCTTTTATATTTTCAACCATCCATACTCAAATTCTTTCTATCATCCATATGATTTATACTATCTATCTATATTAATATGAAAATTTCACTCACATTATTTTTTTTTTATGTCGGTAATATCTCTAAATTAGTTTTATTTTATTTATTTATTTTTTTAAATGTGATGTGTATTGATTTATAATCTTATTATTATTTATAATATATTTTATAAATATAAATAATTATCTAGTATATGCACACAAGGACGACGTGACATAACGACTAGCATTATATATATGAATTTTATTTCGTCCATTGTTCTTTCTTTTTTATTTTTCTCATTGTATTTTGATAATAAATTATTAATTTAATAAAAATATTATTATTTATGACATATATTGAGTGTGCGTTTTGGACTAGTAACTGATTATGCATTAGCACGGCAAAAATAAAAACACCTTTTTTTTTAATTATTCAATCTAAGATACACATGCAATCTACGACTAATCTTACAAATACCCCGTATTATTTAAAAAAATATAGAAGCATCTCATAAGAAGTATTTGTATAAAATTTCATGAGTATATAGAGGTTTATTTATAATTTAGTAAAGAATTAGGATGTTTGTGAATAACCACAGGGCATCTATGTATTTTGCCTTATTATTTAAAGTTATACAAATAGGCCCCATCCAAAACTATATAATTATATATATATTTTAAAATAATATTTGAAATTACACCCTATTAAAAAAAAATCGTTTACACCTGACCCATTTTGTCAAAATTTGGACGAAAAATACTGCATTTGGCAAAATAAATTACATAAATTTTAAATTTTATTCTTCATTTAACGCTCTTAGTTATATTTTTGTGTATATAAAGTGATAAACGTAAGATGTATATATAATATGAGGTTAATACTGTTAAAATGTTCTCCTTATAAATGAAAAAAAAAGTACACGAGAGGGTTAAATAAGAGACAAACTTGAAAATTTATGTTTGTTTTTTTTTTTGTCGTCAATATTTTTTGTTTAAATCATAATGAAAGAGAGAGGGTCATGTATAAATAGTAAATATTTGGAGGGTGTGCAAATATAAATTTCAAATGTTGTTAGGGGAAAGTGTCATTTCAGAAGTTTGAATGTAATTGATCCTGTTATTTATTTTTATTTAATTTTTCTCTTGGAGAGGTGGACACCTAACCAACATAACCTCCATTAAAATCCAACCACAAAACTCAGAACCCAACCCTGAACACACAACACAAAAATCTACCATTCCACACCTCAAAATTCTTCCCCACTCTTCTCATTCACCATTCTTTCTTCAAACTCAGACAACAGAGAACTACTGTTGCTTAGAAATTCAAAGCATATTAGCAGTTTGTGTAGCAAAAATTACAGTTCTTGAATTGATAGGTATATTATGATGGCATGTGCATTATATGGAAATAGCTGCGCAATTTCTGCACCAGCAAACAGCACAAGATCGCTGTTGTTCAACAAGAGCCAGCCCAAGAAGAAGCAAAGTGTGCATTATTGCTGTGTCAGAGTGAGGGCTGCTTCTGAGGATGCTGATGATTGCAACACTGAAGAATGTGCGCCTGATAAAGAGGTCAGTTTCTTCAAGTCCAGGTTTTTTCTTCTGCTTTTGATTGAATTAGGGATTTGGATGTAAAGCCTTTAGTGCATTTGAGGAGGAAAAGAAAAAGGGCTGTGTATGTGTATAATTTGTAGTCTTTGTCTATGTATGTGTGAGGAAAAGTGGGTTGGGAACCCAAAAAGGAGTGGAACTTGAGAATAAAACTGTGCCTTGATGAGGTTTTGGATTTATGGAGATTTTATTTGTTCTCAAGTATGATGTTCTTGAGTCAGGGCTGTTGAATTTGGGAGTGAGAACTGGTACTGATTCGGATAGTGAACGGAGAAAGGATTTCAAATAACTTTGTATTAAATGAAATTATAATTGATCACAATGCCGCTTTGAGGGATGTGAAATCCCTGTTACAGATTATCCAAACAAGTATTCTTATGGATTTGGAAACCTTAACTCCAAATTCGTCAATCCAAACACAAGTTTCAAGTTTTGGGTCTTTGAGTAAAGATTTCAGAAAGCAGTTTGGAGGTTCTCAATCAGTTGTTGAATATTGTAGTTAAAATAATAAAGATGGAGCCTATATGGGGTTAGCTCATGCAATAGGAGCCTCTTGCTTTCTTTATAATATAAAGTTTTAAATCCCCCCTCCCTCTCAAATTGTTGAAGATATGATGGCAATTGGATATTCTACATATATATCATTTGTTGTGTTCCAATTATTCTTTGGTCTAACGTATATGGCAACTGAGTGTATATATGGTCATTCCATGTCTCGGTCTACCATGCCAATTAGGTTCTGTGGTGATCTGCAAACATGATCATACACTCAGTTTAAATCAGTCGAAGTTTAGCATGAATGTTTCTAGCCTTCAAAATTTCACCAGCAACACTACAGTTCGCTTTGCTGCTTTCCTCTTTAAAGGAACCTGACAGATTGGTAAAAATGAATAGGTGGGGAAAGTTAGCGTGGAATGGCTAGCAGGGGAGAAAACCAGAGTGGTCGGTACATTTCCACCACGTAACAGGGGTTGGACGGGGTATGTAGAGAAGGACACAGCTGGACAGACAAACATATACTCGGTCGAGGTAAGCAAATGAATTTCTTATGTATTTCTTGACTTAGGGGGTAAGTTCGAAGTAGAAAGTTTACTGTGCAAGTCTTTGACTTTAAATACGAAAAAAATGAGCACATTTTTCTCATAAATTGTAGCTGAGATGATATTCTGTGATATACTTACGAGTATCCATGTTTCTGTTGACAATGTTATGTGCCTCCAACTTGACTGAGGATTGCCTTTTTTTTTGCAATCGAAAATATGTAGGAAGTTAGTGAATATAGTAAACTTGTGTTTGCTGGTAAGCATCCAACAGTATTGAATACCACCAATTACATTTGTGAACACAGCGTGCAGCTCTGTAAGAGCTCCATTTTTACCTTTGTCTTTGAGATTTAATAATGCAAAAAAGCCTGCACCTGGAGAATACCGCATCTAATTCTCTGCATGACCTGCTCAGCCTGCAGTTTACATTGCAGAAAGTGCAATCAGTTCTGGAACTGCAGGTTCCTCCTCCGACGGAGCAGAGAACACAGCAGCTATCGCTGCAGGCATTGGTCTAATCTGTGTCGCTGCTGCTTCTTCAATACTTCTCCAGGTGGGCAAGAATCCACCCGTGGTGCAGACCGCAGAGTACTCAGGGCCGTCTCTCAGCTACTACATCAATAAGTTTACACCAGCGGAAATTATTGAAGCTTCTGCACCCCCTCCTGAAAGCTCAACAGCTTTGCAAACAGAAACCTCAGCCCAGGAAGTCTCTCAGCCTGAGGTTCAGGTGGAACCTCAGCTGGAAACGGCACCATCAGACTCCACTGTCTCTTAGGCTGCTGCTGATTCCACTAGTTTTCATTATTTCTTTCTTCCCCGATTTTCGTGTACACACTCGCTTAGTATGTTGTTTCTGTGACACTATACATCTTGATGGATACTGTATATTGATGTCTCGTTTGTCAAGCAGGTATGTCTACCGTATCGTCCCATTTTCCATCCCCTTTGTTATGTTTGTGGTGAGATTTGTGTGCGTTGTGAGGTATTCATTTGGCTCTGGCTACTTGAGAGGAAGTCTTCTTGATGATCCCATTTTATCTAATTAATAAAGAAGATGTACATTTACTGGTGTTGAAACCCTCAAAATTTGTGATTAGTTTTCTTAATTTTGTTAGTAATTGTGGATCAAATTGAATTTCAAGAGGACTAGATATTGAATTCTCACTTTCAGTTGACAAAAATAAAAAGGGGTTTCGACTTTTGGTGTTTGTTTCATGCATAATTTATAAATTTCGAATTATCATAAATTACTACAAATTAGTGAAAATTGCATAACAATAAAACACAATCAATTAGTAAGTTAAAATCCCAACAAGGACAAATGCCAAAGGATTTTTAAGCTAAATTATTATTTTCTTATCACGTAATACCATTTTACGATTGACAATTAACTATATAATACAAATAAGGGTTAAATGCATACACCCTCTACGTTTGGGCCGTTTTGCACTTTGCCCCCCAACTGTTTTTTTTTTTACAAGTCACATCTCAACCTTTGTAATTTTTGCAGATTACTATTTTTCAGGCAAAAATTAATCAATTTTCCGACCGTTTGAAATGCACTTGCCTAGTTTCAAATTTTAAAGGGTAAATTTGTATTTTTCATTGGAAAAGAAAACACACAAAAACATCTTCTTTTATCCGCTGCACCACGACCATCCCTTTATCTCCATTCTCTGTCGCTTGGACTAGCTCAATAAGGACAACATTTTCTATTCAAACAATTTCTTCGAGCAAAAAAGTGTAATTTTACATTCTAATCGAAAAAAAAAAGGGAACAAAAAATGCTTCGTCTTCATCCACCATTGTTGTCAAGCTTTTGAGATAAATAAGTCTAAATTAGTAGCTATGGCATTTAAGTCAAAATGATGCTAGAAAATAAGATTTTGGACACTAAATGAGTAGGATTTTTGAAGTTTATTGTGAGTGGTGCATTTCTTGTGAAAATAATTTAAGAAGAACACTTGGGTTGATGTGGATGTGAAGGAGGTGTGAGAAGACGTGGCAATGGAGGAGAAATTGCAAAGCTACATAGGCTTGTCTTCTGACAAGGAATCATTCCCGAAAATTGCATTTGAGGGTTTTGGCTGTAGGTAGGGGTTTGGATCGGGGAGGCTTGGTGAAGGTGAGTAAAAATAGCGGATGAAGAAGAAGAAGACACATTTAAAAAAAAAAAATAAGATTGTGAAGTTATAATTTTATCCTGTTCTAAACCCAATTTTAAGCGCATGTATTACATGTACAGAATATTCTCATCTGATTTGCCGGTAAGTACAATGTGCAACAAAAATAAAAAATTGGGCTATTGAGTGTAAAAAAATAACGGTTGGGGGGCAAAGTGCAAAACCCCTTATATGTTGGGGGGGGGGATATGCTATTAACTCTACAAATAATACATTCAACTAATATTTTTTTAATAAGTAGTATTAGTTTATATTTAAATACTTTAACATAATTGCCGCTCTAAAATAAATTATATAAAACAAAGTATACGTTCACCTAAATTATTAATTTTCATTAAGTAATATTACATTCAAATAAATTATATGTTTTATATTTCTTATATAGAGTTGAATATATACAAAACTATCTAAGGATTTATATATAATATCATAGTTTTTTATTAATAATGTATTATATATGAATAATAAATAATAAAAAATATAAAATATGAGCCGGGTCAAGTATGATATAAAATATGAAGCCAACCCGCCCCGCCAAAATCAATACAAAATCCGCTCTAATTGAGTCGGGGCCCAATTACAATATATACTTATTCATAATTTACTATAAAAAAATAATGACCCACTAGTAATCCACCAAGATCTTGATAAGGCCGGATAAATGTGTGATAGTATAATCCGATGCTATTATACATTTTATTCAATCGGGTAAATACAAAAAAATTATTATATTTTTTAATATTTTATCCAATCAAATCCTATCGACCGTTTATTCCATATATAAAGTTAGTCAATACAAACAATTAAATTATGATATTAATAATTCATATAAAAATTTATCCGATATTATTAATTACCATATTACCCCATTTATCACATACAACAATTGAGAGCTGATTGGAATTAAACTGTAAGGCCATATTTATTTGGGTGATTGTTTATTTTATTTTTTATTAGCTCGTGATAAGTGTCTTAAACTTAAAATATGATGTGATTTTTTTATGATAATAATCACAATTTAATATATTATATTTTAATCACATCATTCAAAGTAAATGTGGCCTATGACAAGTAAATAGGATTATTTGACCCACTTAACCCTAACGGACGGTTCTAGAAAATTATAACCGTCACCTACTCCGAATCGCATTATGTTAAAGTCAACCCGACCCAGATGTGTGGATTCAGGTCGGTGTTTGTTTGACCCACCCAGTTAACCCGGAAACACCAGGTGATCCGACCCATTATTATTTATGCCCCATATACAGGGTTCTGGGTTTAAGGCTTGCTGCTGCTTCTTCTCTCTCTCTCTCTCTCTCTCGTACAGTTCTGGATACCGAAAATTGAGAAATGGTAGTGAGAGAAAACGACCCTGCTTTGTCTGATTTACAGGAGAAGAGGTGTGTTGTGATCAATAGTTACATACATACTATATATGTATATTTATGTATATATACATATACGGTGAATGTATTATTATGGACGCTTTATTGTTTGATTACTTCAATTAATATTTGTTTAAATAATAGTTTGGGAATCGACAAGCAAGCTCTCGCCGCACCTGTGAAGAATGCAGTCGACAAGTTCCAGTTGCTCCCCGAGTTCTTGAAGGTATAATTTTTGTTCTTTTTAGTTTGTTGGTATTTCACAATTTGTTTTGGTTTGATTGAAGTAAGAACTTTTTCGATGTGATATTTTTGTTTCTTTATATAGGGAAGAACTGACAGACTTTAATTGAGCCAGATTATTATTACTACTTTGAATTCATGGTAGAGTGGCTGTATTGTTACATGAAATTAGTGATGAAAACTGAATGAAGGGAGTGATGTATCTTATTTTTATTGGGTGGCTTGTATAATTCATTGGAAACGAGAAACGTTAATGAAAGTAGGTGACAGACTATTTAATTTGGTCATTTTTGTATATCATTTTTATTTTTTATCAATTGTGTTTGAGATTATCTTCAGATTTCCTTGTTCTTGCCTTCACAAGGTATCACATACGGTGCCAGAATTGAGCCTTAGGAATAGACGAGCATAAAAATGAGTAGATTAGTGTAAGCTTGTTGATTTTGGTTAGAACTGTTGGTAACTTTTTTTTGCTATCTGACCTATTTTTTCTGGAAAAAGGTTTCTGTGAGTTCACTGGTTGCTGTGCAAATGTAGGTGAGAGGTCTTGTGAAACAGCACTTGGACTCCTTCAATTACTTTGTGAGGACACAGATAAAAAAGATAGTTCAAGCCAATGATCTCATAACCTCTAAGATTGACCCAAGTATTTATTTGAGGTGAAAAGTTGTACTTTATTCTTTAATTTTATTTGCTTTCTGTTCAAAGAAGTTATATATTCTTATACTTTCTATTGACAAGATTTCTCTTCCTCTATACATTTTAAATTATTTGTTTTTCCATGAACTTGGTTGCAGATACAAAGATGTCCGTATTGGTGAGCCATCAGTGATAATAGATGGTGTAACTGAAAAGCTTACTCCCCACAAATGCCGGCTCTCAGACATTACGTGAGTGTCTGTTCTTTTACTATCTTCACTGTACATGCATTAGGACTGGGGAGGGAATCTGAGTTGCACATTGCCTAATATGTTAGGCACCTAGGTACTAGGTAGGGACCAGGGTGTGAACTTCTGATAGAGCATTTGAACAGATTTATTGAGCCTAAAACATGGGTCTGATTTAAGGAAAACATTATCATTGAAGGACATATGCTGCATAAAAAGCGGGTTGAGGAACCGAGAGAAAATAAGTATTGTTTGCTCATGAGTTTTCCTGCAAAATGGAGGAATATTGGTAAAGATTTTGTCCCATTAAAAGTTTGCCGTAGATTATGTGAGTGACAGGTATGTTATCAGTCCTAAGTGCTATGCAGCCTAAGCAACAGCATTCAGGATGTAGCCCGTCCTAGATAAGGAGTTTCTGTAGGGAATATAAGATAGGAAGCTTCCTTTTAAATTCTAGCATGTGATAATAGTTATGCCTGCTTTGGGTTACAAGTTTAATGTGCAGCTCTTGAGGTTGGACACATAGGCACTTCTCAGACCACTTGTTGGTTGCTGAACTTTAGAGGGTATTTGGCTGAGGTTATGAACTCTTATAAGATGTTGAAAACTTATAGGATGCTTTAAAGCATTTGATAAATTTTTAAAGAACGAGCTTGTAAAATCCAAATGTAAAATGTAAGAAATCCTCAACTTATTCTTAAGTAAAGGGTCCCTTTAACTTTGGACCAAATTAATTACAAAATTACAATTAATAACATCTTATAAGCTCCAAAAATATGTTGTAAGATTTTAAAAATAGGATTAGTAAAACACCGTCTTGATATATGTAATAAGGCTACACTTGACTGCAGAATATCTAGCTTGAGTATATCATCCAAAATTTAATTTTGCACCATATTTTGTTCTTCAATATTTTCTTTTAAAATTCAAGCTGAGGTAATAAGAGAAGTTCTTTTGATAGTCTTTCCTGGAAATGAGAAGCTCATCATATTTCCGACTGCTCCTTTTAATCTCTCCTAATGTGCCATTGATTCCAGCTATGCGGCTCCAATATACGTGAACATAGAATATATTACAGGAAGCCATGGTTCAAAGACAACTCAAATGAAGGTAATGTCAACGGAGAGCTTGTATATTTTTAAATATTCATAAATATGGAGATGCATAGACATGATTAAAATGATGCATATGCACACTCATCTGTTGAGTTAAATTTTTCAGAGAGATGTCATTATTGGAAGAATGCCAATCATGTTAAGAAGTTATTGTTGCATTTTGTACGGGAAGGATGAAGAAGAACTTGCCAGATATGGTATATCTGATTATTTCATAGAATTTCATATTACATTCATATGCATTGTCATAGAGCAGGCTATTTGCACTGTAGTTTTTTATGTCACTCGTCATTGATAAGTGCATTACCTATTCTTTTTAGGTGAATGCCCGCTCGATCCTGGAGGATATTTTGTTATTAAAGGAACGGAAAAGGTAACACTTCTACCACCAATTATGCTTTGAAGTGATTGTTACTCTGTGTGGTTTGGCAAGTTAATTTTGCTTATTATTCATGTTTGTGATGTCCCATGTTCGTTCTGGAAGGTACATTGGAATGGTTATAAATGTGTACAACAGACTCCTCTAGAAACTCCTTAAAGAAAAGGAGACTGCTGAGTAGTAGTTGCTAAGGAACTGGAGTTGCTTGTGGGTCCCCAACCCATGGGCTTCACACCTGACAATATAAGTTATCTATGTTACAAAGGAACAGTATAGAGATAGTTTAGAAACAGGTTACATGTGGCAGTACTCAACTAGTTTCTCAATAAAGAGGGTTACTGGTCTTTTTGAACTAACGTGAGAAACTATGTGAATAGCTCTCTAATGCGTACCATCCAACTTACATTAATTTGAGCATTTTTGTGATAACTAGCCTGTGCTTTACCGTCTGGAGCATTATACTTCCTGGAATTGAATGCTGCTGCCCCACATTCACTTGAAGAGATGAACAGTAATTGTGTGATTGAGATTTGAGCATTAAACTTAGCCTCTTGTTTGTGGTTTACAAGTTAGAGATTTCAATTGGTGGTGTTAGGTCAAGTATACATTTCCACTTTTTGTTGTGCTTCAGAGAGTTAGAGCCTTTCTAAAGCCATGTGTAATCTGGTACCAGTGTTTTAGGACAATATATACCAAAAGTGATGAAGCTTCTTTAT
Organism: Sesamum angolense; assembly: GCA_034509725.1. Classification (NCBI taxonomy): domain Eukaryota; kingdom Viridiplantae; phylum Streptophyta; class Magnoliopsida; order Lamiales; family Pedaliaceae; genus Sesamum; species Sesamum angolense. The sequence continues at coordinate 14,798,226 of JACGWL010000001.1, read as the reverse complement.
GTTACGCATATGGTGATATAATGTTTGGTTTCTTTTTAGCATTAGTTAGATATCTAACTTTTATGTTGATGACCTAGCATCTTATATACACCAAAGGTGCCATTTGAATATATTTACAATGAAAAGAAAGACAAGTGGTATGCATGTGTATTAGCATTTGATACTTGGCCACTGGCAGAAAGTATCACTGAGAGGTTGTGCCACCCTGTGTATAGTTGCAACAAGGTCATTTGGGGTCATGTGCATGGGATGTAGGATTAATATTGGTCGCATTAGCATGCAGCTCATAGTCTAATTTGACATTGCAAGAGCAAAATACACAATGCTTTTAATTCAAGTCGTGCACCTCCCAACAGCAGCTCCTTCGTTACTTGCTAAGGTGGTTGGTTTTGTGGTGAAAATAGTGAATGATTGTTATTGTGCTATTACTGCTCAGTCGACATTGCTGTTTCTTGCCTTTGAAATATCAAAATATGAACGTCTTATGTTGTCAGTGTTGAGTGATTCGTCGTCTAGTCGTTATCCTTTTCTTGAACTTTTTCTGTAATTGTTGAGAAGCCATAAAAATAATATTTTTTCTTATTTAGAAATAAATTTCCTTTTCATCTAAACTGTATCATATTTTGCTTCATAGAGTACTGATCCCCAGTTCTTCATGTTGTCAACGTATTTTGTCCTCCATATCTCTTTCCAGGTGATTTTTTCAGGAACAACTTTCGAAGAATAGAATAATCATTGACACTGATAAGAAAGGCTGGTGAGTAGGTTTCACTTCAAGTTCTTTCTTTTAAGTAAATATTATCTTAAAGTTCCTTGTAGCATGCCTCTGATGCATTTTTCAACTTGCCTGATAGGGAATCTGTTGGAGTAGTCTGAAGTAACCAAAGTTGAGATTTAGATTCCCGAGCAAAGTCACTTAAGGGATAAAAGTGGGGGAAGTCAGTAGTTGCAGTATTGGTGAATTGAAGCCTTGTTTAATAGGTTCTGATTTAAACCCATCAGATTGACAAGAAGAGTTCATATCCCTGTTACAAATAAAGAAAAGACTTGATACATGCAGCTAGAGAACAACACTTGATACTAATGATAAGAGTAATCCTTTCTGTTTTTACTCTGTGTATTACTTGTATGATACTTGACACAAGAATAACCATGTCAAGATAGGAATAGAAAAGACTCTTAGCTGCTAGCAGAGAAGTCAGCATGGGTTTATCGTGGTGCTTGTCCAATGAGATTGGATAATATATAGTTTGGAGTTAACGAGGTTTGTTAATTGCGAGAGAATTTGGTTTAGATGTCTGAAAAATGGTTGCAGGAGTCATGATTGCAGGTGGTATTTTGGTTAAAAATGAAAGAATGAACTATGGAGCTCTATAAATACTTTACCAGTTTCTAAAAGCATTACTTTCTCTAGGTGAATTTTAATCCTTTTTCCTTTTCTCTCAGTGTGCAAGCATCTGTTACAAGCAGTACAGAGATGACAAAAAGCAAAACAGTTATAAGAATGGAGAAGGAGAAGATATATCTATACCTGAATCAATTTACAAGCAAGGTTGATATGGCAGCTCTTGACCACCTCTGTCCCTGTCTGTAATTTGGTATCTTACAAAAATATATTTCTAGTTCCTATCATGGTAGTCCTGAAAGCTATGGGTATGGAGAGTGATCAAGAGGTTGTCCAGATGATTGGGAGGGACCCTAGATACAGTGAACTGCTATTGCTTCAATTGAGGTACACAATCTGGTGTATGTTCAATTTCTTGAAAAAGTAACATTTTATCTTTGAAAGAAAGACTCATTGGTGTTTTGTTTTTTCTGGTCTTTCATAACTTAATGGGATTCTGGTGGAGTCTCTTGACTGTGAATAAACACTTCTTGGATGCAAGCAAGGGGACCAACGAGTCTGAGCTGCAAAGCATCTAATGTGCTTAATGTTGATTGTAGCTTTTGAGATTTTACTTACGTAGTATTGTGTATTGGTTTCAGGATTGTGTGAAGGAAGCTGTACATACACAACACCAGGCACTGGAGTTCCTCGAACAAAAGGTTTTGATCACTGGAGAAGTGTTTTTTTTCTTCTAATTTTCCCAAAACCTAATTAATGGCTCTACCTTATATAAAATGAGAAAAGTATATATTAATATGAAACTGATGAATTTTTTCCCTGAGTTGCATTTTTTTATCAGTGCAGCCTAGTTAGCTATGAGAGACACAATTGTGGAAGTTATTCAGATGCCATAATTTTTTTCTTACTTCCTTTGAAGGGACTGTTAGATACTTAACTAATGAAGTAATGATTCAAATATGACAAGAAGATAAATAAATTTGTGAAGTGCCTTAGATATTTTAATCTAAGGGGCTCATCCGGCTGGGTTATCCAATCTGTAGATGGATATCAAAATTTTGACCCTTCAAGGTCTTTTCACTTGATTAAATGGGAGCTAGTGGAGACAACTAATGCATGTCAGATTTTTGGGTTCAGAAGTGGGTCAGCAACTGGGTTGTGGAGTTGGGTTACATCTTAGTACTAGTTGATGATGCCATTTCCTACAAAAACAGACATGTAATATGGATGCGTGCACAGGCATAGATATGTATACACATACATATATTTGGGAATCAAATTTTCAATTTAAAAATGGGAAACTGCAGAGTGCTTGAATAGAATTATTATATTTCTTGCATGTCTGATGTGTTCTTCTGTGTGATATACAGGACATTGCCAAATAAGTAAATTCATAAGAATGTCTAGTCACTATCTTTTTATTACTGTTTCGTGTTGTAGGTTAAGAAGTTACCATATTCTACTCCATCTGACAAGGTTTGTTTGCTTGTGTTTTTTGGTCTTTCGCATTTTTGGGTTTTTCTTCTTAATATAACTTTGAGCAACATGCCTTTTCGTGTGCGTTTTTTTTTGCTCATTTCTAATTTGCTACTTTCTTCGGCATTCAGGAAGGGCGTGCTCTGGGTATCCTGCGCGACATATTTCTTGCCAATATCCCTGTAAGTCCAATTTCAAGTTATGTCTCTACGGAACTTCCTAATATTTTGTGAGTGTCTCACCTACAACACCAAAAAATATCCTCTTAACAGGTGCGTCAAAATAATTTTCGTCCAAAATGTATATATGTTGCTGTAATGGTGAGGCGCATACTGGAAGCAATCTTAAATAAGGATGCAATGGATGACAAGGTAAACCAGCTTATCCCCACTTATTTAGCTTATCTTATGCGAGTTGATGCATATCCGGGCAGTTTTATAGCATAAACTTTCTATATAACTTCACATTACTTTTTTCTTCTGCATAATTAGGGTGTCTTGTATGCTGCATCATGCATGTGTAATACTTCGTTATAGGTGGATCACAATAAAAAGATGGATAACCCATTCAAAGTTCCTATATACTTCATTATATTTCTTCTCTCATAGAAATCATTATTAGTGACCCTTCCCTTCCAAAAGTACTGGATGGCCAACTTTTTTGTTTCAGCATCTCCAGAAGGGGTTATTTAGTATTTGCTAGCTAGTATCTGTTCTATTTCCCTACCATTTCCACAAGGACTCCATCTAGGTGAAGGTTTCCATATGTAGTCTTTCTTCCCTAGCCATTACTTTTTACATGATCTGATTTTAAATGCATTACGTAAACTATTTCTCTACTTGTTGTTTGTTGAAATGAATGGTGGTACATTTGGCCTTATCAATCCTAGGGCTCAGTCAAATACGTTTTGGAGAAAGGAGGGTGCAGGGGTGGGTGGGTGGGGGGCATTTGATTGGTTGGCAGTGATTTTTAGAAACCCATTATGCCGTGTTAAATAAACAACACTTAGCCCACATGGAAGCATTTGACTGAAATGTGGTCTTCGTCCTGTTCCAGAAATCAAACTTTTCGTCACAACACAGTATAGGGTACTTGCCAATTGCCCTGTTGCTTTGTGCAGAAAAGGTCCAAATTCACACATATGCAAGGAACTGAGTGTGTGATCAAGATCTTTCATCAGTTGTTTGAAATGTTAAGTGACTTGTTACGTTGAAAGACAGTTGCTAAAAAGCTCCAATTGTTGCGGACTTCTGCACCATCTAGCTCATGCCAAGTGACAGCGTATCTGTTGTCTATAAGGATCCTACACTGGCAATCTACAGTAGACACCTTTACAAGTCATCTATCTGATTCTGATATCTTTTACGGCCTTTTGCAGACCTCTGAACTTTAGACACTCTTGGTAGCAGGTGAATATTCTTGCGCCAAAAAGAAAATGGTCCCATGGTTTTCGTACTAGTTTAAGGGGAAAACTGGATGAGCTAACTTTGAGCTTATTAAACTTTTAATTGGAGTTTTTGAAAAACATGAGATGTATGTCTGTGCTTTCTGCATAGTATCGTGCAGAAAGTGGAGTAATATGTTCATGGTCACTGGTCTTTCTATGTGCTTCCTTACAAGAGCCATCTAAATACATAAGGTATCTCAAAAAAAAAAAAAAAAAAAAAAAAAAAGATTTGCTCATGAATGCAGCTTTGGATGAAGATTTGATTTCAGTTGAGATCTAGGTGGCCCTCGGAAACAAGGATGTGAAACAAAGTGTGGATTCTGTTAAGGAAATCTAATTTTCACCTCCCACTTCTTGATGCCAACCAGTTGACTGCATCCATGCCAGTGTTAAACATAGAAATGTAAATTCAAAATTAACTCGTACTTGAGATAAGACTAATGAGGTTTATAAGATGGCCTTTGTCTCTGGGAATAGCTGGGAAATGGAATTGGCATTCCTGATTCTATTCTGAATCTGACATCTGGTTCATTGAGAGGACTAAAAAGTAGAAGTTCGTGGGGAAGTTTATGCCCTCTTGTTAATTCCCAAATTGGCCACATTCCTTAAGCTTGAAGGTTGTCCAAATGCTTACAAGGAGCTTTATGTGTTCAGATTTTGGTCGTTGTTATTGTCGCTTCGTTGACTGATTCATATATTTTCTCTCTTTTGATGCCAATTGCAGACGATGTTTCTTGTTTTGCATGTACTTTATGAAGACTTTTGGGCACCCCTTCTAAATATGAGTTGCAATTAATGCATTGTTGATTACCTTTAGGTAATCCTTATTTATTTATTATTGTAGGATTACGTGGGGAACAAAAGACTGGAACTATCTGGCCAATTGTTATCATTGCTGTTTGAGGTACTTTTGCCGTCTTCTTGTTTTTCCTATATTTCTGTTTGTCTTGATTAGTACTGGTAAAAGTTCTTGTGTTTTGTATTGTAGGACTTATTCAAGACTATGAATGATGAAGCTCGCAAAACAATAGATACCATCTTAGCAAAGCCAAGTCGTTCCAGTCGGTTTGACATTTCTCAGGTTTGTCCTGATGTCTGAGTTTATATAGTAGATGCTAATAATAGAAATAGGAGAAGAAAAGGTTTAATTCCAAGCTTGGTAATCCCCAGCTTTTAAGTACATTTTGATTTAGTCTATCTTATATTGTAAAACCACAATCTGGAGCTTTAGTAACATGCATTTGATGGTGTTCACTGATGTCTTCATCTCAGTAGTTTAAGCGAACAATGCACAAGAAAAAAGTATGCAACAGATGGCATAACAATACACGTCGTGCATGAGGTTCCAAACATGCACACGTCTTATCATGCTTATCTATTCTTCAGTGAACTTTTTTTCTGAGGGAATTACCTTAAATAGACAATGATCCTTCTTAGGAGCAGAATAAATTTATTATTAGCATATCGGAGACCTGCTAGATGGAATTGCATCTTTTACCTAAAGTTTTTGTCATTGTTCTGACTTCTCCGTCTTTGATGAAGGAGAGTTGATTATTTGAGATTGAATTAGAAATAGATTGGTGATTCGACATAGCATAACCTGACTTGTAAATTATTCTGTTACATCAACTTGTTATCAAGAGCATAGTTTTTTGACTTATTTTCTTCCTGATGTTGAGGAGGATTTAAGAATGTTTTGGTTTGTTTATTTCGCTATTCCTCCTCTGTTTCTTGTTACCTGTTGTGTCTTTTTGTAAAGTTTTATTTTGTTAATTTATCTCCATTGCTTTATTCTTGTGCTCTGCCTTAGCGATTAGGCAGTTTTGGTTAACTAATGTCGTTATATTCCTTCACTTCTCTTCATGTTTACTGAAACATTATTTGCATTTGACACATTCATTATCAATATTTTTCTTTTGTGACATTATCTCTTCTCTATTTTTAGTTTATTGTTAAAGATAGCATTACTGTTGGTCTGGAAAGAACTCTTTCTACTGGAAATTGGGATGTCAAAAGATTCCGGATGCACCGCAAAGGCATGACACAGGTATTTAAGACTTTGCCGTCTCATCTTGATCATGCGCATGTATGCTGTTATATGCATCTTTATTTGCCTCTTTAGTGTTCATTTCACCAGACTGTTACATAGTCGAAGTCCGAACTGAGAGCAAAGATTCTTTCTTACAGGTCGTTGCTAGATTGTCGTACATAGGAACATTAGGTCACATGACAAAGATCTCACCCCAATTTGAAAAATCTAGAAAAGTTAGTGGCCCTAGGGCTTTGCAACCCAGCCAGGTAAAGTTAAATGCTGCAGTCCATCATTATATTCTACTGTTCTGTCTTTTGTTCTGCTCGAGTGCTTAACTAATTTCATTTATGATTTCACTAAACACCTGAATCTGCAGTGGGGAATGTTATGCCCCTGTGATACTCCGGAAGGTGAAGCTTGTGGATTGGTGAAAAATCTGGCCCTGATGACGCATGTTACGACTGATGATGATGAAGGACCTCTAATTTCTCTGGTATACAAAACTATCTTGGCGGTTAATGGCCTTCGGTAGCATTCACAACCTTTTTGTGGTGGAATAATCTTTTTTTTCCCTTGTAGGAATTTGGGTGTCTAAGCATAATCGAGTAGTTGAATGACTTTTTTGTGCTCTGTACAGCATAACACTTTTTGTTTCAACATTTATTTGTAATCTTTACTTTAAGGGTAAAGAGTTATCTATGTGTAAGATAAACATACTCTCAACCCTCATTTAAGTTTCTGACAGTGAGAGCATGAGATCTTTGATGTGGCAACCCTACAATAACCAATGACCTGTGCTTGTAGCACTGTAGACATGTACCTTTCTTTCGTTACCTACAACCTATGACTTACTTTGTAGTCCTTGCAGTATGGATTTAGTTGTTCAGGGTAGAGGATTATGGGGTTTGAAAACATTTAAGAAGTAGGTTAAACAGTGGGTAGGCTAGTACTCTGCAGGTTTGAAATAAACTATTTTGTGGTCACAGATCCAAAGGTTACTATGTGCTGAATCAGGTGTTCCTATTTTGCGCTATTATCCTTTCTGTTTTGCAGCAGTGATGAATGACTCTTGTGAATTAGAACACACAGTGACCTGAAAAGGAAAATCATGAAAGTCGATTTAATTTTTAGGTTAATTTGTCACATGTAATAAGAAAGTTAATTTGCCAGATGTGGAGTATATCCATTTCTATACATCTTTGTTTCTTTGTGTCTACCAACCTATATCATCCTTATTGAGGGAATTGGAGAATTGATTACTAAGACTAAGGAGACAATTGGATCCAATCCAGCTTCTCTTGTTTTGTTTCTATCCTTCAAATGAGCTTCAGTTTAGTGCAATGTGTCAACGTTCCCGCTGTTGTTGGATATATGATATAAGTTTCCAAGAATTTAGGGATGCAAAATAGTTTTTTGGGTGATTATATTCTGTAACTTATGCATTGTTTATGCAACAGTGCTACTCTTTGGGAGTAGAAGACTTGGAGTTACTCTCTGGTGAAGAACTTCACATGCCAAACTCCTACCTGATCATATTGAACGGACTTATTCTTGGCAAGCACAGGCGCCCACAAGTATGATTGTAAAGATAGCGTCACTCATTTTTATTGTGGTTACTTTCACATTATATTTTAATATTGTAAATGCCATTAATGATCCTTAAACTTTTGTTTGTATGTTATTTTAGTCCCTAATATTTAATTTGTCTCCTTATAGTCCCTAATTTTTGGATGATGTTATACATGAGTCCTTCTGGGCATTGAGGGCAAAATTGTGAAAACAAAGTACCAAAATATCAAAGAAAATATTAAGTTCACCAAATTTTATAAAATAAGTTACTCAAACATATAATTATGAAGGGTTCTACAAAGTCCAAATATCCTAGGTTTATTGCAAGAGTTTTTAAGAAATTATTATTAGATACTATGAATATTTCTTAAATTGGAAAATAAAAAAAGTATGTCTGCCAAAAAACCTATTGAAAAATTTACAACAAAAGATTGAGATCAGAATAGACTTTTTAGATTAGTCGAACTCTAAAACCTTAGTTTCCCATAGGTGTCAAACTCATTGATTAACCTTTTTTTTTTTTTTTTCACTATTTTACTGCAACATCTTCAACATGTTTATTATTTTCGTAAAATTTTCAAAATTTCTATATTTATTTCTATTTTTCTAAACTTCTTGAATATGAACTGTTAGGATGTAGAATTATCCTAATATATTTATGTACAGGAATCTTTTTAATATTCTAAAGATGGATTTTTTAAGTTGAAAATTTTACTATAATAAATTTAGGATGTTTTGAGTATTTAAAAAGTATTTTATAATATTTTAATGAGTATTTCATAAAATTTTATGAACTTAACTGTCCGACTAAAATAACGTTTTTGATAGGCGCTACATTATTTTTGATATTTTGTTCTTAAATTTTCATTAGAAATGTGAAGATAATTTAAGTATGAGGGACTGTAAAGTTATGACTTAAACATTAGGGATCAAAGTGATACGAAATTTAATTTTTAAGGATTATTAATGATATTTTGCCCATCTTAAAGTTTCTGTTTAATTGGTCTCCGAGTCATAATCTTCATTGTCTTTTTAGAGATTTGCTAAGGCCATGAGAAAATTGCGAAGGGCTGGTAAAATTGGAGAGTTTGTAAGCATTTTCGTCAATGAAAAGCAGGTAAGCTTGTTTTCCTGATGTTGATGCAAAGCTGTTATCATAGGCTGTTGTTGACCTTTCAGTAAATCATGGTTCGTTTCACTTGCTTTTTATGGTTTAAAGAACTAATGAAATAGCCACAGCATATAACTTTCGAAAATGGATTTTGAATGGCTACAAGCAGGCTTTTCATCTCTCAGAAGTTACATATAGAAGCTTCATGGAAATATCCCTGAGCTGCTAGATGTGTTTGCACATATTATAACAATGACTGGAAGGGATATCAGATTGTGAAAATCTGTTTCTTTTTAACTTTCTCTGTTGGGACATATGACAATAGAATTCATGCAACCATTAGATCATCTCCAAATAATATATCTTTCTATGTAATACTGTTCTGGATTTAATAGTGCTGCAGAAGATTTTTAATTAGTTATCCTATCTGGCCCTTGAATTTATTTATGCATCTCAATATTATTCAGAATTGTTAAAATAATCATTCATGATTGGATATTCTAAGCAATAAAATTCTTTTGCAGCATTCTGTTTACATTGCTTCAGATGGTGGCCGTGTTTGTCGTCCACTTGTAATTGCTGACAAAGGTGTATCGAGAATTAAGGAGCACCATATGAAGGAGTTGAGGGTAATTGCCATACATGCTCAACATATTTCCCGCTTTTGCTTCCATCACCTTCTTGAATTTTTTTTTTTTTTTTTTGCTTGAAGGATGGAGTGCGCAACTTTGATAGTTTTCTGAAAGAAGGCTTGATAGAATATCTTGATGTCAATGAAGAGAACAATGCTTTGGTTTGCATCTCTCTCTTGCATATACAATCCTATTTGCCATTTGAGGGTCAATTTTAGCCCGTCTCACAGTAGATGTCATTGTTAGATTGCTTTGTATGAAGAGAATGCCAATGAAAGGACAACTCATATTGAAATAGAACCTTTCACTATACTGGGCATAATTGCTGGATTGATACCTTATCCTCATCATAACCAGTCACCAAGAAATACATATCAGGTATGCAATATTTGCTTTCAAGGGGTGCTTTGATTTCGAATGGCCTCAAATAAAATGTCAGTCTTACTAATCATGTTTGCTATTGTTTCTATTTGAAGTGTGCTATGGGAAAGCAAGCTATGGGCAATATTGCATATAATCAGGCAAGTCACTTCTAATAACTGAGATCTACCAAATCTTTGGCACTCACTCAATGTTGCTCATGCATGTGTTTAGCATGAACTTCTGCACCTAGGTTAAGCAATGCTATTTTATAAACTTTCTAGAACGGGCATTTGAACTAGTTTGTGACACAGAACTGAGTTAAAGGGTTTCAATTTTTGAGATGATATTAGGGATAACTACATCGCCTCCTCTGATATCTACCATTTTTATTGGCACTGGAATTTGCCTTTTTTATATGGAAATTTCTGTTAGAATTTTTTGCTGTACTTCTAGTGTTGCAGAAATTTTCTGTTTTTGAGTCTCTTATAAAAATTAGTTTTTGTCTTTGCAGTTATGTAGAATGGACACTTTAATCTACCTCTTAGTTTATCCACAACGGCCATTGCTAACGACACGAACAATTGAGCTGGTTAGTGGTCCCTATCGCCCCTTGTAATCTGTAACTACAGGCAGCCAACTTATTGATGTTTATTTCAGGTCCGCTTTGACAAACTGGGAGCTGGGCAGAATGCAACTGTAGCGGTAATGAGTTATAGTGGTTATGACATAGAGGATGCAATAGTAATGAATAAATCATCCTTGGATCGTGGTTTTGGTCGTTGTATTGTAATAAAAAAGTACACTCTCTTTACCTAATGAGCAAAATATTCGTTTGATTGGCATCTGGAAAGTGTTTGCTGTGTGATAGGTGCATTTAATGTTTTCCTATGAACAGAATGACAGCAGTTAGCCAGAAGTATGAAAACGGCACATCTGATCGTATACTTCGACCACCAAGAGAAGGCTATGAAGCTGAAAGAATGCAGGTATTATGTGATTTATGATCAGAGTATGATTGTATTATGTGGCACTAAATTGCAAAACAGGGACGTGGTAAAGAGAGATGTAAGGTCTGCAGTTCATTGGTACTTTTTTGCTACTTTATTTCATTAATTTGCAAGGACAATCTCATATATTTAATATGAAGGCGGTAATTGACATTGATAATAGAGATTCTTCTTAAGAACTAGGATAGGCAGCTTTGAATTAATTAAACCAATCTAGTGTATAATTTTCGTCCAAGTTAAGATCAAAAGGATCATACTTCAGATAGGCTTCTTGCCTGTTGCAACATTAAAGTATAATTTTGGTTTCCATAAAAGTTCTTTATCTTTTTTGTCTACTTAAGTCCAAATGACTATTTATATTGTATTACATGTTGATTCTTAAGTGATGTGGAATCATTAATTTGTATCTGCCATTTCTTCATTCTGCTCTATGCAGATTTTAGATGATGATGGACTAGCAGCTCCTGGAGAAATTATTCGTCCCCATGACATCTATATAAACAAAGAGTCTCCCATAGTCACTAGGGGACCAGTCACATCCCCAATGGGCCTGCCGGATAGGTAGGTTTGCTTTTGGGCAGTGTTTAACTTTCTTTAGCAATAATCAATCAGCTTATATTGACTGTTGCTAAATTCAGTGCCTATAAGCCTAGTAGACAGACATACAAAGGTCCTGAAGGGGAGACCCCAGTCGTGGATAGGGTGGCACTCTGCTCTGACAGGAATAACAACTTGTGCATCAAATTCATGATTCGTCATACTCGTAGGCCAGAGGTATTGAACTGATTCAGCTTGAGACTGGAGTTTCCAATTTTGAAGTGTCTTGTGAAATTTTCACTGAATCTGGATTTTTTTGTTTTACTTAGCTTGGCGACAAATTTAGCAGCCGTCATGGGCAAAAAGGAGTTTGTGGTAACATTGTTCAACAGGAAGATTTCCCTTTTTCTGAACGTGGAATATGCCCTGATTTAATCATGAATCCTCATGGATTTCCAAGGTAATTTTCTTTTCTATCTGAATGGCATTTCAAATTCTTATGCTCAACTTGATCTTGATTGTTGACTTAAACTTCTGGGTCACGTGCCTTGGTCATCAAAGCAAAGTCACTGATTGTCACAGATGAGGATTGTGTTTTTGTCTCTTTTCTCTTTTCTTTTTCCTTTTTTTTTGTTCAATGGGGGAGCTGGGCCAACCTTGGGGATGTTATGGGGCTTGTTTATTGGTGGTCATCCACCACTGCAATTGAGAAGTTCTATTAAAAATCTTGGCTGTGAGAAGGCGGACAGGTTAATTCATGTCAGAGAAGCTCAATGGAAGTAATGAACCTTACTAGTGTCTCAGGGGTGCGTAAGTGGTTGTTTTGTGGCCGTAGTAAGTTGTTCATAAAAGCTCCTTGGACTAGCTAGAGTTATCTAGTTATGTGCAAATATTTAAACTGCTTTTTTATACTTTCAAGAGACAGAAAAGAAAAAAAAGCCTTCAGCTGCAATTGAGAAGGATGCTTCTCCCTTTCACTAAGATCCTACCCCTGAAGATCCAATATAATTCACTCATGTTCTTTGTGGCTTTCAGCTGCATATGCATCAGCGTTTTTCTTGAAGGCAGATTAGTTGGCAGTAGAATTTGATTTAAGTTGTTGGAAACTATCAGCAGGGACAATTTTATTTATTTATTTCATGTAGAGGGTTTCACAATTTTTGTTTACCTTGAATATCTTCTACCTCTAAACCTATGATATGGCGTATGTATGTTTCGTTAGAGCTTCATGCTGATAGTTCTTCTGGGTCAGAATTTTTAGTTTTGGGCCTGAACTTGGTTGAGTAGTTGATACTTAGTACTTGTTCTAATTGTATGTAGAGTATGATCTGTTTTTTGTAATCCAAATATTGACAAGCGTCTTTATCACTTAATTTTGGATGGTGAATGTGCTAAGGGGCCAAAAATTAATTTGACTTGGATTAATTTCTAGTGTTTGTTTTGATGAGGTGAGTTGGTGGAATCCTGCATGGGTAGACACTCATTAAATTCTTCGCATACTTCTTCAAAAACATATTCTGCTATATGTGGAGACTGAAAATCTGCACCGAATGATTCTAGATTTTATTGGCCTAAGTTCTGAAAACTATTATTGGTTGCTTGATGACATATTTCACATTCTCATACATCATATATCTTCAGCCGAATGACAGTTGGAAAGATGATAGAACTTCTTGGTGGCAAAGCTGGAGTTTCTTGTGGTAGGTTTCATTATGGAAGTGCATTTGGGGAGCCCAGTGGTCATGCTGATAAAGTTGAGGCTATAAGGTAAAAGCTGCAGCTGCTGAACCCTCCCACTCCCCTGTCCTGTGATATTTGACCTGCATTTGCTTATCTTATATCAAGTTTTCATCACCCTTTTTAATTTATCAGTGAAACCCTTGTGAGGCATGGTTTTAGCTACAATGGCAAAGACTTCATCTACTCAGGTATTTTTCTTGCCTTTTCCTATTCAGCTTTTTAAAAGTAATGAAAAACATGCCAAAAAACTTTAGCTTGTCTACAAATACATTATCTTAATCTTTCTGGTAACTTCTCAATTCAGCATTGAAATACTTGTTACCATGTTCTCATTGATTTTGGTCATCGTGAATATGCATGTCTCTTTAGGATTTGATCTTGACAGTGTGGCACAGAAATATATGAATTATAGTTCTTTCAGTTGGTGAAATGCTAATTGGAATTCATGAATCTGATAAAATTAGCCATTGATAAGGTTTACATTTTCGAATTTAACACACTCAAGCGAAAAAAGAAGAACATACGAAATCATGTACAAGTGGACGGGAGTTTGTTAAGGCGTGCTCTTTGTGTAGCAAGTGGAGGATCAAGTTAATATCTAATCTAGTCTCATAAAGATGTTTTACATTTATTTCATAAGATAACCACATTGTTCAAGTATGAGAATTATGGATAATTTTTACTTCTCGATTGAGAGATTCAGTTTTAAATTTTCTGGTCTTTGCTTATTAGTTACTATGCATTCAATTTGTCATCTGTAGGAATCACAGGCGAGCCACTGCAAGCATATATTTTTATGGGTCCAATTTATTACCAAAAGTTAAAACACATGGTAAGCAATGGTATTTCACTTTCTGTGAGCTAATGCATGCTCTTAGAGTGCTTAATTGGATGCCCTGCTATTCTCTGTTATATTGTATTTTTGTTGACTCCTGTTATTTCTTAACTGGTGAACTTTTGCGGCATCATTGATTGAGTATTTAGGTATACAAAAAAGATAGTCACAGATGACCATTGATTGGAGGAAGTAACTTAGTAGGAGAAATTGCAAGATTGGTTCCAAACGGTACAGAGGGCAACGTATGGTGCTACTGTGGGAACAGTGACAGGGAAAGGTCTAGGGGACTGAAAGATGGGATAGGAAGGGGGACAGGATATAGTTCCTCGCTAATTGATGGCTATTTTGTGGGGATTGAAACTACCCACAACCAGAGAGTTGCTGATGGACTCGAAACCCTAAGGAGGAAGTTGATGTTTTTTTTCTTCCTTTTGTTGGACCGTCGATTTGTAGGACTAAATGTAGAATCAAAGGTTGCATTACCTTATTTTTCCATTTTCTCCTCAATACTAGAGTTCTGTGCCCATTAAATGGAGGATAACATTTGAAGAAATTTATACAAATGAATTTGAGTCAGAAGTTTCCGATGACTTAGAGAAGATTCTTCCTATGTTGTTTGCTCCTCGGGTTGGATCTGATGCAGTAAATCTTTTTGGCTGAAAGTACTGTAGGCCTCAGCTTTAAGTTTTCATGCATGAAAATTGTGCATTTTGTTTCAAATTTTACATGCAAACAGCTTTGGCTTACTTGGTTTCATTGTATCCATGGTGGTTTACAGATGATTGTGCTCTTCTTGCTGACAACTTTAGACAATTCTTGATTTCTGTTTGTGCAAGATGTCCACACCTACATAGCATGCAGGAAATTTCTCATACATGCCTGCATGAGGATTTCTTCAAAATTCCATTTCCAGTTCTTTGTCAAAGGTTCTCTTTTGCATTTTTACTTACTATAGTTCTACTGGCCTTTGAATCGCAGGTCTTAGACAAAATGCATGCTCGAGGTAGTGGGCCCCGTGTCATGATTACTAGACAGCCTACAGAAGGCAGGAGTAGAAATGGAGGTCTGCAAATGGATTAGTAATTTTTACTTTGATTCACTTTCCAGGAGTGTAGTTTCTGATTGTTAAGATTTAACCAGGTCTGCGTGTTGGAGAAATGGAACGTGATTGCTTAATTGCATATGGAGCTAGCATGTTGATATATGAGCGCTTGATGATTTCTAGTGATCCGTTTGAGGTTCAGGTAATCTCAATGCTATTACACACCCATTTATATCAATGCATACAAGGATGTTACCCTACCCCAGTCAAAGCTGCTATAAATGGGATTAGACTTCACAGGCTCAAGAAAGACTTTCATTATTAATAGGATTGTGGATACTAGGGTTAGAAATAAGTAACTTTACTGGCTGCTTACTTTAGTTTCTGGAAGAGCTTCATCGGTTGGCTATATTAGGAATTTTGCCTGCTAACATTTCGCCCAAAATGTGAACGGGTTTGTTCAACTGCAGCAAAATCACAGGCTTAAAACGTGTCATTTTGATTTATTTTACCTGAACTAACAGCATGCAGTGGGTGACCACAAGTTCAGAAACTATAGTAAGAGTACTGGGATTGATAACCCTATACACTATCTAATGATACAAACAAGACATACATAAATTGACACTCAAACATTATCCTTCCGGACACCGTTCATGTGTCATTTTGTGAAGTATGATTGAATCCTCAGTAATGTGGAAGCCAGTGTGTCGCCTCATATCACTGCCTCACTGGCGATCATGGGGCTGGCTAATGTCATGTATGTATTCAGTTAACAAAATGTAGTCGGGAAGTCTCAATGACACGGATGTCACCATCATATCCGTGGTGATTGCAAATCTAGTAGTGACCTGTTCTGCTGCTGAACATTTAGAGCTTAAGCGGCTCTGGTTTTGTTAAACAACATGCCATATTACACTGAACCTTTCTTCAATAGCTCTGGCAATGTTTTTGCAATATTTTACTTGCACAATTTTGGCGATGATGGGGCCAAAATTTATAATCTAGATGAGAAATGGGCTTCAAGCAAACTCAATAACTAGATTAACCCTCAGTAAATTGTGACCCAGCCTCTCGTACTTGTACAGTCTTTCCTGGTCCACTGCTGATAAAGTTTATTGTCACTTCTAAAGCCTCACTTTTTGTGGATAAAATAACTTATATCTTCTTGCACACTTATTTGCTGGTGATATGGCTTTCATGTTTGATTTCATGCTGCTCCAAGTAATCTTGTTGCTCACAGGTCTGCCGCAGGTGTGGTCTACTGGGATATTATAACTTTAAGCTAAAGACAGGTATCTGTTCGACATGCAAGAATGGGGAGAATATATCTACCATGAAATTGCCCTATGCATGCAAGCTCTTAATCCAGGTAATTCGAATTGTTTGTCTGGAATGATTATCTTGATGCTCTTACATGTGCGTAATATGACATTTTCTAGTATGGGTGGAAAACCTCTTGAAGGATGCTGAATAAGGCCAGTCACTTCCAACACTATCATACCAATTTGATCTAAAATTCTTTACCTAAAGCTAAGTTTAGGCTTGGTCTGATTTCTCAATGCCAACAACTTCAAGTGGCTTTTGTAAAATCCGAAAACAGTTGAGCTTGTTTAGCTTGATTATATTCCTAAAATTTATCATTATCAGCTTGGTGAGCCAAGTGAAATTCTCAAATGAGCTTGTAGCTGTCGAGCCCATTCAAGGTTCAAGTCATTGATACGTTTCCTGGCCTTAGCCTCTTTTACAGATCACAATGAAATAATTTTTTTCATATATTACAAAAGATCCTCTAATTTCAATTAAGAATTTGCTGGGGACTCAACATTTCTAATTGCAAATGTTTATTCATTTTTTATCATTTAATAACTCATAATCATATGTTGGAAAATAAGTATTTGCAACATGACAATTTAAATGGACTTTTCAAGTAACTAAATATTATTTAATGGATGAAGATGCGAAAATTTGTAATCCCGAGCCATGCAGTAACATTAGATTCAATTTGAATTGGTATCCCTACACCCCAATTGTTCTCGGGTAAACATCTACATTAATTAGTTTTGGGCAGTTTATTTGTGGAAATGCGTGTACCGACCTTAGTGGTGCTTGATGAGCTATTGTACTTCCATCCTGGCCTTAACAGGAGTTCAATTATCTGGACGACATTTGTCTTGGTATAGGCAAACTGAAGTCTGGTGGTTTATGCTCTTCCATATATAACTCCATTAGGTCATATTTATGATCACAACTGATTCTGATAATGTGGCCTGTGTTTAGTCATGATTTTGCTTTGAGGCATACTAGGTGCTGCAAATTGATGAACTCCCTCAATTCTGTCTTGAAATAGATAAAATAGTAGCTGGTTGGCATATTGCAGTTACGTTCTTTAATTCAATGTGGAGACAATTTACCTACAGACTGTATGAAGTTTGGTCATCTTCGGGATTTGGAAAATTATGTGTGGACTATGGATCCCTTGTCAGAGTTTGTGGATTTATAACTTGACCTGAAATTACACACACACAGGGTCCTCTCTCAACCACTCATTCATGCACATTTGTGTGCATATACCCATTTATATTCGTACACACAGTCACATGCGCATCCGGGGTACACGTACACAGTCACATGCGCATCTATATATATATATATATATGCATGTATGCCCGGTTACATGTTCACAATTCAACATAGATGCATACGACTGGTAAGGTAGGTGGGTAAAAAAAAGTGTCAGAGAAAAAAAGAATCCAAGTCTATTATTTGATTAATTATATAAAAAAATTAGTTCTTAATAATTGATCTGTTATTATTATTATTTTTTAAAAAAAAATTAAAGCTGTGTGTAGAATCTTATGTTTACACCTTGAAGGTTTATTACGATAACAAGTATGTCCATAATGTGTACTTCATATGCGAAGATCATTCTTGTCCATGCAAATGAGTCAAATGTGAAGTAGAAGAGTCAAAGAGACATCCGGGATGTCACCACCTCTTTTGCTGACATCAACTTTCCCAGGGTTGGAACATTATGGAGGGGGGTGTATAACCGTACAATGTTAATGGATACTTTGTGTTTAATTTTCTGAAATTCAGGTAACACTGTATAATATGACGAAATTGCAAACAATCTGTTGATAAATATCCCTTAATAAGTAGATTGAAAGACAATTTCATAATGATTTGTATCTTGTGTTTCTGAATCAGAAATCCTCACTCTTGATATGATACTGAATTTCAACTTTTTGTGGTGTTTGCTTTATTGGCAGGAGCTCCAAGCGATGAATATCATCCCTCGTTTAAAGTTAACAGAGGCTTGAATCTTACATCCTGTTTAATGGTTTGCGACATCCTTCTGCAAAATGCTGAAGCATGAGAGCAAAATACTTGCAAATATTAATTTATGTTCTTGATAGGAAATGATATGTGTTTCTATGTGAAATATGACTGCTATAGTATAATATATATCTTATCTTCTAACTTTTTGGCAAAGTGTTGTATAATGTATATTAACAGCATGGATGGTTCAATAGCAAATCGTCAGAAGGGCTCGAAACTACTAACACGGTGTGCTCTCCCTCTCAAATTATTTGGTTGAATGAGGTTTTATCCTTCACTGCTGGGTAGAGTTTGTTCAGTTCTTGATTTTGTTTCAGGAAATGGTTTGGAGAAATGTTTTCATTACTAAAACAAACAATTTTTTAGCTCTTTCAGTAAAGAGTTCTTAACTTATTTTCAATTTTGATCATATTAGTTGTAGATTTGCTTTACTACCATTTCATAAATTCCATACCATAATTTTATTTTAGCCAGATACTTTAAATTTTTATTTTTAATGTGAAACATCTTATAAATCTAAAAATCATTTTATAAAATAAATGAACTTATAAAATATATTTTAATTAAATTTGGCCAAATATAACAAAAAATGTTGAGACAACACTTGCTAAAATATATGAATCAATTCTTTTGGGCGACTAGACCATAAAATATCCCACGTTAAAACGTGTGTAAGAGATGTGGCATTCGAAATTGATGTTATGATTTATCATTTTATTGTTAGCCTCATTAATTAATCAAACATATTGTTGTTTGAAAAAATTATTAATACTCCTCTGATTTTAATGGGCGTTCAACAATTAGCTTAATTCTTTAAGTTTCATTCATTTTATTTGATAAAAATTGATCAAAATGTCTTTGTGGATTAAGAATTATAATTTTTTTTGTTTTTTAAAATTTTATAATTTTTTAATAGGTTAAGTGGATGATGTTTTTTTTATACTTTTAAATTCTTTTTTTCAAGCCGTTTGATTATTTTATACTTTTATAATTTTTTTAGAAATAAAAAATACATTAGGGACAAAATTAATAATTTCATACATCCATATAAGAATTATATAATTTCATCAAATATTAGGGAGTATTTGTAATTTTGTCAATCAACAAGATGGTACTTATAATTATGCTAAAATTTTAGAAGAGATCATTGTAATTTACCCTAATATAAAATGAAGGAGACTCTAAGGTCTTAAAATTAAATTCCATACACGAATATATTAGATCCTAACATCTCTCTCCCTTTTTTTTTTTAAATACCCAATATTTTATTAAATAAAATAAACTAAAAACTCACCCCAATCATTAACACCCTCTTAATAAACAAATATGAAATGATCTTTAGAAAATAACCCTAATTTATGTCCTTACCTTTCATGCTTACATTATTTAAATTCTTAATTAAGACAGCTTCCAAATTAATTATATTGTGTTTATCCTCACCGACCAAACACCAACGCAGATCACCAACTGTTATGCAATAAGGGAATTTTTTATTTCAAATCTTATTATCATTTTTGAATTATTAATATATATATAGATATATATTATATACACCTTGACTTTCAAAGCCCCTGTTGATTTTTCATTGTCCTCCCTTAAGATTTGGTGTAATTATACGAAAACTTCTTATAATTTGAAAAATTACATCTAACACCTATAAAGTTTGTTTATGTGTAACAAATATGTTCTCCGTTCGTCAGAATTAATTGAATTAATTTATGTCTTTTTTTTTGGTCTGTTAATTTTTTTTTTCAGTTTTTTTTTATCTCAATCTCCATTGTTTTCTCTCTCTCAACTTCCATGTTTTTTCTTCCCTATTTTTCTCTAAATAACTACTCACAATCTCTATTTTTTCAATATTATTTATTTATTTAATTAAAATCTATAATTTAAAATATAATAATCATATCTTAATATATTAAATTAATTACACAGAGCAGTACATATAAAAACACACACTTAACTAAACACCTGTCTGTTTGTCCGTCTGTCTGGAATTATTTATTTCACCAAACCCCCAAACAGGAAAACCCACAACTACTCAAAAATGAAAATGAAGCATAAAGATCCATCCAAGAAATTACTGAAAACATAACTCAGATTAACGTTTAATGCATCAAAATCACCAAATTCAGTGGCTCTGGATGAAGTCTTTGATCCCTTTGAAGAGTTTCTGAGTTTCTTGGGCTGTTTTGGGATCCATATCCACAGCAATCTTGTTCAGGTAGAAGCTATGCCCCACGCCGTCGCTCGTCATCAGCTCCACCTCTTTCCCACCCCTTTTCATCACCTCGTAGAACTCCATTTCCGTGTCCTTTATCAGGTCCTGCTCCGCCACGCAGTACAAGTACGGCGGCAGCTTCAGCCCCTCAATCGCCGGCGCCGCCTCCCCCATCGGGCACGTGATGGGGTGGTCCTTTGTCGCTCCCACCGGCAGCGCCAGGCTCAAGAACTTGTCCACCATGTCCAATGTCAGGAACGGTGTTTCCGGCTGCTCCATCTCCGACTTGCTCCTCTGTGACCGGCAGAATCCAGGGTGGATCGGGATCGCCCCGGCGACCCTCAAAGGCTCTAACTTTTCTCGCCCCGCACGCGCCGCCACCTGGTGGACTATGTTGCCTCCGGAGCTGTCGCCTATGAGGAAAACACGGTTGAAATCCGCGTGATCATGCAGCCAGGGCTGCTGCTTCTGGCCACCCGCCACGGAACTCAGCCAGAGTAGGGCGGCGAAGCCGTCGTCGCATGCGGCCGGGAGACGGTGCTCCGGCGCAAGCCGCAGGAATACCGACACCACCACGGCCCTAGCGGTCCGGGCCAGGCGAGTGTACACCGAGTAATACATGAACCAGTCAGCCTGGCTGATGCAAAACCCTCCACCATGGAAGTGCAGGAGCACGGGAAGCTTTTCCAAATCATCTTCTTGCTTTTCCGACAGATAAATTCTGAGTTTCAAGCCGGAATCTTGATCCGCCACCACATCAGTGGTGGCGACACCGTCAATGAAGTGGTGGTGCGGCGGGACGGGGTCGGACATGAACTTGACTTGAGGAGGTCCGGTCCATGTCCGATCGACGGAGCCATCATCAAACACTCTTAGCCATCCCGAAACTTCATCGATCACTTTCTTTTCTGTTACCATTGTAATAATTTATCAAATACTTTTTGCAGATGTAATAATAAAAATTAATATTTGTGGAATGTGAGATGATATAAATTGAAGTGTGAGCAAGAATTTATAGTGATCATAGTGTTTGGTCAACCAGAGACAATGAAATTATGAGAAAATGAACGGTAGATGTAAGGAAAATTCATTGTTTTTTCATTGATGAGATAGTGGTGGGACTTTTTTTTTTTTTTTATTTTAATTTATTAAACTTGGTAATTAAAAGATTATTTGCTATTTCATATTTGGGTCTCACGCATGTTGTCCTAACTTTAAACTATAATTTTATTCAATTATATATTTTAGGGATAATTATACTCTCCTCCCTTGAGGTTTGTTGTAATTACACATCGATCCCCTATAATTTGAGAAATTATATCTAACATCTCTGAAGTTTGCTTTTGTCTAACAAATAAGTCTCCCCGTTAGTAAAAAATCACCAATTTTGCTAATATTAACAAAAAAAGTGGGAAAAAAATTATATTTACCTCCAATTGACTTATTATTGATTTATTGTAGGACAAATAAATATTTTATGATCAAATTACCCTCATACATCTTCATGCGTTAATGCATATTAGGAGGTATATCTTCATCGTTATAAGTGTAGTTTAGTCAGAGAAAAATTATTGACGTGCAATAAGTCAATCAATGGTAGATATCAATTTTCATTCAATTTTTTTGTTAATACCAGGAAATTTGATAATTTTTTTTAATTAACGGAGGGCCTCATTTATTAGATAGAAGCAAAGTTTAGGAATACTAGATGTAATCTTCGAAACCACAGAGGGTCAACGTGTAATTGTATGAAACCTCAATGGAGGAGAGTGTAATTATCCCTATATTTTAATTCGTAAAATTAAGAATTACGAATCATGATATACTTATTATGTGATTGGTCATTTTTTTCGATTTATACACTAATTATTATGTGATTAATTAATTTATGTCGAACCAAACCTAGTTTAAATGAAAATTTCTTTAAGAAAGCTGTAATAAAATATCTATATCTATTAAATTTCCAACAAACTTCATAGAAGTTGCTTTAATGTTTTCCATGGTAGAATTGTGGCAATTGTGGGGCACGAATTTCATGGAAATTGTTTCGTCTAAATTTCGATGGTAACTTCACATATGAATTAGAAAACAAGAATTATTGACAAGAAAGTGACATTATGTACATACGATGAGAGAAACGTTTCCGACAGAGTTAGGTCATTCATTTGTCTCCATCTACAAAAGACGACCCCCCTTATACACTTCAATTATTGTTAGTTGATCCAAACTGATCATAAGCAAAACTTCAATAAATGAAGCTTCATCCATAATTTTTGATTCAATTCTTCAATCATACACAATTTTGATTCATTAATTCAATAACTCATTCAAATTATCAGAAAGTGGAAAAGACTTAAGTTACTGGATTAAAAAGTATTATTATCGGACTGTACTGTCACTTTTATTTATTTATTTATTTTTATTTGATTTGTGGCAGTATGTATTGGGGTCTCGAGAATACGACCCACAACGTATTTTAATAAATAATAAATGCTATCCTCTTTCTATATATATATATATATATATATATATATGCATTTTATGTAGGGTGGTTGAACATTCACTTAAATTTCATTTTTTTTTAAAAGAAAAAAAAAAAAAAAAAAAAAAAAGAAAAGAAGATAGTGCAGCTTTGCAAATGGTCAAAGGTGAAAAAGTAGTGTAGAGAAGCCATCATCACACCAAAGTTGCATGCAATACACAATCCTGTCCTGTCCCCTCCTCACATGGCTGTCACGTCCCTCATTTTTGTCGGAAGCTTAACACTAGCACCCCAACTAACGACAATTTCAATTTTGTCAAGAATAGAGGACCAAAATTAAGAATCGAAGAAATTTGGGGATCTAAATCGAAAAAGTAGTTTTCTGTAATTCATTACAAGACACCAAAAAAAAAAAAAAAGGGGTGAACTCAAAAGCAGAAACTACTTATTTTATATTGATTAATTAATGATAATGATAATAAAGAAATGGTGAGGTTGAAATTTGGAGTTTACCACTCAACTCAAACCTAAATTACTTTAATTTTCTTGATAAGCATCCACATTCCACAATCATCTTCTTGTTTTTTTTTTTTTAAATAGCGAAAAGGATATTTTATATATTATATAAGATCAAAAGAGATTATATTAGATGAGGCAAATTGTATGATTGATATATAGAAGCAAAGGATATATAAATTTTATGCAACAATTTCTTCAACAAAAGCACGCATAATTGGTGATGCTGCGTTTTCTATAAGGGGCCCAAAGAAAAGAAGAAAACGCAAAAACCCAAATCGGGCCAATTTTGTAATTTTTTAAATAATAAAAAAGTATTCGTAATTATGTCAAATTTTAGAAAAAAATCGTTGTGATTTATTATAATAATTAATAATTAATAAATATACCTAAATTTCTTTTTTTAAATTCTTTTATCTAAAACTTTGGAGTTTGCATGGAGTCAAAATGGATGCACACATGTGAAAGGAAGGATGTTTATAGATTGATGAAATTTTTTAAATGTATTTAATTTAAAGAAATTTATATTCCGGAATTGTTTAAAGAAATTAATATTTCGGAATTATATGGGAGGCGTCGCACCTCTTTGTTTATGTTTTCATTTTCTAGAATATGTATTTTCAATTTGTATAATTTTTTGGGAGAATGATAATATATTTAGATTAATTAATTAAATTGTGTTTTATATCAAATAATATATGGTTTTGATAAAAACAAACATCCCTCACTTCTTGGGCTGAGCCCAAATAAAATTTCAATTATTGGGTCAATTTGAACTAACCATTCCAAAGTATGATTTAGTGGGCCCAAGTCCACTTTAGCCATTCTAGTCAAAAGTCTCCTTTGGGCCTATCCAGTTTGGGACCATTAGCACTTAGCAGTACAACCTACGTCGAGTTAGAGTTTTTTCTTTCTTTTTTTTTTAAATAAAAAAAAAATAGAAACGATGATTACATGTTACATCAACATTAACGATAAACACATTGATTTAATTTATAAGCTCATAATATAATAAATTAATTACTTTAAGTAAGACAAACACCCACACGTCTAGTGGAACTCGAACTCATAAACCTTAGCAACCTTATCGTCGAGTCAGAGTTGAAAAGTGCTACAATGGGGTGGTTCTAACTGCTTTGATTTTTTTTTTTCTTTTTAACATAAAAACAACTTTGAATGAATTGTTTGTTTGACATTGACTTTGAGTTTTGGGAGTAATTAAACCCACATTTAATATTGTGATTAGGAAGGTTAATTAATTATTAATGTATGAGAGTAGTGCAGATAAAGCCTAAATAGAGGCATGATTGGTGAAAAGTGGGGGGTGTTAAACAAACATTAATTAGTGTGGTAATAATGATTGATTATCTCAAGTATTAATTAATTAATTAATTAATTATATATTTAAAGAGAGAATCCATCTCATCTTGAATGCTAATTAAGTAATTGAAGTGGGGTGTGTGTGTGTGTGTGTGTGTGTGTATTCCACTGACTGTCTGTACGCCCAATACATTCTGCGGAGGGAGTTGGATTCCTTGTTTCATTAATTATTATTCAGACAGTGACATCTGATAATCAAGCAATGGGTTATTTGCATTTTACCCCCTATAAAAATACTCATATTCACAAATTCTTCTAAATATAAAAAAAAGAGGTAATGCGATCCTTTTGAACTTTTTAAAAAAGCAGCTCACGGGCTTCTGCCTTAAGGAATCACGTTTCTCTTTTATTTTCAGGATTGCTTGTTAATATTTGCATATGATATTACAAAAAAATATATATATATTATTCCCTGCATTATAAATGGGTATGGATTAAAAATCATAATGTTAATACTATCTATCATAGTAAAAAAAAATTAAGTAATACGAAAAAATACTTGCCATAATTTTTCATTATGATAATGTTTTAAAAAATAACAATTAATAGTCTTTGCATAGTCGTGGTATAAATTTTATTTACTATAATATTTTATTTTTATTACAATAATTAAAGGTAAAAAAAATACACATTTCTTTTAGCGAGTGTGTTTTATGCTAAAGAAAAGAGTAGTCGGAGGGAGACCTTAATTAATCAGTTAAGAATGTTAATTTTAAGAGGTAATTAGTTGAGAAAAACCTAACTTCTCATCTTAATTAATTGTTAATTGTATGTTTTTTACATGTGAAATTGTTAATTTATTTAATTTAGCTAATTATTATATATATATATATATATATATGGTGATATATAGAACTTTACCCAACAGAACCAAAAGATTCTATTCTGTAAATTAAAAATCCTAATATTCCCCACGAGTTAATTATTATTGCTTAAATATTAAGCGATCGAGTTGTTATCGCAATTAAATAATTAATTAGTGCACATTTGTAATAATGTTAATAATTAGCCAAAAGCTAATACATTCATTAAAATTTGTATAAATACATATCGATCATTGCTTTTCTAGGGTTATTAATAATTATCTCCATATCGTATCTGCATAAACTAACTCCTTAATGATCAATTAGGCACACTTAATTAATTAAGCAAACTCAAATCATACTCTCTCTCTCTATATATATATATAAGAGAGAATAAAGATTAATTTTTACGTACTATTTATGTTGATGATTATTTATACATGTATGTTTTATTAATTAATAAAAAAAAATTAAAATAATGGTTATAACTTCTATATTTATATTTATGTAAAATCATTTATCTAAACACACTCCTAATTAATTATGTATAAAAATTTATTTATTCTATTATGATGAAACGGATGAAAAGTTGGTGGAGGATTTTGAAGTGATGTCACCCAATTTATGCAATTAGCTTTTGTAGATGCATAAAGAAATTGGTGATGGGCCAACGAGGCATTGAGAAAGCTGAGACCTCATAATTTTAGAGGTTATAGGTTTAAATCCCGTTAGATGTGTAAAAAGTTATTTGCTGTATAGTATGAGTATTATAATAGTCTTTGTTAGATATTGATATCGGCAAAAATGATTATACTTGTAATGTATTTATTTCAATTAATAATAATTTATCGCCCTTATCTAAAAAAAATAAATTGATGATGGATTCTCCATTACAACCTACGATTTTAATCAAATTGTTTCTGCTCATTTTCCTTTCGTCACATCTAATCTTATCCAAATTAACACTCATATGGCAGCTGGCTTAACTAGGGGAGTATGTTTCCGACTATGAGACGTTTGAGTATTTATTTTATTTTATTTTATGTGAGTTATTGTAATTTATTTATTGTTATTAATTATATTGATGTGTTGGTTGAATTGAGGTATTGCACAGTATAAAATAAATAAATTATTGTAATTTATTTATTATTCTTAGTAAAAAGAAAAGAAATATAAATTTTTATTATGATTAATTACCATAATTAACAAAAAAATATATATATATTGTGATGAATGATATATGATTAACCACGACTGAACAGTTATTAACCGTTGATTTCAGAAAGCCAAAATATTAGTTGGTGTGAGGGTTCCCAAGAACCAACTTGTACATTATATATATGCATGATGGGAAGTATGAAAACGCAAGCTTCACTTTACATGAAAAGGCAGTTGCATTTTAATTTCTTTTAGTCATAGTGGAATTAATTAATAGGATTAATTATACTTAAACCCCCTATAAAAATATAAAATTACACTTTCTCTCAATTTTTTTTTGAAATTATACTTACAATCCTTTTAAAATTTCACTGTTTACACTTGACCCCAGCTTTTGTTAGGATTTGAACGGAAAATGCTGACGTTAGCAAAAAGAATTGTGTAAATTTCAATTTTACCCCTCACTTATATTTTTATATATATTATATATTATATTTATCCCTTAATAAGTACAAAAATATACATAAAAATATTAAATGAGGTACAAAATTAATGATTTATGTATTTTTCATTGCATACGTCAGTATTTTTCATTCAAATCCCAACGAAAAGGGATTAGGCATGAACCGAGAATGTTCGGAGGGTGTGTAGATGTAATTTCTTTTAGGCGAAAGAGTAGTTTAGCATTTTCAGAGGGTCTAAGCGTAATTAATCCTGACTAATATTTGATACTACAAAGTTAATGATGTGGGTTTATTATTGTAATGGGGTGTGATTAGGTCTCAAAAGTTCCCTTTAACTATAGTAGAAAATGAGTTAATTAATGTTCCACTAAGATTAATAATTAATAATAATGTTTTGGAAGGGGATTAGATTGAATTATTGGAGCTAGCTGGGCTTATTGCGTGGAGTCAAAGGAAATGAATTGACTACGTACAAAATCAATATGCATGTTGATGATCCATTGGTCCAATTATGTAACCAAAATAAGCATTATAAATGTCAGTTGCGCTTTTAATATTATTTTCCAACAAAAAGAAACATTTTGCTAAGAAATTGGAGTTTTAGTATAAATACAGTCTGCACGTTACAAAAAAAAAAATATTATAAAAGAAAAAAGAAAACAACTGTACTATAAATCCCATATTCATCGGATTTAGACCACAATTTTTTATTGTGAGACCTTAATTTACGACTCGAGCAAGACCTCATTGATTTGTTGATGCATTCCTGAATTACATGATAACACAAATAAAAATTAAAGGAGAAGAAGAAAATAAACAACGTTGTTGGGGTTGTTTCAAAGGGCCACGATCTCTGTGTCTGTGTCTGTGTCTGTGTCAAAAATAAAGGTCCTTTGAAGTAGAAAGGAAAAGTGAATCTTTCGCTTTAGTTATGAATCTGATAAATGAGTAGTGTGGTATATTCTAATTATACAACTAAAAAGATTCAGTCATGCATCCAACCCCTCTCTATTCACTTTCCAGTCAAAACAAATTCATCATCAACTTATATATATCGTAAATATTAAGATCCAACTCATGAAAATTATGAAACATCGAACGATTGATCAATATGTATGTTTTGAAAAAGATTAATCGTTCTTTCGGCCTTAATATGATTTTTTGATGAAAATGAGAAAAAAATAATTAAACTTAGAGAAATGAGAATTAATTAATGAGTCATGAAAACATATATTAATGTTGGGGATGTTTGAAACGACCACAACCACAACCACAACCACAACCACAACCACGATCACGACCTCTTTTTGTCTCGATAGGTTCCTTTAAGAAGCTGCAGAAAAGAAAAGCTTTATGTATATAAAGAGTGGTATGCATTCTAAAAAGATTCACCCATGAACTCTGAACTAACCTCTTTTTAGTCAAAGGAAATTCAATCGTGACGAAAGAGAAGTAACATTGATGCGAATTAAGACGTGTTTGTTTTATTAAATGATAACCACCATACATACATACATACTTTGTCTGACCTAATTTTGCTTTTCGATGTGGGAAGGAAAAAACAAAAATCAAAAGAAAAGTTGAACTCTCTTTTGCTCAGAATTTGGATCAGCTGTAATAATTAGACAACAAATTAATATATGTTGCATGAGGATTGGTCGTCGGCAGACAGTTATACATATGCATGCTGCATGGCGAGCAGTCGTGTGTATGATATTCAATCCTTCTCTTTACTGCTTTCTCTTTCTCAAAACTCCTACTTTTTAATTACAAATAAAGATGTTTGCTTGAGTCGGTACGTGTGTGTGTTTGTGTGGGAGATTGACGTTTCAACTTTGTGTACGTGGCCCCGTTCATTTTGACCACATTTTTGGATGATGTGTTATTTAGAAAATACGTGCACACGTGTATAATAATATCATATAGTTAAATACTGGTGTCGAAATAAATAATTAAGAATATATCCCGTGTTCCAACTTAGACAAAATGAGAAATGAATTAATGATTCAAAACAAGTATATTAGTTAACGAGGTTTCTTTTCTTAATTAGGGAAAAGAATCAATGATTCAAAACAAGTATATTAGTTAACGAGGTTTCTTTTCTTAATTAGGGAAAAGAATGTAAGAATGCATGACATCTACTAACAATCTATTTAAAGTTAATTAAGGATAACTAAGAAAGATGGGTTTGAAATGGTAGCTAGGGTTTAGGGTTTCGCAACTCCTCCTCCTACTACTACTATAAGGAAAAATTGCAATTTTAGTCGTGTAATTTAGGGGAGTGACATTTTTGGTCCTACATACTCGAAGTGATCTTCTTAATTTTGTTCTATAATTTTATTTTTTTTGCAATTTTAGTCCTTAATTTTTGGCGAGAAAACTGCATGTTATTGCATATATATAATCCAATTAATTAAATTATAATTTTAGTCCTGTAAATCAATTGATCATACATGACAAAAAATGTCAACATATTCCTTTAAGTTATAAGATTAAAATTGAAATTTAATTGGGTCAAATGCATATCACATGCGATTTTTCTGCCAAATTGGCACGGAAAGAACTAAAACTATCAAAATCTAAAGTTATATAGCTAAGATTAAATTACAAAAATTAATTCATGCAGGATAAAAAATACCACCTGCTAAATTACAGGACTAAGATTACATTTTCCGCGCTACAATATATTGTAATTAATGATCTCAAAAGTAATTCTCTACAACATGACATCTATGTTTGTGAAATTAAGGAAGTGACCATCCAATCAAAGGATACATATATATGATTTGCTTTTCAGCATTTCAAACCCTTTATAATTAATTAACCCCACACAACTCCTAAGGAATATACTTAGGTGACGTATATTAGGAACAGTCTGAATCCTTGTTTTTGAACAATTGAAGAAGCTCAGATTTATCCATATATAAGGAATAACATGGATCTGCATACGTACGTATGATCTGCAAATGTAGGAATTAATTAATATTGATTTAGGGTTACGGAGAAGCTGCAAATTGTTGTCCAAATTGTCAAGAAAATACAAAGATGCCTCTGCAAGTGGCCTGCAAGGATCCCATGATGTAGTAACGCTTTCCTCCTCATCATCCGATGATCCATATATACTCGACTCGACTCGACACGACAGCGATGGACACTTTCATATTTAGGGTTTTGTGGAGGTTACTGTGTGCGTGTGTGTGTGTGTGTATGTATACTATATATATATAAGCAAAGTGATGATGATGATCAGTATGTGAGAAATTGGAGATGATTAGACGTCCATTTTAGTATTGGTGCTCCACTTTATGCTAATGTATCGCCTTTATTTTGTTTCTTGCAATTGTTAACCCTTTGATTCTTTTTCTGTTTTTTTTTTTTTTTTTTTTTTTTTTTTTTTTTTTTTTTTTTAGGGTTATAGATTTGATCCTCGTTCCGTGTAAGATGTGTAAAACAAACAAAGAAAGAAAAAAGGGTTATATATTTATGAAATGGTAATTAAAGATAAATTTGTTTGTTAAAGTATTTATGGATGTAGGCAAATGGTAATAAATCTATGCACATCAAGCAATTTGATATAGGTAGTGGAATATCAACTTTATATATAAATTTCTTGTATCATTTTAATTACGCTTTGTAATTTGAATGGATTTAACCTCCTTTATGATTTTAGGGTAAATTCTTGTTCGAACTTAATTCACAGAATAATTAAGTGTGATACACTTATTCTGTGATTGGTCATTTTTCTTAAATTGTACATTAATCACACGGTAAGTGTATTGCACTTGCTATGTGATTGGTTCAGGTTTGACCGAGTCTGGTCCAGGCAAGACTTTTAACCTACCTCAAACTCTATTTTGACTATATATATACACATACATACATATATATATTATATATATTATATATATAATTATAGCCCAAATCAAGTTTGGCTAGATCAAACCAATTATATACCAAGTGTGACACACCTGCTATGTAATTTATCATTTTTTTTTAAAATTATACTTCAATCACACAACAAGTGTATACTGATGACTATAAGATAATTAACTTAGCCACTTTTCATTTTGTAATTAATTAATTTACTACAAAATAAACGTGACCACATAATTCTTATGGACAAATACGGATAAATATTTAATAATATACAAGAATTATGTAAAAACAATTATAATTAATAATGACCGGAATTAGTGTTCAATATTTATCAAGAAGAATAGGAAATATATATATATTAGTTACGTAGGGAGATGAAAAAGACGTGCACGATTGGATATAATCGACACGCGAAACCGAGAGAATTAAACCCAAACCCAAACCCAAACCCGACCAGCTGAATCTTTGATAATTTTATATTTTGGAAGCAAGAATCTTGAAAGTTGAGTACAATCCCCAATTTCTGCTCTCCTAGTGCCTTCCTACCTAGCTTTATATATACTTAGATTAGACGGTTCTCATTGTCACTAATTAATATAATTAATTAATAATGTAATCTTTGGTAATTAACAAGATCAGTATTATTGATTAATCCAATAAGATTAATTAGTAGGGTTGCCTGCGGAGCATGCAACAGTAAAAAGTGACAATCAAATCTTACTTAAGGCCTGACAATCGAAAGATTGTGAGTTGGATTCCACGAATGTGTGAATATATAATTTACTTTTAATAGTGGTGAAATTACAATTTTAATCTTATATGATAATGTGTTAATACTTTTAAATTTTTTATTTACGAGACTGTTAAAATGATTTCAAAATTGAGAAAACTCGAACATCCAGTCCTATGCTTTACAAAATTTTTGAAATGGTCTCAAAATTATGAAACTCGATCGACACATTTAGTCCTATGTATAAATCCCGTAAAAGCATATGACTAGCTAAATGTACTGAGTTTTTCTCAATTTTAGGATCATTTTGAAAATTCAGTAAAATCGAGATCTAAATATGCTGAGTTTTCCCAATTTTATCATCAATTTGAAAAGAGCAAAGGACTAAAAGTGTTGACCGCTCTTTCTTATAGAACTAAAAATGTAAGTTTGTTTTTAATAGTATGTAGTGGCTTGTTTCTTTGATTTCTTTGAATATGTAAATTGATTTAAAAATATCAACGTATTGAATTAGTACTGAACGATGGATGTAGAAATGAAAAGAATCTTAGTACTGAATGATATAGTAATGAAAAAGAATTTTATCGACAAAAAATGAAAAAAAGGATGATGATGATGATGATGATGACGATGATGATGATGCATGAATAGTTAAAATATGTTGGGGGGGGGGTGTTAGGACATGTTTGCATTTGTTTGGTGATCGAGTCAGATGCCTTGTTCTATTCTGGGACGTGGACTCCAACTTCTTCTTAATTATTTTGTTTTTGTTGTCGTCAGCTTCCAGAAACAAAAATAGATATTTTTATGTGAAATTGGATAACGCGCGCATCTGCGTTTTCTGATACTCTTCTCTACTCCCATCAGATTCCATATCAAGGAATATTAACTACCCTTTTATTAATTAATATTGCACCCTCCTTTTAAATGAATTTTCACATTACTTAATGCTATATATGTACTATTTATATATATAAAAATAAAACGTGTTTATGATATCTGAAAAATGAAACCAACCAAGAAAATGAAAATTAAATATTTTGAATCACATAAAAGAGTAACATACAAAAAAAAATATAATAATGAAAGATACAATTTTTATATATCATCAAATTACTAAAACGTTCTTTGGTCAGATCAAGTCTGGCCAATCAAATTCAATCAATTAAACAATAAGTGGGATACGTACGTACACTTTTTATGTAATTCGCCACTCTTCATAAATTGTACATTAATATCATGACAATTAGTATTTGAGTAATTGATTTCGATCTCACCAAATTGGAACATTTGTGGATGGAATCTCCCAAATGAACATAAAGAAATTGAGATTAAAGAGAGATGAGGTAGGGACCACCACCAATTCTAGTACTCCCCTTAATGACTACTTCCTCATGTTATGATTCCCTAATGTTTTTTGCCTTGTTCATCCCACACTATAAATAACTCCACATCTTCACTCTCTGCTTCCCAAGAAAGAACCAACTCTTTCTCTTCTACACACACTCCCTCATCAACTACTCCCCACCTACCTTCCTATCATCAACTTATAATTTCTAGCTAACATCATAAAAATGAGCAAGAGTAGTGATCAAACATGTGGCTCATCAAGCCTCCTCAAGAACTGCAAGCCATACATCGGTATGATATCGTTGCAGTTTGGCTACGCCGGCATGAACATCATAACCAAGATATCGCTCAACGGAGGGATGAGCCACTATGTGTTGGTCGTTTATCGCCATGCCATTGCCACTGCGTCATAGCCCCCTTTGCTTTCTTCTTTGAGAGGTACGTACATAACGTCTCACGTAAATTATATATAGTATCATACATATGTTCAATCTTATTCATGTATGTTAATTAATGCAGGAAAGCACAGCCAAAGATAACATTCCCAGTTTTCATGCAAATTTTCGTTCTGGGGCTTCTAGGGTTAGTCATCGATCCTCGATCCCTTCATCTAATTTCGTTCAAACGTTGAATGAAATTTAATTTTTCTTGTCTATTTAGGCCTGTGATTGATCAGAACTTCTACTATGCTGGCCTCAAACTCACTTCACCAACATTTTCATGTGCAATGAGCAACATGCTGCCGGCCTTAACATTCGTCATGGCTATTATATTCAGGTACATATATATATATATATATGCATTAATTATAACAAAATTTTCATATAATTTTCTTGAAGACTAATCAATTCTTGGATTGATGGGTTGAACAGGATGGAGAAAGTAGACATAAAGAAGGTGATATACCAAGCAAAAGTTGTGGGGACAATCATAACGGTGGGAGGAGCGATGTTGATGACCTTATACAAAGGGCCACTGGTGGAGATGGCATGGTCTAAGCACCGGCAATCCCATACGAGTGGCGGCAGCAGCGCAGGCGAGACGAGCGACCGCGACTGGTTCATCGGCTGCATTCTCCTTATCATTGCCACCCTTGCATGGGCCTCTCTCTTCATCTTGCAGAAAGCTGCCCTGAAAACGTACTCGAATCATCAGCTGTCTCTTACATCATTGGTGTGCTTAATGGGAACAATTCAGGCTATTGCTGTCACCTTTGTCATGGAACATAATACCTGCCTGGAGAATTGGTTGGGACATGAATCTCCTTGCTGCTGCATATGCTGTAAGAACTCTTTCTCTCTCTCTTTCACATACTCACACACACATTTCTCTCTCTCTCTCTATATATATATATATATATAATTACCTTTCTATGTTGTTATAAACATGGCAGGGAATTGTGACGTCTAGCATTTCATACTACGTACAAGGACTTGTAATGAAGAGGAAAGGACCGGTCTTCGCCACAGCGTTTAGCCCTTTGATGATGATCATCGTCGCAATCATGGGCTCCTTCATACTAGCTGAGAAAATCTATCTTGGAGGGTAATTTTCCGTCACTCTCAATAAATAATCTACTAAATAGCGGGTGAAATTCAAATTACCCCACCTCAAAATTGAAATCAGTTCCAAAAAACCTCCTCCAAGAACTAACAAAAAAAAAGTCAAAAAGACACCTTAACATTTTGACTTTAAAAGTAAACGGTTAGCACCGTTACTTAACTCCGAATTGCTCCATCGGAAAATTCTTACCCTAATCTGATTCAGTCAAACTTGAACCAATTAAATGACAAGTGCAATACACTTGCCATGTGATGATCTGGATAAGAATTTTCCATGAATTTCAGAATATGCTTCCTTCTCAAAATGTTAAAATACGCTTTTCTTACTTTTTCTTTTCGAGGAAAATTTGTGCCCGTTTCAATTTTTACCACAAGTAATTTAGATTTAGCACGACAAATAATTTTCTTCGATTTATCTAACTAACGTATACGTAACTTTTGTGACATCAAACAGTGTGATCGGATCAGCGATAATTGTGGTGGGTCTCTACTCAGTGCTGTGGGGGAAGTACAAGGAAGAAAAGGAAGAGAAGAGAAAGAGACAAATGGAAGAAATACCAGAAGCCATAAAAGATAGTAACATTACACAAGTAAATGGCAACGTACAACTAACGGTGGAAACTACAGAAACGTTGAAGTTAGAAGCTGAAAAGTGCCCGTCAATTGCTATCGACCTGCCCCTATCCAACCCCCAACGAAAGCAACCGATCATCAACAAGTCTGACATGCTTGAAGAGCAACAGCTCAACACTCTTGTTTTCGTTTTTTCTTTTTTAATTTTGGGATTTTTGTACTTCTTTTGATTACAATCTTAAGTTTCTTGTTAATTTTGGGTTTAAGACGGATCGATTTTGGATGAATTATGTAAGCCAAGAATGTAATTAGGACTTGATTATGCAACTAATTAAGAGAACCAGGCCAGGAATCTCTTTTGCTACTTGGAATGGAATGTTAATTCCCTGGGAATAATTTTTGGATATGTTTGGTTATAGCAAGAATCTCATACACAACATGCAGATGATAGTGATCTGGATTCTTAGATATGTCTGCAAGATATAATTTAGTGATTGCATTCATATTACCTGAAACACAACACTGCATATATGTTTGATTCTTGCTTGCATGCTAATATGACTTTTTTCTTTATATATCATGGTTGAAAGTAAAAATTACATTCGATAGTAATTAATCACAGTTGTTGAACTGCTATTGGCAGTTGTTTCTGCAAGCGAGGTAAAACATAAGTTACAGATAAAAATCATGATAAATGTTGATTAATAGTGGTGAATACTCAAGTTTTCACACTGATTTCGTTTGAATATGATAAATAATATTATTTGCATCTGAAAAGGCATTTGAGATTATCTTGTTCCTTTTTCATTATATTCATGCATGAAAACTATATATAGTTCAATCCACGTCAAATATTTGTTTGTATTTTTTAGCACAACGAATAGAATATATATCGACCATTGATGTACATACTTATTCGATATCTTATAAAGTATGTATTGTCTCGTATTTAATTAAAAAAATCTCTAAAGTATGATTCTTATTCTTGGATTCCTATATCATTTATTCCTTACACCATTAATTAGTATCTCCTCATGCAAAGGGATTCTAGTTTTCTAGGTATAGAACATAACCGTTGATAGAATAATTAATTTAAGAGAATTTGGCATGCATCATGTATGATGCCCTCAATTCAATAAGATATTGTTCCAGCACATTCGATGAGTGTGCATAGTATTTAAAACAATACAAATACAATATATAGTTTATATCGAAATCTTTTTCGTGTGTATTTATTTGACCTTTTTAAAATAAAGGAAAGAAGTAGTAGGAAGAAAGTAAAAGTTTAATTGAAAAGAATATAGATAGGATGCACTACAACACTATGCAGGAGTTGAGATTAATTGGATAAAAGTAGCAAGTTGGAACGCAAAGGAGCAGCTCCAGTTGCAGTTGCTGATGATACCTTATTGCACTGCAACTTTCTTCGTTTAAAAATTGTAGTACAAGCTTCAATGTTAGCTGCCTACTTTAATTTTTCTATTAATCTTCCTTCCTAATTCATAAAATTATATGATGAGAATGGTCAAGATCAAACAAGAGAAAGATTGATGCATGAGCTTAAATGACAATTACTTAAGTGTTTATATTAGTTTAGAATTTTTTATTTGTTTTAATTTTTCAATATCAATTGTGTTTCTTTATATTACAAATTAATTTCCAAATATTTTAAATGTAATAGTTCAAATTTTAATTGTTCTACTATGCAATAAAATCATACGAATCACGTGGAACACATGTTCATTACTAGTAACTAAATAATTACAGTAGTTTGTGTTCCAATTTGTCATATTATGGATACTGTTCAGGTAAAAAAATGAAGCCAGTTCAGCATAAATGGTTAAGTACTTTGCTCTAATCCTTCACAAGCTACAGAAGGTAACGCTTAACAACGCGTTTCATGCAAAATTGCAATGTCAGCCAAAACTCAACAGAGATGATGCATTTCAACAGTAAAATTCCATCAAACTTTAACTGTATATTATCGAACAAAAAAAAAAAAAAACATTGTTTCTGAAACTACAGGATACATCATCAATTAGGCTGTTCACGGTTAAGAGATCATAAGCATTTTGTGCTTGCACACTTATTAGATTGGATATGTACGATTATCTTCCTCTCCAAGTAAAAACATTCAATTAAGACCATATCCATGCAGGTTAATCTCTCTGCTTATATAGGGTTCGGGTGAAAAAATCGGTTAGTTGTAGTGCAATCAAACAGCGGATATGGACCTCTCTCGAATGCAGTATGTACCATGCAGTAGCAGTCGAGCAAAGCAAAGATTAGCATTTCTGGTCTAACTACCTCTGTCATCCTTTGAGAGAGCAACGTAGTTGATGGGAATTACACCACCCGCCTTGCCACTGTCTCTCCTGTCCTTGCCACTAGATATTCCATGACGGGCTGAAGGAATCCCAACACGCCTACTATTTGGTGTTGCGACCATTGTGTTAGCATATGTGCTCTGACCCAAAGGTTTCTTCACATTTGGCTTTGAACCAAAGAGTGTTTCTTGTTCTGTAGCTAATTGATCTTGTAGCTTCTTTTGTCCTAAAAGATGTTCAAGTATTAAAGTAAGAGCACCTGAATTTTGTATTGATAATCTCATAACAAGGCAGCACCGAAGATGTTGATAGTAGATGCATGTCAAAAGACAAGTAGACAACAAAATCATGTGATTGAATCCATTACAAGACATACCCGAGATCTGCGTTTCTCCTCTTCTTTTTCTTGTCGGTAAATGGTGAATTCCTCCAATGTCCAATAAAGGAGCCTGGAATTCACATGACAGGAAGAAATGGAAACCCGATATATTTTAAGAAAGAAAATGAGACACAAAGAGTTGTGGTACCTTATTGTATAGAAAAGGCATTCCTTTTTCTAGTTCCCAGGCCTTTACTTTCACAGTTAAACTCTCAACAAGAGCTGCAATGGCATTTCAAAAAGATTCACTCTCTCCTCAAATCTTATTGCTTATGTTAAAAAACAATTAGAGCATGTAGACTCGGGAAGAATGATATGCTAAAACGCCTAACAATATCACAGCACCATCAGGACAAGAACATTTTTGTCTATTAGTACGCTAATGGGCAGACGACCAGAATGCTTCTAGAATCTCCTTCTCAATTCTTTCCTCAAGTTTCTGCATATTCACTACCAAACTGTATTGAAGGATCAGATGGAATGATGCAACTGGTTCTAGAAATCAAAGTGACAAATGAGGCCCAAAAGACAACTTTAACAAGTCATTGCTTGAGAGAAACCACATTAATAGACAATGGTGGGTGAAGACTCTTAAAGAACCAAACAAAAGCAAATCTCGTCCTCAGTCCAGATGCATTAAACCACAAACTGGAAGGTTCATCAATTTCTAAAAATTTACTACAATAGGCCAAAGAGCTGGAAATAACCAAATAGAAATTACTGCTGCAGTGACATGTATGCTTTTTAATCTAGACTCCATCTGGTTATGCTACTTGCATGTTTCTTTCACCGCTCGGTGGACACCAAACACAAGCCTAAACCATAAATGAAAAGCCAAATATTCCCAACAAAAGAAACAATGAGGAAAAACGTATCCTGCCACTCCTATAATAAGCAATGGCCGGCATATAGAGATAAATGGTTGGACACTGACTAGCTTTGCATAAGCCAGAAAAAAGATAATCTAATCAACCCTAAAATCAATCATGCAGTTGTGACTTTCTCAAGGCATTATTCAATTACTGAAAAAGACAAAGTATCAAACATGATGACTTTTAATTCACTCACATGATATTTTGCTGACCAAAATTCTTGCTTTCTCAGCACGTTTCAAATTTTTGTGCACTCCTCTTCCAGCACTATATCGATTTTCATCCTGGCAGTAAGATAAAAAGGTAAATAATTATGAAACTCAACCAAATAAATTTATCAGATGCATAATCCCAATGTATAAAATTTATGCAAGAATCTATATCCATCACAAGTATGGGCCCCAACTACTACAAATCACAGTGTAACAATATAACTTCAATCAGGGAAGTTACATCTCAAGAACAAAAAGGGCAGACAAATCTCTCAATTTACAGATTCCAATAACAGACCAACTTCATCCAAATTGGTGAACCCATGCACTGGAAATTTGCACATGGAGAAAAAGCAGTTAAATGAAACTAGCTTAAACATAAACTTCTTAAAATTAGAACAGAGTATACCAAGCAATGATAAATAGTAGAAACTTAAAATCACATTGAAACAGGTTTCACACACAGGATGCACAAGAACTTATCCAATCTCCATGCAGGAAAAACAATCTAAACCTTTGCACCAGTCAACCTTTGGTGAAACTAGTCATCAGCATTAGTGATAGGCATTCTTCAGGCCGAGATGATACACCCATACAGGTCGGCAACATAAGGGTGTCAAAAATGCTAGCAGTTGTCTTGGATAAGAAATACTGTTACAAGGTTTTAAGCTAGGCTCTTGTGTCCTCTCAGCATGAGAGGAAAAATACAATCTAAGAACTGATTTAAGGGCGAGTCGATGAGATAGAAAATACTAGCTGAGATGCTTGAGATTGATTGATATTTGATCTAACATGAACCTTACATGAGCATGCACCAATTTTTTTCTGGATAAGAGCTAGGACCAGCCTGTATAGTAAAGGACTTCATAACACAGAATTTTCCATTTTTTTTTTTCCTGAAGTTGTAAAATTTGCACGCATGGTAAAATATATGCACTAGCTTCATTTAAACATGTCAAGTGTGTGCCAAATTGTTTGTGGAACAGCAGCAGTGCATTGAATTGTTCATGCACCCACCAGCGATTCATGTTACAATGAGCAAATTTTGCAATTACAGACCTACAAGCCAAGGTTGCAAAATTAATCCTATTGGTTATGGATTTAACACATATGGTACCGTGGCTTACAAATTGAGGTAATTTTGGATCTCTATTGATTTTTACATTGAAAATCAGCATTGTTGGCACTAGCCTTGCCCCTGTGTAGCACAGAATACAATTCCCTTCCAGAAACTAACAGAAGCCCAAATTTTGCCACAATGTGTAAGTTACAGCACAAACTGCGGTAATGTAGTAACCAATGTCCAGTGGTACTAATTATGTAAACCTCCCCAAGTATGGGACTCTAAGTACAATTCTGAGGCTCACGAAGTCACTTGACTGTAAGCAATGTGATGCTAAAAGATGCTATTATTAGTCCGAAACGAAGATATGCACATCTCAATCCATCATCACAACTCCACAACTTATATAAAGAATACAAATGAAATAACCCAGTAAAGGTACTTGTAAACTTAGTTTAGAGTATTTATATTCTCCAGACACCAACTAAGTCTACTATCAAATATGGTTCAGCTCCATGATTAACTAAGTAGATGTTTTGTTCTCAACAAGCATGATCTTAACCTAACAATTTACAATATTGAAGAGACATACGTGGACAATAAGGCAAATTGCAAGTGGACTTCTATAAATAAGCCAGCAATATGTATACCATAGTTGCACTAATCTAACAGAACTAACTCAAATTGAACTAGTTCAACGACCTCAAGAGAATAGGTTAAAAATCATTCAAAAAGAACTTGGAAATGGAACTTTCTAAAGCAATCAATCCTAAAGGACCTAATGGCATGGTGAAACAAATTACAATAGCAGAAGAAAATTATTACTCTTTCATACTCATCAAGCCAACTCTCCTCTTCAGCTGCATGTCTCCATTTCTCCACCTTATCTAAAATATCCTTTTCTGCTTTGAGCCTGTTCTTTGGCTTTGGCAATCTGGCCATCCATACTCGATAAAGGTCAGAAAGATCGACACTGCCTACAGTTCCACATTGAAGTGATTGAATTACCATAAAAATATTTTGGAAAAATCACAAGCAAACATGCACATTAATAAGGTCTATTTTCATTTTTTAATTCTTTTCTTGGAAGGTTATCATGTCCTTTTCATCCTAATAACAACCAAATAAAAGGACCATGTACACTCCAAGATTTGAAGAATCATTCTGGCAAATCTGCACGTGTCAAACCCTAGAACTCGGAAAATAGGGAAAGAAGAGGCCCAACTTAGCAACAAGGCTAGCAGTCCTGACGAAATACAGCATTTTTTAGGGTGCACAATAGTTAACTTTTATTCAATCGCACTTAATAAGCAGGAAAGTCAAGGTAATAATTTCGAGAGGAAAACTGCATTTGCGTGGCAGATCACCAAGAATAAAACAGGATATGAGAATTTATAGCACGACTCCCTGTTACTGTATTATAAAACATAAATTTAATTTCCTATATTCTGTTACTGTAGGTGATATTATAATGACAGATCACCAAGGGTAACTCCTCTGTCAACATGAATAAACTGTTCCATGAGATTTTTACTGACTTACCAAAGAAAATGGAAAAACACCTGTACAATGACCGGCTCTGGAAGAATAGATTTTTCAAGCATTAACTTGAACATAGGATATGGTCAATAGTAACACCAAAACCAAAGCTTACTCTAAGGTCTAATCAACTACAATATTTTCTCAAATAAACTTCCAGTTCAGCAGCGGAATGCATTGCAAGTTGCAACATCAAATCCTATCCTACCTTGATGTTATATCCTTGAAAAAAAAAAAAAAAAAGTCGCCATTTAGTTTGCCCTCTTATTTTCTTTGCTCTCTTCAACCAGAAGAAACATCAAATACCATAGGAAGAGTCGCTAACTGGTTTGTAACTGCTACTCAAGTAGTGTAGAACTATTTTTTCTCATTATAGCATGAGGAAAAAGAATCAATGCAGATGACCAACCCATACTGTAAGCCATCAAGGAATAAAGAAACATTTAGTCAGCTCCCACAAGCGAAAATATAGCAAGAGCAAGGAGCATAAACACATGTATATACTTGTAAATTCCTTATGCATAAAGATGAAAGAAAACTAGTAAAGTATGACGAAGATGCAATTATCAATCTAACTGGCAAAAAGCAATTAATGATACCAGATTCAATAAGTGTGCTGAGAATCTGCCGTGCTTTATCACTATCAACATCCATATGAACCCCTTCATATATCTCTTCAAGCTCAGATTGCCTCTTAAATATAAGCTCTTTCATCTTGCTGGCTTTCAAAACATTCAAACGTTCAACTTCAACTTCGGCCTACAATGTTCAAAATTGCAACAATATGAAACGGTAAGATGGTATTATAACATAAGTTCACAATCATCTACAAAATTAAAAGGAGAGTAATTGACCTGCTCGATGACGTCAATAGATAGAGATCCAGGACTTGAAACTTCATCAGCAGTGGAAGTGATTAAGCTAGTGACATGATAAAATCTTGTTTGCTCCTCAACAGGCATATCCATGAGGACCCAGAGTTCTTTAAGAGTTCTGCCAAGATCTTGTGCCTGCAAGGAAACAAAGCATTGAGCAGGTTAAAAGTAAAAAACTCAGAGCACAAACCAGTCCCAGTTGTCAATACTAAGTTACTAACAAGGTCAAGATAAATATGCTCAGTGTTGGATCCAATAATGTGAAGAAAAGAGGAAATTCAAGGCATCACGACAAAAGTAAATACTACTATTTAACTCAAAAAGTCATAAAGAAACATTTCAGCTACCTGTCATGGTCTATACAGATGACTCCTAACTGAACCAAATGCAGCCAAATTGTCAAGTAATTTGTAATGTCAAAACTGTGAGATTTGGTAAAATGCACAAGATAGATTGATGAAATGACATTATATATTAAAAAGCATACCGAATAATCTATTATCGATTCTGCCTTCACAAGAGGGCAATTACAACTACGCACATAGAGCAGTAATTTTTGTACTGAAGGTATTTGTTTTATTCTCACATATAACAAAACTACAAAGAATATATAAAGTTTGTAAAGTAAGAACTTCACAATTGCTCTAGCTAACAGGCCTTAGAAATAAAAGGTTAAGTTAAACTTCTTCAAAATCAGAAAATGCACTATGCCAACATATAATTCAGACACTTAATCACCAATTTGTTGGTGAAATTCTAGCTACCAAACTATGTGAAAAGCTATGAATGATGGACAAATTTCTCAAGAATACTACTAAGCAATAGATGGAAAGCATAATTATAAGGTTTAATCACACTGGTGTTTGCAATTATGAAAACATACAAAAAGAAAAGAGAAGGCAACATAACTCGCATCGTATCACTTATGCTAGCCTCTTCATCACTTATCAGCCTATCATATTGGCACAAACTAAATTGAAATCTATCAATTTTTCCTTAAAGAGCCAAGATACCACCTCCAGTGGATTCTGCATTACTGGATCAAAAAATACTAAAAGTACATCATTACCAGCCAATCTCTGAGCTGGAATGGCACTAACTATGAAGCTTTGCAGAATGGGCATGATTCTGTACTCTTCCAGTTAGAGTGCACAACAAAGGACGGGAGTCATAGAACAACTAAGAGCAAGATGTATGCAACTGTGCATGATTAGAACTCAGCCA
This sequence comes from Sesamum angolense, assembly GCA_034509725.1. Classification (NCBI taxonomy): domain Eukaryota; kingdom Viridiplantae; phylum Streptophyta; class Magnoliopsida; order Lamiales; family Pedaliaceae; genus Sesamum; species Sesamum angolense. The sequence goes on along the minus strand of JACGWL010000001.1, from coordinate 14,754,139 downwards.
TTGACAGATGAATCTTAAAAAATGCAACAAAAACTAAGCATGTGAATCACAGTATAAATAATCAGACTACCATCTTCCTCTGGAATGAATGAATCGTTGGAGATACAAAATATTAACAAAAATCTACTTCTTCCAGAAACTCATTCTTAATAATGAAATTAACTTTTTCCAGCAATTCTCTATTACCTATAATTACAAAGATATAAAACTCCTAAAAACCTATAATAAGAATGACAACATAAAATAATAGTGTAATGGTGGTAGAGTATTTATGCAAAAGTTAGTACATAGTTCTACGAAATAAATAGCTAACAGCTAATGAAACTTATAAACAAATATTTAACTTCTTCCAGAATCCAGGAATTATCTACTTTTTATAATCTGGATTCAGGAAAAGTATCTCTTGGTAAAATGCAGTTCAGTTAATGATGATACAACATATTATAAAGTCCTTGCAATGCAAAATAGATGACAGAAGTGGTTTATCAGGGGGTCACCTTTAGTAATCGCTGTTGTTTCTTTTGCTTTAGTAAATTCAGTTCGCTGGTTAATCTAGCTAGTGTTTCGTTGCTTATGCTCTTTGATTGACCAGCAGCAGAGTCAACAAAACTTGGATGAATTTCAGCCATTATCTTCTTAAAATCTAGCGACATCACAACTGTGAGTTCATGGATTGCACTGATATGGCTGCTAACTTTTTGCAGACGCAGATTCTGCAAAGGAATAAAACATAACCTTATTGTTAGTAAAGGAAACTCCCTAACTTAGTCAATTTTATAAACCATAACTGAAAACATGCTTATTACAAACCTTTTCAAACTCAAGCTCCTGAAGGTGAGACTTCAGTTCTCCCAACTTCTTGGTTGTCAGGTCCAGTTCATCTACATGAATTTCATTAGGATCCAAAATCTGATCACAGCCTGCTATATCTGCACAGATGTGTGCAATCTGGACTTCTATTTCTGAAATCTCCTTCAGCCTCTCTTGTTTCTTGAGCCTCAAATTCTCCACAGTGGGGCTTATAATAGATATTTGATGCTTAAGATTACCTCTCATCTTATCATACTAAGACAGGAAAAAGTATGAAATACGTAAGTATAGAGCATGAGGAGGCGGCCATTGGTTTGCATAAGCATGGATATGAAGAGATAACCATAAATCAGCAGAACTCATATGATCTCTCTCAACATCAACACAAAAATGATGGAGATGATTAGAATGGGTTCATTCTCTATTAACAAAAAGAAAAAAACAAGAAGAAAGAAAGAAAGAATATAAAATAAATTTCGCGCAAAGAAAGCTATGCTGATGTCTTTGATTTTTAGAAGCCATGTAGACTTACATGGACAAACATTATTTTGGGAGGCTGGCAATAGGAAAGTCATTTATAAAAATTGATTCAATAACAGTAAAGAAGTAACATTGAGCAAACCCGAGGCACAGAAACCCGCTCTCCAAGAGCAGAAGAAAGTTGTGCAATTTCTGCTTCAGAAGCAGCCAAAGACTGGTGGAGCTCAGCTATGTACTTTCTGCTTCTTTCAACCTTCTTCCGGTATATGTCAAGGCATTCCTGCTCCAACTGAAGAAGTATCTTATCCCTCTCAGTGTCACTTTCTCCAATTTCATCCCATATTTCCTATTTGTGCCAAATTAATTAATAACAATACCAAATTCTCCAAGGCATAAATTGCATTATCTAGGGAGCAGTTATACTCAAGAAATAAAATTTCATTCAACTCTAAAAATTTGACCATTTTTTATCCTCATAAATGAGGTGAAAAATGGGTGTGCCTTCAACATCCACATATTGTACTCTTCCCCACATCCTTGACTGGGTGTATCGGACTGCTTACAAACAAAATTAAAAAGGAACATACAGCTCCAGAAAGCATCAATAGATGAGATAAAAAGCTGCATTTTTTTAATAGTGAATATGGATATCCCGAAAAAAGGAAACATAAAATATTTGCAGCACAATAAGTAATCTCACTGATATTATTTATTAGCAAAAATATCAGCCCAAGGATGGACGTCAGATTTCTGATCAAAAGTATCAAACAGGAAAGAGCCAAAATGGTTTGAAATGCCTGAAAAGATTTCACTGATATTATTTAGTTAGAAAAGTATCGACCCCGGCATGCAATGTTCACTCATCCCCGTCTTATAACTTACACAACAGAATGTACCTAACTAGAAGTGCGGATACGGGATACCATCACACTAAACTTTACTTCAGAAACTCCACAATAAGGCAGCGCCAATATCAACAAATGTCACTCCAACAACCATTCCACTTCGCAGATGCCATCACTATGATACGTAAAATTGATTCAAGGGAAAACCAATAAGAAACCAACAAACAGAAGCGTGTCACCTGTTCCCAACTACCTGAAGTTCGCGGAGGAGAGAAGCGCAGGTGGTGGTGGCAGACTTCGACAGAGAAAGCGGCGAAGAGTTGCTCGCACCAAAGTTACTCGAACCAATTGACATGGCGGTGAAACAGAGAGAGTCGGGAGGGAAAGAAAAATGAAACCCTAGAGATCAGTGGGATACTGAAACAGAGGAAATCTTGTTCTTGATCACCATTACCAAATTCAGGGATTGGAATTTTGCCAGTTTGCAAGAGCAATTAATTACCTCTGGATTCGATTCTTGAGAAAGACGGGGAAGGCTTTTATGGGTAAAGTGGTGGATCTTTAGGGTCCGTTTGGCGGGAAAGAAATTCGCCATGTTTTAATTTTTAAAAGTTAAATGTATTTTCTTACTATAACTATCCTAAGATTTCAAATCTTTGTACATAAATTGGGTGTATTAGACTGATGAGGGATGAATCGCAAGTCTGATATTCAAACACATTTATAATACGCCGTAAAACTTTTTAAATTTTATTTTTTTTATTTGTTTGAAGTTGTCTTTTCATAGTATCGGAGAGGGTTTTCAAACTACTCCAAACAATTAATATAGAGGTGTAAAATTATATTTACGTCTCCACCAACTTTTTACATGTGGACATAATTCTTGTGTTAAGGCTAATATAGTAATTACAAGTTTATTGAGATGAAAAATTCTTCACATCCCTTGATAACTTAAATTACTTTATGGACTTGTCATATATGCCTCGAACTTTATTTGGAAAAAATTCACGAAGGAGACTACTTACATGGTACTTGTAATCAAAAGGTTTACCGATTTACCTATAATAACGCTTGGTCCCATATAGGTAGATGTCAACCACAAATCAATGAACTCAAAAGTAAACAAGTACAAGTCCATCCCAATAAAAATATTGGAACTTGAGATTTGAATAGAAGACATAACCAGATAGATGTTAGCTTATATTTTGTTCACTGGAGGTACTTTTACAACTTTTTTGTTTTTATCCAAATAGGGATGCCAGATGGGTCGGATCTGAATCGTTAGACTCGGGTTTGAGGATAGATTTTATTTTATGAACCCAGTTGGATCTGAGACGAGTCTTGAGTCTTGTCCAAGACACGACCCGAATCCACCCCAAATAACTCATGCAAATGCACTGCATTGCACATATTAATTAGTACCCACAAACAATAACATTTACACAAGGATAGAAGAGAGAGAATGCAGGACTCACTACAACTAGGATTGTTCAAGAAGTTTGGGCCAACTATAGCTCAAAGCACTCATCTTACAACTATATCATCTGTGAGCTAGACCGATTACAGCAAAGCATGTAATGATACAACCGGAACAGACGATGCTACACAGAAACTACGCGAGATATCAGAAGATTTCCTTGCATAAATGTTAATGTTTTGTCATCATATTGGTCTTCTGACTTATTAGTCTATCCTTCTTCATCATAATCTTCCTCATCCTCATCCAGTCTTGAACTAAGTTGTGCAAGATGAACAGGGTCGATCGCCATCCTATCCACTTCAGAGAGCCCGGAATACTCATCACCTTTTACTTCAGGAGGTCCTAATGCGGTAGATGCTGCTGCAGCAGCAGCAGCAGCATTAGAAGCCGTTTTTTCTGAATTTTCCTCATCGACTCCAGCATTCAGATCAAAATTCCTCGAGTCAGAACTGACACCATCGTTAACTTTGTTTTCTTTTGATGATTCCTTCAACTCTGAGCTACTATCCATTGGCTTTCCTGGACTAGGGACTTGTTCGACACTTTGCTGAATGCTAGTAGAGCCAGATTCAACCTCATGCCGAGGGAATTCTCTCTCTGTCACTCTGCTGGCCCGCCCACGCCCTCTTCCTCTACCCCTTCCTCTTCCCCTACCACTGCTACTTGCATGACATGTTTCTTGCTGTAACGTAGATGCAAAGTGCGAAATGATTCAGAAAGCAGAAGCAGATGTGTCAGCATAAAGTTGCATTGACAGATGCCATGTGAATTTATATTGTTGCTAACAAAATGGACCACCCATGTAATATAAGTGTACTGCAAAGTAACTCTTTAGGTTATATTTAGCATCAGTTGCGTTACATTCGACAAGGTGAGTTGCTGCTTGGAAGTGGCATACAAAGTGACTTAACCATCTACAAGTATGGGATATTAACTAATCTCCTTTGGATAACACAATCTAAGCAATGACGAAAATCCTCTAATAAACTCTAAAAGACATTCAGCATCAGTTGGGCGTTTAAAGCAACCTTCATAGGGCTAATTACTAGATATCACAATAGAGTAAAGACAAGCAACTCGACAGAGAATATATGCAGCAGTCAAATGGATTAATTGGGTCAAAGACTCAAATTGCACAGGTCACAGCTTGGGTTCACGCAGAATCAATGCGTCTCTTCAATGGCATAATTGGATTAGAGACAGGGTGCTCTCAACACATAAAACATGTAAACCATTAGAAAACCTCAGTTCAAGTACAAATCAGCACAAACCACCAACTTTCTTTTTGTATGAAAATCTGTTTGGGGAGAATGTTTTGAGTTGAAACAGGATTTCAATGAAGCAAATCTTACCATTATGTTTCTTTTTGACTCTTCATCGCTGTCATTAGGTTCATTGGCAATAACTTTTCTGGCAAAGAAAAAATAAACAAAATCATCAATAGTCAGCTTGGGCAACTAATTAGGGAATAAGCCACAAGGAGAAGAACTAAGCAGGAGATTGAAGACTAATAAAAGAAGCATTCCAACCTTCTTTTCACATCTGCTGCAGTTTCAGAATGACCATAGTCAGGGACTTTGCTGACAACTTCCTTCAGAAAGTCAAACACATTATAACTATGTACACAATGTTTTCTGCATACAGGGAGAGAATCTTAGAAGCTGCAACACTATTACAGATTCAAATTAAACATGAAATGACTTGGGATATGTTGCTGATTGAATCATAACAAGGGGCGGCAATTCTCCGCTAAAATAACTTCATTTTGCTTTTGAAGTCCAAACTTCACTATTGACTACATCCAGCTCAAAGCAACTGAAGCAACCCAGAACAAAGTAAGTATATAGGATGAACTTTTAAAAATCCACCAAATGCAATACTTGATTAACTTGTTATAGTTAGCTTCTTAACAGATCCCATATCTACCAAATTACCTTCTCTCTCTCTGACTTTGGAATATTGCTAAGCAACATTTGGATTTCTTACTGTGGCAAAGATTAATTTCACTTCATTCTAATCTAGAAACATTAAGAAAAAGTTCAAACGTTACAGAAATTTAACCACTATAGGTTCAATACAATCTAAAAAGGATTCGTGCAATGCTTAAGATAGAAACTCCCAAAGATGATTGACTAATTTCCTAAGAATTTATAGTACTGGATAGTGTTGGATCTAAAATTGCTAACAACTGAAGCGTTTGCAATAACTTCCCAGCAATTACCTAGCCTAAAGAGAAGAAAATTGTGAACAAAGATTCTCTTTCTTACAGAATCTTGTAAAAAGAAGGCAAAATCAATGGTTTATCCCGTAAACTACTCCGACCAGTGGAACTCGAATCTAAATAGTTAAACAAGAATAACTTTGTCGCTCTGATCATCAAGCAAATTGTCTTCTCAGCTGCTTGCAGGAAATTTTGGCCTCCATAGATTTGCAGGTTGGTAAGAATTCAATTTATGGAGAGACGATCAACCTTTGGAACTTTTTCATTAACCATCATAACCATCTAGCATAGCATTGCCCCAAATGAAGATGTAAAATGAAAGAGAAGGAAGAACTAAATGGAAACTATAGAGAATATATCTTGAAGACTATATGACAATTGACAGGTAACAGAAAAAAGCACACGAGATAGCCCAAGTCCTGCACCAACCATTTCCCAACTTGAAATTTGCTTACAAGCATCTTACGATATAGGGTCAAAGTCCAATGGCAGGCATAGTCCCTATTGAAGTTTAGCACCACAACCCAGCAAATAACAAGAATAAAACAAGATAACACAAAGGAATCAGCACACAAATAATGTCCTTGAAGTTAGTTTCTAGAACCGGTTGCTTGCCATCTTTAAAATTCTTCAACAAGCATCTTTTTTACTAAATCTTAAGAAATGGTATCAGAAAGCAGTTCGAACATCAGCCAAAGACCTATACCTCTATACTTTGTTGGCCAAGATAGTAAGGCAAAAACACATCGGTACCACAGCCAAGAAGGTGAACCAATCTTAGAAAATCTCTACTTAACAAGTTCCTTCTCTTCTCACCCATTAACAAAAAATGGGGGAAAAAAGAAGAAGGAGGTTCCTTTTTGTGATTTTTGACCCTCTGGAAGTTCATTACAAAATACAAACCAAATTGAAACATAAGGGTGAAAGTTGTACCAATTAAACATGCCTGCGCAATAACCCTGGAATTCCAACTTGTTCATAGATCTTGATCAATGCACATAAAAAGATTCAGTTCACATTTCTATTGACAGAAGAGAGGGCCTTTATTTAGCCTCTCCTCTCCACCGGCAGGATAAAATCTCTTAATATCATTAGCAAGATGGAGGACTGGAGCCATAAGGGTAAATCATTTTGATCTCATAACATCCCATCCATCCTGCCATGTGCTACCTCCAAATTTTCTGCAATCCACGTAGTAATAACTCTTATAGACTAAATCGCTGAACGGTATAGAATCTTCTGCATCTTTGTGACTTATGCATCTGTGTGGCTTAAGCCAAACCATGTGAAGTATGACAAAATACATTAAATATTATAATTTTTCAGTTTGATATGCGTAGGCCATAACAAAGACAGCAAACTGGCTCTTGAGGGCTTCGAACTACTTTAAGGTAATTAAATTAGTTCCACCTAGAGATTGTACAACTAAAATTGCAGCAATCATAAATCTAGTTCACTTGGGATTGCCAAATAACATTTTCGCCCTTGCCACCAGCACAGCAACTGGAAATTAAGTGTTCACCTTTACATGCACCAACAAACTTAAAAGAGCAACCGATAAGTCAAAACTTGTTAATCAATATCTATCAGTCTGACAAATCCTTAGAACTATTATCAACACAAGTGAAGTTTCATATCACAAAGGCACACATAATCTATTAGAAAACCCTTTATTCAAACTTATTTAAAACACACGCAGGCTTCATTGATCAAGGAATTTACCAGAAGCAGTCAAGAAATTTGTTTGGATTGGCAGAATTTCTTGGTGTGTCGATGTAGAGTGGGCCAAGGGCATCTTGACCACCAAGACTTATAGCCATAAGTGCTACAACAAAACTCATTGGCAGTTTCATATTCTGGAGTGATTTTCTAGCAAGGATAAAAAGAGTTGATCAATTTCAATTTCCTAGTAAGGTGGCAATGACTCCTAACAGAGCTATAATGATATGGTTTGAAAGTATCTTCTGTAACCTTTTGGCTTCTGGCTCTGAGCAGATGGAAAAAATATTCAAACATTTATTCCTTGTCCAGCTTCTCCCAGTATCTAACAGGTAGTCTACATAGATATGGACCATGTTACACTTGTTTTCATTTGTTAATAATCTTAGAAGCCTATAGCATGCTCTGGGTTGCAACTTAACCTTTCAGTCACCACACTTTCTGGAAAGCTTTGCAAAAGATCAGCAAAGGGGCAATTTATCAAATTCTTCATTTCCTGCAAAGATTCTGGTAATCAATCTCATTCTCAGGGGCAAAATTATGTTACTAAGATGTTCTGGAATGAAGGGCGTCCACGACACATTATCCTTCCCCTCCAAAGTCCTTCCAAGTAATCAAGCTCCAATCAAAGATAAAAATAGATAATAGGAGCAGCCCCAATTTAACATCGAGAAATATAAAAGGCAAAAATATAAAGAAACTAGATTAGCTATCGATCAGAAGTCTTTGCCCCAATTTTAATATTGAGAAATACAAAGGCAAATATATAGAGACGCAAAATTAGTGCATACATCAGAAGTCTTCATTAAGACTTGAAAAATTTGCAAATTACTGAATTTTTTATTCAACAAGTCATTTCCAATGTAACAAAACATAGGAGATTTTTCACTAGTTATTCTTATGTAAAAAATTTTAGAGATAAACGGTTAAGAAATGCAAAAGACATATTGGGCAGATAAATGCATAGCTGATCACAAAATTACAAGGGAATTGTTCATTATAACAGACAGCGCGTAGAAGCATCAATAACAGAAAGCATGATATAATGACATGAGAAGGAAAGAGAAATATTCATTATATTGCATTTGTAGTATTAACTCTATCTAGATCAAGGAATATAGGTGAAGGGGAAGGACAGCCACAAACTAACTGCAATCAAAGTTGAATTACGTGAATAAAGACCTTGTTACATTATTGCTTCTGACACAGTTTTAGCTAGCAAATAGGAACCTTCAATAGGGGAATGTCCTTGTCAGGTTAGCAATACTGTAGTGCTGATACTGGTGGTACCACCAGAAAGGGCTAGCGAGCTCAATGCTTTTAGCATATACCTCGAAAAACTAGATATGGGCCACAAAATAGATGACAAAATCTAGAAAAAATTTGAAAAATAAAAAGATGCAGCAGGCACGCCAACCAATATATAGCAAAATCAGATATGAAGTGGAAATTTATTCTAAAAACACTAAGAAATGCACTCAAGAAAAGGCTCCGGGACATATACCAAACATCTAAGCAAGTCCTCACAGCTTCAGCACAATTAGGCAAGATAAAGTCACGGTGATACAAAGGCCAACAATCAATTAGCCAAAATGAATACTTGAATATATAAGTATTGAGTTAATAATAGTGTTTACTCACAAATGCAATGAACTGACAGTCTTTGCCCCTCTCTGCACAGTTATATCATACGTACGGTCACAAAGATCTTGCAGAAATAACTCCAAAGCTTTAGCTGCATTAAAATGCCAGAAAGAGCAATACTATGAGATACTATGACACAACATATAAGTTGATAACCAATAACTGAATGATACATACAGACTAAAACAGGCACTGCCATAGCAATCTTCCCAACATCCTCATCAGCTTGCATGATCTTTTTAATCCGAGCCTGGCGAAAAACAATTTTCCCTTAGATGGTAACAGAAAGTCATGGAATCAAGTTGTTTACTAGGAAAACACCCGAGGAGGAGCAACAATTCTCAGACATTACATTTTCTTTGCAGTTCAGAAAATTTTTCATGACACAAGGCAGGAACTGTGAAATAAAAAGGCCATAAAGTTTCTTGCTCAAAACCATGCAACTTTCATGAAATTTTACAAAATAAACAAAATGCAATTAGGACATTCTCCATTGCTACTTAAGCAATGGAATGTCATGCAGTAAAGTTCCTCTTCTTTTAGATAATTTTCCATGGTTCAACAGAAGCTTTAATATAAAACTGCAATCAAGTTTCTTGCTCAGAATCAGGCAACTTTCAAGAAATTTAACAGAATAGACATAATACAATAAATTAGGACTATATTCTGCCGCTAATGATTAATGAAGTAAGTGATTCCTAGTTGATTTTATTTTCTTTCTGCTGTGATTGAGATATTTTCTTCCGCAACCAACCTATGTACAAAGGTGAAAAATCAATTATGAGACCAGTGGTAATACCGTAATGGTAGCATTAGCAATCAACTAGTTTCAACATACAATTGATGTATTGGCCTCCAGTATTTTTTGTTAGGTTGTAAGTCATGGATAAGAAACTGAGTAGCTAATAGAATGATCTACGTCAAGTAGGGGGGCTTTAACATCTGATTGATACATCGGAGTCAGCCAATCATATGCAGACCAATTTAATGGTTGACCTATCTCCTGTTGCTTTCTCCATCCTTCTATCCTCATGGGTGGTTTTGATTTTGAGTTTGAGGAGGGTGAAAGAAGCTGTAAAGGGTTTGAAAATAAGTTTTTTGGTAGAGAAGAAAAGAGACTGACAAGCAATAAAACTTGTTGGCAATAGGACAAGAGTTGGACCTTCAATATTATCTGATTAACGAAAAATAGTTGTGTTTAAAGTTGAAAAAAGCAAGCTGTAAACAACACATAATCTCTTGATGGAAGACAAATTAGTTGGTCTGGTCGTAGGCACGAAGGGTGAAGTGCAGAAAATCAACTGAGAGAAGAACAATAAAGGAGAGCATGAGCAGCAAATACCCCAAATCCAGAAGTTCATGAGCAGGAAAGTTACTGGAATACAAACTTGAAAATCAATTTTCATCGCGAATTTACATTGACCTTGAAGTCTTCCACTTCAATATAGACTACAAACCTAACATGGTTCAGCCAAGCCTGACCAACTAGTTCCCAGTTGCATGAGTGAAATAACTAAGAAAAATGTGGCAAGTATAAAATTGACTTTGATTCATTATTCAAGAGAAACTTTTAAAGAAAGTTCGACAAGGTTGATTAAAAGCAAAAATAGGATCTCTATGCAAGCAAACATTTATGTCAGGTAAGTGTCAATCGGATTATAGGCAAGAGATTAGGGCCTAACAGGAGAGGCAAACTGGCGAACAATGAGTTCCCTGAGAGTTGTTTAAGCTCACTGGATTCTATGATGCATAAAATTTTTTCAATCTGAATATAGCGTAACCATTGTACTTGCAGAAAGATGGCATTAGTAAAGGGGGGACGCCATGAAACATATAAATACAAAAAAGCGAATAGTCAGAAAAAGGTAAGAACAATAGCATTGCTCTCTAAATATGGAGCCCTTAGCAAAAGTCAGAAAAAAGGTAAGAACAATAGAATTGCTCTCTAAATATGGAGCGCTTAGCAAAGGTATACGCAATAGCATAACAAGAAAGCTGGAGCAATTCTTGCACTAAAAATGCAGGCACTACCAACCTGAATAAGACTTAGACTACAAAGAATTTACTATAACTGGAAAGGTACTACATCCGATTCCGGGAAACTACTTACAATAAGTAAAGCACATGACAACACATTTGTAGGTTATATACTCAAATATAAATTCTGTACTTCTATGCATCGTGCAGATATATAAGAAGGAGCTGTGTGGTTTTTCCGAACTTAAGTTTTATATCCTCATTTAACTCGTACAAGTATATCCAAAGGAACAGGCCAAAAAAAAAAAAAAATAGAAAGAAAGAAAATTTTGCAAAGACAAAGCAAAATAGGTAAAGAACTAGATCACATAAACTCTAGCAACACACATAACTTACAAATTCATAAACCATTGAAATTGAACCCAAAATCATCCATTTAGGGCTACTCACTAAAAACACCAAAAAGGAAAAAAAAAAAAAAATGAAGAACAACAAATCACAAAATTGCAAACCTAAAACAAGGGGGAAAGAAGAAGAAAACAGAGAGAGAAACTTACAGCTGGGAAACGAGTATCAAGCTTCTTCCTCATGGCGTAATCAGATTCGAGCAGCCATACCAAAGTTCAACTAAAAATACAGATAACCGAACTCAAGAAAAGAATTAAAAACAGAAACCTAACCTAATCAAATTATTCAACTATTCAACCATGAGTGGAGACCCATTAAGCCAAAAAAAGAAAAGAAATCAAAAGCGAATTAAAAAAAAGAAAAAACAATAAAAATAAAATTGATTGATCTAATGATTGGGAGAGCAGAAAAGGTGAAAGAACAGATTCTGCGACTCAGATCGAAACTCAGATACTGCTGCAGCAGATATCTGAAATTTTTCTCGAGGACTCCGTACAAAAATTGTGGTTTTGACGAAAAGGAAATATAAAAATATGTATTTTAATAATACTAAATATTTGCTCTCTCTGTGCGTGGGTAAGGTGCTTATGACGAGATTGGGGGGTACAACTCATACAGCAGGAGGTATTACGGATGCCCTTTGTAGTTTTATTTGGTTTGGTTGGAATTAAAGGTGGCAATTGGACCCGAACAGGCAAAACCCACCCTAATGAGAGAGGTCTAAGTCCAAAAAATTACAAGTGAGGCAGGTAGCAGGTCTTGAGTATTAGGACCCGGTGAGGTCCGGACGAGTCCCCGATCCTTAAAGACCTGCCCTGATTTAATTATTTAATATATATTATTTTATTTGATAAAATAAATAATAACAAATATTTTATAATTTTATTCATTATTATTAGGTATTTATTCAATAATTAATAAATTATAAAATTATCCCACAACACTTAATAGCTATAAATCATTTGTATCGGGACGAACGGGCGGGTCCCGAATCCTTCCTGAAGTTGGTGGTTTTAAAATATTGATTTGTCTGTATCTTTTCCTGATTGATGATAATCCAAGCCGATGGTTTGTTTTCTCGTATGTCTTGGTCAGACGAGATATGCAGTGCTTGCTTTTGATGGTATGTGCGTGGTGTTGTTTTTTTTATGTTTTGTGTATGCTTTTTGGGCATTTTAACCTTATGCTAGAAAATTTTGAATTTGAACGGAGTTAGTAATTAATTGAGATTCTTGAAATGTGAACCCATGTACTAATTAACTAAATTGGTCAGTTATTACATCATGGTAATTTGATTAATACTAATCATGTAAAGAAATTATTTCGTTTTATGATAATTAATTAATATATATATATATATATATAGACAATATTAATGGAGGAATTCAACAATATTAAAAGAGTTTCAAATTTCAAACGGTACTTGATGGCAAATCATATCATGGTTTAATTCCTATAATAAATATTGATTAAAAGAATAAACAGATGACGATATTTATAATCAATAATAATTAAATTAATGTAAACAAATGAATGGAGAACAAATTGAAATGCGAAAGAATTAAAGTTTAAGATTCAAATCAAGACCTGAAGGATCCATTTCATCATCAAGGTTACTAGTCAATCGTAGCCCTTGATTGTTATTCCCTTCGTCAATCTTGTTCGTTGCTGGATTATCATTGATAGGGGTGGGTTTAGGGTCAAGTCCTAAATGAAGGGTCGGCCCTAATCCACTGCCACTAATTGGATGTGTTTGAAAGTTCTCCAGTACCTTTGATCTGTCATATGATGCCGATGATGTTGGGCTTATCATGTAAGTTCTAGCAACCTTTTCATGGCCGAATCGGTAGCCCGAGGAGGAGGACGACCACGGGGGAGGATGGTAGGTGTATGGTTTATGAATCATAGATTCCGCCCTAATCCCAAGTGACCTACTGAAAGTTCCATAGAAAGGTAGTTGTGAGAATATTGAGTGTGTAGGGTAGTAGGGGTAGCCCGAGGGGTGGCCAAACGTCATATCCACCACACCGTGGCGGTGCTTGGCCAACGCCCTCTCTTGCTTGTGGGCGTTTTGGTGGCCTCCCAACGCTTGAGAAGTCGAAAACTCCCTCCTACAAAAGTTGCACGTGAAAACCTTAGGCTCCGGCTGCTTATGGAAGCCCTCGCTGGCAGCAACAGCAGCAGAAGAGTTGAAGAGATTGAGCTCAAGGTTACCCTTACGTGTCAACTGATCATCACTGCTCGCCAGTTTGAGATCAAGCACGAGACGGGACGTCGTCTCGTGCTTCGAGGCGGATCCCTCCTCCTCCTCGATTTTCTCCTTCTTCTTCTTGGCGTCGACATCGGGTTTGGAAGGGGGCAATTCTTGTGATGTGGCTGAAATGTTGGAGGCCTCGGAGTGGCATGGCTGGTGATCAATTAGGGTTTCCATTGAAAATTGAAGAGATGAACATGTATATATGGATGAGGGAGGAGTACGTACGTATAGGAAGAAGAAGAAGATTGTTGGTTAAATAATATATATAATTAGAGGAGAGATTAATGAAGAATCGGATGATTAAGGAAGAAAATCTGAAGGCAAGCTTGAAGATTGCATGGGCGTTATAATATTAAGGCAAATTTGGAAGAAAAGAGATAATTAACAAGCAATAACAACACTTTATATGTCTTACATCCCAAAATTAAAATCTACGTACTTGAACATCACCTTTTTTTTTTAATTTGATTCTCACACGTGGATTTGGGTCCAATTTTTCCTTATTTTTGCATTTAATTACTAGTACTTAATTACATATTTATTATATAGAAGGAGATGCATGCTGCCTATTTACATTAATCTTAATTCAAATACAGGTTTTTTATATATGTTAAAATATTTAATTTAATTAATTAATTGCAAGATGGGAATTAATATATATTAATTCTCCATTTTTTTAATTCTTTATGAGGAACTATATATATATATATATATATATATATATATATATTTATTTTATTTGACTAATTAAATTTCTTGCCAAGACATCAAATCTTGTATTTAGAAATTTGCTACTCCTCCCCATAAAATGCAATGTGAAAATAGGAAATGTTATGAATTGCTGAGATGTGGAGAAATTGGAATGTGATTAATTAATTAAGAGGATAAATTAAATGAAGAAAAACTTTTAAAAAGGTTCCTAATTTGATATAGTGATTAAATGCATTTGAAATGGAAAAGACTTTTCGTAATTAAGAAAATTAGGATATAATGACTAAAATAGAACTTGGGTTAATTTGAATTAATCTTGGGTTAAAAGTCACTTTTTTGGTAGTCGGGGATGGTATTGTAAGACGTTATTAAATGATCATCTTATTTAAAAATTTAAGATGTTTAAGAGGGAGAAACATGCTATCTCTCTTCACGTGTGCTTGCGTGCGTGTATTTTAATATTTTTGTTGAGAAGATTTATCTAATCATACGCAAGAAATTTCAGAGTTTTTAAAGAATTCAACGGAACATTGATTTAATCAATTTGTAGAACTTGGGTTTGAACAAATTCTTTAATTAAAATTAAGCCTTTTTTTATTATATTTGAATGAGTGATTATGAAAGAAAAAGATTATAAAATCATGACCAAATTGCATTTTGCTCTCTGTATTTTTTAAAAATTGCATGTTCATGGCATAATGGTTTCTTGATTGGAGTCATACATACTTGCAAAAATATACTATGGTTTGTATATCAAATAATGATAGTAATAATAATAAAAGATAATTAATTTTTGTAGAATATAGATTTTTTATGTACTAATTTGATGGAAATACGAGATTGGAACAAGTAAAACCACATAACCCATAGGCTGTGAAAATGGGTGGAAGAGAATAATAATGAATAAAGAGATCATAGGATATAAACTCATGATGACTATTATTAGCATTAAATAATTTAAGGAATTTATGATATTCTAACCAATTGAACTTGGATAGATTAATTAACCCTAGGTTAACTTTTTGGGAGTATGTTAAGATTTTTTAAATGGATTTTTTTAAATAAAATTATATTTTTAGGTTTGTAACTGAAAAAATGCGACACGTTTAGTCCTGCTTTTTTAATAATTATATATTTAATTCCTAAAATTTATACAATCCTCACATATTTGATTTTAAGCATGATCACACATTTGGTCACAAGTCGTCAAATTTGGTCTTTTATAAATTTTTCTTACCAACAGCAACACATCATATAAGCCTGAAATGCCTGGAAAAGGACTAATAAAATCTAATCAGTTTGAAGAGCGGATTTGATATATAATTCCTCTCCGGCAACACCGGCAAAATCACACTTTTTGGTTCCATATGTTGGGATTTTATTATTAGCTTACTTCTTCAATTTATTACTATTTTCTCATACTGCATTGTATTTTCTGTTGTGTGGTAAATGAAAGCATGATTTGGAATGGAGGGAGTACTTTCATTCTCACTCAAATCTAATAGTAAAACTGTCAAACTGGAGGCTCTGCTTCAAGTTAGAACGCTTTGAAGATATGCATTGGATTAGGAAGAGCAGTACTTCTGTTATGTTACAAAACAATGGGACTTCATCAATCTACAACCAAGAATTTCAAGGGTTAAGGGAAAAACCATCATTTACTCCTCCAGCTACAATTTATGACCCCAAAGTAGAGCTGAGTAATGCTGTTATCCTGTCATTCCTCATGGACATCTGCTGCGTTCCACAGTGAAAATTGTAGGCAGTATTCTGAAGATGAAAACCATTGAGCAGAATGTCGAGAGGTGCTATTTTGCAAATCGGTGTTTCGGAGTGGCATCACGTAAGAACCAACCATCGAAGGGAAGGGAAGGGAAAAGCTTCATGCTGAAAGTAAGGTCACTATGACAAACATCAAGAATGCCAATCCAAAACACAGCCCAGCAATAGCCATAAAAGCCTGTAAAGTTGGTAATATGACACTTAGTGTGGAATCAAAAAACACGCACAAAGAAGAACCTACTTACAGGCATGATTCACATACCTTCCCTTGGGACTCGAACCCAAACTTGGCAGTGAACCATGATAGACCTCTATCTACGAACGGTGCAAGTGCCAGAGCCCTGCCAAAGAAGCCATTGAGAGTCATATTTCTAATGAAAAAATCTTTAATAGGTTCACTGTGCAATGGATAAGCAAGTTACAAACACATAAAATATTTTGGAGCAAAAAACAATTAAGAGAAAGTTACGCATCTACCTTCGGTTATATACAGGAAACATGACAATAACACAGCCAATCAGAGTCTGCTGGCTTAAAAAGTCAAAGTCATAAAAATGATCATCCAAAAAGCGAACTCTATTTACTCTTTAATTTAGCCATTAGGTTAAAATACATTTCATGTAGTTAAAATATTTGTTCAATCAATGATTAATTTAATTAGTTAAGATTTTATTCTATATTTCTTTTAATTTAATACTTGATTAATTATATATTCTAAAAGTTAAGTTTTTCTTGGTCATTAATTTCTAACGAGTTAGAAATACATTTTTATGTTCCTTTTAGTTTTACTTAATTAATTATATCCCGTCAGTTATTAATTAAAAATTAAATCATTAATTACATTAATTGTTAATAGCAAAAATTTTGATTATTACTTACAATGCAAAAGAATAATTATTAAATAAAATATGAAAAGTAAGAGAAAATGAAGTTAGTAAAAGGAAACTACACTAACACCCTAAGTTAAACCTTAATAAGACTCAGGCCAAACACGTGCGATGCACATGAATAAGGTGGAGGGGTACTTTTTTTAGGAAAACCTGGCCAAACTGAAGACTGGATAACCTAGATGTGTTTCTGGAGAGGAAATGCGATCTTCTGATGATATCATGAAATCGTTAAGCAAGAAAATCTCACAGGTGCACTTTGTGATGGAACATCACCAGTGAGGGGTGTCAGTGTAATTTTCATAGGCTTTTTGGTAATATTACCAACTTTCTAGAGGGGTCTAGGTAATTATAGTAAGCATTAAATTAGTGGAAGAGTGATGGAGAACAAGAGGGTTATTGCAAAGCAAAAAACATGAGAGAGTTTATTTATTTACTTAATTTAACATGAATTGAAATTAATCAGAATAGGCAGGATGCTGTGACGGTATGACCAAAAAGATTATTATGGCCAATTCATATACATCCATAAATTCCAGACCATGTGAAAGGTAGACAATACTTTCATGTGAAAAAAGTTCGTCACACTAACTCCATTTAGAAAATCTAAAACGAGGAGTGAGCTCAAGGAATAAATAGAACATCCGTTGATTGTGTCAAAGAAAGAGAAAATGCATAACTTTGTTGGTGAATGAAAATATCTTATTGTATATATCACTTGCATGTTACTTTTAGCCTTCAATTAATTTTACCAGCAAGACAGATATCTAACGTACTTAAACTTGAAGAAGCAACCACAGCTTAGCAATACCAATTCGTCTTCCCCAGTTAATCAATCTTCTTATGGCAGACTTATCTTCTCTCCCCAAAACTCTCAAGATCTTCGATCATAGAAGCAGATATTCCACATTTGAAATTAGATTTTAGCTATGGATTGCCAATAATTAAATGGTCTTGACATAATACAAGAATAAAAAAAGGATTACAAATGCATTAACAGACTTTGCATCTTGTAGTGTATGGATTGCAGCGAAAGAAAGAGAGGTATGAATGGCTGTGTGCATAAGGGAATTCCTATTCATGCTTAATTCCACTTCATTTATTCATGCAATGTGGAGGAAGGGAGAAAAGGGGGAAGCAACATAAAACTCTGACAAACTAAAACCAACCCCTATTAAGATAAAGATATTTGGGCAGCTCACCCTCCAGCTCGAATAAGCTTAGTTACTTGGCTCCCTGCCCACACCATGGCCATTACTTTGAGAAACCTGCAAAATCACAGAACTTTCTGTTATACTTGAACCCTCAGAAAGCAATTAAAAGATTGTCTGACCTTTCCACTGCTGCCAAATATCCCATCCTCCCAGGTGCAGGAGTGACATAGAACCTATCAAGCAAGTTAATAAAATGTTAGTAAAATCCTTAAATATCATTGAAAGAATGAAGGCAAAGAAAGGTATTTCTAGAAACATTCTGGAAGTTTCATCTCTACCAAAAACAAAGGGTCAATAAGCAAAACACTCACCAGACCACAAGAAAAGTAGTAAGATAGTAAACAGTATTTAGAAGTCCATAGGACAAAATTCCTGCAATACCATATCTCTTTAATCTGGTCAATCCTGAATGTTCGGCAAAAAGAATGAGATATTAGCATCCGAAGGGGAAAAAGAGATGATCCTTCTCTTAGGCAAATAAACTGATTATTTGCATCAAAGAATACTACTAAAAAGTTACCGTCATTCAGATTTGATCATTAAAGAAACATTATCCACAGGAATCTTGGATAATTCAATATATGAAAGTGGAAGAGACCATAAAGACATACACTTCGTGTAATTTAAAGATACAGAAATCATGTTCATGCAGTAAAACCAATGCTTAGCCGAACAGTAACCGGTAACCACAGGAATTTATGCAGCAATATAATCCATAAAGAAAAAAAGTAAGATGCAGGTATAATGACATGGCCCATATCTAATTGGCAATCCTAACTAGTAGCAACAAGGACTTTGAAAACAAAGTAGTAAGTACTCATTAGATGAGACTGCTCGAATTTTTCCGTCCTTTCCATTTGAACCTGACACAAACAGATTTGAAACCAATCCAGGAACAAAAGATCAGTAAAATTAACTGTTCATAACATGATACATTTGTCAAAATGTTACTAGTTCATAATGTACAATTACCTTCCTTCTCCACATAACTGCTGCCAAAATCGGACGACTCTGGGCTCTAACCTTGCACCAATGGAGCGTGTAAGTATATAACATTAAAATGTAAAACAAACAACAATTATCATAAGATACACTTTATTCAAAACAAGCAGCATTTAGCAGATGATATACCATCAGCCTCCTATACTTACCAAAAGGAACTGCAGATTACCTCCTAGACAAAACCTGTAGCAAATTGTATCAGTCGCGCATAACAAAATTCTATTGATCTAGGTTTGTTCGGGAGAGACATTGACAAAGGAAAATCAAGAACTTGGCTGATCAAACCAATTCATAGCCACCAAATTAGCAACTTAAGATTGCCAAACAATTGGCCTACATAACGACTTAGATACAGGTCTGCATGGTTTCCAAAGATAACTAAATAACATTACAGTAACCATCCCCAGCATTTCAAGGAACTCCCAGAGAACACACCTTATCCAATTTCGTTTCAAGATGTTCACTAACAGAAAAGGAAAGCACGCCAAGAAGAACCACATTAATTCTGGAAAATTGATGCTAAAAGAAACTTCCTTTTATATTGATGCTATTTCCTCACAGGAAACGCAAATGGTGAACATCCAATAGGGTTTTGCATTTGCCCAGAAAAGCATAATTAAGAATGCCTACAATTTCCATATCACTACACATCCAAACCAAACTCAATGACATAGAGATAGATAGAGAGAATCAAAAGAAAAAAGGACAAGAAACCAAGGAAACACTCACGTCAGTGTGGCTGGAATTAGCAGAACACAACGGAAGCAGATGGGGTCCCGCGGACAACGACATTCGGAAGATTCGGACAGAGGGTCTCACCAGTCTAGGAAGGGGGCGATGGTTGATGATGGAGGAGTTAACAGTAGTGAAGGAGAGGGGAATGCTCATTGCGGTAGAAGACATGAATTTGTGATGAGAATACAAAAATGATTGTTAAAGAAATGAAATCAAAAGGATATATGAGTAAAGTTTTGCATTTTTTTTTCAATTTAGATTTAGCTTTTCCAAAAATTTAGAATAATAAAATAATAAAATAAGATACAATGATAATATTTAGTTTTTTTTTTTTTTTTTTTTTTTTTTTTTTTGAATTTGTGAAACTGAGTTTGATTGTTTAGGAGTTATGCAAAAATAACTTTGGCCATTTTTGATGTTGAATGTGGCTTTGTTTGTATTGCTTTTATAAATAACTTTGATTGATTTTGTTATGTCAATTTGGAACGTAAAGCTTTAAGTGGAGTATATGGAACTTATATGTAATGTTTATTGGGGTTTAATAATATAATAAAAACATCGAAGTATCTATTGAGAACTCTAGATATTTGAGGATTAATTAGAATAAGGGTCAACATATTAATGCTTAAATTAGTAATTATCTTTGAAGAAGAATAAAGGAAGAAATATCTATAAAATATTCAAGGAATCAGTAGAGTGTTATAAAAGAGATTTACATGTTAGTAAGCTAAATGGACTGAATAAGTGATAAGTTGTTCAAATGACAATTAAGTTACGAAGATATGTCATTATGATAAACTAGATTCTTGAGAAATCTACTTTTATATGGTGACATTAGTTTAGCTATATGTCACATCATCTATGTCCCATACCAGTAGAAATTGAAACTACTACATAGAAAGAAAGTTGCTTAGTTTGAGGAAAATCTATTACTTGTTGGGGAGCAGCTTGGCCTTGTCCCTATTTCCAATCGGTGTAATTATGCCTTACTGACCTAGTGACTTGTTTTTAAGGTGGAAAGAAACAATGACGCGTCAACTAGGGTCATTTTTACTTTGGGTGAATGTGGCGATTGAATTATCTTGCAAACTGCAACTGGGCTTGGATTGGGTCGATTTAGCCAATGAATTTTAGCGGGACTAGGTGGTATTTTGTTCCTCATATCTGTGTATCTTTAGCCACCTAGTTATGCATCAATTGGGTTCGTATACTTAGGCTAAATGAATTGGATAATTCCATTGCACCTTTAAAAATTGGTACCATAAATCAATACGGATATTTAATTTAAAATTGTTTGCTTAATTTTAAAGTGCTAAAAGTGGAAAGGGGGATATAATTGATTTTAAATAATGGGATATTATTTAGGACTTTTTTTTTTTTTTGGTGGCCGAATAATTTACACTAATATATGCAGTACGCGATCTTAATTGCATAAGAAGTTTACAAAATGAAGCTGCTAGACACTCTGCACCAAGCAAACCCCGTCATTTTATCTATATAATAATATCAAGGTTCTACAAATTATTTGAATTTCATATTCAAAGTTCAATCATCCCTGCAATAACAAACCATTTCATATTATCCATGTGAATAAAAATCCCAGATGCAAGTAGTTCAAAAAATAAATAAATAAAAGAATGATAATATCATAAAAAGTAACACCAAATTTGACCAAATGATCTACAATCAAGTTGTGCTGCTACCCATATGATGAGTAGCTGGAACATTTCAGTAAACCAGCAAACCAATCTTGGAGGATCTTATGAGCTTGAGATGGCCACTCTTTTGACCATCAGACATCTAATCTCAAATTTGGAGAGAGGATAATAAAAGGAACAGGATTAACATCTGAAGATACCATCAAGAGATGAATGCATTATAGATTTTAATAAAAGAATGACAACTCAAAATTCCGAAAGACGATATCTTCTGTTAAGCCAGAAAGTTATGTGTTTCCACTAACAATCATTGTTTCCTAAAACAGGGAACAATCAGCATGGCAAATAATCACTCGATCAATGAACTTATACACTACCGGAAATACACTGAAGTATACATTCTTCAAACATTACGAATCATCAAATCATATCATGTCCCTGGAGATGGAGAGGCATAGGACAAATATCATAACAAAGCACAAGAACTTTGTCGACTAAACCACCTCATGAAGCTTCATGATGGCAAAATTATGCAGACAAGTTCTCAGAGAACATGTTGAAATCCACCACAACCAAAGAACAGCATCACCGTTGTATCTGTATACTGCGAAGACCTATTTTATCATAATATCTCCATGGAAAAATGGGAACAAACAAATGAAATATGCTCAGAACCTCAAGAATAGGCAATTTTTCAGGGATGATCGGACTTTTGGCAGACAGCTGGCATGGTATTCCAGGTGCAAGAACTAAGTCCCAAGCTAGAAACAGAAGTTCCAGAAGACATATTTCAATTCACTGCCCAAATCATCCAAGGATATAATCAGTTGCAGAGCCTTGTTGCTTTGCAAAGGAAGCACTCTGCTCAAGACAGCATGATCCAAGTATAGCAGCAGGTCTAGTGCAGTCAAAATTATTCAAATTCCATTCCTTTCTCCATCCAGGACCCAACTTTGATCAACCGGTTCTGATTTCAGAATGCGCACTGCAGAGGGAAACCAGAAAAAATAAATAAATAATAAATTAAATAAAATAAAAATAATAATATCTGATGTCTTGCTCAGATCATACAAGCAGTAACTAGTTAATAAATGTATAATCTATAAACGCCTTTTGGTATCCTCTCATAAAGTTGGATTGTCAATTAGCCAACATTTGTCATTCATAGACATGTGTTCCACTACTTTACAGTTCATGTATTTTTTTCTTTTTAAATTATACCATTTCAATTCGCATTTTCCTTTTGCTTACTTTATAATCATATTATCTTTTTAAATAATAACTATTTGCAAGTTACCATGAAATGAAATAATTTTATAAGTAACAGAAAAAATTCATACTATCCAAACATAATTGATTCAATATTTATTTCGTATATTTAGAAAATATGCACTCACAAAGTGTGCTAAATACTACTAGTTAAAACTTAAGCCACAGGAGGTTAGTTTTCTCACTTGGCTTGCTGATTTCTAAATATCATAACAGAAATAGCATTGAAACATCAGTTAGTGGTACAGGTGCAAAGTGGGGTTAAACTAAGACAAGGATGTGATGGTTCAGGAAGTCTGGAAACACAACTCAAAGGATTCATATTCAGACATAGAAAACTTCAAGTTTCAACATATTATCTAATTAATATCCAAAGTAATAGAAGAAATTGGTTTCAGCACTTTTCGAACCATGCAAGTGATGGATGAAACCAAACTGAAACATAGCAAGCAGTATTTCAGGCATACCATCCACAAAGGAACAAAATTTTCAAATTCATGTACCAATCTAGAAGTCCATAGACTACAGCACTCTAAAACCAAATTTCTAATCAACCAGAAAAGAAAATAATATATAATGTGCAAACAGTGGATTTAACAGAATATCAGAAAGATTTAAGAAAATTTTTGCATTTTTTCTGTAAAAACCACAGACCTGATCTCATTTCCCCTACTGCTGATGACCAGTAAGCATGGTTAAATGTAATAATATTTATACATGGCTACCCTTCTAGCTTCTTTCTCTCTCAAATCTTTACTCTATGTCCACCTTCTGAACTTTTAACTGGTTAAGCATTGGTCCCACCCAATATGATATCCCCCCCTCTCCCGCTCACACCTAACTTACCAATAAGATAATGAAAGCAAATGAAGAAAAAGAGAATGATCAGCCACAGAGGATTTCTCTAGTGGTACCAAGAAAAATAGAATATGAAACATATATTGAGTGTCCTTTAAAACTTAGGCTTCTTTTGTTTGAGTTTATCTCAACCACATGATCAATAATTGGATAGACATATGTTTGGATTCTTACCAGGCAACTTCTCTTCCAATGAACTTCCAATGGCGTGGGCAGGAGACTCATTGAAAATAGATCCCACTGAGTTACCCAATGATGACAACGGGTCCATATAACTTTAAGCTCTTGGGAGGATGTTTTCAAGGCAGAACCATCTGTAATATCACTGGCAATGATGGTAGATGAAGTAGCCTTATCAGAAATTGATCCCGCGACTGGCTCAAAGCATTAGCTTCATAAAGTAAAGCTTCTAAGAGGCCACTGCTCTTGGGAGAAGGACAACCTGATGGGGGTGTCCAACCTATGGAGGATTGGATGAATTCCAACGATTCAGGTGCAGGGTTCCAGACACCGAAACCGTTTACTTGATATTGGAGTGAAGGGAGCTCCGACTTCTCAGCACCTGCAATGGGCTTAGCAGCGCGAAAAAGCCATTTGGCATAAAATGACTACCCTGATTTATGCCAAGAGGCAACTCAGTGTGGTCAGGATCATATGGGATACAAAAACCAAAGGATTGAGACATTCCATTCTCACAATTGTCAGTATGAGCCCTGTCAAATGAGGGTGTCTCAGCAGCAGGCCCCACTCCATAGTCTGACATAGGTTCATCTGGATCTTGAGGGCATTTCTGCAATCCTATTGATTGGGGAACAAAACTATGAAACTGAGGACAACCAAAACAATCTATTAGAGAACCACTATCACAAATATCTGGAAGCTCTGGTGCATATGTTAAACTATCAAACATGATATCAGGGGTCTTGTAACCATTGCTTTGCAAGACATCACAGGATCTTGTATCTCCACCATACGATGCACATGAATTAAGACTTTGTTGATTCTCTGGCGGTCCTTGTAGGCATAATTCAGGTGGATAAAGTGGTAAGCCCGCCCGTTGACGTCTTTTTATTCGGGTATTCCAATAGTTCTTGATCTCGTTGTCTGTTCGTCCGGGC
Organism: Sesamum angolense; assembly: GCA_034509725.1. Lineage (NCBI taxonomy): Eukaryota > Viridiplantae > Streptophyta > Magnoliopsida > Lamiales > Pedaliaceae > Sesamum > Sesamum angolense. The sequence continues at coordinate 14,729,064 of JACGWL010000001.1, read as the reverse complement.
AACTGAAATGGACAAGATCCATAGTCTGGTGAAAATCAACATAATTGCCAAGTAAAATTTTTTTACAATCTTAAATTGTACCTCATTTCTCAACATGCAATGACCATAAGGCGGCAAATGCAGTTGCCAAAATTACAAATACGTTTTTAGGCTGCTAATCCACCAGAGTTTTCCACTGTAATCCCTAGACTGCTCAGAATCCAGGTAGATCAGGGATGTATATCTCGACATGATAATTTATATCTCATCATTAAAGAACCACATCGTTATCATCTTCTGATCAGCTTCAGATGATGGACATTATCAAACTTGAAGATACTGCATAACTTATGATTGTCAACATCGATTACCATAATAAGTATGCGAAGTTGGTCTCATCTCATTCCCTTTTACTTTTCCCTCCTTTTAAATATTTGCATTATAATAAGTTTTGTCCTTGAGTTTGCTCTAGAAAACACTATGGAAAATTTTCACAAAACTGTGCCTAGTTTTTGGTACTTCTCCTTTCATGTTTTCTTTTCTTCACCGCACCCCAGCGTCCAAACTTATTATTAATGATTTATCTTGGAGTCTTCTTCTCTTTTCCTCCTTCAGTTGAGTGACACATACAGCTACTGAAGCCTCAAAATAAGTCATTGGGAGACAAGTTCAAATATTTTTTACCCTGTTCGAACATAACTACAACATATAACAGCTTACATGTGTATCTTGGACTCTTCCAAGAAAATCAAGTGCAGTTTCCACAAGCAATCTAGCACACCAGAAATTGCACAACAGAATCACAAATGTAATCTGTTAAAGGTCGACCTCCAAGCCGAACCCCAAAAGCATTCTGAGAGCTTTAGTCAAATACTATAAAACTGTTTTTAGTATGGGTAACAATTCTAAACCGAAATACATTAATTAACTTCTTAGAATTGCAAAAAAACCTTGAGCTGTAAGCTTATAAGAAATTGAAATTGAGTATTGAAGCTTACATGTGCAGCCATTCGCGCCCACTTATTTCCCATGTTAGCATGGAGTTCGATTATTAGTCGCTCTTCTTCCGATGTAAATGCTCCTTTCTTCAGGTTGGGCCTCAGGTGGTTGGCCCACCGCAACCGGCAGCTTTTTCCACAGCGTGAAAGTCCCGTATGCTTCTGCACGGCGTTCCAGTTCCCTTCACCATGCTTTTTCACATAGTCAATCAAAATTGCATCCTCCGCCGTTGTCCACGGGCCTTTCTTCAAAGCACTCCCCCTATTTGAACTGTCACCAAAGTTATCACCATCATTGCTCAAAGGTGAATCAGTAGACAGCAGCCCACCTTCACTCTCATTACTAATGCAGTGGCCCATCTTTTCAATCAGTGCTCTGAGCGTGCTGAGAGAAAGAGAGATTTTACTCCACGAAGCCAATAGCTCAAATGCATTAAAGCATACACTTAGTCCTGAAATACCTGTAAATTGGAGCAAATAAAAATTCTATGCAAAGAGTTCCATTGCTTTCAGTAAGGTATTGATGCATGGGTAAAAAACCTATCATAGTCCAATGCACAAAAAACTATGCAAGTATAATACATGGACAAATAGCTCTCTAGTTTATTCTTATCACCCGGAAACTAAAAAACAGAGCAAACAACAATGGAGAAAAAAAATCATTCAAGCCAAAAGGATCCAGCAATTCGTCAAAATTCTTTGTATATAATACACTTTCGTAGCTGTTATCATTTTTTGTGAATAAGGCATACCAACATAAACTAACCACTTCTGTACAATAATAAAATAATTACAACAAACAATCTTCCCTATCAAAACTTTTCTGAGCTTAACTTCACCAGACCAGTGATGATGGACGAAGAAACAGAAGAACTTTACACACACGAATTAAATAGAAAAGAAAAGAAAGAAACGAAGGTAGTAACTTAAACCGCTACAATCATTGGCATAAGAGTAACTATGGGCAAGAAACTATTAAGTGAGTTAATCAAAAGAACCCATAGCTAATTCCAACTTAAAACAATTATTTCAATACGTAATAAATTAGTACTCCCAGTCAAAATAATATACCAATTCCAAAGTACTGCACTAAACACTTCATTCATGGAAGCGTAAATGCATGCCAACGGATACACTCGATTCCGACAGGCCGACTGAATAACAGCAAATTCCCAAACATTACAATTTCAGTCCATTAATCATGATCATTTTTCGGAAATACGTAGACTAGAATCAAATTCTTACCTAAATGAGGAAAACCTGAGACTGAAGCAACTCAGAAGAAGAAAAAGGGGAAAAAGGAAATCGGAGAGCTCCAGGAAGCAAAAATCAGAGACTGGAGGAGAGAAATGACCGGTACGCGGTGATGGAGGTGTATATGTAACTACATGTATACGTATTTACGCGTACACACCGTATATACGTATGTGAGAGAGAGAGAGAGAGTAATAAAAGTACAAGACACCCAACCTATACTAATTGTCGTAACAGAGTAGGGCTCTGAATCCCTTCCGGGGCGCGGTGGACCCAAAACTATCGGTTAAATGCATAAAACCTCTTATATTTTACAAAAAATGCCAAAAAAAAACCCTTGTGATATGAAAATAGCTTAAAATGCCCCTCATGTTAAAATAAATGTGTACACCGTCCACTTCCGTTATATGTTGTTAACAGCGATAATTTCTCAACCAAATGGACGTTATGCTACTTTTACTTAATAATATATAATCTATTTTTGGTGGCCGTTGGATTTTGATTAAAAAATGAGAACCGTTCAATGTGAGCAATTAATTAATAATTATATTATTGGAAAGCTCAAAAAAGCATACTTGATAATGATTGATTTGATGGAGAGCTATATCTAAAAAGAGAAAATCAATGGTGATATAGAGATGTTGAGTGCAATTACAATAATCATGAGCAAAATAAGAGGAATTAATAATTATATTCTGCATGTTGCCAAAGATGGTTGGTTGATTCATACAACATCCAATTTATGACTTTTTATCATTCAAGTAATAATGCATATGTAAATGGCCTCATTCACCAAATTGTATGTGTATTTTGTGACTCGCAATGATCACTCAATAATTAATTTATTACTCAACTATTTCATCAAATTGTTAAAACAAAGGCAAAGTAATCATTATACATTTTAGAGATGTAGCAATAAGTTTAAAAGCACATGTAAAAGATGATAATTCAGCTTTTTCACAGAGGGGCCTGCGTGTAAATAATCGTATCAGAAATTCGTAGCACAAAGTACAAGCATACATAACCAAACACTGTCCAAACTGCAACATCTAATCATATGTAACATGGAGAATTGTAAGAAGCTTTGTCCTCAACGGGTGACATTTTTGTACAATCTCTCTATCCTATACTTCTACTCCCTGTTATCCACAAATTAAAGAATCAGATGCATGTGAACATATTACCTCCCATGCTAACTCTTCTTATAACAACTAGGGAGCTGACAAATGTAAACCCTCTCTCTATACATGCACAAAATTACACCAGCAACAAAACCTAACAGGCCTGAAGCCTCGAATCCTGTCAAGATGCCTTCCGTATATGTTACAGATAAATATCGATCGACCCCATATGAAAAAGGAACCTACACTGCAAACCAGAATCAACATGCAATGAATCCTCTTTCATGGATGAAACCAACAAAATCGATATGTAAGGTTCACGCACCCATATTGGCATCTTCAACTGCTAAATAGGCGCCATATCGCTGTGCTAAAGGTGGCTGTGGAGGGAGGTGCTACTTGACACGGAAGTCGTGCCTGAAAATGGTTAGATTCTGGGTAAACTTGTCCCTGTTCTTTGAATCCAAGCCCCGGGTGATATCAGACATCAATTTGTCAAAACAAGAAATAAGGCGCTGATGCTGATCAACAGGCTGCAAGATGAAGAAAATGCAATGAACATGCTGGGATATAAGTTTAATAAAATATATTATAAATTTACTAATTTCAATCATTTTGACATGCATATCTGATGTTGCAAGCGGAGTCTGAGAACTTTGTTCGTCGTGCTATGAGCTAAAAACAGGAGGTATGTTGCTTGTAACCAGAAGCCTAATAGATGTATTGCTTTCTTAAAACTTTAGTAAGCTGTCTGTTTCTTACAAATAAAATCCAGGTGAAGAAAAGATTTGAGGTCTCCCATTGTTCAAGATGAAATATTAATCAGCTGAAGGCTATCCATAGGTGAAATGGAGATCCAAGCTTAATTTTCAGTTTTTTCTGAGAGGCAGGAAAAATATAAGACAAGTCCTGTCAAGTGTCATGCACTTAGAAATGACCACTAATATACGTGCACACATCTCCTAATGCATAAGAATATCTGTTATTCTGATTTCTGATGCCATATCCCCATCCGCCATCACTCCAGGCCTATGAGATGGGTTCTTTTTACTGTATTTCCCATCTTTTTACATCCTTGTTCCAAGTTTTGACCCACTTTACCTCATGACTATTGTCATGTCCAGACTCCAGCGTTATATAAAACATAGATAGAATCAGTGAAGTTGCCAAATTAGTTCTGTAAACCAAATTAATATCATCTTCAGGTTCATGTCAGTGAGCAAAATTGACTTGAAATTATAACTTCCAAAAGCCACCAATTTAGATCTAAGATATCATAAATAACGACAAACTATCTCAGAAACTTTAGCAAAAATTTAAGAACTTAGTAATGTGCTGCAAAATAGCTTTTACGTTTACCTGGGAAGCCAAAATATGAGCTTTCAAGTCCGTAAACATCTGCATGCATGTGGATAATCTATCAGAGGAATTGCCGCATATTGCTAATACAGGAAGAATATACAACGAAAGTCCTTGAAATTCAGTATACTAAAGTTTTGAATGCGACGATGAAGGAATTTCCAATCAATATTCGAACCAAAAATTAGGATTAACAGGGCAAACTCGATAGAAATCAACCTTCCCCGTAGACCAAAAAACAGGTGAAAAGGCCAGCAATAATCACCTGCTCATTTATAAGTATCAAACTCAACATTGGCCTACTAAGACTCCACTGGTTGCTGCAGTCCTCAAATAACACAATCTCAAACAGGGTTTTGAGTATCTGAAGAAATATAAAGCATCAATGTTAAGAGTAAGATAACAAAGCACAAACAATAATTTTAAGGTAAGTAGCAAAAGACTCTAGTTCAAAAGCAATAACATGACTCTTTGAATGTTCATCAAAAGCTTTCATATACCATAGAAAATCATTCTCGTCGAGGTTAAACTTGTTGCAATGTTATGCTTCATAATGATGCCAAATGTACAGAATAACATACAGTGTGCTTAATGAGCATATTTCCATGTATTTTCTTCATGTATTAGTTAAACCATAAAGCATATTAAATTGTCCTAGACAAGCCGTTTCAGCAGCTTCTATGTGGTGGAGCACTGCATGCATGCACTAATATCTACTTCAAAGATAACTCGAAAGACACCAACAGCTATCATATATAAGTTACATTTCAACATTTTCCCCCATCAAAAAGCATACAGATCAGACGTTCACAAATACTCCTGTAAAGGGCTGTCATGCACTAATAAACTGAATGCAGAAACTGAAATACAATGGGCACTTTATGGAGTTATTTCAGCTTACCATTCTCAAATATTTCCTAACATTAGGAAAAACAATCTACTTACTTAGAGGGTAAACATATACCACCAGGGAATCAAATATCATAACATAATAATAATAAAGGTACAATCAATTACAAGATCATCAACCAGCTCCTAGTGCATGCAAACAACCTATGAAAAATATGTCCTAATATTGTTGGACACTTTATGAAGTTATTTTGGATAACCGTTCTCAAATATTTCCTAATATTAGAAAAAACAATCTAATAAATTTAGAGTTAAACACATAGAACAAACAGGGAACCAAGTATCATAACATAACAAGGAATAAAGGTACAATATATTACTAGATAATCAAGTAGTTCAATGAACATGGCCTTCTAAAACAATGTCACACCATGTCATGAGAAAAAATTCATTTGGCACAGTATCTAGCAGCACCAAAACTTTAGGATAAATCATCCAAAAGGCAGAAGAAACTATGACAATGTTTTCCTTAAGCAATTTGTTGCCAGGATGGCTCTGAATATGCAAGCAACCAGCCAACCACATAAAACAAAAAGTTCAAACTAAATAAAGAATCAAACATTTACTTCAGGGAGCACGGCTGGGCACTCTGCAATGTGCCTGGCAAGATTAGCTGCGGGCACTGACGTGGGTGCCTCCCCCATGGTGATGTTGTTGAAGTAGAAAGCAGCCAAATTATCAATCGCAGATGCACACTGACATTGGGAAAATGAAAAATAAAAAACATCATTAATCATGCCAATTTCGAAATGCCAAAATAAGCAGTCCACAAGTCACCCAAACACCCACACGTAAGTGATTTTAAGCCAGCTACAAAGTTAGTGGCTTTGAGTGGATTACCTAATTAAAACCGTCAGCTTAGTGTGCTTCAAGGCAAGAACCAATTAATCAATTTAAACCATTTTTCCGGTCTGTTTCGGGTATCCTTAGATCACCTGATTGCAGTGGAATCTCGAAGAGCAAACTCAATTAATTGCCACAATCATTACCCACCAGCCACTAAGATGGTATCAAAAATCGTATTGAGATATTGTCCAAAAGAGTTGCACCTTTTGCCTTTTTCCCTATCATTATCCTTACGAGAAAACCTTACCCAAAACCAGTCTTCACCCAGTGTAGTGACACCAACAGCCCTTACCACAGCTCACCACCAACGATCACCACCCCCCAACATACCTTATTGAAAACAAAAGAGATCACATAAACACTATCCAAAACCAAGGATGTCTAATAATGGAAATTTACTGCATATCATGTGCATTTTTGCAATCAGTAATGACTGCACAAGAGAAGGTCCATTACATGGTTGGTGTGGGGAGGAATTAGTGTGAGATACACAAAGTGACATCATCCCGGTCTGTGGATAGGTGGGGGTTGGGGAGAGAGAGAGGAAGATTAGAAGGGTGTTGTAGTGGTGTAAACCCCCCCCCCCCCCCCAAAAATAAAAATAAATAATAAATGAAAAGATTCTACATGTTTGCAGAAGTGGAAATAAAATATGATTATTTGTTTGGTTATGCACTAAGCATATTTGTCACGCTATTATATCCATTAAATATATTGGCTTTATTATTTGTTCAGTTATGCACTCAACCTATTCTCGTCACCTATTTATATCCATTAGTATATTGGTGAATGGGGGTGGAAGATAGATGAATATCTACTTGGAACCACATCAGATCTCCTTTCCCAACAAAACAGGACAAGTTGACTCATTACATGCAGTTCCAAAGGTCATGGTGCAAATGTAGCAACAGGTCAAGATCTGATTTTATCAAGTGGACCATTCAAGTTGCAGATCCCACATACACGTGCATGTGCACAGACTCATATACACCTTTGCAGGACTATAGCACCAGAAGAAAACAGCAAACAGCATATACCTAGCAAACATACAATATGCACACACAACGAAATAAACTGCGTCATAGGGCTACAGCAGCAGAAGAAAATAGCATTGACAGTTTATGCCTAGTGAACTTGCAGTAAACTGAGGTTAAGCATGTGATATACAAAACAATAATGATTCAAACTAATCAGGACTTGTTCAACACACTAACCTGTGAGGATATACCAGCATCGAGACCTTTGAGACCTGACTCAAGTGAACCAACAATATGCATGAAGGTGTGTGTATCAAGACTCAATACAAAAACTAGATGGCTGTTGAACAGAACCTCCAAAAATGCAAAGTATGCCCTTGTTAACTGCAAAGCATAGAAAATCTGTGAGAAAATGAACTGCAATCAAATACTAAAATACTTACAGAACAAGCATGTGGAATACAAACAAACCTTCCTGTAAGCCAAAATGTCAGCCAGTGGAATTGACAGTGTCATTTTAAGTGCAATATCAAGTGCATCAGCAAGTGCTCTATCACCATAGAGTTCAAATACACCAAAGTTGACATAGTTTCCAGCAAGTGCTGTATTTGAGGAGATAATTAAAAACCAGAACCACCATCAGATAAACAAGTAATCTGTATGCTAGAAACTATATTCTCCAAGCTTTTCATGGGATTATGGTATGGGTTCCATAGTGTGTCAACAGAGAATGGCAATAAGTATTAGCTGCCTCAGGATGTGATCCAGCTATTACATGTTGTGAAACATATTTATCACTTCAAGAAAAATTGGGGAGGAAGACAAATTAGGATTCTAAAAGATTCCTAAGCATCACATGTATCATTGCATGTCATATTGACCCAGTTCTCCTTGGTAAAAATGAAAAGAATAAGCGTCTGATTAATAGAACAAGTTAGCTTTTCTCAAGATTATTTTAATCGACTATGAATAATATGCAACAATTTATATACAGCTGAAGATAAATAAAAGAGGACAACATGATGAATGTACTTAATAGTTGATATTTAAATCTCAATACCTACTACACTTGTAGGAAGACTGACACATCATGAAGCAATATCATTACAAGTCTAGTGACATAATGAGTTTGCCGCAACGAACAATAAAATAACTTGTAAGAGATATAGATCAACCAGAAGGATGCCAAAAAGCACTTTGTTACGAAAACCATAAATACAGAGAAAACTACCTAATGGATATTCAAAGCATTAGGACATAAAACTTTACCCCGTGAGAGAATAGTTAAGGAAATCCATATTCCCTTGTATTTGAAGCCATAGATATCAGTAGCATTTGAAAGAGACAAAATCCTTGAGCCATATGCGACAAGCAGTTTGCTAACTTCTCTGAAAAGAAGTATGCCATTTGGAGATGAAGTATCAAAGTCAATCGTTGAGCTTTGTTTAACACAAACTCGGCCATGAATTTCAGCAATGGAGTTGTCACCTACAATATTCAGTTGCAAGGCCATGATATGTGCATAGCCAAAACAGATAATCTATTGAATAAAAGCACCAGAGAATAGCCTTCTATTATACAACTGGTACCGAAAATATAGAAAATAAAGATTAGCCCAGAGTTGTGCTCCATTCAACTAACGTTGGGTAATTTGCTTCTCAATACCCAGTGTCCAAAATGAAGAAAGAATTCTAGAAGTAATGGTCACCAAATTATGTTAGGACTGTTATAGCAAAATTTCTCTATTGGATTGAGTATTTAATGCCTTTCTCCCATCCAATTCAAGCTTTTAGATAAAGGTTTCATTGGACAACCAAGAGGTCCTGAGTCGAATAGCATGCCCCTTATGCATGAAAAGAAGACACTTCGCATGCTAGACATCACAAAATGAATACCGTCTGCAAGTGACGGGACATTTTAAAAATATTAATTATTTAATTTCTCTCCTTAGAGCTTAAGCTTTTACACAAAATGGCCATTCAATACTTTTTCAAAGAGACTTCCTGAGTAATCATACAAGCAGAGGGACACCATTGTCCAGACCACAACACCACTATGTTATTCTTCCCCTTTGAAGACCTGTATAATTTTCCCTGGAAAGACGAGCTTTCCTGACGCGGTGAAACCTAGTTGCAATAGCACCTGTTCGACGCCGTCTCTCTATCAGTAGTTTAAAAGACACCGCCAATCACATGTTTTACTGGCTCAAACACAAAGTGATATTAATTAGCAAAGAATTTGGAAGCAAGCTTCTCAGGCTTCATCAAAGAGTTTCAATACTCTTACTGTCAGAATTCACAGCAATTGGTTCAGAAAACAAAGAGCCAATTGTCATGCATTCACAGCAATATCGTACACGAAACATTCAACATCGACGCCCTCCACTTTATTAACCGGCAGTCTAAGTCTTGCAGTTTCATCAATATTGAGGTTTACCAAAATAGATCTTCTCAAAGCATATCCTAGAGTCAACCACCAACAATGTAATGGAGAACCCACACCTACCACCCTGCATAATTTTCTTAACCTGAAACATCCAACCATAAGAACTCAACTGATTGAGAAGAATCTGGCTGAAAAATTTGCAGCCTTCAATTCCATGTCATGCTCTCTTTTTTTTTTTATTACTCTCAGCATTTTCTACTAGTTGACAGGCTTCTTGATATAGCATTTCCAACTTTTAGCATTCATGGATGATGTACCAAGTCACGTAGGTATCTAAATGACTAATTACCTGGTCTGATGATCTAAATGAGAGATCTCCACCACTTCAACTTTTTTCCCCAAAAGAAAAATATTGAAAGTGAGAATACATTTATAGAGAATTGAGTATGACAACTAACCTCTGGCGTATCTGCCCAATGTGAGATTCCCCTCAGAAGAATTGGCATGTGAGCAGGATAAATCCAGTCAAAGAGAAGACCATAAGTTCTACGACTGAAACATAATGAAGAGAAGAGTTTATGCAAGCTGTGGTAAAGCCTATCAACATGTCAATCATAGTCATCTGGACTAACCTATTTGTAGCCATTGCTATCCCCCTTAGATCTCTCATCAACCCAATTAAAGCATATTTGACAGAATCAGTTCGAAACATGGTCTCCGGTGTTGATTCCAATGTGATGAAAACCTATATGATATCCAATAATATCTTGTTAAATCCATCAAAAATGGAAACTATGGAAATTTAAAACACCAATTAAGATCTGAAGTAAAGTGAAAAAAGCTCCGTAACCTCCTCCTTTTCTTTTCTTTTAGATTTCTTGCGTGCAGGGACACATATCAGAGAGGTTAGAAACAGGACTATCTCAATGATGAGTAAGATTAATTAATACTTCCCACCCACTTGGTCCTTTTTCCTGTTTCACTTCCTATCGAAAAAGGCATAAGCCAGGAGGTTTAAGCGAGTAAAGCCACCATTGATTCTCAGTTACTAACACTTGAATTTTTTTCAGAAATAATCTTCAGCCAAGTTGTTCATAAAAGAATTCATCCACCAAAAGTAATGCTATATAAATTATTCAAGGTGAGTTCCGGTTCAGCATGAACATATTGAAAAAATAAAAACGTCAAATAGCATTAAGATTTTATAGTGACAGCATCCTCAGACATCTTTCTCTATGGATGTGTAGATCACCCACTCCCGTAGATTTTCTGCAACATTTTCCAAAGAAAGTTCCCAGAATATCATGTTTTGCCAATCCAATCAAACTTCCATTGACCTTTGTCATCTTCCAACTACCGTGATATTTAAGTATAGGGATAATTACATTTACACCCTTGCCCTTGACCTATGGTATATTTACACAAACCACCCATATCTTTTGCATAACATCTACAATTACCAAAAAATAGGGGTAGTTTGTGTAGTGATCCTAACATTTTTTATTTTTTTTGGTGGGGGGGGGGGGGGGGGGGGTAGTATTTTTTTCAAAAAAGCAAGGGGTGGTTTGTGTAAGTGATAATGATATTTTGGAGGGTGTATGTATAATTATATCAAAGATAGAGATGATTTGTGTAAACAGACCATAGATCAAGGAATGTAATTATCTCTTAAGTTTATCACAAACAAGCAAATAAAGACCTAATTTCTGATCAGAGTAGAGTAAAAGCAAACAAATATGTAGACACGCGGCAGCAACACATGTGAGCTAAATAAATGGAAACATATGCGGGTGTCCATCTATGTGCATGTGAATGGGGGGCACTATGCACACCACATGGTGTGTGCGTGTCTCTGTATGTGGAGTGAGAGAGAGAAAAGGGAGGGGGCAGAGGAAAAGCACTATACTTGCAGCAGAGGATCCATTGAAGACTTAAAGAGGGCTGCACTGTCCTCCAAGAATATTAACCAACCGATAGTATAGTAGAATGTTGTTCTGCTCCGCGAGCATCTATACTCTTCAAGAAATGGAAAATGCTCCCTGAATTCAGAAATCCAGAAGGGTTATTGAAAGTAAGACTATAAAGAATAGGATGCATGACTAAAAACCTATGTAACTGTATAAATCAATTGATGACTGGAACACCACTCAAGAATGTCTTACAGTGTGATGGGCAATTATGAACTTCACAGTGTCCAACTTGAGAAGTAGCTTTCCGGTCATATAACTGCAAGAAAATAAACTGGCTAGCTAAATGACTCCGAAGCATATAAGTCAATCAGATTTTTCAAAAACACCAAGCAAGCAAACAAACCCAGATGCCAGCTCCAAAAACAGACTCAAGGTTTGGTCGATGACCTCCTCACTCTGCAATTAGAAAAAATTGAGAGACGGGAAAAAAATACAGAAACAAGATCAACAGAAGATAGAAGAACCGACATAGGAAACATTACCTCTGTATAACACTTGAGATTTCTAGCAATTTTCTGAACAATAAAGTCCAACAGCAGCAGATGATTGTCCAATAAGGTCAGATAACCTGGCATACAACTGCTGCAACAAAACAGATAATCTCCCACAGTTATGAAGGGGGGGTTAAAACAATAATCCTCATAACGGAAGGCTACTTCTGTTACCTTTGATGAATGCATAGCCTGGTCACCCACATAAGACTTCCTAAAATTCTGGAAAAATGTGAGAATTGCTCGATCAAGTCTTTGCTTGCTTAGTTCACCACATCTCTGTCAAGTGCGAAGGTACAAAATATGCTTCAGTAGCATCCCAACGATGACATGAGTTTATAGTTCACTAGTAATCACTCTATCAGTTCTTTGTTGCAATAATTTCCTCCGTTTTCCTACTTCAAACTTTCAATCTTAGTCCGCAGTCTTTATTTATCAATTATGAGATTGATCTCAACATATCCAGAACTCTAACAATTTCGTACGTCCCCCCGCCCCCCTGCTGGGGTCATTCACGACAAAATTCATTCTCATCCAAATCTTTGTCAGCAACCAAAGAGTCTCACTGTTTATTTCTTCAACCCTTGGTTTAACCACAAAGTTTAAAGCAATAAGATTGCAGGTGACAAGCCTAATGCTTCTGCGGGGTTACCTGACTGTGTAATCCACTATCAGCAACATTTACTAGTCGCAAGACGCGAGCAGAAAGCTCAGCATCAATTACTTCTTGAGATTCAGCACTGTGAATCAGACACAGCATACCAAGTTAACAATCATCCCAAAGAAATCAAACTGCTGGAACGTGAACAATAAACTTAGAATAGAAAATATAGCATCACTTACCTTGCCAACAGATTGCTTTATTTTTAAAATAGCAGCAATTATATATGTACAATCCAAGCAAGCTTGGCTTCAACTATAGAAAGTTCACTCTTATCACCAGTCTGAAGCTGTGCCCTTTCCTATTTAAGGACAAAATTAAAAATATGTTGTCCAAAATGCCTCATGACAAGTTCAGCAGAAAGAAAGAAAGTCTGTCTTGAATAAAATTTCAGCGTACATGTAAATTTGTAAGATAGGCTCCATAACATTGATAATGAACAAGCTACTGTTTTCATACTGAAACAAGAACTTATACAAGTTATATTAATGAAATAAGTAATCATGACAGAACATAACGAAATAAGCCAATGAAGTACATATTTAACCTGAAATCTGCAAGATATGGAAAACAATCCAGCTGGTCTTGAAGAAGGTCGACATTGTCAAGTGGATGCTCCGAAATATCATCCGGTAGGCCAGCCTATAATGACAAGGAGGCACAAAAAAAGTTAATAGTAATGGACCTTTCTTGGTCTTGAACTGATTGTTCTTAAGAACCAGACCTGAGCAGAGTCCAATCTTGAGGTGATAAAACCCTCAGTGATTTTAGGCACATATTCATCAAGCAAACTTGGGGCATCACCCTTCAGGTATGGTACAGAACTCACCAACCTCGACCACAGCCCTAAAAGATAATACACACTGCTGCTGGCCCACTGCAAATACACAAATTTCTCTTCACATTCTCCACTCACCATCCAAGTCCAAATATAACTGACAAATTTGTGATTAATTTATTCAAACCAGTTACCTGCCAGGAGAGCAGAGATTTTGACGTGAACTCAGCAACTAAACGTATCCAATCACCATAGCCTTCCATGGTCACAAGTTCAGACAACTGTAGCAGAACATCAACCATTTACTTACCGATATACAGCTCCAAACAAACACATGCACCAAAACACTTATTTAAGAACTATGCAATCGTCTATAAGAGAAACTAATTTGCTCCCTACTCAGAAATCGCATTAGCAGGCAAACCATGTACAGAAGACCATAGAAAAAAGAAATGCACATATGCAAAGGAGAAAAACATAGAGGACCTAAAACTTATTGAGCAGTAAAACTTGGAGGAAGAATACAATCAGCAGGAGAAGAGAAAACTGGGAAAAAGACGAAAGAAAAGATTCCATTCACCACATAAATTGATAAAACCCGATACCATAAAAAAGTTTGCCCCACTTTTGTTCTCCCTCTTCTAGATTTGAGGAACAAAATGGATCACATCTAACTCTCTGTTATATTTAAACAGATATGCCACCTACACATATACAACATTTCTTGACTGAACTCGTACAGACAAAGTCAACAGAGAAGATTGTAGGCCATTATCTTCATCACTTCCATCATCCCACTTTCCATAGTAAGTACCTAATCTTTCTCCTATGGAACTTGACCTGAAAGTAATATGAACTCTTCAGTTACGCACACATAAGAAAACTTTATAATGTATCAACACCTCCCATGAGGTATGTTAAAATTCGTGATAACTCCCATTATGAAAAACATAATTACCAATACATCACTTGACGTTTACAAATGTTTACTAGAACCTCCTTATAGTGATGGTAGTCAGAAGAAAAAGTCAAGCTCAAAATAAATTTCCTATTTCAGCCTTCACCTATTTCTTGATGGCTTTTGGACAAAAGACCTCCGGACTACAAAGGTTAAATATTCATGTCAGGGGAGGTGCAATAACTTACAAAAACAAGGGGCAGAAATATTAATATTCCTTTTTAATATGAAATTGATATTCTTAATAATCGAATAACGTAACCATATGAATAAGATACAAATATTTGGAATTTTAGCTTTAAAAAGTCATAACGTAATAATTTTATTTTATATTCACATATAGGCATTGGAAACATAGGTACACTATTTTCCTTTTTTTTCTTTTTTTTTCTTCCTTTCCTTTTCCATTCCTTTCTTCCTCTTTCCTTTTCTTGTTCCATTTGTTTTTTCCCTTTCATTTTGCCTTTTGCCCTTTTCATTTTCCTTTCCTTTCTGCTTCCTCTCTCCGGTTCTAGACCGACACATCCATTTCCCGTTTTCTTTTCGTTTTTCGTTTTTCCTTCCTTTTAATCTTTCTTTTATCCTTTTTCCTTTTCCTTTCCTTTCTTCTTCCCCTCTCCTGCTTCTAGACCACTTCTCCACTTCCTCCCCTCTTGATCCACCTAATTCAGTATGGGTGAAGATGTTCAAACTCCCCAATATGAGCCTTCTCCAACATTCAGCATACACCGTGTTTGGACGTGCTCCCTAAGCTTAAAGGCCACCAGAAACAGCTCAGCTCACCACTACTCAGTCTCCCATTTCCGACCCAGCCACAGCTACCTTTCCCTTAACCGGATTGGCTTCCGCCATCCTTCATTTTACTCCCCAAGTACCCCAACTGCTTTCCATTCTCATTGGCAGTCATCCTGGAGAAGTTCCTGAAGCAATTAAATGAAAGTGGGTTTCTTGAGATTGATGAAGACGATTTGACGCTGTGAGCAATTGGTTGATTGAAGCCGTGATCTGTAACTGAAAAAGAAAATAAGCCACCGTTGTCTTTCTCAATCTCTCACCTTTTTCTTCATTATTTTAATTTATCTATTTGCGAGGAGTAAATTGTCCATTCGTTTTGTCAATTTTTTCAGAATTCCTTTTAACAAAGAATTACAATACGAAAGGGTAACATGTCAGCATAGAAGACCGTCAGATTTTTTTAATGGCTGTTAACTTGAGGGGAGGTAGTGGTAATTATGCTTCTCAGTGGCGAAGTATCATGAAAACATACCTCAGGAGATATTGGTAGTCAACCCTTTGATTACAGATAATAAATATTGTCTTGATTTTGAATATTAATTGACATTCTGCCCCTTCATTTCTTTCACAAGATTGTCTAACTGCCTGTAATTTCTGACCTCATTTACATGAGACCATTCCATTGCATCCCCAAGTAATGTATTCAAAGTCCCAATTAAATTCAACGGCCATCTTCTTACTACCAGGACAGTAAATTTCTTATTTTGACCTTCGGAGATTCAATATAAATTGGAAGAAAGAAATAAATAAGATCTCTCACTCTCTCAAAACCAGCTAGGATAGAAGAGAGAAAGAACTTGAAAAGGAACACTGTGACACTCAACCAACAACCATTTTCACCACTGAAGGTGCCTGAGGTCTGCCACTGGTGAGGCCAGCATCTGCTTTTGCTGAAATTTTTCAAGTCGAAACAAACACAAGCATGTAGTGTTTTTAATATTCTTCCTCTCTTCTTTTAAATGATTTTTTAATTAATTTTAATTGATTGTGCATTTTTATTCACATGAAAATTATATTATTGACTATTGAGTTAAAACTATATATATTACTGAGAGAAAAATTCGTGAGTTATTTCACTGTATATTTGAGCATATCTGGTAACACTCGCCATGCTCAATTCTACGCCTATTCAGGCAATTCAAGTCATCTCATGTGCAACCCCTTTCTTCAGTATTTCCCTTTTAACGGTGGTTTGGCTATACTTAACAATACAAAAGCATCTTAAAAAGCAAATATTCTTAAACTTCGATAATGTACTTGTAGAAAGTAATGAACAAGACTTCAATATTTGTGAAGCAGTACATAAAAAATGGGGAAAGGGCACATGGCTGATTCGATGGAGTGAGGCAAATGGTGGGACAAAAGATGTTTCTGCTCTTAAGGAGGGAAGTTTTGTTATGACTAGGTGCTCATTGCATCAAAATTACTTTACCTCTTACAACTACCAAAATACTCCAAAGAACTAAGACCTTATGTTGTCGAACTGGAAAACTTGTGCTACTCAGATTCAACTAATACCAGAGTGAAACTTTTAGAAAACCAAAAGATTTTGAGAATACAAGTAACTAGTTACATGTGCATATCCAGAATGAAATTGCCTTACATAGCAATTGCGCTAAGCGAAGGCCAGAGCAGATATCACAATATAAAATGAAGTACCTGATAATTAACTCTGAATCGTCCAAGAAGGCGACAGAACTCATGGTAGTTATCATGGTCAGCAAGACCTGATTTCCAAATTTCCAGTTCAGAAAATTATTCAAATGTGAAAAGACTGGTGTGTGAGAAAGCAGTCCATTAATAAATGAAAGGTGTTCAATGAACGAGCAGAGGGAACAATGTAAAACAATTGGCAGAGTCACAACAAAGAACTAGTAACCACATAATTTTGCAAATAAATAAAAGATCCTCCAAGAAACAGCATGGAACCCAGATGGAAATACTTCAGAGAAAAAAAATAATAATAATATTCATACCAACTTCTTGAAATAATATTAGTAATCATCACATTTACCCTCACATAAATAGATTATTAAGTTCACATGTAAATTCGCACTATACTCTAAAAAATTGGGAAGAATGCCAAGAAATTTGGCATATAGACTACAAGTGACCTGCATGAGCCAGTAAAGCAGGAGATAGAAAATCTAAAGAATACACCCACCCAACCAAAGGTAAAGGAAGACCAAGGACTGCATATCCCCAAGCTGAAGGTAGTACAACATAAGTTAGGCATATTTAACTGATAAAGATAACATATTCCTAACCATAGCATTTCTGACCAGAAAACTAGAATAAAGGCTAAGACCACTTTGGCAGGACTACAAGCAAAGAGCACAACTAAACTACGGAACCAACATTATCAAACTGATGATCGTATCATTACATTTAACTAAATGCGCTGAAAGAGTAGATGAAATAGAAATAAGAAATCTGGAAACACGGACAAGTTGCATATCAATGAAGCTGTTAAGAATGACGCAAATCTACATACCTTGCCCTGTTCGTAAAATTTCTTTCGTTCCTGACATTAGGTGGTCCAAGAACTTGGAACGTGTGACATCATTGGTGAAGAGAGAGCGCCTTACAGAAGCCAATCGTACCAAGCACTCCAGTGACTGGAAAATTTATTGTTTAGCGAAAAGAATGATAACACTTAAGAGCATGTACAGAGTTTCAAGTAATAATTCAAGTTTAGAATAGGATATCCATAACATAAAACAAAATATAATTTGGAAATTAACACTGAACCGCAAGACATCAAGCATTCAATAACAATGAATGGAATGGAAGATGAATTTCGCCAGTCACTAATAGAAAGAAGGGAATGGAGATCACACAAACAATACCGAACATTTGAAAGTTAATACCACATTGTAAGGAAGAACAATCCACTTGCAGAAACTCAACAAATATATGTCAAACAAAAGAAGGAAATACATTAAAGTTCTCAAATTCAAGAGGGAAACAGATGAGCAGGATCAATTTCCGATTTGTTTACTAAGTCCTTCCTCTCCTAGTCGGCAATAACACAAATGGTGACCAATCGAGAGAGATCAAGTTCACCCCAGTCCAGTCTCCATATTCTAATTAATGACTCTTCAGGGTCTTTCAAACATTTCACAAGACACCATCAACCAAAATATAAGCAAACAGATATGCCGTAAGGAGCAGATGTGAAAGTGAAATATAAAGATATTATTGGGAATATGATGTTCCAAAAAGCACTAAATTTTAGTGATGTCAAACTCAGAGTGCATATTTCAACTTTAGCCTGCTCTGCCATCCCTTAGAAGAAGTTACTCGGAGCCATAGCCTTGTGAAACACTAGAACCCCTATTCACTGTGCAAATATTTTAACCAAGACACAATTTAAGACAAACGTAAATGTAAGACACAAAATTTCCAACAACTTGCCTGATGCCAGCTTAGTTCATATGATGACTTAGTTTTAGTTTACGCCTCGTAAAACTTAGCTCCTGCATGTCCATAGATCTGAAAGAAGCCAAGCTATTGTCTACTTTTCTTCTGTTTCTCATTATCACTAAAAACCCATAACATCCACCAATGAAAAGGCCAGTGACTAAACCAAAACGAGCAAAAAAGGAACAACAACAATTCAGTTGAAGTTAATCAATAAAAGCACTGTTGATAATTTATTTATGAAAGAAAGCGAACAGGACCATAGAAATGTCCGGCAACATGCTTAGAGGATATTCAATAGCTAGATTTGATCTGCTTGTTCATAACCAAACTATTAAACATCAATACATGACACAAAAGAAAGGTGATCAAGGAAATCATTGAAGAATTAGCAGATAAGTACAGAAATTACGAGATGAACTAACCTCCTTGGAGATAGGGGCTTTGTAAGTGCATAATAGTCAAAAAATATTTGTAGTGTTGAAAAGTCTTCTAACACAGGCTTCCAAGAAGATGGAATCTGTAAAATTGAAAACTGTTTCAGCAGTACTGACCTTGCAGCATACGTTCATTCGGCAACAAGCTAAGACGATAATTTACAACCACAGCCAAAGTGCCAAACACGCATACATATACACACATTATCTGCGACGGTCATGCTTTAAAGATCAACTTAAGCAGATTTTTCATTAATAACCTGAAATTTTATACCTGAACAGTCCCAAATTCTTCAGAGCTTTCATCAATTGATGTCCCAACAAAATCAAAAGACAAGCATTTCAGTGACAGTGATAGAGCCAATTCTTGCAACCGGCTGATGGCTGTATGCAAAAAAATTGGTGTATTACTCTCATGGTCCAAAATAAACGATTGAAGGATGAAGTTACTAATACAACATAACCAGAAAGATAGCCAACACCCTACCATCATTTTTAAGTTGATGTAATGAAGTCAAAGATATTTGGAAAATCTGGAATAGGCATTGATCCCTGAAGGAACAGGCCACCTCCGATGATGTGATGAAGGCAATCCTGGATTTGGCTGAGATCAAAGGTCAAAAATATCCAAATAAGATTCAGGCAAGCAGAAACTTGACAAAATGAAAAAAAGGTAAAGCATTTTAAGCTCTAAGATACTGAAACGAAAAGCAATGTCTGTTTACTTTAGTGTATATTGGAACCAGACACAACTGTGATATCATTTAGGAAGCATTACATTAAACCTGTATATACCTTTTATGTTATAGTTCCTTTTTGAACCTTAGTTCCTTCAATAAGAAGCACATGGACAACGAGTTAGAAAAGACCAACCTGATTCATCTCACAGACAAGCTGATTTAATATCTTCAAACCAATAGCATAGTGATCCGATGTCGCCTGGCAAATATAAAACCTCTTCAGAGATCATGCCCGCAAGCATTTAACAAATATTTTAATTATGAAACAACAGATTAACATAAGACATATTCAAGTTCAAACCTGCATATTTTTCCAAAAAGATGAATGTCTTATCTAATTACATGCAAATTCCCAGAAACTATTTGTATAAAAACTAAGGAAAGAAAAGATCATTAACACAGCAGTGAAAACTGAAAAGGAAAACTTCATATGTAATTATTTACTTGGAAAGCTGTGGAGAAGGGGAGGAAAAAGTTTAAGTTCCAACAGGATGCGCGGAAAGGCACTCGATAGATAAAATTACAGGATGTTTGCAAAATGAAATTGTTTCATGCTTTGTGATACATGCTGTTATTATTCTCTTTGATGCTCTGCATTTTGTATTATCAAGTAAACCAAGCAGGGCCTGGTGCTGATTTCCAGAAACGCTGAAAACCAGATATCAACTACTTTAGTTACTTGACACATCATTTAAGCAATACCTGCTTTAGGGGAGAAGTGGCGAGAAGACTATAAGCTGTAGGCAGAAGACTTGTTGAATATGAGAAGAAATATGTTTCAATTTTTTCCTGATTTTACGAAAAATTAGAACCAGATGCCACATCTCCAAATATTCTCAAAGTTCATCAACCACTAATAAATAGCTCTAAATAGAGGGTGACAGATGACTCCAGTATAGACTCATCACTCCCCTTAACCTAATTTCTTCTAGAGTCTTACGGACGACGTAATGTCTCTGCTCCAAGTAACTTGTTGTGTGTCGCTTGAAGTATTCAATAAAGCCAAAAAAGATATTTCACAAATCTTGCAGATACCGTCAGTTGTAGATGTATAGAAATGCAAGACATGCAAGCATTCTTCTGCAAACTAGATGAATAGGCATAATCTAAATTACAGATGGCAAGCAACTTAAGAGATTGTGATGCGGAGAAGAAAGTTGTATCAACATAACATAATCTCATCAGAGAAGTTAATCGATTCTTTAGCCACATCTCTAAATCTATCATCATCAAACCATCCAAACTTGGTTAACCGACATAAAAGCTGAACTAAGGATCCAATCACAAAGGGCTGCAGCTCAGGGCCTCTGTTTGCCAGATAGTTTATAAGGTAATTTCCTTCATAGACAGTAAAGCCAATGAATTCAGATCACATTAAAGAAGATAACAAACAAAAACTAATCAATTCCATGATGACATTTGCTAAGCTGCCATTATGCTTGCGATGATCTAAGTTCAAAAGTAAATCAGATAAAGATAGCCGGAAACGAATATGTAAAGTTACATGCTCATAAAACTGTAAGCTAAATAATATTTACGGATATCAAGGCGTAGCTGCAAGGAGAGACTATGCTCGGTCACTTGCTTCAACAAGCTTGAACTAGCCAGCATCAAAGCGTAAGGTGTCAAAGCATTGTCCAGAATATACTGACACTGTGAAATGTAATCAATATTCGTAGAAAAGCATTTCAGAGTGTTCTCAGCATGCGTTCGTTCCGCTGAGTCTTGCGAGTTATAAAGTCTTTCACACAATAGGGCTAAGCTCTCCATTAACACTTAAGCGACAACAGAACGCCCTCCTACAAATTCCAGACGATCAAGTACGCGCACTTATCCAATCCAATCTCAGTCTACAAAATTTCCCACATAACGAAATGCGTCAAAAGAAATACACATCGGTCCAGCGGGTAGGTGGGTGAGTGAAATATATGATTCAAGAACAGGTGAAAACCAACATAGAAACAAATGTATCAAATTCAGTACGATAATAGATAAAGAAGTGTGGTAAGCTCATGCTCACACAGATTAAATTCAAGAAAAAAGGCATAGCATAATGCTCTCATATAGCAAGAGCGAACCACAGTAGCAGTGGTACTGTACCTTTGCGTCAATGGTGTACCCTTGAAGAATTAATGGTCTTTGCATGCTTTGATGGGGAAAAAAAAGAAGGCAAGCCACATAAATAATACAAATTTAAAATATTACATATGCTTTCACAGTAAATGAAGATACAAAAAAATGGTCTCTCTTCCTCAGCCAAAATACCCTACAGAAACTGAAAAAAGAAAAAAAGAAAAGAAATACAACTATTCATATACATAAGAGCTCCAGAAAAAAACCATTAGCTGTTCAGCATCAAACCCTGACAACAAAACCAAGAAAAGAGAACAACAATAAAAATCAATCGGCGTTTTATTAAGTAAAACAAACCATCTCATATATGCACATTCACTCTCAAATATATATATTTAAACCCCAATAAATTCTTTCCAATTGCATAAGTATACAAAAAAAAAACCGAAATTGGTGGAAAGTTACTTGAAGAAAAACCTCGAAGTTATCGGCTGAACTGATAGCGAATAAAAGAAATTGATTTGCGATCGGACCCGTATAAATTTCTTGAAATTCTACTCAATTTTCCCAATTTTATTTTTATCTTTTGGAGAAAATCAGGCAGGCCAGGCCAGAGAGAGAACTTTGTTCTTGTAAATTGCAAGAGAGAGAGAAACGCATAAATAGGGAGAGTGTATTGTGTGCAGATCAGAGAGTCAAAACGCAGACTCGAGACGTAAACTCCATTTTTATCTCATGTTTTTTACAGTTTGCCTTTGGTGATTCTTTTCTTAGGTTTATTTTAGGGCTAAATACAATTTGTACCCCATTATTACATCATATTACCATGTTCGACCCCCTTACTCTTAAGAGATCAAAAGGGTCCCCTGATATTTAGATTTTGACATTAATTGATTTTTGATTCTACAAATTTATTTGCAATAATACTCCTTGATTAGTTGGTTTTTTAATCCCTTGGTTGGTTTTATTTTTTGCTAGTTTTTTAAATAGATCAAAAATAACACCAAGTGCGTTATTTTTTTATTAAAGAAAGAACACTGCGTAACGAGCGACTATAAATGCCCCGGAGTTATACATTAAAGATAATTTATATGGTTGTATTTAAATTTCTTATATGTTGTTTTTTTTTTTATTAAATTAAATAATGTTGGTATCACATTCATTTTATATCATACAAATGAGCATTGGTCGAGTGAAAATAGGAGCGTCGAGACACCATGATATGGAACATTGCACCAATGCATGTCAAGCAATATACACCAATACAGTGAAAATCAACGCAGTAACAGCAAGCCATGCTTTTAGCCGTACGTAAACCTTATCCGTAGTAGAAACTTTGTCAATCTTATTGCAACCGACCATAATTTCGAAGCAGATTTTTCACTAATCTCTTCTTTATATATTTAATATACCTAAATGACTTTTCTTAACGGTATTCTCTTGCTCATAATGTAACGTATCCCATAATTACGTTGCGAAAGACTATTCAAAGACATTCGCATCAAGACAATAATGACATTTGTACATATCTTAACAAATATCAATTTATAAATATGCAAAAAGCAAAAATAAAGAACACACAAAACATTTTTCACATGTCCTATAAACAAAGTGCATGGATTGGTCTCCTGTATTTATTGGTAGAGAATAGAGAGCCACATAATTCAAAAGACAACAACCAAATGCAATAAAAAAAACAAAACAATAATTAATTTATATAGAGAATCTTGTAGTGAAACTAGAATGTTGGACTATGTATGAACCATTGTTGGTTATATCAAAATTTTTAATAAAATTTGCAATGGACTTGTAAAAAAAAAAAAAAGTATTAATTGTAAACTCATCAGAGAGGTCAATAATTTTAATTTGGGAAAATTATTTTTTTAGTCCGTTAAGTATGTCCAATATTAAATTTAGTCCAGTAACTATGCCCATTTTTTTTTTAGTCTAGTAAGTTTTAATATTTGATTAAATTTAGTCCTCCGGTGGTCGGATTTTTTATTTTTTGCCGGAAAAATGACATGTCATTCCAACTGGATATTTTTTGAGGAGTTGGCAGACATGTTGGGAATTTTTAAGCTTATATGGCAATTGAAATGAGGTGGGATTTTTCTTCAAAATATTTTAAAATATATTATAATTTATAAAATTAAATTATTATTTAAAAAAAAAACCTCCCAAAACCCACCCCCCACCCCCGCCGCCCCCTATTTCCTCCCCCACCCCCTGTCGCCCCTCCTCCCCTCCTCCAATCGCCCCGCCGCGCCGCCCGCCTTCCCCTACCCTTCCCCACCCCCGGCGACCCCGTAGAGGGGGGCGATGCCAATCGCCCGACCAATTTCTGGTCGGGACGACTGGCGTCGCGTCGCCCCCAATCTAGGCGACGGCTTCGCCAAGTGGTGGAGGCGACGCCGTCGCCCAGAGGTGAGGGGGCGGGACGCCGCCCTCCTCCTTTGCGGCGGCGGGTGGAAATTTTTTTTATATAAATATTTATTAATATTTTATATAATAGTTAATATTTATTCGTATAAATATTTAATTTGAAAAATAATTTTTTTATATTAATATTGAATTATAATTTAATTTGCAATTTAAAATTACAAAATTTTAAATTTTTATTTATTTTTCTAAAATTTTTATATTAAAATTAAGAAAATTTAGGTTTTCAAAAAAAGTTAAAAATATTTTTAAAAATAAAGAAAATTGATTTACTTTTTTTAAATATATAAATAATATAAAAAAGAATTTAATATTATATATAAATCGCCCAGTCAGCTTGAGGTTTATGTGGCTGCACACATGGCTACACACATGGGATATTTGGCCGGACACTAAGCAAGAAAATGACACGCATGCAATTTCCGGTGAAAATTCAAAGTTGGCCGAAAAATTACATAAAAAACCCTAATTCGGACTAAATTTCATCATAGTTTAAAATTTACTGGACTTAGAAAAAAATGGGCATAGTTATCGGATTAAATTAATATATTAGGTAAACTTAAATGACTAAAAAAATCTTTTTCCCTTTTAATTTAATTGGATTGCATGTTTTGTGATTGAATCTGTCGAAAATCTTATGACAAAAGTTTCGTCACACCACTTTTATGAACCTAAACTGAATTACTTTTTGTGACGAGATGCATAGTTCATCATAAACGTTGCCACAAGTGGCAGGTGGCAACAATTGTAATTCACCTACCAACACAAATTTGCAGCCAATGTCCACTTTGTTGTAAGGGCCGTTGCTAATCTTTGCGACAAACCTATAATTTTGAAATTTTTGTGGAAAACTTGTTGCAAAGTTGTTAAAAATATTCGTTTGCAATGAATTCTTATTCTCATAAATTAGCTACAGGCTTTGCAACAACTTGTATTGACACCTTTTTAATTGTCAAAGTCTTGGCAAAATTATCATTAAATTTGCAACATGTCTATTATGCAAACATTCGCTGCACTCCCACGATGAAATTCACAATAGTAACGGTTTAATGCATCGAACCGTCTGGATCAATTCAGACAACTTTTGTATTGAACAATCGTATGCGAATTCTTTACTGATATATTCATTAATCAGGATCTAAATTGATATAACGTATATATTCAAATCGATGTACAAAATTTTACTCATATAAAAAGACCCCATCACTGAAATCAAGAGGTTAGACTACAAGTTTTAGATCTGGTCTGCATCCTTGACACCTTAGGTCAATTACTATCCTTACAATTACATGAACTTATAATAAATAAATTTAACTTTTTTTTTATATGATTTTTTCCCCTAACTATATTTGTATATATCGAAAAAACCCATCTTAGTATCAGGGTATGTAGGTAAACAAATATAAATTTTTATTTTATTTTTGCCAAATAAATTTAAAAGTATTCTATAAATACGTCGAACTTCTTTATGATTTTTTTGCCATAATTATTTTTGTATATTTTGAGATCTAACCACCTACCAAAACAGTTAAGTAAATTTACAAATAAGCTAATAATAGTAATACGTTGCCAAACACATCTCTTATAACTATTACTTTTGAACATTAATCACTTTACCACTTTTTTTTTTTTTTTTCTAAAATAAACTATATTTAAAAAGCTTTATTTACAGACACCCCCAACAGAACATGCCGGCATGTCTCATGCATAAAATGGATGCCCCAACTTTTAAAATAATTAATCCAACACACAACAATCAACCACGTGTCTTTATTGATCGGGACGACTTAATGGTTTCGGTACAAAACTTTTTTATGTGATGTCTTGTGTTCGAATTTTGGTGTGTGTATATATATTGGATATGTGAGTGTAATTATAATTTTAAAAAAAATTATATCGTCGAAATTACTATGAATAATAAAAAATAAAAGTTCTCGTCGCTTTATAATTTGATATCAACTTTATTCTAAGGTTGAATTATGCACCAATAGAATTTTAAGGATAGCTATAGTCGCATCCATTCTGAAATAGCAATAATACCAACTTCTGTTATTCTTTGATAATTGTAAGAATCTACTTTATAAAATTGCTCCGTTAAAAAACACTGATGCAACAATGAGTTGACAATTTTGGCCCAAGTCGCAAAAAAAAAAAAAAAAAAAAAAAAAAAAAAAAAAGAGACCAAGCATCAATTAATTAAATAGTCGTTTTGTTTTTCCGTGTCTCATTGTAACATTTAGATATTTGGGAAAAAAATTATATAATTTGTAATATTATTGCTATAAATCCGTAGTTAATTTCATTTGACTCTTATTGATAGTGTTTAGATCTTGAAGTTGAGGAGATTGAAGCTTAATTTTGTTAAGACTCAATTTACAGGGCAAGAATCCTATAAAATCATAAACTGAATTCAAGTTTCTACTCCAAATTTTATCTTATTCTTTATTTTATTCAATATATACACATATTATATTTACATGTTACGTGTTTGTATTAAATAACATAGAAAATATAACGGAATATAAAAGAGTTTTCTTGAGTTGAAGCCTGAAATTTTAAAAAACTCAGCTGCTTAACTGGTTTGAAGCTCTAATGCAACCAACCTTCTGCCATAGACAAGAAACACAATCGTGAAGAGTGTATCTGAACACATATATCATGGTTGTATTAGCTATGAATTTCTATAGCACAAAGAATACAATCTTGGTACAAGAATAGAGTACAAGTAACAGCAGTTCGATGAGCATGTAAGTTGTCTGCTAGCTACAGCAACTTGGTCCCAGGCAATTGCTTGCTTAGAAATACAGTGGCTCCTGATATTCCATCATGCGATTATCAAATACAATTGCTAAGTAGCTATAGTATAATCATCTATTACGTCGTTCAACTAAAAACGGCTTGAATGTCATCAAAACTCCAATTGCTTCAATTATATTCAGGATGAAGAAAACCATTTGATCGCCTGCATCACAGGAACCATACAATTTTTGCATCAAATACAACAAAGCATCTTTCTATAAGGTTTTCACCCATATTGTCGCTTATATTCAAATTAAAAGAGTGTTTGGGTGAACTTACAAACGTTGCTCAAAACATTTTATGAAATGTTGAGTTTATAATATGCTGAAAAGTGTTTAGTAGATTTTTGAGAGAAATAACTTATTTGATCAAAAAATAAGATGTTAGGAGTTTTAAAACTCCTTAAGAAAAAGCAAGAGCCCCTAATTTATTTTTAAGATATTAACAACCTGTTTCAAATTTAATTATATTAATTATAAAACTGTTGTTATTTTTTTTCCTATGGTTTTGGTACATTTTTCAGAAGTCATCAAATGAATTTCTTTCAAAATGTGATGAACCAACGTTAATGTGTAATCCTAGAAGAAAGGATTATTCATAAATTATAGAATAAGGTCATGAAATTCGGGACTTTAATTAAGATATTATTAAGTAGAAATTATGCACAAGGCATCACAACCACTTGTAGTCAACTTAGTGAAATGGTACCTGGAAGGAAATCAGCATGCTGGCGTTTTTGTGCCCAAGAAAATCTGCATGAATTGATATGAACGGTGACTTTATTTAGCAGGAGAAGAAAAATGAAGTTTTCATGTCAGGTTTATGATTATATATCCAGGGGCTAGCATGCATGCACCTTGCCGCATGCTAATTTGCTTGCTATGTGGAGTATGATTTAGACAGTAACAACAAAATTAAATGTTTAAAGCCATGTACATCTTTGGCATGCGGGCTATTTTATAACTGGTTATCACCAGAAATTGAAGAAACAGTAGTTTCGATTGAACATAGCTTAGAAGGTTGAAAAATCAAAGTTAGAAACCCAACAGATACTCACAGTGTTCCTCCCCCTGCTGGACCAGCAGCTTTGAAAAGTGACATGAAAAGCATGGCTATACCGTTGGCAGCTCCCCTCTGGTGTTGGTCCTGTGTTCAAGAAATCTAATCAAGGCATGTTGTATGGATACATAATGGCTTAAAGGCAGGCAAATACAGGTTGTTTGAGAAATCAATAATTGAATAATTACCACAGCTCTATTTTGCAATATGAACAGGCCCGTAACAATGGAGATCTGATGAAAATGAAAATAGGTTAGTAGCTATGAAGTTTAAGATAGCAAACAAGAATGGTCATTGGAATTTTTGGTTCCATACAAGGTAAGTAGAGAATCACGTGGAGAAAGCTCATGTTTACAAGTACTGGAAAATATGCTCTATTCTACAAGAACTTCAAGTAGATTACGTGCTCGTACCATCTGTATTTCCCCAGCAGTTAAGTAATTTAACAGACTGATCACTTGTGTTCCAAGTCCAGAATTAAGAAAGTTTAGAAATCAGCATGTTGCTTTTACTTCTAAACTATGTGTTTTTATGTAATTTTCATGCACTGAGATACAATCTACTTGACAGGATGCAAAAAGAATTTCTGTTTTAGAAGACAAAACACGGACCACCTATCATCATCTTGAGGTTTTTATCGAATAAGACAATTTTATTCATGGGCATATCTCATTAAACCCATCTTTGTACAGATATGAGTCTTCCAGCAACTACCAGCCTCAATAAAGGAATATGTTAAACCTACTCAGCAGAAACTCAGGTGTCCAAGGTGGAAATATTAACAGTCCAAGAAAGTACTACAAATTTAAGAACTAATCTACAATTAGAGGTTTCTGATGACATATAAAAGAGCAAAAAATGAAACCGTACGGTGCAGAATATGACAAAAGAGAAACAATTTTGATGTTTCTAGCTGCAATTTTACATGCACTGTATACTTATGCAAAGTTTTACTGTCTTGTGAACCACCAAGAACACGACAAGGATAATTCTATTTCACTTTCATCAGAGAAAATGATTTAAACAACAATGTCCATAAATCAATGGCGACCAAACTATTTGAATATGATAAAATGTAACTCAGATATGCAACTTTCTCCAATAAGGCTGCATAATTTATCTAAACTAACTATAATAAAAAATATTACTTACAGAAAACACGTTTTTCAGTAGAGATGCACAATTGAGCACTATGGACAGTGTGATCCCAGATAGCAAGGCTATGTAGTGATAACTGGTTAACAGAGGAATTGACATGATCTGCATTCACAGAGAGCCTTTGAGTAAATAGATTGGTATCACTATACTTGTACCATATCTCAAGTTTCAAGATCTTACTCCTAAAATTTGTGAAAGCCTGATGGGACCCATGATCTTCTCCACAAGTGGATATAAAGAAGATTGAAAAATTAATAGACCTACACCTGAAATTTGAGCAAGCCGTCAGCAAACCATAGATACACTAGATACAGTACTAGAATATGGAGAAAACATAACAATAAGATGATGTGTCATCTTATTTGGACACAAACAGTGAGGGGAAAAATAGAAATGCCAAGAAAAGCAAAGGTGGTCCTTTTCTTTCCTCACACTGATGACTCGCTCGTTTCAGTACTATTAACTAGTCTGGCTGCCCTGAGGGATAAGCACTGCTAGACCTAAGTTCAGTGCTACTGCACTTGAAAGATCATTTTGAGATGTGCCTGTGAGGATATCTTATAGATGGCTGGCAATTACTTAATAAATGAGCAACAAAGTCAAATCTCTCTCATCTAGTGACCACAACTCCTGCTAATGGCTGAAAATTGTAGTGCTGCTTTTAACTG
Source organism: Sesamum angolense (assembly GCA_034509725.1). Taxonomy (NCBI): domain Eukaryota; kingdom Viridiplantae; phylum Streptophyta; class Magnoliopsida; order Lamiales; family Pedaliaceae; genus Sesamum; species Sesamum angolense. The sequence continues at coordinate 14,698,787 of JACGWL010000001.1, read as the reverse complement.
CAAGCCAGAATTGAATCAGAGAGCCCTAAACAGTCAGAAAAAGATTTATCTGTTTCTTAATCATTTCATTTATATGTACATTTGTCAAGCTACATTCTTGTTTTTGTTTCAAATAGGTGACATGATATAGATATTGAAGTTTTCCCACTGAAATATTTCAATAACAATCACCATTCATAGGCACAGACATTTAATTGGAAGAGGTGCAGAAGGGAAAACTTCCATGTTTTTGTGCATTCCAAAGGTTTGCCTTGTGAATCTTTCAGTTCAAGCACCATGAGTAAACTCTTAAGTTGAATGTTTTATCCAATAGTAAAAGGAGGGAGCCACAACTTTTATTGTATGGTTAGAATATCATCTGACAGGCACCGCCCGTTGTCCTAATTCTCACTTAAAAGTTGGATTAGCACAAAAGTTTCTTTCAACCAGAGCTCCATCAGTGGATCCTATTCCTCCTCCTTCCTACAATATCTTTACTTTAACTTAAAAGAACAAAGAATAGAGAGAGGTTAGAACCGTGCAGAACCTATACCTGAGATTGCAAGGACCGTTCCGACATCCTCAGTTGTATAACTTAAACCTCCAAGTCTCCTAGGGCTCTCGGCCCATAACGAAAATATCTGTTGAAGTAAAAAGTTTAACAGTGTGATCAACTTCAGCAAATAAGGTCAACTTAAAGTTGAAATTTCATATGGTTTGTCTGTCATATTCCCACTGATTATCAGTACAGACTGGAATTACATCCAAGGTGAAAGCAAGAAGAAAGAATAAACAAAAGACATTCTTCAGCCGTAACTCTATTGTGATGGTGCAATTTAACAGGGAACAAAATCCCATCTCAAAGTATTGTACTATGTTGTAATATTTATAGTGTAAAAAACAGGAAGATTGGTATTACAGAAAGGGTCAAGAGAGCCACACCTAAATGAATATGGACACTACTTGAACTTAAAGAAGGTTAAACTGCTGGTTAATCATGCACAAAAATAGGTACATGACTTCTCTACCTAAAACAAAAGGACTTTATATTAACAATAGAAAAAGAAATGCAGAAAATATTTTACACACATTGTCAGGAAAAATATTGCCATTCAGTTTTAGCTTTAAGTCGGTTTTCACAGCCATGCACCAGAAAATGTATCTAACAAAGACTGCTGAACCATGGTTATCTTGAGATAGATCAACTGTACTGACAAGATAAATCAACTATCCGGAAAATTTTGTCCAACAAGAGCAATTAGGAACCTCGAGCATTGTTCAAAGTTAAATACTAGACCGTGATATCTCACCTCTGTGTAAGCCATATCATGAAGGGAGAAAACACAATACACAATGATGGATGACATAAGGGGCCAGTTCTTAAAGAGGCTTTCTTTAGAAGTAGTTTCTTGTCCTTCCTCTATTTCCACTTTTTCACTAGACCCCTGATTTGCAGATTCCAGAGCATCATAGGAATCTTGGGATGCTATCTTCTCTGAGTTGTGTGTGTGCAAGGTTTCCTGCATTTCTCAATACTTAGAAGAGACCAGCATGGAATAATTCAGGGATATTTAAGGAACATAATCCTGGAAACATGACATAAACAAGATACAAGCAATCATATTATTATTATTTTATTGCAACCACATCAGTGCATTTTCTATTTTATAGGAGTGCCTACCAAAATTTTTAACAACTTGAGTTTGTTAATCACAATTAGACCCTCCCATCAGCCTCCACGGCTCCTGCTTGCAACTAGGCAATCAGTTGCAGCCAAACAACAAGATTATAAAGTATATCATTAAACTACGAGTCTGAAGCTACTAATAAATGTCACATGCAGCCCATTTGACCACCGTGGGTTATTACTCCTTGGTCGGCCTCCAGGGGGTATTCTCAAATGGCAAAGCCTTAGTTCCCCTCTCTTGCTCCCTTTTTCTCTTGTTGTATTTACGTATGTGACTACAGGAACTTTATAGAGATGCCATGTCTTTGTCATCAACTTAATCTTGAATATTCATACTTCAGAAAATGTGCAATATACTGAGTTACATTTTTATGTATAAATGCCGAACACTCTTGCAGAGGCAAAGTCTACTATATACATTTTAGTGGAAACTGGAATAGGAAGAAAATGACATATCAGACATATAAACGATGCTTATTATAAAAAACATACCGGGATCCAGAAACAAGCAACAGTCACAACCGCCGCAAAGAGTGAGATTATCAGACAGGGAAGGAAGTATGGGAACCTACAAAAGACGTGTTACAACTCACAATACCAGATTTTTAAGATAAATATGTGAAAAAAGGTAGGAGAAAGAGTAAAAGTACCTTGCCAAGAAAGAATCTGATGCAAATATTCCAGGAAACTTTTCTGCAGGCTTAGTTCAAAGTTCAAACATTGTAAATGAGAAAAGGAAAAAGAAATGCTAAACTGAATATAGAGGAAAACATATACAGGCAAGTCCTACTGGCAGTTCCTGTTAAAATCAATCCTCTGGAAACTTCAAGCATACACTTACTTCCATTTCTAAGCTCAAATAATTAAACAGAAATAAGAATAATAAACAACTTAACTGAAAACATATGCATGCACATATAATATGTACCTGAGCAAGAAAGCCTCCTAGAGCTGGTCCAATAATTAGTCCTGTACCCCAAGCTGTACTAACCTGAAAACATATATGAATTTGAATACTCAGAAATTGCTGTATACATAACTTTTACATCTAAGAAATTAGAGTAGGTTACTGTTGCAACACTCTCCTCCAACAGATGGAAGAGCATTATTCTGAATGAATTTGAAGCTGTGTGCAGATGAATCCGTTGCCGTCAAACTTCGTGGGTCGCCTCCATATAGGCACAAAGATAGCCCAGAAGTTTTAACTAGTGGGATATATAAACATGGTTTATTACAACTATCTAGTTTCATTACAAATCTTAGTGATGACTACTGAGACTGATCACCTTGTTTGTGCACAATCTAAATTCATGCATACTTTTTGCTCGTACTTCCAATAATTATTCTTCCTTAATCCAGTATCCCTTAGTTGATCCCTCACTGTAGTACTTTTTGTAGTTATAAAGAACATACATAATAAAAACTTATAGAAGATAATTAACAAAATAACTGCTTACCGCCGACAATGCCAAAGACTGGTACTCCTCACGAACTGTTTCACATGCATATGCCTGGTCATGGAGTAAAGCTAAATCATAATATGCCACTACCTTAACAGAACTGAACTACGAACTTATTTAATATTACTGCAATGTGGTTACATCAGAAAAAGTACCTTTATTGGTCCGAGTAGACCATTCAAACTTCCAAGAAGAAACCTTGTTGTGATAGCCATCCAAAAGTTTATGCTAAGTCCAAATAGGGTGTTGAAAACAACACTGTAAATGCATAACCGCCCACTTATTAGGATGTCTGGATTGAACATGTATTGAAAGCATAGGACAAAAAAAGCAACTGATCACTGACACTGTGGCACAGCCTATAATTATTACAGGTTTTCGACCATATCTGTCAGCAATGGTTCCCCACGTCATAGATGTCAAAGCTCTTCCAAGCATATAGGAGGACCCTTCATGAGTTGAAATTTATTAAGTCTTATCAGAGTGCAATGAGACATTAGTCAGGGAAACTAATCAACAATATCGAAAAATGAAAACAAGTTAGCCTACCTATAAAACCAGCATAATAACCAATATCTTCCTCCCTTTTTGCAATGCCAAAATCCCTTATCTGCAACAAAAATGTCAATGTTATATACAAACAGATAAAAGGAAGCATAAGGTACGTGAAGCAGCCCCTCCTTTTGCCATGAGTATGTTAGCAATATTTCATCTTAAGCATATAAAATTTTGATCTGTTGAATTAGTTAACATCGCCTTCAACTGTCAGCTCTTACACAAAACAGAAGCAAAAAGTGATAAGGATGCATAAAACTGGATAAAAGCACGACAAACTCCACAAAATATGGAAAGATTTGTAATAGACGTTAATTTGTTTTTATTTCACCAACGTTGCAGTCATAATGATATTCAAATCATCACTTTATAGGAGCATTTCCCCACCAAATATTTTTCTCGGGTAACCCAGAGTTTCTCGATCAGAGATTAACAAAGGAATTTGAGCTTCCTTTTGGAATGGGACCATGTAGTCTGGACAAAAGGTACATTATGCTGTTAATTATTCTTTGAGCTACATACAACACAAACTTTCACATTAAGAAAAAGAAACGAAAAAAAGGATATAAGAACACCAAAGGCCATAACCAGATTAGCCCTTTAGGAAACTTTGCAGTAAAAGCCAGAGTCTGCGAAGCGGCTCTTTATAGGATTAGGAACGGCAAAACAATTTCTAGTTATCATCTTGTTCTTAATCTCAAGGGAAATAGTACATTTTCGAACTGTTATGTTATAGATTAGTGGCACAAGGGAGATGAGTAGTTAACAACATTATTTTTCAAATTGTCTTGTATGGAAGAGAACAAATTCCATCTCCAACATCTTCAGTTTCACATCGAAAAAATAGGTTGGTGGTAAAGCTCATTCTAATAAAGTGAGAATAAAATGTTTAAAGTACTTACCATGAAATAAAGGAATGGGAAGAGTGATGATATTGTCAGAGCTGCAAATGTAAAGGAATAGAAGACATCCATGAATGAAAAATAATAAGATCAATGCCAATGAAGATATCAAAGTTGAAGTATGACAAGATATCAACACAGCCAAACAAGTGGAAAATATTGCAGTCACTCATGACCAAAGATTTACATGGATATAAAAGAAAACGAACACACGACGATTGATGCTCAGTTCATCTTGTACTCGATAAATATATATGGAAATGTAATATCATTTGAAGATCGAACTTTTACAATTTCAATCAAACATTTAGAAACTCATATGTGCAGTAGCAAAACATGCAAATATTCTCCCTCAAACTGTGAATTGAGAAAAAGAAACCGACATATTGACAAAGAAATTGTAAGATAACAGGCCCTGAAGTCGGCAGTACACTTAGCAACAAGTTCTAGATTCTCATGGTTAACACAGAGAAGAGCATATGATGAGTGCTTGATCTTATAGTTCTTTCTAAAAAAATTTATCCAAATGAAATACTTTGCAAGTAAGTTTCACTTTCCAGACAGTCCTCTTAAGTTCTTTGGATAACAGTAGCATAATCCATTGTGAAAACACTCAAGCCATCAAAACGATCACCTCATATATATTCCTATCCACACTTTAATCTTCTCCAAATCCAGTTAAATCTTCACCATTTCACACTCCATAAATCTCCCACCTCTGGTAAACGTCAACAAACAGCATGTGTGCATATATATGCATGTTCACACAATCAAACCCATTAAAAAAAACGTGAGATGAAGCCAAACAGCAGATACCAACTTCCATGAATCCATCAAAAAACCCCATTAGATCTTTCTTTTCAAGAAAATGATGAACATCAAACTTGATTACCTGTGGAGAGCACAATAACCCATATAACGAGAACTTGCTTGATGGGCAGTCCTCTTTGCGCTTGTTTCAGCTGATCAACTTTACATCCAGGGCACCCCTCAACGTAGTAATCCTTCCGCAACAAGCTCTCCACATGCTCCCGCCCTTCCGCCATCTCTCTCTCTCTCTTTCTCTCTTCTGGTTTTCCTCTCCAGACTCTCGAATGGGGAACCAACTATTTATTTCCAGCTGTTTCATGGAATTCATTAAATGCATGAGGAAATAGCTAATTACAACAGCCCGAAATTTTCTAGCCGACTTCTTCATAAATTAACTGCACGGTAATTACGCTCTCCTCTCCTGAAATTTAATATAATTACACATAATTTTTTTAATTAATTTATTATTTTTTATAAAAGTGATCATCCCATAATTATAATATACATATCATATAATTAATATTTTATTTAAAAATCAATAATAAACAATGTATTATATAATTATACTTGTTCTGTAATTCATTTAATTCAATCAAATTTTATTCAAATTACTATTTCCCTCCTATGTTATATTAATATCATAATGCTATAATTGATTTATTAAATGTACTTAAAAATTTATCTATTAAAATTATTAATCAACATTTCTTAAACATTTATTTTTGTCTCAAAATAACAACTCTCATTATTTTTTCGGCCACATGTTTTCTATGTCAATGATAATAATATTTTTTGTCAAGGAAAAGGTCAACATAATATGTTACCTTTTTATTGACTAATTATGATTAATATATTATATATATTGTATTTTAGGCACAATATATAAAGATATATTTAATCATCCTTGTTTTTATTATATTAATTCAATTAACATATCAATATACTAAAAATAATAATCAACAAATTACAATCACTTATAATTCAATCGATATATCACGTGACTGTAAAAAAATTACAATAACTCACATAAAATGAGACAAAATTCACATACGTCAACTGGAATTCAATCATAACCTCGAAATTGTTCATGAAACCTTAATCTCTCAGCCTTAACTACTAAACTAAAACATCATTGACACTTTTTTTTTTTTTTACTAAATCGATTTCAATTGTATTATTAATTTAAATCAACATCTATTAATATACACCAAGTATGAATATTAAATACGTACAATTAATCAATAATTACTTTTAATTTCGTCAACTAAACTACGTCAGATAAATTGTCTTCTCCATTTAGAAAGGCTTTTGTGTAATTTAATGGTTTTAGGGGGGTTAAAATACAATTAACCCAAAATCTATATAGGTATTTGCATCATTGCATATGTCATGAAAATGGGACAAAGTAAAACACAGTGATGGAGCAACCGTCACGGTCCCATTCCTTTATTCTACGGTCCACATTGGCAGAAATTTAACACATAGACACCCCACCCCAACCAACCCGAGATAACCTAATTACACAGCCATCGTCACGTTTTTTTTTTTTTTTCTGTTCTTTTGATGTATGTATAATTTTTTGAAATATATTAGTCGTCGTGGCCAGTCGTTTTTACGTGCATATAATAAATAATTTTTTATATATTAAAATATATTAATAAAAAAATTATCTACTAACATAATTTTTTAAAAAGTTGAATAAGTTAGTTCTTTCACCATGAATGACATTTTTTACTTTACAAAAAATTAGTGTGACGTTGTCATTAATCGCCGTTTGTGAATGTAGAGGGCTTTTCTTTTTTACATCAGTATAGATTATAAATAAGAGCAAAATATATAAACCAATACATTACATAATTAAAAATAAAAAACTATCAATTAACTTATTTTTTTAAAAAATTGCATAAGTTAAATTATTTTATTACTTTTTACTTTACGATAAATTGGTGTGAAAGTATCATTAACTGCCGCACATGAGTGTGAATGAACTTTTATTTATATATTAGTATAGATGAATGTTTTGTGTATATAATATAATTTCTTAAATATATCATAGGTCAAAGAATACACTCATAGTGTGTTTTCTATCATACTTTGATATATAATTAATGCTTATATAGTACGAAAATGAAATTATAATTTAAAAATCATGCATACTATGCAAATATTGAGATGACGTCGTTACATGATATCGAAATAATATATATATATATATATATTATTATTCTATCTTTATTGCATTTAAATTAATTTGTATTGCATTCAACTTGTGCATGGTTGGTTCATGCACCTTAATTTTAAATACAACATTTGATTTGTCAAACATGTACGTTGTGTTGAATTGATGACATTTTACTACGTGAAAAATGAACTATATTTCTTTTGATAAATTAATATTATCGATCATGAAAAATAATATAAAAAATTAATTTTTTACTATGATTAATCTAAAATATATCATGATTTAATTATAATCAAAATATTTGTTAATTTATTTATTTATTAAAATAAAATCAATGAAAAGTGTACTAAAACCAGTTGTATTTGTCAGTTTTTAATTATGTCCAGTGTTTTGACATGACTTGTTAAAACAATAATTAATACTCACTGAACGATAGTGACTAATTATTAAATAAAAAAATTAAATTATAATTAAAAAATATAGCTGTATAAAATATACACATAAATACAATATTAATATACGATACAATAATGTGATGGGAAATGCCTTATAGTACGAGGTGGGCTTTGATTACTTCAATTATTTATGGTGCTTCCATGGTGCAGATTGCAGCAACGTGACAAAAAGTTGTCAAAATCAAATAACGCTAAGTTCACTCATAAGATGTATTCAAAAAGTTAAAAAAAAAAAATCATTGAAAAATGATGAATGATAAATTAAAAAAATAAATTTATTTTGATGAGACTAAATTATAACAAATGATTGATTACAATGAGCGATGCACAATAAATTTGTAACACGTGGATCTAATCATCATCCAATCGTGTCTGATCAACCGAATATATGTGTCATTTGGTTGAAATGATGTGTCGATTGGATGAAACGACGTGTCCATTTGAATGAAATACTATGTCATTTGGGTGAAATGATAAGTCGATTCAAACGAATGATTATAATATTTCAAATGTTTTCTGATTGGGCATGTTCATGGATTATATATTTTCAACTTTATATTCACTTCATTTTCATAAGTTCCTTCCATTCAACTTGGAAGGCATTTTGGAGCATTTTAATGTGTTAGCAGTAAAAACATGTAATTTGTTAAGAGAGTTCCAAAATATTATTTGATTCGTCATTTTTTCAAAATTTGTACGGGGTGCTACTTTGAAATCGTTAGTCATTGTATATTGCGAAATAAATTGTCGTTTCCATTAGCATCATAGCAGGCAATACTTATCTTAAAGATAAATAGTCTAACTCTCTCATCCCGCATATTGCACGTATTTTTACAACAGTATTAACTCAATTTGTAATTCTATTTTAGTTAATACACGCACATTATGTGTATAAAATATACAAGATTATAAATTTAATCTCAACTAATAAATGTTAAAATTAACAGCAAAGAGAACACACGTGAAATTCTCATGCATGTTGGTCAAAGAAAACGACTAGCCGTTAGTTTTATCATCTGTTAGTCAGAGGGGTTTTATTTGCAACGTTTTTGCAATTTTAAAGGACAAGGAGTTAAATTAAAATCTCACGACACATGAGGTTAATTTTAAAATAATCATAAAATATGAGACTAATTTTATATATTTTTTTATAAAATATTTACTTAAATAAAATAAATAATAGTATCGTAATTTATACGCATGATGTATTTACATTAATTAAAATAACAACGTAACATCGTAACTTTCGTATACATAATATATTTATATTAATTAAAATAAAAAATACAATAAATTAGACTTACGGTTTTTAGGCGACATTGACCGTTGAAGATCAAACTCAATTTGAAGTGTCCTTCCTTTGCATTGAAAAGATGAACACGCCAACGAAGTTTTTGATCATTTTCAATTGCATTTCTCTTCCGTTTTATTCTTCTTTTGTATTTTTCTTAAGTACAATTTTTTGAGAATAAATAACGGTAATAAATTACACTGTATGCCGAACAATTTCTCAATTTAATTAATACATCAATATAATTCATAATGATAAATATATTATAATAATTTATATAAAATAAAATAAATATGATAAAATTGGAACCCATAATTTTAAAATTTTATTTGTTAGAAAGAATGAAGTATGATGAGACATGCAATGGGCCCACCAAAATAATTGGTAATAAAACTACGTAATTGAAGAAGCAGACAGATTTTTGATAGGTAGGCTCAGTTTTTCACACTTTCTTGAATTTGCCTACTTGCCTGTCTCATCACCCTCTTGTGTGCCTATTTCTTCTCCAATTTCAAATTATAGAGATGATTGCAATTTTGGTACTATAGTTTATAGAGCTTTGCAAAACAGGTACCATTATTTACAAAATCACAACTTCAATATCATACTTTACAGAAATCTGCAATTTTGGTACCACCTTTGCTTTTGGCCTTTAAAACTTTCAAAAATTATCAATTCAGTCCTAAAACTTTTTTTTTTTTTTTTTTTTCCTCGCAGAACTCATTCCCTTCACTATTCAATTGATCAGGCCCAACATGCTTCCGAAAGAAAATTAAGCCTCCATAAATTCATACCTTTTTTGACCGCTTTGTTGCCGGGTATTCCAAGTCCTCGGTTTTACGGACTCCTTCCAACCACACTACCGCAGCAGATGGTTCGCAGGTCCTTAGCTCCTTCAGCAACAAACAGCACAGCCCTATTTCGTTTCCTACCTTAGGGCGTAGAGATATTTCCAATATAGAGACTTGATAAAATTTTGGTTTGACAGGTTGAACAAAAGCCTTTCTTTTATTGAAGAAATATAGGATATATTACATAGATACTATTTCCTCCGTTGGAGGAGACAACTGTTTAGCCTCTCATGGTGTTGAGGGCTGAACTCTTTGGGGAAACCCCCATAAACTAAAAACTTGAAAATTTACAAAGATAGAAACTTTGGAAGTAATGCTTTGAAGAGTAGGGGAAAATATTTGATGATCCCATTCTGCTTCTCGGCTTCCTTATTTATAGCCATCCGCGGACTTCAAATGCGGACTTCAACTTGTTTTGATGACGTCATTGCGTTCGTCATCTGGATGACGTCATTGCTTCCGTCATCGTCCTTTCCAGCTGTATTCCATAATGGCTTGTCGGCCATTTAATTGCTAGCTGGCTCTGACTGTTGGCTTTTGTCGTTTTCTGCCGACAGTCTCCTTTTTGAATTTTTACATCTTTCGATTTTTACTTGTTCTTGTAAAAATTCTTCCTTTTACCTTTGTCCGGGTTTGGTTCGGGTTTCTTTTGGGTCACCCGTATCTTTGTGCCGAACATTGGTTTTTCCTGTTTCTCACAGCAAGGGCAAACATGGTTATGCCATTGCCAACATGCAACATGTTGCATGCCTTCATCCTTGTTGACTCGGTTGCAGGCAGCTTGTTCTCCCATATAAGCATTCTTTTCTTTTCGAACATGCTTTCTGCAAACTCAGTGCTCTTTCCTGTCATGGAATTTAACAGGAACGATCCATTCACCTTGTTGGAGAAGATTTTGAATGGATACTTGACTTTGTCCATCTCGGTGAGACAGACCCATAGACCCCAAGCTCTTCTGGTGGAAATATCGTCTTCGCTAATAGCTGACACCAGTGGAGCTTCTTCTGTGGTAGCTTTGATTCTGTTGAAAGCCACCATGTCTGGTCTCTGCAGCTTGATGAAATGAAACGCTGGATGAGACCCTTTTCCTGCCATCTCTGGAGCTGCTGAAATGAATTTTAGCTCCAAGATATCTCCTCTCTTTAGGTGGGGATTGTTTTGCCATGAATCGTATACCGCCCCACTTATCCATTCCGGTAATTTGGAAATTTCCGGAAAACTTGGTGACATAGTATGAACTGAAGCCAGAGCTCCAAACTCATACCATTCTCGAACTTCTTCGGGCTTTGATCCTTCCATCATCCAGACCCTATTGTATTTTCCAGTGGTCTCGATAATGGTCTTGCTTGGGTTGACACCTTTGCGAGAAATTAATTTTTCCCACATCCTTTGATATACCTGCCAAGCAGAAGAAGATGAAGAAGATAATTCATTAGTATTAGTCTTAGAAGTGCCTGTCATTGGCCTAAGACTAATCTCTCCCTCTTTATCCCCAGAGGTGCTGGGTTGACTCGAATCATCAGAGGTTTTCACTCCCTGTGACTCGTCCATCGCCGTTTCACCAGAATCTGATGATGGCCTTGTGCAAGCAGTACTTGAATCTGCCGCTACAGGTCTAGAGCCCTGTACTCTAAGAGCAGGTTTAGAGCCCTGCTCTCTCAACTCGCGAGTCATCACCGAGGGCGATGCCTTTCGAATTGGTTCTTGTAAAGCGTTCCATAGCGCAGTTGATGCTACCAAGGAACTCCTGATATTCGTCTGGACTTTGTCCAGATCAGCTCGTTGGACTTGTCCGGCTACTTGGGCGTTAACCGCTAGCCGTCCAAATTCTCGGTCAAGCTCCTCGAGGTTTTCTCTGAGGTGCCTGAGTCTCAGCATAACGGAGTTTGCTTCAGCTCCCTCCATCTCTTGTCAAGAAATCTGCAAGAACATTTTCATGAGATTTAATAACGACAATATTATAACAATAATATTGGCATTCAGCTTGCCATCTGATAATACGAGCTTTCTCAATTTTAGATTCCAGTTTGTTTTTCAGGAAAGCTTTAACATTAGTATTATCAACTTTCAATGTAAATTCTTTAGCAAGTAAGAATAAAGGCCATTTCTTAAAAGCCTTCCAAACTGCAAAGAATTCCTTCTCATTGATGTGCCACACTTGGGCTTGTTGTTCGGTGAACAACCCTCCTGTGTATCTACAAGGTTCCTCCCCTGTAGTAGTCTTCTTCATGAGCACTGCTGCCCATCTGTAATCATTGGCGTCTGTGGAGACTACCAATTCATCCTCGTCCTGCGGTATTGCAAGCTTTGGCAGATTATTGCAAACCTGCTTTAGCTCACGAACCCTTTGTGTGTGGATTTCCTCCCATTTCCACTTTGCACTTTCTGTTTCTTTCAAAAGTGGCCGGAAATCCTTTCTGTATTTTGCAAGATCCTTTATGAATATTCCTGCAAAATTCACAACTCCCAAGAAGCTTTGTAATTGCTTCTTATCTTTGAGTATGTCTGGGAAATTGCGGATTTTCTCCACAATATGCTCCTGCAACTCAATACCTGTTTCGTCAATAAGAATTCCTAAAAATTCGATTTTATTGACTGCTATAGTAGCTTTCTTTTCAGAAAGTACTAAACCCTCTTTATGACATGCATCAGAAAATATTTCCAAATGTTTAATATGATCTTTCATATTTTTAGATGCAATCAGGATGTCGTCAATATAGACAAACATGAACTCAAAATAATCTTTAAAAAGATTATCCATTTTTCTTTGAAATATCTGGGGTGCATTAGCTAAACCCATTGGTAGCACGTTCCAGATATATTGTCCTTGTGGGGTGGAGAATGCAGTAAACTTCTTTGATTCACTCTCCATTTTGATCTGATAAAAACCAGATTTGCAATCGAATTTAGAAAACACTTTTGCACCTTTAATACAATCAATTAAGTGTTCTCTACTTGGAATGTAATAACCATCAAATTCAAGTATTTTATTAATACCTTGATAGTTAATTACTAACCTGGGTTTACCTCTTTTTATCTCACCATGGTTCCTTACCAGAAATCCAGGGCTACTGTAGGCAGAGATTCCAGGCTCAATGAGTCCAAGGTTGATATGCTCCTTGATAATAATCTGCATATCCTTCTTGTCCTCCATGTTCATCTGAATAGGCTTGTATCGAACATACTCGTATTTGCACTCTTCTTTAAGCTTTAGAGTAGCTTCGATCTTGTTCCTATCCCACCATGCCAGAGGATTTTCACTGAAATTTCTCTGGATGAGTCGCTTGACATTTTCGAGAGAAAGTATACTTTCCTCGCTTATGTCCATGGTCTTTAACTCTTGTATTACTTCCTTGAGGTTCTTAAGTTCTTCCTCAGATTCCTCGTGGAAACTATCAGTCTCGATGAGTCCCTGTTGCCTGAAAGACAAAAGAACTTTCCCAAATTTCCTTTTATCCTGCATTTTTGGATTAGTCAATTTGGCATCGAAATCACCACGCTTGCTGCGAAAATTTATAGGCATTATTCTGTTAAATGCCTTTTCTCTTCGCAGAACCTGTATCTCATTACCACAGTTAGTAGTAAAGATTAACAGATTTCTCTGATTATCCTGCATGTATCTTGCAAATGTTTGAATAAAGTTATTTCCTAGCAAGATATCAGCACCTGTATCATGAAAGTAAATGGGAGGTGTTTTTACCCTGAACCAGGGCGTTCCAAATGCTCCCCCGATCATGATTTTTGCTTCTCTAATTCCTGTATTGAGTATTAAGATTTTTTGTGAAAAATCCCTTCCTGCAATAACAAGTAAAGTTTCCCTTGCTTCTTTGGGGAAAACTCCAGGTTTTGCTGTGCAAATCCCTGATCCTGAGTCAATATAAGCTGCAAAATACTCTGTCTTATATTGATCATATAACATACCAACAGATATGTATATAGAAAAGGGGCTTGTCATTCAATCCTTATGGTAACACCATCAAGACTGAACTCCATACCGTTACCTTTTCTTCCCCATGGTTTATGATCTTCGAGGAAACTTAACCCCAAAGTCATACACCCATTTTTCTTCCTGCGACACCTGCAACTAGAAATTCATGGCCTGCTATTTCTAACATGCCTTCATATCTACCAATAACAGGTTGCTGCAAATGATATAAGTCATCACAAGGAAAAAAGTTTTCATTCTTAGTGATGTCAAATATAACTTGTATTTCTTTCCATCCTTCAGGGCATTTAAGTTTTACGTTATCTACCCTAATCTCTTGAGGAGTTAAGACTCTTGCTAAGTCTTTCTCTTTTCCTTTGTAGCCTGTTATCCTATCTTCTGAAAAGGACATCCTGCTACCATACTCAATCCTGGAACTTATTGTTCTGTCTAAGACTGGGTGATCTTTTATAATGATATCGACACCTCCTATTCTAGGTATCCTAATTGGATCTGGTGCCATTACCTTAGCAAATTCCTTGAAAATTCTGGGAATTTCAATATACTCTTTCCTAAGGAATAAATCCGAATGATGAGTGTTGGAAAGGGCATAAGCAATTCTATAAGTTATAGAATATGGTCTATTTCCTTCTTTCATAAGATCTTTTCTTTAAAATCCTGATGAAGGGTTAAGACTCTACTGAAATCTTGGTCTGCTAGGTTGTATGCAATCCTAGGATGAATATCAAACATCAGTTTTCCTGCATACAAGTTACCTATCATTGTCCCAAGACAACCATCTCTTAAGTTATTGATTCTTCTATCCATTATTGACAAATGTATTTCTGAATCAATTCCTTCTTTAAAAGTTGCTTTTATTACTACTTCAATAGTTCCTATGTGGATCCATTTCATAGTAACTGCTACTTCTTCTCTGAGCCTACTTAATTCTTCAAGAATTTCTTCTTTAGGAATAAGCTGCATTTCCATCACATTACCAGTAAATTCTATGGGAATAGCGAACTCACCTGAACTTACTTTGTAGATTATGTGATGTTTCCTTTGGTTTAGTCCTATCTGGTTGAGGACTTTACCGATTCCTCCAATTCTGAATCCATCATATGGACTGAGGTTGGAGTCTTGACGCATGATTCTTTCCATGGTTTTGTTTGACACCGTCATTCTGGAAAAGAATCCTGACAGGCTTTCAGAGGTCTGAAGCCTATCTCCCTCATCGTGACTATTCTGACTCAGTTGAAGATCCATCCGACTCAGTCACCATTCCTCCTCATAGACACTTTCGTCTGAAGGAAGATCTTCAAATTGGTATATTGGTACCAATTCACCATAGTAGACCGCGTCTAATATGTCATCCGTGGCTTCAAATTTTCTGATTTCACCACGTTTCTGCGGGCAGTCTGGAGCAATATGTCCTCTTGCTCCACATGTCCAGCAGTTGCAATCCTTGAAACTTTCATTAGTTCGGGTATGGGCCCGTCTGAAAGTTCTCTTCGTAGGGGTTCGTCCGGTAGATCTGGTGTCTGTTCGTCTAGATCCTTGGGATGAAGCCCTTGTTGATCCACTCCGTTGCCCAGATTTGTATGTTCTGGCTTTGGTTTTGGACCACCATGATCTGCGCCTAAAAGGAGTTCTTCTGGAGTTCCTGGAGTATAGATCACTCCTGTGTTTCCTCCTTTTCCTTGGCTCACCTGATTCTCCTATAACAGTAGGAAAATCATTATTATCACAACAGAGAGGTGTTCGTTTGATCGTACCTCTTAGTCTTTTCATGTTTTTCTGGATGGATGCCTGATAACACCAATCCTTCAACTGGTCTTTGAGAAAAGACATTCTCCTTGCTACTGAATCCATCTGTCCCTCCGGTACTTTGTATGATTGTATCAACATTTCCCTCCATGGACTACAGATTTTAGCAAAGATCATTGGAGCTGCAACATCCACTGCTACTCCACTCTGAAAGAAATATTTACGGAACCAATAGATATATTCATCTACTGCGCAAATACTCCTTAGTTCAAGGCTGAAAAGAGCTTGTGCATTTTCTCTAGCCTTTTCTGTTCTACTTTCTTCGAAGTAACCATCTCCGATGAAGTGAATCTTGATAAGCCTTCCTAGCCGATCTGCAATTGCACTTTTGGAATCTCCGGCAAGGATACTGGCTTTGGTATCGGCTGGGGTATTGTCCCATCCGATCTTCACAGAACCCTCTAAGCTCAACTCCACTAATTTGATGAAGTTTTCTTTATCGAGTTCTAAGGTAGTTGCCGCAATCTTTATGGCTGCTACCCATTCGTCTATCAGCTTCCATGTTTCGGAAGTCGATAACATCCAGATTTAGAACAGCACCATATGGATGTAAGGGCTGAAGCATCGTTCTTGCCCAAGGTGTATTTTCCGGTGCTCTCCTAGGATTTCTCCCTGGATTCTCTCGAAGTCTGGTTCCCACAAACGTTGGTGTTGTGTTTGTGTGGAAATCTGTGCTTTCCCTCATCGGGTGATCTTGTGGAGCTTCGTTTGAACATGTGCTCCCCTCCGGCGGTGGTAGTGCTGGAGTAACTTCATTGGTATGAATATTGACTAGATCCACAATCCCAAGTTGGGAAAATGACTCAGCCAATTCTTGTAGATCTGACAGATCCGCTCTGGTTACCTCCATTATTTTATGGAGTTAAGGATCTCCTGGATCTGTTCATCCCGAGTCTTTGGCTTCGGGATCTCTTTCGCCTTCCCCTTCTGGTGTAGAAGAGGTACTGTCCCAAGGGCATCCCTGATCCTTTCTTGTCTGGATATGGATGATTCAGGTTTGTCCCTTTGATTTCTTCTCAGATCTGCAACTTCGGTCTTTAGATCTGTAAGATTCTTGTGTAGATCTGGGAGGATCTTAAGAATCTCGTCCATCTTATGGCACAAGGAGTCTACTTTCATAGGTACGTTGGATAACCTATGTCCATAGTCTTGAACCGTCTTCTGTATTTCCCTCAGATCTTGAGAGATTTTCGAGGTATCGGCCTCGATTTCCTTCCAATTAACACCTCTAATCATAATTTTTAGAGAGATATTGGTGTAGGTATTGACATTTTCCGTTCCTCCGGGCTGGAATTGGTCCGTTGATCTCAGTGGTCTGCAAACGCTTCGCCACCTGTCCTGGAACTTCCAGTCGGACTCGTAGATGTCTGGGTCCTTCTGGGTCAAACTCCGGGTTTATCTCTATTTGATCCCCGTTCTGTGGTTCCTCGGGAGTCCGAGGAGCTGCTTGTATCTTACATGGACCTTGGTATGGACCATGGTTACATTTGTACAGAATTTCCCGAAGGACATTCTTTCTCTGTTTTTCCAGAATCTGGAAATATTCCCTGTTGTCATTGTAACTCGAACTTTCGTTCGGTTCCATTTTCTCGGAAGGTCTCCTCCGTTAGTGGAAAAATATCTAAATATAATATTAACCATATATTTCTTCAATAAACCTAGGCTCTGATACCATTTTCAAGCGTGGGTGAATGTACAACTCATTTAGATACTTTGGCGTTGTATCCTCTTCGATCTCAGATCTAAGAATTCCTTTTCAGGATGAACTTAGTAACTGATTAGATCGTAAGGTCTTCCAGCCTAATATATCTATTTAGAGTTTTACAATCAAGGGGACTAGATCTGCGGAAAACAAACCTTTTTGGGGCTAAAATGAGATTTTTAAAAGATAAGCCATGATAAGAGATTTCAAACATGAGCTGTGGTATCAAATCTGCAATTTTTTCATAACTTATGGTATGAAATCTGCTATTTTGAAAGGTATGGTACCTAAATCGCAAAGTTGCCCAAACTATGGTACCTCTTTCGCATTTTATCTCCAAATTATTTCACAATCAGGTTTTGATAGCAAATTTTACGGTTTAATGCAATTTATCTGTTGTAAATGAGTAAATTATTTTTTTATAAAAATATATTGTAATTTATTTTTCTATATTTTTAAAAATAAAACAATTTTCTCCTATCTAAATAAGTAAATCGCTTTATTTTAAAAAACACATTAGGTAAATTGTTATATTTTAAGAAAATACGTAAGGGTAAATTGCTAAAAAAAATTCATAAAATAATAATTTACACATTTGCATTATTATAGGAGATGAATTACATTTTTTTCCAAATTTTATGATGAATATTATTTTAATATGGAGAATTATATTATTTGCATAAATTGTTCTATTTTTTAGAAAATTACATGTGCATCCCTATAAATATCAATGTCGTCGCAAAAATTACATACTTTCTTACTGCCACAAGTGATTTATTTTGATTACGCAAAAGACGGGAATGGTTTAGGTAAATAGTTATAAAGGTCGGAGAGGTGTGAATGTAGTTATCCCTATTTAGATATGGTACACTATTTAGGAAGAATAATTAATTATATAACAACTGTAATAATGAATTATATGACAAATGTATTATTTTATCATGTGATTCCATGCACGATTTAAAAAGAGTGATCAATTATATGACCAAGTGTATATTTACGTAACCAATTTTGAAAATTAGCAATAAGTTTAATATTAAATAATACAAAGGGATAACTACACTCCCATTAGGAGTGTACGCGATGCGAGTTGGGGCAGTTTAGGTAATTTTTTTGCCCAACCCAATAATTACGATTTTTAGAAAGCTCTACCCAAGCTTAACCCAACGATCATAAAAACCGCACTTTGCGGTCTAATTGGGTTTGGGCGATTTTGCGGTCTTTAGTGTATAGAAAACCACATATACAATTATATTAGTATTTTGTGACAATTTATACTTTTGTTACAATTATTTTGTCAAAATAAATGTATTTTTCTGTAATACTAATTATAAAAATATGATATATCAATTACAATGTGTACAAAATAAACACTTATACATGATTATATGTTTATTTTAAAAGAATACAAATAAATAATAAAAATATTACCAATTTTTTTATGAATAAGATTGTGAAAAAATTATTATTTCGAATTAAGTATATAAAAAACTGATCATAATAATATATCATATTAAATAAAAATTATTTGAAATAAAATAAGATGGTAATAGATTATAACAAAATCGTGATATCATCTATTTCAAGTTCTTGCATTTATCTACGACATCAAATATATAAAATTGTCAATAACCAAAATTAAATAATTAAATTGATCTCGTTTACATATTTATACATATATATTATACAACACCAACAAAAAATATCGTCATTATTATTAGTCTTGAATGTTAGTTTATGCATAATCAAAACTTTTGTATAAACATATGAATAATTCTAGTATATTATTATTGCTCTCCATCATCATCATCATCTTCTTCTTCTTCATATATTATTGTTACTACTACTACTACTATTATCATTATCGCGGTCTATGCGGTCTACGTAAATATAAAATCAAATCCGATTGCAAAAATGCGGTATTTTTTTAACTAATCCAAGACCAACTCAATCCACCTTTAGCCCGCTAATTGCAGTGCGGTTTGGGTTGGGTCGATCGGTTGGAACGGTCCGACGATTTTGTTGAACACCCCGAACTCCCATCCCCTAATGTTGGGTGTAATTACACTCAAACTCCCTGTGGTTTGAAAAAATTATATTGTCATCCTTGAAGTTTGCGTCCATCTAACAAATAAGTCCCTATGTTGGTCAAATTTTATCGAATTTGTTTATATTAACAAAAGAATTAGAAAAATATATATTTATATTGATTTGACTTATTACTAATTTATAGCAAGTCAAGTATTTTTTATTTTAATGAAATTACTGTTGTATGTCTTTACACATTAATACATGTGAGGAGTTATATCTTCACCATTATAAAGATAGCTTGGTTGAAAAAAAATTATTTGACGTGTAATAAGTCAATAAAGAGTAAATATCAATTTTCATAACATTTTTTTTATATTAATATCAACAAATTTAATTAATTGACTAACAGGTGGATTTATTTGTTAGGTGAAAACAAACTTCAGGAATACTAGATATAAATTCCAAAATCACAAAAAAAATACATATAATTACATCAAATATCAATGAAAGAAGCGTAATTATCCCTAACATAAACATAGCATTAAGTTCATTCGGGTCCAATCCTTTCAATATACTACCAACCTATCAATTAAATAATTTTACACTCAATCTATGTCCTTTTCTCTCTTTTTTATTTTTATTTTATAAATACGTATTACAATGAATCGACACATCGATTCAGTTCCATTAATAACTTATATTACAATAAGTTGATAAATAAATTATAATAAACTCATATTAAATATGACAGATACTACATATTCAACAAGACTCAAACTCAGTATCTTAAATTTATTCATTAAATTTTAATTTTAATCATTAAAATAAGACATTATCAGTGATATGCGTCTAAATTGATTTTCATCGATTTTTGATATAACAAGAATCTATTCCATGGTCACCGGAGTAATTGACGCAACCGGCCATGGTATAAAGATAGATCAGGGAATGATTAGTTTGTCAAATGGCCTAAGTAGCTTTACCTTTAGCTGAAACTATTCTTTTAATTTTACAGGATAGAGGTTCAATACTTTTAAATTTATATTTTATAAAATTTTGAAAATAATTTCAAAAAAAAAACACGTTTAGTTTTTATGCTTTATGAAATTCTCAAAAATAAAAAAAAAAACTCGAATCATTTAATTTTGTAAATACCGTAAAATAGAGGACTGAATGTGTGAAGAGAATTATTTCAATTTTAAAATTATTTTAAAATTTTCGTAAATCAGAGAATTAATAGTGCTGGACCCTGTCACGTGGAATTAAAATTGCAATTTTGACTTAATTTTTTAGCAATTTTGACAGATTTCCCAGGGAATAGAGAGTCTGGATGAGATTGATGAGGGAAAAGACAGACTGACAGAGAGGGGAGAAAAGAAACGTGATGAGAAGTCAATTCGAGTTTTCTTTGCTCTAACTTAGTCCTCGTACTTTTTAAAATATGAAACCGCCCCAACTGTATCCTGACTTGTCAGACATCACGTCTTTATTATTATTATTATTTTTTTTCTCAATTTAATTTCAACACACAAATGATGTGCCCGATATATATGGAATATTTACACTACCATTTTATGAAGGTGTATAAATTTTTTATGATTTAAAAATTATATTTAATATCTTTAAAATTTATTTTTGTCTAAAAAAATAGTTCATTCGTTAGTCAAATTTTATCGAATTTGTTGATATTAACAATAACAAAAATTATATATATTTACTTTCGATTGATTATTGTATGTCAAATAAATATTTTTATGACTAAATTATTCTCATACTTCTTCGTGTGTTAATACATGTGAGAGTGATATTTTAATAAAAAATAAATGATTTGACTTGAGATAAGTCAGTAATAAGTCAATCGAGGTATATAATTTTTCATTTAGTTTTTTTGGTTTGTTTGATATCAGTAAATTTGATAAATTTTAACTAACAGAAAAAATTATTTATTAATCGGAAAATTACAAAATCTCATAATAATAATAGTATAATTATCCCTATATCTATTTAATATGTGTTCGATACTATACAAAGTAATTTCTAAAAAGTTCGTGCAATACACCGGGTGGCCCCGGTACTAGGACAATCATCACCATCAGATCATAATCAAGTGTGGTGGCCAAGAATTGCGTACCATAGGAATTTATTGCTTTCTTTGCCCTCATCTTAATTCTTGTCCATTTCAATATAAGAGTTGGAGAAAATTACAAAATATATATATTTTTTTACTATAAAAAGCCCAACAAAATATTTTTTTATATTTAAATTTAATTCTAATAATTTTTATTTAGAAAAATACAACTATTAAATTCTTTATATTTGAACAAAGCTACCATAAGTCTTTTTTTAGATTATAAGTTATTTTGTCTATTGATATTTAATTTTGAAAACATTTTTTAAATCGTATTCATTTATTTGTAGTAAAAATTTCATAAAATTTATGAAATAAAAGTAAAATTGTCGACTACTAATTAATTATTCTCTAAAATGTTCTAATAAATTTTTTTGGAAATTTTATTAAAAAAATATTTTTATTTTTAAAAATATATCAAAAATACCTTTAATCTAAAATACCAATTTCCATAATTTGTCATCCCAAAAAATGTAATTGTTAGCTTATAACGAGCATCGATGAGATTCAAATTCCGAACCACTTAAACGACCATCTCATCTAAAAAATTAAACTGTTAGAGAGAAAAAATATTTAATATTAATATCTCAGCAATTATTTTATTTTCTTATTATGTCAAATATAATATTTTTATATACATCTATATTTTACATAAAGTGTATAGGTTTCTTATGAAACCAAATATGTATTTTATTTTTAATATTTTTCACTTTTTTTTTCTATTTTTCTCTCCTCTCACTTTTCTTACTTTTCATTTAAGATCTTATTATTTTTTAGTCTCATATTTATTTTATTTTTAATCATATCATTTTTATTTCACTATTCATAAACTCAATAATATATAATAGTAAAAAAAAAAAGACTTAATTTCATAAAAAATATTAAAAAATATATATATTTAGAAATTATATTTTAAATTTTGAAGCACATGCAATGTACATGCTAAAAAACACTTGTTACAATTATATGAACCAAACAAACATGTTATTTTCAAGTGAGAGCCACTCTCTCACATCCTTTATTCACATTCTACACCATACATATCAAATCAAGTTTCAAGAATAACAAAAGTTCCACAACTTGCACATAGAATTTGTTCTATCTTCACAATGAAGATAGAATTATTTTCATTTTCCAAGCTTCCATAATTCTATTATTATAAGATTTTTTTTAAGGTGGATCTGAGCTGATTTTCGATTACTGCACCAGACCTTAGGCTTGTAACCTATTTGTTCATAGAAATAAAGTGCTATTGGATCACTTGATTGAAATGAAACTACGGTCGAAATGCCACGCCTGAATTGCTGGACCATTTAACCACTTAAATTATATTGTTACAAGAGATTGTGGTTCGAGTCGTAAGAATGTGAGTACGTGTTTACTTATTTGTTATATATATATATATATATATATATATATTGAATATTGATGTATTGCATTATTTTTATAATCTGAATGTATTGAACGATGTAATGAACCACGTACTAAAAAAGATTGCATTGTTAGAAATAGTTATTCTTTTTAGACCAACTATAAAGAGTTGAAGTCCAGAAGTAGTAGTTGTTTGGAGTTTCATGAATAAAAATTATGGCAATAACAACTGAAGCCCATCAAGCCCAAATAGAGAAGAATATTATTTTTTTTTTCTCACTTGGCAGCCCATTAACAACTTTAATCTATATTTTGATACTCTCTTAAAAAAATAAAAAATAAAATAAAATAAAAACTCAAACCAAATTCAAATTGAAATTCTCAAGTAGCCAACTTCAAAATAGGCCTTATCCATACAAAATAAGGGTTTTATTGGGCTTTGGATCTGGATCCAATGATTCAAATCCATATAACATAGAGAGGGCTGTGTGGGTCCCTCCCCCCTCTCTCTCTTTTTAATAAATAATATTAAAGGGCATTTTATTTTATACTATTTGGAATTTAAAATTTTTCATTTTCATTGAAAATGCATAATCCCATTAAAAAATTAACAATACAGACCACTGAAAATGTTTTATTCTATATATTTGCAGAGCCTCGTAATTTTGTCTTGTGTTTCACGATATCGTAGTCCTGCAAATTTTAAATCAATTTGTGAGAGTTTGTTCGTAGTATATACAATAATAGGATGGTTTATTATTGTGATTGTGCTTGATTTGAATTGAAGTTGAGTTTTATGAATTTCATTTTATTAATAATTTAATAGTAATTTATTCTACAAGATCCCATTGGCCAAAAATTTTAAATTAATTTTTATGAAATGTAGATTATTATATTTGAATAATTAACAGATTATTAAATGTTAAACTAAGAGATGGGATCCCATTGGCCAACCATTTAAATTAATTTTTATGAAATGTAGTTTAATAATAAATAGAAAAGAATAATAATAAAAAAAAGAAAAAAGAAAGAAAGAGAGAGAAAAGTGATAATGGTTGTTTAGTCGTAGGGACACGAGAGATGAAATTCAAAATTTGGAAGCGCTCCCTCAGAATTATGAAGCAGCTATAAATTTATCAATTACCGTTTTCTCTCTCTCTCTCTCTCTCACTCCTCTAATCTGAAGTTTTCATTCCGTTTTTTCCCTCTTTCTTTAGGGTTTTTGATCCGTCTTTAAATTGAACAATCACATCGGATAAAATTCGCCTCGAAAGTTAGGCTTAGTATCAATAATTGCAGATTTCTTCAAATGTCCGCATCTACCGTTTCCGTTACCGCGAATCAAGGGCCAACCACTCGCCGCCGAGCAGTTGAGAAGAATCCTCCCACTGGGGGTTCAGATGCAGCCGCCGCCGCCAATGCCGCAGTGTCTGAAAATAAAGACGCCAGGCTGACAGCCGGTGACACGGCCGCTGCAATTTTGAGGGATGCGAGGAAAACCCCCGGTCAAACCCAGTCGAAAAAGTCTGGCCTGGCCCGGAAGCCAGCGAAGCCGCGATGGCTGACTGCGGTTAGCATTGTCACTAAGAATTTAGCGTTGATCGTAGTTATATTGGGTTTTGTGCAGATGATTCGGTGGGTGGTGTTGAGTGCGGGCCCTGATGCGAGAGATTTTTCGGTGATTTCCGGGGATTTTGACGGGAGGTTTGCTGAGGTGGAGAAGTTTGTTAAGACGACAGTGAAGGCAATGCAGGTTCAGGTGAATGCCATTGATCGGAAACTAGATGATGAGATTAGTTTGGTGAGGCAGGAGTTTGATGGGAAAGTGGAAAAGAAGGGGACGAAATGGATTTGAAGTTGAAAGCATTGGATGCAAGAAGTGATGCTTTTGAGAAGTTTATGGATGAGTTTAGAACTAAGAGTTTGCTGTCAAAGGAAGACTTTGGTGAGTTTTTTGAGGAGTTCAAGAAGGCCATGGAAAATCCTGCTGGTGGTGTTGGTGGTGAGGTTAGTTTGGATGAGATTAGGGATTATGCGAGGGAGATTGTGGAGAAGGAAATTGAGAGGCATGCGGCTGATGGGTTGGGTATGGTGGATTATGCGTTGGCATCAGGAGGGGGGATGGTGCTGAGGCATTCACAGCCATATGGTGGTGGAGTTTGGTTTCTGAATAGGGTTAGTCCTGAAGCGTGGAAGATGATTAGGCCAAGCTTTGGGGAGCCCGGGCAGTGCTTTCCTCTCAAAGGGAGAAGTGGCTTTATTGAAATCAGGCTAAGGACTCCCATTGTACCAGAAGCTGTGACTCTGGAACATGTGGCTAAGGTACTCATTTGACTCTATTGTCTACGATTTTATACTTCTTATCGTTATGCTGTTTTTTTCGGGGGTTAATTTTACGTGAACATAACATGTCAGGAGTATTTTTTATGTGCTGCATCGTTGCCTCTTTGTATTACATTACTGACGTGGACTATACTATTCGAAGCTCATTGTTTCTCGTGTTCTGCATTTGATGTTATTAAGTGGTTTACTAGATTGATTGGTGCTCAGATGATGGGAGTTTATTTGGACAGCTTTTTTCATGATGATTTTTGTTTAACACTTTACCTGATTTACTTCTCAGAAGGAAACTTTAGAGTCAGAATTACTTTGCAACAAATTAGAATTGAGGTCCACCTTTATGATTTATATATTTGCAATGGCTGAATTCCTCCCTGAATGCAAGAGGAAACATTTTGTGGGATTTTAGAAAGGATGGACTCAGATCACACCCTTTCAAGTCTTTCTTGCATAAAATCCTTATATATCTTTTTCTGGCTTGAATGTATGTAAATTTCTGTTGATCAATGTGAAAAAGGAGGAAACAAGTTGGAGTATGATATGTGTTGTTTATTTATTTTGAGTAAAAACCAATGCAAATTTTAAGTCCTAAACTTTGTCGAAGGACCTGGTAAAATGAAAAATTTCAGCGTATAAGGTCACCTACAATCAAGAAGTATAAGTGCTTAGCCTAAGGAAAACATAACATGATGACCATAACAAGTACTTTAAGGTGGCAATAATTGAAAGTTGTTTTAAGATGCAGTGGTTGTGAAATAAGAATCTCAAACACACTTCACTACTTCTAAGAAAAAATGTATCACATCAACTATAATCATTACATTTTCTTTCTTACCCTTAACACCATTTACACATTGTATCAACTATTATCATTATGCTTTTATGTCACAATTAATCACATATTAAACGCATTTTGTCTCATTTTGTCTCACTGATATGACATGAGATGCCAAGTAACCGCAGTAATCTCCTACAACTTCCTATTATCTTATGACAGCTATCGAATAATTAAAAATGCAAATATCGATTAGTTCCCACCCCCACCCCTATTCTGTAGTATTTAGGTTCTTCCTCTTAATTTTGTTCGTAAAGATAAAGCCTAGCAATGTCTTTCACACGCAGATGGATGAAAATGGTAATTTCAGCCAGCAAGAGAAGCAGTTATCATGTCTGTTGGACTGAATTTGTAGTGCAAACAACTTTCATTAAAGTGCCCCCACCAGGACTTATGTTGGTGTTAATTACATCACCCAATTAGGAATTTCAAGTCCTTGTTGCCTTATATTTGCCTTTACCTTCTTCCATGCTGATATTTGTGAATATATCCTTTGATGGCTCTTTATTCAGTATCGTGGACCTGTACCTGTGAGCATGATTATCTTTTACCTTGATTGGAAGTAATAATTTGATCTCCGTGTGATCAAACTATCTGCTCATTCATGCTTTGAGTTATAGCATGTTGTTTTTCTGCATATTCTTTACTACCTCTAACCTTGCCTTTTTTTGATCTGCTCTTCTATGAACAGAGTGTTGCCTATGATAGGTCCAGTGCCCCCAAGCACTGTAGGGTTTCTGGATGGCTGCAAGAACAAGATTCGACTGATTCTGAAGTTGGTAGTAAGAAGATGCTTCTTTTGACTGAATTTACCTACGACCTTGAGAAGAGTCGCGCTCAAACTTTTAAGGTGGAGTCAGCAGCATCTAATCTTGTGGACACTATTAGGCTTGATTTTACATCCAACCATGGGAGTGCTACTCATACATGCATCTACCGACTAAGGGTACATGGTCATGAACCGAGCTCTGTCCCAATGTTGGAAAAGCAATCTTGATGCAGCCTTCAGTTTCTTTCTTATTCGTGTTTTTCTTTTTCTAGAACACTTTATTTTAGTTCGCTATGTATCCTGTAGGAGTTGTTTCATCTTGTGAACTTTGTATAAATTTCTTAGCCGATCGCGTGTTCCCATATCCAAGATGCTACTACCTCTCTCCTGTTTGTCTTCTGTATCTAGGAGCTTGATGTAGAAATGTTCTTTGAATGTTCTGCAAAAAGAGTCAAGTCTTCTGTGTTAAGTTAAATGTATCATCTGCCACACCAATCTTGTTACATTACTGTTGGAGGGTTTACCAATTACTAAATTGGCACACATTTAGAGAGGTCTTTTGCTTTCTACTATCAGAATTCCCCATCTCTACCTCATATCTGCTGTGCAGTTCAGGTCAATTTTCTTTGACTGGAGAAATGGGCATTTGATCAAAGTTTAATATATATTTTTAACGACAACTTTGAAATTATTACTTGATATCAATGTTCCTCCTAATATTGTAACCTTGAAAAACTGTGCGAAAATAATATTAGTATTTACACATAAGATAAGAAAGAAAAACACAACACAATGCTATCTACTACGACAAGGCCGCGTTGCTTGACCTAAATCTCTGGTTCAATTTTGACATGCGTAGTAGGAGGAGGTTCCTTTTTGCATCCATTAGTACCGAAAATCTTGACAATGAAAGAGTAGTTTCCGTCGTAGTGAAAGAGCAAGAAGTCGCCGGGGGTCAAGCAATGATGGGCGACAAAGCTCGGCCATCCATTCTTGAGGAAAACTGATCCCTTTGCAGTTTTCTCGACATCAACGTGCCACTTTTTACCATTTGTGTCTTTGAGAGTCACCCTTTCTTTTATGATTCTATGGCACATCTTCACAAAATCCGGCGGTATCATCTGCACAAAGAACCCACAGATCATGTATGTATATGTATGTATTAGGGATAATAAGAGAGAGAGAAGAAGAGAAAAACGTACAAGATGGTGAGAAGTGAGATGAGGGAGAAAGACTTTGAAGAACTCAGCACCAATAGCGGAAAAAGTTTTCTTGGGACGTCCTCTCCTCCGCCCACCTTTCGATTCCGCTCTCGCCGCCATTCCCAATCTTCTTCTCTTTATGTGTTATATATAATAATAATAGTTTAGTTGAATGAATTAATAAGGGAGTTTGAGTAGGATAAGGAATCCCCAATCTCCACACTCTCCCCCTCCTCTTCTAACTTACTTTTCCATTCAAATAATTTTATATATTTTTAAAGTATTTTATGCTCTAATATTTTCTATTCCTTCTTTATTTTACCTAACACTTATTTTTTTTTTTTGTTTTTTGAAATATATATTTATATTTTTTATAAAAAAAATATTCAATAAGAGTAAATAGTAACTTCCACCTAGGGACTATATAATTACTTTTTATTTTGAGGTGGATGTTTGTATTATTCAAACAACGAGACGCTATTAACAAATTTCAAAAAATATACCTATAATTTACCCTAATATTAAATTATATTAACACCCGATCAAGAGGTGTATTTGTATCTTTGTGTATATCCTGAATGTTTGTATGTAATTGACCTTTTTTTTTTTAATTTTTATATGTTTCGAAATATATATATATATATATATATATATATTAGTATGAACTTTTATTTATTTATTTTTTGCCTGTTATTTAAATTTAACAAAAAAAGGAAAATAAAACTTCTGTTCTATTTTTTTTTTTTTTTTTATCATTTATACATATCATCATCTACCATATTGTAAAATATCAAAACAATTGGATATGAGTGATGAGTTCATTTTGGAAAACGACTTCTAACTAATTCTCAACATATCTAACTAAACAGAAAAAACGGCTTCTTAGCGTGTGTGGCCTCCATCTCATCTCCACGTCAGCATCCACCTCGACAGCTGGTCGTCCTGTCCTGTCCACGTCAGCAATAAATGGAAAATAAAATAAAAAATCGAATTAAAGTAATTATTAAAAGATAGGAGTGGTTTGTATAAACAAGTTATAAATCAAGAGGTGTAAATGTAATTATCCCATTTAATTGAGATGGTTTAAAACAAATGATAAGACAAAATGTCGTATTTAATTTCAATAAGCTATTATTTTAATTAATTGTTGTTAGTTTCACCAATACTCTAAATTAATTAAGGAAATTGAAAAAAAAAATTTGTGTTTGAGGCAAACAAAAGAATCTTTTTTATACGCATTTTTTTTTGGAATCCAGAAATTAAAGATATAGGTGAAATTTCAAATAATAAAAGAGATTAATATTAGGTATAATCCAAGTAATTAACAGACACACTATATTATTAGACATTCTTAAACATCCAACAACTCGAAAATCCTCTCCTAATACAACCATAATTCACTACATCATCAACTTCACCATCACCCACAGATCCAGTGCTCATGTATACACCACCACCGCACAGCCATCACAGACCGATGGAGGAGCAACCAGTATTCCACCACCCTGTCGCAGCTCCGGCGTACTACTACATCCTTATGAACGGCGTTTATTGCGAGAGAATAATGTCGGAACGTATGCCTCCGGGCATGAGGTTTCTCCCCACCGACGCCGAATTAGTGTGCGTTTACCTAAAACAGAAACTCATCGTCGGATCATTACCACAAGGGTTCCAGAAGCTATTTTTTTGATGTCGCGCTGTACCAACACAAACCTCAAGATCTTGTCAGTCAGTACTTTCTTGAACTTTGATTCTTTGTATGATCATCGTGGCCCAATTTTTTAGTTGATTTGGGCTCTAAAATAGATCTAAACCCACATAAAATGTTCATATTTGATATTAGGGATAATTACGTCTGTATCCCACTGATTTATGGCGTATACAAATTATTTCTATATTTTGAAAACTTACATATACGTCTACCAAAAATATCGACACATTTAAACAACGTGCTCCTTCTTTTTTGAGGATTTACACACACATCTAGAAACGTCAACTACACTAAACAAACTATCTCTGGCTTTTGGTGGCAGGAGTAATTTTTGTAATTACACAAAAGACAGAAATACTTTATGTAAATAGACTATAGATGAAGGAGCGTAAATATAGTTATCCCTTGATATATATAACGATATGTGGTAGAAAAAAGTTTTAAAAAAAATATTTTCTCAACAAAAACACTGCTACTATATATATTTGTATCAATGTAACCTTGAAAAAGCTAATTATTAATTTATAAAAAATAATCTATTTTTGCCATCCGATATTTGGGGAAAAAATATATATATAAAGGAAAGATAAAAACCTGATGCTCACGTAGAACAAAATAATAATGCTGTAAAATTTACTTTTTTGTAATTAAAATTTTATATTTAGGAAGAGTGTTAAAATAAATATATCTTTTTATAATTTTCTAGATACTAATATTATAATAGGACGATAATTTTTGTACAAATTTTCTAGAATGATATATATATATATATATATATATATATATATATATATTATAAGAAGAATATCTATTAAAAAACAATGTAGGAGAGTTCTAGAAAAAACACTTAAAAAAATTATACCATTTTAGGAAGATTCTTATACTTCAATTAAGAGCTTCTTCTAACCTTTGGATGAAATTAGTATACACCCTCCATTTTAGTGATTCTATACCTATTTATAGGAGGGCTGGAGGAGTATTAGTTTCAAAAATTTATAGTGAGTCACAATCTATGTTTTATTCAAATTTCTCTTCATCATATGAATTTATGTTAATTATTATTCCTCATTACTAGTTTTAATTATCTTAGAAGTACAAAAAATGTGACCCCTATAATATAAATAGATTCAGAGTCATGATTGTGTTTAACACCAATAAAAAAATTAAAAAATAGGTGAGAAAATATTTATTACTTAACAAACTCAACCATTATACTGTTTAATTAATGCATATGAGAGGCCCACAACAACTGCATGTAATGAATTATTGATTTATATATTATGTTGGCCTTCATATGGTTGAGCAAATGGTTCTCTGCAAGATTTATAAAAAATAGAAGAGGAAAAGAAGGGAAATAGTATTGATAATGTCGATAAAAATGAAGATTATGTTGAACGATTGGGTTCTTTGCAAAATTTACAATAACAGAAGATCTAGAACGAAGAGAAAGAGTATTGATGATGTTGAAGAAACTGAAGATTATGTTTATTAACAAAACACCGACTATGAAAATGTCTGGAAATAATCAAGACCAGCAATGAGATATAAATGAATCATTAAACCACAAGAACAAAAGAGGAAAGAAGAGGAAGGGTGTCGATCATGTCGATGAAGATAATTATGTTCATCACCAACAATACACTGACGATGGAATCTCGAAACCAGTTGGAATCAAGCATCAATCAACATTTCATCGTTAATTAACCACAACGGTCCTGGTCATGATCCTACTGATGATGATGAGGTCAAAAGCATCATAAATAGCCCACATATATATACAGTGGTTCAAGTTGGATTGTACGATTCAAATATTGGATTGTACGATTCAAATATAAACACCGTAGATCTTGATTTATTTCATGATTAAATAAAGAGTTAAAAGTATTTATATAGCTTTTCAAATCCATAAAACAGCACACATCATGTCACGAAGATGAGAAGGAACGATGGGAATAGCAATTCCTTTTAAGCATGATTGTTCTAAAATAACAATATGTAGAGTTTATATTGGGCAAGAGTAAACAGAGAAAGTTTCATTTGATTCAAAATTACTGAAGAAACGCTACAACCCCTGTTTAAATATACCTGTGCGATGAGTAATAAACCCAATTGCCTAATTATCTTCTAAACTAATTCGACTGACACCTAGTGGGCACATAGTCCACCATCCGTGTAAAACATCTAATCGCTGCAACAAAAAGACTACTTACTAATAAAAGTGTGTTAATAAAAAATGCGAGTAACAAGGCTACACAGTACTCCATTTATCATCTAAGGAATAACAAAGAGTAAAAAGAAACAAAACTTGTAGTTTGATGCACATGAATTCCAACCGTGATCATGAGTCATGAGAGTTTTCATAGTTAATCAGCCTTTATTTTGACTATTACTATATATATAAAATAAGGCTTTTATGGTTACACATAATTAAGTTTACCTGCACAAATGAATTCTTTAAATTTGGAGTCGACGGCCATGTGGATGGAAAATGTCAACCCATACACTATTTATTTATTTATTTTTTTTTTTTGAAGAAGTCAACCCATACCTTGTTGATAACATGTTATACAACAATGTCCAATCTCATATTATAAATATGTTCCCCGGAAGAAATGAATAGTCCTGAGAGAGGGAATATAACTTTTCATCATGGTTAGTTATTATAATTAAAAGTAAAAAATTATGATTTATATTAATTAATCTCAATTGTTCAATGAATATTAATTGTTGTGTTTATAAACGAAGCCAAAATATTTACTATAACTAAAGATTATGGCAAATATTTTGCTCATAGGTAAAATTATAATAAATATTAATTAATTATGGTTAAAAAAAATTTTGCTTCGATTTTTTTCACAATGGTATGAATTTATTGCAATTTTTAAGTCGTAGTGACTTATAATGTAGGAAATAATCAATAATTTTTTTTTTTTTTGTGTTAGGTCATAAAATTGGGAGACAAGAAGTAAGAAATGCCCTTTTTTAGGGGGGTGTAATTTTTTTAAATTAATACACAATGTTTATATATATAATATATTTAAAAAAAAAAAAAGATAAAAATGCAAAATAATTTGAATGAAAAAATATAGTCATAAGCAAAATATAAGTTGTATAATTAGTGGCACATGCTCTCATGTTGCAGAAGCGCCAAAACCTCCATGTTTTGTTTTAATTTCTGCCACATGCAATACTCTCTGCAAATATTAATGTGAGACTGTGTGGGAAAATGAAATGATAATTATTTTTTATTTTTAAATCATGTTGTATATTTTATTTTAATTAATATATAAAGTAGTGTGTTGTGTTCCTCACTGATAACAGTACACTTCAGAAATCACGATCAAACTCAGAAACCAAAATGCCAAACCCAAACCCACTTTGCACACTTCTCTTCTCGTCCCTCTTCATCCTCTCTCTGGCTCCACCACCGCTCTCCGCCCAATCTCCGCCGCAGTCACCCTCCTCCGCCTGCAAGTCCACCCTCTACCCCAAGCTATGCCTCTCCATTCTCTCCGCCTTCCAACACTCCCCGGCAAGTTCCGACAACTACAGCAAGTTCTCCGTCAAGCAGAGCCTCAAACACGCCCGCCGCTTGTCCGATTCCATCCTCCATTTCCTCGCTAACAACACGAAAGAGAAGTCCCTGATGAGCTACGCGAGATCAGCGCACTTAACGACTGCCACCACCTCCAAGAGCTCAATGTCGACTACTTGGAGCTCATCTCCAGCGAGCTGAAAACGGCGGAGAACATGAGCGACGTGCTGGTGGGCAGAGTGCAGAGCTTGCTGAGCGCCGTCGTGACGAATCAGCAGACTTGTTTCGACGGGCTGGCGGATGCGGGCAGCGGGATTGCGAGGGCGTTGGCTGCGCCGCTTGGTGATGCGGCGGCGATGTACAGTGCTTCGCTTGGGTTGGTGATGCATGCATTGGGCAGTGGGCGGAGGAGGCGGAGGGGGGGTGGCGGAGTGTCGGGGCGGAGGGGGGCGATGGAGTTGGATTGGGCACGACTCCCCACTTCCGTGCTTATCGAGGTAAGAGTACATTTCTTTTACCTGTCTAAACATAAATGTGATTTCTCTTTTAGTTAATTTGTTTTCTCCTAATGCACACTAATAAATGGTTAAAATTAATTTATTTTAATATATATATATATATATTCACACGACTTTAATGCAATTTACTCTTATATTATTGCAAACGAGCAAATTAATCGATTATAAAAAAAAATAGCAATTTTTCCCTATACAATTTTTAATACGAAGCAATTTATCGAAGAATTCAACATCATGCACTTAAATAGTGAAAGATCTAACCATCTTCATCTGGCTTTACATCATGTACTTTTGCAGGATAGATTTATTTATTCAAATTCTATTGTATACTCTATTAATATATACATATTTTATTTAAAAAAAATATTTTATATAAAATAAATTTATACACACTATGTGTATATATTAACTATAAAAAAAATTCATCTCTGTATCGAAATATAAGGTTTCATACTTGCTGCTTGATCTGTCTCCCTACTTAAGCTCTCATGATAATTGACACTTTGGGCCGTTCATTGTTGAAAACAGTTCCTACACGAGTCGGAGGAGTCTCCGAAGGGACGGCGCCTTCTCGGAGAACTAGACATGGATGGTGGGATTCATGTGAACGATAGTGTTACAGTTAGCCCTTATGGAGGTGGCAACTTTACAACCATAAACGACGCCATTGCTTTTGCGCCTAATAACTCAGACGGATACTTCATCATCTACGCGATGCAAGGTTACTACGAAGAGTACGTTGTGGTTCCAAGAAACAAGAAGAATATAATGTTGATTGGAGATGGGATCAACAGCACTGTTATTACTGGAAACCGGAGTGTGATTGATGGCTGGACGACCTTCAATTCTGCCACCTTTGGTGAGCAATCATTTTCGTTTGCACGATTTAGGTTCAAATCTAAAGTGTGTGTTTTGAGCTGTGTGTTGATTTCTACGTGGTTAGTTTTTTTTTTTTTTTATTTTTTATGTGCAATCCTCCACTTTTTTGGTTAGTATTCATACTGAACTCTGTCATTCACAGTTGTTTCCGGGGAACGCTTCGTTGCAATCGACATAGCGTTCAAGAATACAGCTGGGCCAGAGAAGCACCAAGCAGTGGCGGTGAGAAACAACGCTGATCTCTCCACATTCTACCGTTGCAGCTTCGAAGGCTATCAAGACACACTCTATACCCACTCCCTGAGGCAATTCTACAGAGAATGTGACATTTACGGCACTGTGGACTTCATATTTGGCAACGCTGCTGCCGTCTTCCAAAACTGCAATCTCTTTGCCCGGAAGCCAATGCCTAACCAAAAGGTGGCCTTCACAGCCCAAGGCCGGACCGATCCAAACCAGAACACTGGCATATCCATCCACAACTGCACCATCGGAGCTGCAGCCGACCTAGCAATGGACCTAAACTCATCAAATTTGAGTACGAATTATCTTGGCAGGCCGTGGAAAGAGTACTCAAGAACCGTGTACATGCAATCATACATCGGGAGCTTGATAAATCCAGTAGGATGGTTGGAATGGAACGGGACGAAGGGATTAGACACCCTTTATTATGGAGAGTATGAGAATTACGGTCCGGGTGCTGATACAAGCATGAGAGTGCAGTGGCCTGGCTATAGTCTAATGAATGCTTCTGATGCCTTCAACTTCACAGTGTATAACTTAACAATGGGGGATACCTGGTTGCCTGATACTACCATTCCATTCTCTGCAGGACTGCTGCAGCACTGATCATCACTTCATGTCATTATTAGTTGAAGTTAGTTTTTTTTTTTTTTTTTCTCTTCTAATTTTCATTGCATGATTTCTGAAAATTTTACCTGCTTAGAGAATGAGAGAATTGATGTATATTGATCCAAGTGGACTACAAAATGCTGCACATTATGCAGATTTAATTACTTCATTTTTTGTTATACAATCTTTACAAGAACTTTTTGTATTTTCCATTTTTTGGATTTTATCGATTATTTTACGACGATATATAAAAATTAGCGAGAAATTTTAAAATTTACACTTATACTTCTATTATATCTTCAATTTATTTAATGTATAAATGCACCTGTATGATTTTTATTTTTTAAAAAAGATAAAGTTAATGGCACAGTCTTTGCACATATAGCATGTATATATTAAATGAAATAAAAAATACAATAGAATTTGAAAGAAAAAATTCAAATGAAATAAAAAATACAATAGAATTTGAAAGAAAAAATTCAATTCGCTATTTGTCAGAGTTTATCTCGTGAGCACACAATCTTTTTCGTCTTGTTTTGTAAGAAAAGCGATAATGTTATTACTTGAAAAGATAAGCTAATATCAATTACATAGTATTGAAGAAACAGAGCAATCGCCTCTGAACGATCTTAATTATTTAAAATTGGTTCCCCAATTAACCTCCAAACAATTTGAGTCCACGACCACAGTTATAGGCGCAAGGTGCTCTTGCTAACCGGCTACTTATAAGTGCAAATAAGCACCAAATGATTGAAAACCTAAAATCGGAGCAAAAAGACACTTACTTCGTAACCTAAATTCTGATTCATATCAATAAGAATATATTTTTTTAAGAAACAACGATGAATTATTATTATTGAAATAAATTGATTATAATATTTTTATCGAATATGAATACATAATAAATACTATTACAACAATCGTACTTTGATCAGTAATATCAACACCTACTATTCATTAAAAACAACACACCTATTATTCAATAGCTTAATTTCGTCAACTACATTAGGCCTGGTCGACATCAATAAAAATAGTTAATTTGCAATATAAAAAAACACACACACACACACACAGCCACGCAACACAAAGACATGATTTGAATAGATGAATTCTTAAGAAGGCCTGGATTTCATAAACGTACAATTGAAACCATGCATGATTCAAATCTGATTTCATGCTACAATATTTCTCATGAATTTTTTAAGCTTACTTGAAAAAGCGTTATTATGATAAACTACGATTTTATTTTAATACACCATTAAGCCTATATATAACAAAATTATCTTTGGGTTGATATAATACATAATTACTCGAATTATTGATTTAAATGCAACAAATTCTCTTGTAAAAACATTAATAGGAAAAACTCCTTCCAAACTTAAAAAAAAAAAAGAAAAAAAAAAAAAAAGAAAAGAAAAAAAGACAATCTGGCCCTATGAACTATTAAAAAAAGGGTAAAAAGTGTCAGACTTCTTTTTTAAAAGTTAAGAATTATTACTTTAAAAAAAAAAAAAAAGTAGTTTTACGTAGAGGACAAATGGACCATTATCTGACAAAGGGAGTATTTGTAAAAAAAAAAATTTTTTGGAGAAGTGATATTTATAGAAAAAAAGTAGACATTGTAACGAAAGTATAAAAGTGAGTAGTATTTGTAAAAAAATAAAAAAGTGGACAGAAAGCTAAACGGAATAGTGTTCGGGAGAAAATCATTTCTGAAACAAGTTTAATTGATTAAAGATCATTTCGCTCGTATTTGCACTTTTATTTTTTGTTAATAATAATTATTATTTTTCAAGAAATAAGTTTTTATTTCAATTACTATACCTCGTATTTAATTTTTTATAAATACTTATTATTAATACTATTAAAAAATATTGAACAATATCATTAGAAATATTGAATGTTTTATTGAGTAATGCTCCTACCAAGTAATAACCTTATTCATCCATACACAATAAATAAACTTGCATGATTGCCAACTAATATATTTTTTATTAATTGAATTATAGCAATTTAATATATTTTAGAATAATATCAGATAATATAATAAATAAATATAAAAATTATAAAATACTATATATGTGAAATTATAAAGTTTATTAGTGTTAAATTATTCAAATTATTTAAAAACTTTAATATATCAATTTTCGATGAAGAATTTTGTAAATAAATTAAAAAGGTTCAACCTGCATTGAGATTATTAAAATAAAGGCATAAAGTATTCTAAAAGAAAGTTGAATTTATTTATAAAAAAATCGAAACAGTTAGAAGCACTTCGAAGGGTACTTCGGTAGTTTTTGGCTTAAATTTTTTTTAATAATTTTAAAAATAAAAATACTATTTCAAACACTTCAAAAATACTTTTTTGAATCGAAAAGTCGAAAACTCTAAAATATCCATGGGGTTGACGAACTAATCACCTGGCCTGTGTCCTCGGAATATGCTACATGCATCTCCCCAAACCTACAAAATATAGTTGTCAATTTCTTACAAAATAAAATAAAAAAAAAAATTATAATTGGTAATCACTATGTGTGTACGAACCAATGACAAGAAGCAACCATGTTTTAGTAATCTCAAAAAGGACCACTCCTATCTTTTCATATATTAATTAATGCAAAAAGGGCTATTAGATATGTGTGATTGATGGTGAGATTATGTTTTAATATTCTCAAAAAGAACCAATCTACCCTTTTATTAAAACATAAAGGTCTATTGGGATATTTAATTGATGGTGAAATTATTATTTAATAATCTAAAAAAGAACCTATCTATGTGCTTTTTTATATAACATAAAGCTCTATTGATATTTATGATGATGGTGAGATGGATATTAATATAAATTAATTACCCAATTCATTATTTGAGTTTGAGTATGATATGAATCATATGATCATGACCACTTTAATTTCTCCAAACTCACAAGCATTGGATATTTGTGCATAGTGTGTCATTGTATGTCCTTCCATTAAAAATTATTGATCAATGCATAAAGTGACATATACAAAACTAGGAAATGTTTTTTAAAAGTTCATTTGATGCCGCCTCGTAGTCCGCATTGATCAGAAATGAGGAGTTTGAAATGGTTTATGAACTCTTTTTTATAATAAGGAATTTATACACTTTTTCATAGTAAAGTGTATTTTCAAGGATAGTTCGTAATGTTCATGAAGATAAAGTGGATAATACCTTACGCAACATAATATCAATCACGTCACACACCGTATTGTTTGACGTCGGTTGTGGGAGTGAGGCCATGCGCCTGTCTCAAATTTCTCATTTAGATGTTAATGATCTGCCACACGTTTCACATCGATTGTGAATGAGGAATTTGAATGACTTATAAGTTTTAATTTCTCCTCTTTTTAATAAAGTATTTTTCGAAAGATAAAAATACGAGACTTATAAAATCTGAACAGACAATAACTTATAAAATAAGATCCAATTGCATTGAACTCCACATCACCCTTAATAAAAAAAAGTTCATCCCTGAAAAAACCAATCTAATTCTTAAAAAAAAAAAAAAAAACTTGAATAAAGTGATCCATGAAGTTCTTATATGTGAGTTCTTTAATTTGATTGATATTCAATTTTCAAATTACTTTTCTCTCAGATATTTTTGTTTATTCTTAGATTTTTTTAAAAAACAAAATTCAGATAATTTTAATCTTTTCTAGTTCATTCTGTTAAAAATTAAAATTACTAAATTGTTTAATTCGTTCTCCCAAAATTATTCCAGAAAAAAAAAACATTTTCCTTCAAAATTTTAATTTTATCAAATTTGATAAAAAAAAACCCAAATCAATTACCTTAAGAAAAATTGGAAAAAAAATATTTGTGTAAATATTTCAAAATAAAATATATCAGTTGACCCAACTCTAACTTTTTAAATGAACAAGCCAAACCAAAAGATTAAAAATTTCATAATTAAAAAAAAATTAAAATTTTATTGTATGTAAAGGGATACAATAAAACGAACACTAAATTTAAAATCAAATAACAATAATTAAAAGAACTGATACTGTAATAAGATGAAGGTAATATTTTCCAATAATAGAACAAAGGTGAATTAGTGGATTTTTCTTTTTAAGAAATTGATGGAATTATTGGGAGTTTCTAGTATTTTTTTCTTCTAAAAAAATGCAAGGAATAATTACACCGTATTAACTTGAGGTTTGGTGTAATTATATATCAACTTCATATGATTTAAAAATTATATTTAGTACCTCTAATGTTTTATTCGTGTAACAAATAGATCACTCCATTAATCAAAATTCATGATTTTTTTTTTTAAATATTAGCAACAAAGAAAAAATTGAATAAAAATTTATATTTACTTTCGATTGAGGTACTGCTGCTTATGAAGGTCAAACATTTTTTTAAATTAAATTATCTTTATAAATCCTCATACGCGCTAATACATGTTGGGAAGTACATCTTCACCCTTATAAGGGTATTTTCACAGAAAAATATTTATTTAAAATTTGCAATAAGTTTACTGTAAGTCAATCAGTGATAAATATAAATTTTTATTAATGTCAATATATTTTGTTAATTTTATCTAACTGATGAATCTATTTAGTGAACGAAAATAACCTTTAGAGATATCAAATATAATTTTTCAAATTATAGGGAACAAAATGTAATTACTCAATAGCTTAGGGGAGGGTGGTGTAATTGTCCGAAATGCAACTAGAAGGGGGCTTATGTGATATATTCAAAAGTTATGGGAGCGGCAATAATAATTAAGTCACCGCAGAGTGGGTCGGAGTCGGTTGACCGAAATGCCAAATTAATGCTGCTCATTTCCCATTTCTTGGCGACTTTCCACTCGCTTTTTCTTGCCAAAGCCTCAAGCCCACCAGGAATTCCCACTCCCTCCCTCCCTCTCCCCCTGCTTTCCTCTTCTTCTTATCGGATTACAGCACATGGCAGATGGCAGCTGAGCCTCTGTGAACCTCAGAAAGAAGATAAAGATTGGTAAATTTTCCTGTAATTTTTTTTTTTGTTTTGTTTCTTGAATTTGAAGTTTCAACTTCTTTTTCCTCTAAATTTGTGTAAAGCTCAAGTTTTGTGGCATTTGAGTCAAATTTTGTGATCCCAAGTTTTTGTTGTCAGGTGCTTTATCGTGTTACAGGCAAGAATTCAATTTGGTCATTTGCAAGTTGAATTATAATTGCTTTTTCGTTTTCTTTTTGCCTTCTTTATGTTTTGGTTTTTCTTGTGTGTGTTTATTCATTTTGACTATTAATAACTTGTTGATCATTAATTCTAGGAGGAGTTTTAAAGAGAGGTTGTAGATCAGTGATTCTTGGTGGATTTTGAAAGAGAGCTTTGTGGATCAGTGAGGTGGGAGGACTTTAATGCACGATTAAGGGTTCTGTTTATAGTTTTCATATGTTTGTGGTCAAGAATTTGCCTTACTTTGTGTTCTGGGTCGATTTAAATTGAACGCGGGGCTATTTGTTTTCTGGGTGCAAGATAGTTACTTATGGCGGTTTATGTGTG
This sequence comes from Sesamum angolense, assembly GCA_034509725.1. NCBI lineage: Eukaryota > Viridiplantae > Streptophyta > Magnoliopsida > Lamiales > Pedaliaceae > Sesamum > Sesamum angolense. The sequence continues at coordinate 14,657,482 of JACGWL010000001.1, read as the reverse complement.
TGGAGTATTGGATTTGAGTGTTTAATTGATTTTTTCTTTTTCTCGTTTCTTGGATCAGATCTCTGGGATTTTTGGAGGATTTGCTTTGATTTATATTTTATCTGGAAAGAAATCCTGAGTTGATTAAGCCGAATTTACGACTAAATATTGGATATTGTCTTTATTAAGCGGTGAAGAGAGAGAGAAAAATCAGCTTGGGATACATACGGTTGTTGCACGTGCCAGCTAAATGGATATATTCGACGAACTGGGCTTTTGTGACCATCTTGATTTTCTCTCTGGACCTGCTGGAGAGGTGGAGGTTTCCCCAGATGTTGAACCTGTTGGGCAGGTGGATGAAGACTACAGTGATGAGGAGATGGATGTTGATGAGCTAGAAAGGCGGATGTGGAGAGACCGGATGCTCTTGAGGCGGCTTAAGGAGCAAAAGAAGAGTAGGGATGGTAGCGATGATAGTACAAAGCAGCGTTATTCCCAGGAGCAAGCACGGAGGAAGAAGATGTCTCGGGCTCAAGATGGCATCTTGAAGTATATGCTGAAGATGATGGAGGTTTGTAAAGCTCAAGGTTTTGTATATGGAATCATTCCTGAGAAGGGAAAACCGGTGACTGGAGCCTCTGATAATCTCCGAGCATGGTGGAAGGAGAAAGTACGGTTCGATAGGAATGGCCCTGCTGCAATTGCTAAGTATCAGGCCGAGCATTCAGTTCCTGGAAAATCGAGGACTCAAGCACAACAGCCTCGACTCCTCATAATCTTCTAGAGCTCCAGGACACGACACTTGGGTCGCTGTTGTCGGCGCTGATGCAGCACTGCAATCCACCACAAAGGCGGTTCCCTTTGGAAAAGGGTGTTCCCCCACCTTGGTGGCCTACCGGGGACGAAGAATGGTGGCCTCAAGTAGGTTTGCCTAAGGACCAAGGACCGCCTCCATATAAGAAGCCTCATGATTTGAAGAAGGCATGGAAGGTTGGGGTTCTCACGGCTGTAATCAAACACATATCACCTGATATTGCCAAAATTCGGAAGCTCGTTCGACAGTCTAAATGCCTGCAGGATAAGATGACAGCCAAGGAGAGTGCAACCTGGCTTTCCATTATTAACCAAGAGGAGGCTTTGTCTAGAAAACTATATCCAGATAGCTGTCCAGCTTCATCCTTGACTGCTGGGAGTGGATCGTTTCTGATCAGCGATACCAGTGATTATGATGTCGAAGCAGTAGAAGATGATGGGAACTTTGAAGTGGACTGTAAGCCCCTGGATGGGACTCTTTTCAACTTTGGTGCTTCTTCAACCAAAGATAAGTCTATTATGCTGCCGTTTGGTCCAGTTAAGGGAGAGATATTTGATGTAGATTCAGATTTTCCATTGAAGCGGAAACAGACACCTGTTTCTGTTGAGAAGCACACAGTAACCAACATATACACCTGCGAGTTTCCCCAATGCCCACACAGTGATTTTCGCATGGGATTTAATGACCGAACGTCGAGAAACAATCACCAGATGAATTGCCAATTCCGCTTCGGTTCTTCGGAAAGACTTTGTGCACAACCTATCAGATAAACAGTGAGAAACGAGCTCTCTGTTCTGAACCCTCTAATGAAACCCAGGTTTCGACTCTGCCCATGAATGGTGTTCCAACTTGTGTGAATATTTCTGAACTCGGGATTCCAGAAGATGGCGAAAGAATGATTGCTGAGCTTATGTCATTCTACGACAACAATCTTCAGGACAGCAGCAGCTCTGATTCTGGCCATTTCGACATTCTTGTTGATCAGAACCCACAGCCGCCCACTGTACAGCTCCAGCAGGATGACAACTTCTTTAAACAGGGATCATCTGAGACCAGCACTTGTCAAGAAACCACTGTGCCATTGAGTAATTCTGCTTTTCCATCAACCGAATTCCAGTATGATCAGGCATGCGAGACTTCCTCGTACACTGGTGATCTAGGCGAGCATATCGCAGACTTCAGACTCGGTTCACCTTTCAATTTTGCACCACTTGACTATTCCATAGATCCACTATCGAAGCAAGAAGTATCTTTTGTGGTACCTCTGAAACTGGAGTATTCCAATTTTACTACTTCGGGAAAGTGCTGCAGACTAGCAGAGTATTCTACATAAGGTGTCAAACGCCACAACGCATCTTGTGCCGCTCTCTAATTACGTTAACTTCCTAAATGTAGTAAGTATGTGCATAATTGTAGATAACGGGCGTGCTTAATCAGGGTACTTTGTCATGCATTGAAATTAGCTTATATTGACTATCACAGCGGGGTTGGCAATGAGCTGTGGGGAAGGCCTCCCTGACTGTTATTGTATTGTGGTTTCCGGTGTTTAAAGATATATGTAATGAATGCACCTACTAAGTTTGCTATTTCCTGTGTTTGGTCCAGTCCTGTTACTGTGTTTGCTACTTAAAACATTAAAATTTGGTCTAAAGAGCATTTTCATCTGAAAAGTACGTTAAATTATAGTATTAGGATATTTTGAGAATAACATGGATAAATTCACGAAATCCTAACTGTGAAGTTAAATATAAGACGGAATAAACCTCAGGTAAATATAATTTTTAATCTAATAGGAATGTATGTGTAGTTGTCATATTTCAAGTGGTGTTAATGCAATTTATTCTTATTATGGATCGAGGAAAATAGTATGCGATGGCGTGGCTAAAAAATTCGGGGTTATACATTAAAAATTGAGTTAATTTGTTGTATTTATTTGTCTTAAATAAAATAAAAATCTTTAGAAAATTAGCCTATTAAGATACATCTACAAAAAAAAAAAGTAAAATTTATTTTGGTACCCAAATTTTGTTATTAATGTTACTTTTCAAATATTATTGAATTTTGCCAATAATATATTTGGTGCCTAAATGATATTTTTTGTATATTATTTTTTCGGAATGATACTTTAACCTATATTTTAAAATGAAAATAATAAATATACATTCAACAGATATACAAAAGCATTAGCAACACGAAAATTAGCACTTGAACATCATGATATGCCTTTTTTTTTTTTGGTGATATTTTATATATGATCAAATCCTATAAACTATACCAATAAAGTGCATCCCAATTTAATACATCTATTACAATATTTAGAAAATTAGTTTCTAACTATAGACTAATAGTTTTTTTATTTACTATGAATAGAAAATTTTGAAATTCTAAATTAGGTCACATGAATTCAATAATAGTGGTAAACCGCATATTTGGCCTTAAATTTGGATGTAGTTTACTTATCAAAATTTATACAGTGGAGTTAAAGAGTTCATTACTAAAATTGGACAATGTTGCTCAAACTTAAAACATCAACATTTGCTGTATAAATACCGGTTCTTGTGTTGTCATATGCACACACAGAAAAAAACATTAACAAATAAATAAAGCATGGCTGCCTCCAAATTTTTGCCATTTCTCATTGTACTTTTCATGTTGTCAACAGGTATATGTATGTTTTTTTCTTAAAAAAAAAAAAAAAACTCAACACAAATTCCACAAATTTTAAAGTTTTGATGTACTATAGTTGCTTAAATTTTATTATTTGGTTTGCAATATTCGCATCCCTGATATAAAACATATAATAAAATAGTCTTGTATAGCACATTATATATATGCGGCGTAGGAACGCACCAACATGTGTGTGTATATAATTACAATTTTTTCCTGTATGTATGGAGAGGTGATAATTTTAATCATGTACGAATTTATTTTGATAATGTTATCCTATAATAGTCGGAAAAGTGCATATGGCGTTGGCCAAAAATCCCTACTTAAGCTGGCAACATGATTTTTTTCGAATTTGAACAAATTTTGGTCATTTTTACCCTCAACGTGTGAAATTGTAACTATAGGATGAAATTATTAAAAAACCCGTGCAAAACTAAAACTGCCACCTCCCAATACATACATACATTATATATATATATACACACAAGTATTTATATAAATGTTGCCACGACAACCACATTGGTCGATGTAGTCCTGGAATGGATGACAAAAAGTGCAATGAGATGTGCAAAGAGGGTTGCTCTAAAGGAGGTTTCTGCAAAGTTCTCAATCAAAAACCTCCCAACCATTATTGTCACTGCTACTGTTGATGTCTCAGTGCAACAACTCTCACCATAATTTAAGCAGCTACCTACTCAATATGTATCTATCTCTATCTATCTGTGTGCGCTTTATAAACATATAATTCCATATTAATGCAAAAACCTTCAACATTATTCCAACTATTATATATACAATTAAACATGCAACTCTGGGATTTGTATAGAAGACTCATTAACATGTGTAGAAGCACACATGAAGAATTCCCCCTCCATCGAGGGCGGGGTACTGCTTCATATTTACTTTCTCGCATATGTGGATTTTAAGAGTCTTATTCCTCCATTGGACCACTCCTAACAACTTTAGGGTCACTTTCAGCATCCTCGTCCATTACTGGGTAAGATTGTAAAGTCTCGTCCTCGCACCCCTGAAGCTCTATTTGTAACTCATATAGTTCAAGGTCTCCTTTTACTTTACCTATATTTTGGAAAGTACTCTTCAAGAAAGTCTACATTGCGAAGCTCTATTTCAGGCATTACATCAAAGAAAGTGCAAGTAGCTAACTGAACGAATTTAAGGATTCTGCACGTAAAAATTTTAAAACCTTTGTGGCCAGTGAAAAGACTGAATTGGGCGGTAGCCTGCCGAAGGAACATTTCAACTCCGCTAACAACAATAGCTCCAGCAGCCTCGGCTTCTTTTAGTAATCTAGTCTTCCTAGGGGTGTAAACAGCATCAAACACAAGTTTGTAGTCCCTCAATGTTTCCTGAAAAAAAGAAAAGGAAAGATACTATTTTTCTGAGAGACGGAGAATGTTCTAATTCCATCATAAAATAAAAGAGATACCTCTGGCACGGGAATGCGATCCATATTTGGATGCATGCCTAAAGGGGTGGCATTTGCAAGGATTGCTTCTTTCTCCGGTCGGAAACCAATTAAGTCTTCAAAAGGAAGAGCTTTACCCGACACTGCAGCAGCTAGAGATTTTGCTCTATCTTTACATTATATATATATATATATAAGGAAAAAAAGCTTAGTCAGGAACTCATGAATGTACAGACCTATTAAACAGCACACTCATATAAATTGGTTGACTATAAAATCCATCAGGAATTTGACTACAAAAATGGTACATAATAAAATGAGAATTTGAAAAGCTTTCCGAGTAGTAGTATTCTACCAAAATCAATGTCAAAGATGACAACCCGTGCCCCCCTGGTTTTAGCACCAAGGCAAGAGCTCTTCCTGCACTCCAGCACCCACAAGCACAAACAACTTCCTCAGAAGTGGCGAAGGATTTAACGCTTCCGAATTGTGCATTCCTGTGCTATTGAAGTGTAAGAAGTTATATCCCTAAGAAGGGCTTCCTGCCTGCAATTCCCACCGTGCAAATGCTAATAGGCAAAGGCCCGCTTAAACAGAAAAAAAGTAGCGATGAGATCCCCTGAGCTTCTCAAAAGGAAGCCCACTGCCTCCCGGTCACGGGTCATGTTGCCCTCTTCTTAAGACTTAAGGGATCATGTTGCTCCTTTTTATGTTTAGAGAGGTTTTTTGCCTATTAGTATTTTCACAGGAGGGCCTGTTTGCATTTCCCTGTAAGAAAGGCCAAGATTGACTCAAAGATACATGCCAATTGCATTAACCGAAATCCTAATGCAAGATTTGTAGAAGGCAGTCGCTCCAAAAAAAATAAAAAATTACTAAATTCAGACCTTTAAAGCGTCTTCAATTGCTGTGATACCAGCCTCACAATCTGTATTATGACCAACTAGCTTTCCATCATCAGGCCTCCTCACAATAGTATTGACAGCACCAATGGACTGTTTCAGATAGAGATGTTTTACAGATTAAAGAAATTGCAACCTGCCTGGATTTGGCAAGAAAAGAAAGCTAAGTTCTCATACAGTATGCACCAGGTCTCTACCGTAAGAAGGAAAATTTCATGTCTTGTGAACAGTCTTAATGGCAAATCAACTGTTGAATAACTTAGAGAGGACAACGTTGAGAGAAAGTGAAACCTTCTGTGCTACCTTCTTTAATGTGAATATGAACTAGACTGATGTCACAGAAAAAAGGCCTTCTCCAACGCTTTACATATTTTGTATATCATAATCTTTGTATAATTTTAGCAGAGTCAATAAATGTACCCCATTTCAATTGATCCACCACAAACTCATACTGAATTTAAGAGTAACCTGAGCAAGAGGATGGACTTCATCACAGAAATCAATTACTGCTTCCTTGTATGGGATCCCAACACTGAAATTTAAGCCGGAAAAATACAATTTATAAGAAAAGAAAAGAAAATTCGAGACTATATAGGACTATTGTTATAACCTTGACAAATATATGCAATTTGGGAAGCATGATGGGGAATATTTTCTTTTTAAATGGTTGTTAAAATGATAAAATCCATTTAGGCCTGAAAGAGTGCAAAGCCGAAAAGTAAGCTTCTTTGGAGGAAAATGTACTACATCTCTCTCTTTATGAACAAACTGCAAGCTTAACGATGACATACCTGAAACCAGCAAAGTCAGAACTTGTGTAGACGGTAAAGAACGCCTTCAGATCATCGACTAGCATTGGGACATATATCCCATTGTAACACACATGCCTAAATGCGGGGTTGTACAGAATAGGGCCCTTACTATGACTTACCGGTTTCGAGAGAAGCCCAAAAACCACAGTATTCTTATCTATATTCTTTACCCCATAGGCTTGTCTTAAACTATCTATACTAGGAAGACCACAAATTGCGGTTCCTTCAAGAGATCCATAAGCAAAAACACCACCAAATTTGAAACTTAGCAACTGACTTATAAGGCCTCTTTCCCCTGTACAGTAAGCTATCATGGTACCTGCAAGAAGTTAGCAAGAATTTCTTATCACGCAACTGTTATCTAATTAAAGGGATGTTTGCAATAACTCAAGCGTTTCTCATTTTTTTGTTGAGCTTCTCCCCACCCAAATTTTGCAACTTATCGGTAAAATTGTAAATAATGAACCTTTTTTCCCCCAAAACTCTCCAACTTCAGCTTTTTTACATTTTTTACTTTTTCTTTTTAAAACACTCCCAACTTTCACTACAACTAAACTTACAGCTTCTTTTACATCTTATTCCCACCACAAAAGTAAAAGCTATTGCAAACACCCTCTGAGAACAATACACACATTGCTTACAGTTGTTATCTCAGATGTACTTGGCATTTGAGCTTGTTATTTGAATCTTACTCTTATAAACTCACGTTCCATGACTGCCCTTTAAGATCGTAGAACACAAGGTTTATCATATCAATAAATACTACCAGATAAAAATCAAATCTTTTATTATACCTGGCTATGTGAAAGCAGGTAAAAAAAGTTCATTATTTCTGTGATATTAGCTGCACCTGAAACAAACTTAATGATGTCGGCATTCATGGATCGCATCTCCGCAATAAGACAGTGAAAATCTTCCCGGAAAGAGGCCAAACTGTCCAGGTAGCAAGATACTATTATTTTACTGCTGTTAAGCCGACCCAATTTATCTTCTTTCATGAAAGCAGATGCTACCTGTATAACAAAGGTGTAGAAGTTGGATAACATTTAGTAGAGCATAAACGTGGACATAAATATTCTTTCTCAAGAATGAGGTGAAATGATAGTAATGAGGATAGTTAAGTAGGAAATTTTTTCAGAAAAATACATCTGTCTTTTGTTGCATATTTAATTCCTGAACTTGGTTTTGATATATTTTCTATCATGAACTGGAGGTAACTTGAAAGAAATGAGCATGGATACATGTGAAATTCAAAGTCTCATTTGAATCTCCCTTTTACTTCTAGTAAAATTGTAAAGACTCAATGCAGAAACAAATGGAGCTTGTTACCTAGACAGACTGCCATCTAAACATATTTATTGCTATCGATCCTTCTCTTTTGTTGTAAGCAATTCTGATGATGACGGAAACTATCCACATCCTCAAAACTGTCATAACTTGCTACCAGTGACATTTCACATATTATTTGTTACTCTGAATGCACTATTATGTTAATGTTATATGTGATATCTGCAAACAGTGGTTTAACTAAAATAATCGTTATAGGAAGGATGACAGCATAAAGTGGTTATCCACCAAAAACAAAAATTTCCGAAAGTGATAGCGAAGTCTGAGTGAAAATAAAAATCACCACCCAATAACTAACTGTGTTACTATAAAACTACTATCCACATCACCAATTTGCAATTTTTGGCAACAGCATCTCAATGCACCCACATATAATTTGGCAGCAACACAACCATTTCCTTAATCTATTAATGCTTTTGGAAATACCAATTCAGATAATGAAGAAATAAATAAACCAAAATCCTACTACGCCTTAGAAAAAGTGGTTTTATTTATACGTTAATGACAAAGCAGTTGTTGCTAATGATCTGTATCTACTTCCATAGTTAGTAAATAAGGACATGTCTGATAGTATCCAATTTTGAATTTTGATGCACTGTGGTTGAATTCCAAAGAATACCAACTCTACCTTGAGTTCCAATTCTATGTAATCAGCCCCTAAATCTTTAGCCAAAAGAAGAGCTTGCAGTCGCTCCTGTTCATCACCTTCGTACTCACCAGCTTCCCATGTCGGCCTGTTGCATTTAACCCGTGATATTTGTGGATTAGATATGAACACACATCAATATTCTTGCACAGGCATAAGACCAATTCAGTTCACCCCATGGCTTAAGAACCTTCATTGATCATTCGCATATAGAAATGAATAATTAAATCTCCATTCAATTGGCTAATACAGTAACCAGAAACTGCTCGTAGCATTGAAACGAAGAGAAAGGAGCATACCCATACACGACGACAACCGGAAGTGGCTTGTTTTCCAGGAGGAGTTTGAGGTCTCTGTGAGGCTGGAAATCACTGATACAGCCCAGCCTTATCTCAACCACATCCGCACCATCCATCTTTGCCTGATGCATGTCACTCAACATTTGCTCCACCGATTCAGCCATTAATGGGGCGCAAATCATTCTTGAATTCTTTGAAAACCCAACTCTTCCCATCTTTTAAATAGATCCGAGATTGAACAATTCAGAAATCTAGTAGAGAAACAATGATACGTAGTCAACGAATAAAGGACAAAAATGAACAGGAAGGTTGGCGCGAGATGGGGGAGTCATTCCAACTGCTGTTATCTTAATGAATCAACGAGCTTGAGTGAAAATTGAGTGTACACGTAAATTTTAATTCAAATTATAATTCAGTAGAGCATGTAACATGGGTTCAATATTTTCAGTTCTTTATTTTGTGCATGAATATGGCGTAGTGGAGGATGAAATTGAAGCAAAAAGCTTATAAATATTTTGATCATAAACATCTACCAACACTAGTAATCTCAACGGAAAATGAAGGGACATATGGTATAATTTAAATATTAGAATACGCCATTGAAGTTTTTTGAGCTTATTTCATTGGGCAACTACATTAACTGAATTAGTCGCAATTCTATCGACATCGTAATGCATAACAACAATATTGTCTTAAACTTGTTGGTAAAAATAATGCGGCACTTGTGTATTAATAAGGCGAAAGTTTAACTCTTTTTCTTCAAGATAATATTGCTCCATACATGTATTGCAATTTATTATTTTCGACATATTAAGAAATGACAAACAAAAAATATTTGGACTCTCTCAACTTGAAGAGTGCAATTCTAAATGCAATATGCTTTTTTGTTTTGAACGAATGAATAGCATAATAGGGGACCATTGTCTATATAGGACGGAAAAGTGTCGTGGAGGATCGACAAAAAGGTGTGGTGGCTTTTTCATTGAAAAACCATACTTCAGAAACTTTCACCGGAAAATGTGAGACACCTTTCTTCATTAAGATGCACTCTTTTTTTACCGCAATGCTTACAATGCGTTGCATGAACGGTGATTGGAATTGCATTATAATCAAACTCGGAAGAAAAAAAGGTCAAATTCTAAATTCATTATAAATTCATTATTGTTTTTGTTTTGATATTATGATACAATTATTACTTTCATAAAAGAATAAAATTGAAAAACGGACATAATAGAACCGTTATTGTGGCGCCTTCCCCACCTCACCTCTCAAGCTGAAGAAATTATGAGAATCAGCTCCGATCATTATTACATTCTCATAGTATCAACAAGAATCATAATGAACCACCCCACCCCAATTCCTTAATGTCTGTATTTTGAAATATTGTTCACTTTAACTTTATACAAAAATTTTAAAATTAACAATTCACTAAAAATAAAATATTAAAAAAATTTATAATTCACTCAAATTCATAATCGACAACCAATATCAAATGGTTGGTCAAATGATGATAATAATGAGATGTGGGTGGAATGTATTTTGGTGAAGAACAGTGATTCTCGTGTGTGGGTGGCGCATCCGTGACGAGAAAGACGCAACGACAGGTAGGTCCTTTTTTCTGATGTAAGACACCTTTTTCTTTCCTCTTTTTCCTCGAAAAAGGACAAAATATCTCTTCTGATTTCTGAATCTCATTCAGGACGTGTTAATGCAACAGAGCATCATGTGAACTTATTTTGGACACTTCACTTCAATTCTTCACTCCTTCCCAATAGTATTACTCTTTTTCTTTGTTGTATTTCCCCAGGAAAAAAAAAAAAAAAAATCATCAATGGCCCCAAAGTTTGTTTGCCACATTTTCTTGGGAAAAAGTCTTGGCTGCCTGCTTTTCAGTGTACTCCATTCATAATAAACCCACTCATCCAAAGATTATAAAACAAACAGAAAATCCAAATCATTTTTAATTATAACTAATATTTTAGCATTAAGTACTAAAACACCCGTCGTCGTGAAGTTGTAAAATACTATTCATCAATAACAATTAAACTACAGAAAATCACACATAAAATACGATAAATATCTACATATTTAGTTGAATTCAAATTTATAACATCGTACTTTTTATGATATCTCAATTTTAAAAATTCTGAAAACACATAATCTCGTACTTATTTATGAAGTCCAGTCTTGAAAATTCTGAAAAGATATATCACAGTTGCACTTTCCATGTGTCTCTAACTTTTCACCTAATGATGTATTCTGCAACAATTATGTATTAATTCAAACTCTATTAAATCCTCTTGTGCAGTCTAATTTTTTTCTAGCTACACAACCAATTATTTGCGCAAGAAATTAAAGAAAAATGCTTTTCTTCTGTACTTCTAAATCAATGACTTACACAGACTGCTTTGCTTTGCAGTTTGCTCATATAATAAAATCTCACATTTTCAATGCAACTTGAATGCCTCTGCCACCACTGAAATCAATAGTTTTGCTAGAATTTTGTCTCTTGCTCAGTATTTTAATTCCCTAATAATAGAAACATACTATGAAAATGCATCAGCCCTTTATCATGTTATATGTGCCAACTATTTAACTAAATAAAAATTGAAAAAAAAAATCAGGGTGATGGAATTTATAAGCTCCATTGATTGTACTTGTTTGTTTCATTGATGTCTGGATTCACTGAGCATGTGAAAGCCCTGGTTCATTGAAGAGCATCATCAATGGCTAAACCAGTAGTTTTCACCTTGAATTTCTTGTTCTTGCTGGTTTTTCTGCTTCCTCATTGCTCAAACCAGCTGCAGCCTTCTCAGTATGAAGCCCTTGTGAAAATAAAGCAGCTGCTCAAGTTCCCAGATGAGCTCAGCAGCTGGAGTGAAAATCAAGACTTTTGCAACTCTGAGCCAACACGAATCCTCACTCTTGCTTGCTATGAAGACAACATCACTCAGCTCCATGTTACTGGTACCTATTGGTTTCCCCACTTGAGTCAAGATTTCTCAACTGCTGCCTTGTTTTCAAACATTGCTGCTCTCCCTTACTTGAAAGTGTTGTCCTTAGTGTCCATAGGCCTGAAGGGGCCATTGCCTTCAGGGATTGGGGAGTTGTCTTCCCTGGAAATACTCAACATCAGCTCTAACTCTTTTAGTGGTTCAATTCCTAGAGAAGTTTCATCTATGAGAAACCTTCAAACTCTTATACTGGACCATAATAGTTTCACTGGTGAAGTTCCTGATTGGCTAAGTTCTTTGCGGGTTTAAGTGTTTTGAGTCTCAAGAACAATTCTTTTAGTGGTTCATTACCTGATGCATTGTCTACAATGACAGCCCTCAGGGCTCTGGTGCTGTCTGGGAATAATCTATCAGGGCAAGTGCCTGGACTGCACAACTTGACAAATCTTCAAGTTCTTGATCTGGAAAACAACAATCTTGGACCTCAGTTTCCTAGTCTGCCTACAAAGTTGGTTTCTTTAGTGCTCAGGAAGAATAAGTTCCACTCTGCAGTATCAGATGAATTGAGTTCTTGTTATCAGCTCAAGAAGCTGGATATTTCCTTGAATGAACTTGTTGGGCTATTTTCGCCATCCTTTCTGTCGCTGCCTTCACTCACTTATTTGGACATTGGTGGGAACAAATTCACGGCCAAGCTCTCAGAGAACATTTCTTGCAATGAACAGCTATCATTTGTGAATTTATCCGAAAACCGGTTGACAGGAGAGTTGCCTGATTGTCTGCAGTCCAGTTCCAGGACCAGGGTTGTTCTGTACAATGGGAATTGTTTATCTGGGAGATATCAGGATCAGCATCCTTTGTCTTTCTGTCATAGTGAAGCTCTTGCTGTAGGAATTTCACCCAACAAAGAGGATGAGAAAAGGGGATATGATAAAGCAGTTCTTGCATCAAGTATGGTGGGAGGGATCGTTGGGGCAACAGCACTTCTTGGACTGGCCTTCCTGTTTGTGAAGAGAGAATTTGCCAAGCAGCATCGGCATGTGAACAAAGATCCTCACACAAGATTGATAGTGGATAAGATCTCACCTGCAAACACACTTCAGCTGCTCAAGGATGCAAGTAAATTGTTTATATATTCTTCTTTAAACACAAACATCTTTTCTTCTCTTATCCAAGCACTTTGCTCACCTCAGTTACTTTCAAAATTTTCAACTCAAAATGTATCTAACTGAGAAATGATAAACAAATTCACTTCTGCTGCAAAATTTATCAAACTCTTCGCCTCATACTGATAAATTAACTCAGCATACTGGGAGCATTCTGAACCCGACTCTTTGACAGGGTATATTTCTGAAACAATGAAGTTGGGAGCACTTGGGATTCCACCGTATAGAACATTTGTCTTGGATGAGCTTAAGGAGGCCACTAATAACTTCAATGCACTGAATCTTATTGGTGAAGGTTCTTATGGTCAGGTATCTATATAGTTCAATCCTTTACTTCTTTCTACACTATACCTCTCTTTTTTGCTGTTGTGTCTTCTTAACAACTTCGTTGACATCAATGAATTAAATCTTATTCTATGCAGCTGGCCATTATCATGTATTCGTTCTTGAGGAAATAACTTTTACTTTGACGCTTGTTGATTTAAGTAGTAAGAGTTACACTCATTTCTTGCCTCTTCGCCGGGTTCAGGTATACAAGGGATGGCTCATTGATGGGACTGTGGTTGCCATAAGAAGCATGAAAGTGAAAAAAAGACACAGCATCCACACTTATACTCATCAACTTGAGTTGGTTGCAAAACTCAGACATTGCCACCTAGTTAGTGCGATTGGCCACTGCTTTGAGTGCTGCCAAGATGATTCAAGTGTCCGCAGAATTTTTCTTGTGTTCGAGTACGTGCCAAATGGGACACTCCGATCATTTGTATCGGTACAAAATGTAGCGAAATTCTACCTACTAGCTTTTGTCAAACATAGTCAATACTTCCACCACTTGATTAACATAAATACATTATTATATATTACGTACAGAAAATGATCAAATTAGTGTAGAAAAACTTTACCTATGAGAGAGTCACGAGTTTCCTGCTAAAAGTGTGAGACCTCAGTCTTGGTATTTGACCAATATTTAGTTCAACAGATGGGCAACCAGGACAAAAGTTCACCTGGAAACAACGAATAGGTGCTGCTGTTGGAGTGGCAAGGGGTATCCAGTTTCTTCATACGGGGATAGTGCCAGGCGTATACTCAAATCGCCTGAAAATAACAGACGTTCTGCTGGACCATGATCTGCATGTGAAGATTAGCAAATACAATTTACCTCTGTTGGCAGAGACTAGAAGATTGGTGAGTGAACAAGTGTTTCTTTAATGCACGGAAGGCTCTCATATCTTGTTTTCTTTATACAACAGAAAACAGTATATCAAGCATTGCCAATCTATTCTCGAGTCTTATGCATTAACTATGAAAAGGGTTGCCTGAGTTTCTCCATTTTGTGACGTTTTAGGATGAAGTCGAAGTGTCATCCCGTGGACCAAAACAAGATTTTGTTTTGATGTAAGTGCTTTCGTTCTTCGTTGAATTTAGAACAGGTTGTAGGTCTTTCTTTACTTTATTTGGAACTATGTTTACATCATAACACTGACTCTTTGTCGTACTGCATTTTCAAGCACATTCAGTCCTCTGGCCTTCATTGTTACACTAATTTCACACGATTTTCCATCCATGTTTTAGCAGTGGAGTTTACCTGGAATTGCACATAGGATAAATGATCAAAATTTTGTAATCTTGTTATCAAAGACGTCCCACTAATATATATCATTCTTCGTGTAAAGAAGCACTTGACAATGTCAGCACAATACAACTCTCCTTGCATGAGAATGAGCCTGCAGCTGCATATCGCATAGCATTTATATATGGATCCAAATAACAATCTACAAAGGATAAGAGTTAGAAAATTGCAGTACTTATGTTCTGTTCAAAACTGACAAATGACAGCATCTGGTGAGGATTCAGCCTTATCAAAACCAATTTACCTTCTATTTATGCTCTTAAGTTGATCTGCCCTCCAATTTTACCTGTATTTCACTAGTACACAGTTCTGTTGGTTCTGCTTCTTTTCTTTTTCTTTTTCTAAAATGTGGCTGTTGCTTAAAACAATTTCCCTCTTTATCCTTTTGCACACAGGTTGGGCTGTGAGGAGAAAGATGATGTCTATGACTTGGGAGTAATTTTACTTGAAATCATTGTCGGGAGGACAATCATCTCTTTCAGCGATATTAGTGTCTCCAAAGATATAGTAAGTAGAACGCCATGCATCTTATAAGATATGTTAGATTTTATTTTAAAATTAAGTTTTTCAAATGTTTTGTTAAAACAAAACGATAGAACTTATAAAATGTCAGTATTAACAATTTTGTAGTTACTGTGACGGAGCTTGTTAAAACTTTAAAAATAAGTTAGAAACTCTTTGCGTTTTTTCTAAAAGAGTTTATAATCTCTTATAAAATGTCTTCAAGCATTTATAGGCTCATCAAGTCTTCACTTTCTTGATACCAAGCACTATGTTGATGTGTGTTTATTGGTTATTTGACAGCTATCTGTGAGCCTAACAGCAGACAGTATAGCTCGTCGGAGTATTGTCGACCCAGCGATTCACAAGGAATGCTCGGATGATTCACTCAAGACTCTAATTGAGCTTTGCATTAGGTGTCTATCAACCGTGCCATCTGAGAGGCCTTCTGTCGAGGATGTCCTGTGGAATCTGCTGTTTGCAGCTCAGGTTCAGGAAATGTGGCATCGTGAGCCAAGCAGTAACCGGGACTCCCCAGTTCATGCACCCTCAGTAAATTTAACAGTATAATCTATTATTTAGGCTATGTTACATGAATGTTATGTACCTAGTGGTACAATGTACAACAGTAAGGCATGTAGAGATAGCTATGTTGTCATAACTCTGTTTTTAAAATTCATCATTTCTAAGTGGGAACTGAAACTGGAGATTTGGTTATCAAGGTAAGTCTGGTTCTGTTAAATCTCAAGGGAGCGGAAGGGGCTCGTATTTGTTTGAGCGGATGGATGGCGTCAACCAACCTAAGGTACTTCTAATTCTTATATTAACAGGAAAGCACGGTGCAATTAACCCTTAATTTAAACTCTTCGTTTTAAATTATGCTTGCAACATTAAGGATGAAGAATGTAGTATATCATGTGTCTATTAGAAAAAATTGAAATAGGCAAAGCAAACATTAAATTTTCGAAAAAATTACTGTAAAGGGCAGTATTAACAAGTAAAGGGATGAGGTTTAGTAATTTCCTTTTGGGAATGAAGTTGATGAATATAAGCAAATTGTATTGAGAATTTTTCTAATATATCTAAACTCCCAAGGCCTAGATGAAGATGCGTATTGATTGTATGAGAAATTTCCAAAGTGAATCCAGGAAGAATATGGAACCACCCATATAAAAGGAAATCAAATCATTCCAAAAGCAATCTCTTGCCATTTTTAACAAAAACATTCAAGAAAAAGAGATATAGAAACTTTCCATATATACACCATTCAACCACCTACTGAAAACAAAATCAAAATCAAAAGATTCCCCAGCCACCTTTGTTTTTCATTTCATTAACAAATCCATAAATAAACCCAAAAAATAAAATGAAAAAAATACAAACTATATTATAAATTCCATCACACAATATATGCTTCCGGCCATTACCTCATTCCATCTCCTTCAACACAATCCTTGTCTCTCTCTCTGCAAGTTTCTTAACACAACTTCTTTCCCAAAAGTTCATATCTGTTATATATTCAGAACTTTCTTCTACTGCAAACTAAAACATCAACCAATTCCTCCAGCATGAATTGTTCTAGACCTTCAGTGTGCAGAGTGCAAGACTCGAGTGCATGACAATCAAAAAGTTTACATGTATAAGTAGGTATTACTAGCCTCGCAATGCTTAAACGCATCTTAGGATTAATTATTACTGTTTTTTCCATTTTCTCCTGATACAACGCAGTTACTAGAACCTGAGTTTGAGCATAAATTTTCATAAATCATCTGGTTCTCATAAAATGAACAAGTGTGTTACTGTATTATCTAAACAACAACAATCCCACATAATCAGCCAAGACTGCTTTTTCTGCAGTGATCAAGCTTTTTGTTGCCATCAGTGCCGGGCCAAGGTGATGGCTTTAGACAGATGTCAACACAACCCAGCTTGAAGACAAGCAGAAGCCTGTTCCACAAGGACTTTGTAATTGTTAGGGGCATAAGTGTATGTAAATGAGTAATGCTGCGTTGAGGTTCTGATAATTATAGGCAACTTTAATTTAGAGTGATAATCTGAAAGGTTATCCCATGCAGTTAGAAACTTCAACTTCAACAGTATCTACAACTAATTTTCATGGCTTTTATGACAAACTTAGTACAGTATCTATAATCTACCGAGATTGGCGAATTCCCAGTGAAGGTTTGTGCCTATGCATAATAAACCCAACCATAAGAACCAGTTATTGACAACTTCACGCAAGGACTTAAGCATGTTGGGTTTGAAAAATATCAGCCCTTTTATGCCAATAACATGTCAAGATTTTTCCGTTCAAGTTGGCAACAGCAAACCACATGAGTTTCTAATACTTTGGACCCTTAAGATTAAGGCAATGTTCATGAAATCTGTCCACAATTTGTTTTCATGTTGAATTATAAATAACGGTCATAAAGCTCAAGTACAAAATCGCAGTCCAGTGTCAAGATCAAAGTTGTACAACAGCATCCCTTAGAAAAGCAACAAATTGGACAATCATTTAAGGGGTTCTCGTTCGACATAGAGATAGAAGAATCAAAACGGGTCCATACTTATCTCAGATTGGATACTTGTCTAGCTTCAATGTCCTGCAGTCTGAGAGTCACCGCTCTCTTGTGGGCGTCCAGACCCTCAACTTCAGCCATAGTCGCTACATATGGCCCAAGATTCCTTAATCCTTCCTCTGTCAATGACTGAACTGTGATATACTTCAAGAAAGAATCTAAAGACACTCCACCATACATCCGTGCATAACCATACGTTGGAAGAACATGATTGGTGCCACTTGCATAATCTCCTACACTCTCAGGTGTCCACTGACCCAAAAATACAGAACCTGTAAGAGATTTGGGCCAAAATATTATCATCAAAAGTTTGTAATCAATTAAGTGGGAATAGCATTTACATGTCTAATGATTCCATCGGGATATATAATCCCGAACACACTAACCACTAAATAGAAACTCACAATGTAACAAAAATATAATGGTAAACAGAAAAATTGGTCACATCAAACATTTTAAAAGTTATGAAATGATTTGATGTAGTTCCTAGATTGTCAAATTTTATTTACACATGCATGTCCACCAGCCAAAAGTGACTTAAGGACATGAATAACTACAGACAGGTTCCACATGTTAATTCATGCGAAGTTCATATAAGTACATTAATTCAACTGGCAAAGGACAAAGAACACTTGTAAGGAAAATGGATAAACCACTATGACTATGACTCACTGAATGTAAGTTGATGTATTGAAGTTTGCCATTAACCTTATAACATGTGCCCTCACTTAGATAGGGCAACGATTGCAGCTATACCAGCAAATAAGATGTACAAATATCACGCAAGTCGAAAGGACATCAATGAGCAAGGCCCAGAAGTACAAAGCACATGCATAATGATTACCTGCATTCTCAATGAAAGGTTCCCACTTCTCAGCATCTTTAACATTGATTATTAAATGTTCAGGTGCATACAAGTTGGAAAAGCTAATAGCCTGCAAATTCCAAAGATGCGTGTAATTTTGGGAACATGTAAAGAGAACAAATAATCAAGCAAGAAATCAACACAGCTTCGTCCATGCATGTCCTACAAATTCTTTAAAGTGTGGTTGTCAACCAGACAACCACTTTAGCCCTTTAAATACTCATGAGTTGCATTTGATGAATAGGCAGCAAAACAATCATACTCCACCTTCCCCACTCTGTTGTAATTCAAAATGCAAAGTGAAAACAAAATCCCCATAGGACTTGGCTCCCATATCAGTGACAATGGGCTCACACAAAAATCATGATCCACCAGTACAAACAAATTCTCTGCATGCATTTGGCTATCTGAAACACAAAATATGATGATCACTGCAAAGCCATATTCTATATGCAATGTTTTCAAACTACTTACACCTGAACGTATTATATCAATTATTAATATCTACACCAAAATAAATCTTTTAATACAACACAAAAGGATAGAAGTTTAACACTATTACTATGTATAGATTAGACTTTATACCAGCAGATAAACTAAATGGTATCCCTTGAAGCTGCATTATTCTTATAAATGATATTGACTAGATTGTGAGGTGTAAATTTCTTTCCTTTCTATAATGATTTGGCTACCTGTAAGCAAGAATCAACTATGTGGTCATGCATATGAGTATGGTACTAGAACGGGCAATTTGGTTAAGCATCCCTGCTAGCCACCCTTGTCTGCCACAAGACTACCTGGAAAATTATATTTTACAGGTGTTGCGTGCACCAATAAAGGATTTTAGACAAGAGGCACCAGCTCTGATTTCCAGCACCACATCAGTGCCATCCCATATCCCAGCTTACACAGACAGCTATATTTTCATGTTATTAGATAAGAGATGTAACAAGAAATCAAGAAGCACAAATTATAAAGACACGTCAATAATAGGGGACAAAAATCCACCAATAATAAACCGTTTAAACCAACGGCAATCAGTGGGTTAAGGTGCACTAATTACTTTAAATGGGTTTACATGAGTCATTTAACTTCCCCGTTTACAACAATTTTTTAACCCAAAAAAGCACAAAGAGATATTCTTAAATAACCCATTCCTGCTACCCAGGACCCCTCCACCCAACAATATCCTGGATCTGCCATCAATTCTAATACTAACACCTTCCATGTGGCAGCCACCATAAGCCACATTGTTAAAGACATACCCTGATTGATTTCACCAGCAAATTTTCACCATGTACAGACACCTACACTCAAACTTATCCCAATCGTGGCGACAAGTTTCAAAAGAAAGGTGGATAGGTCTCTTAGACACCTAACATAATGATGTCAACAGTGCGTACATGGCAGAAGAGTTTGCTGTTGGTCATCAGATGCAAAGGATGGCAATCATGTGGAAAATTAGAGATCTTGACAATTTGATTTAATAAGATATGGGGCTAATTTGTTTAATAGCACCGAAAATTCACAACCCTGTCAGGTCTCTGAGGCTCTGGGCCACCTAACACTATGATGTCACCACCATCTACATATTAATAGGCTCAGTATCACTCATCAAAGGCAAAGGATGACACATGGGAAATTAGAGATTTTGACAATTTCATTTACTAAGATTTATGAAACAGACAGACTATATCCATGACTTCAAATGTATGTTCTTGAGACAGAGACCAAAACCATTTAACCTTTTAGTCTGTGAAACTGTAAATCATGCCAAACAAATAGCCACAGGCACAGACAAAAGCCTGCAAAAAAAAATTCTTCTTTGGAAACATAACGTTTTCATATTATTCTGTGCAAATTTGATACTTAACAAATATGCGAACCTCAAGCATGTCACGTGCATAAACAGTAAAGCTGTGACTTAGTGCTTTTGAAGCGAAGTTTCCCCGAGGAAGGCTATTGCACTGCTTGCTGATTTCATCCTCAATTGCAGTTATATTCACACCCTCTCCAGCAACCACAAGAACAACTTGGCTATCAGGGCCATGCTCAGCCTGAAATTGAGAACATAATCTTTTGCAGTATCAGACAAGAAACAGAACAGCATAACAGAAAGCAGGTTACATAAAGTTTACATAAGTTGGCAGTTGACAACCACACCATAAATGACAAAGATCTAGTTTTGCTTTCTCTATAGTCCAACTATTGGTCGAACACTGTGTCTGTGTAACTTGACACCTGGGGTTATCTTATAATTCAATCAACTTCTCCCATATATCTGAAACACTTTTTCTAGATAAACGGAGTTTCTACTTTTATTTCATTAACTATGGAAAATACAACAATAACATATGATAAATAAATAATATATAAAAAGGTAGCAGGAATTCTAAAAGGAGCAGACACCTGTGAAAGCAAATCTGCTGCTATATGAACAGGGTTGGCATGCTTATCAGCTATGACAAGCACTTCTGATGGTCCAGCGGGCATGTCTATTGAAATCATAGCTTCACTGTTCTATTGAGAAAAGGCAACAATTTAGCAACACATACTAGGCATAACAAAAACCTAGATTCAATCAATAATAATTTATACAGTGAAAATACCTGGAGAATCATTTTTGCGGCAGTGACATACTGATTTCCAGGCCCATATATCTTCTCAACCTGCAGTACCAGCAACATAAAATTGACAGAAATAGTAACAAAAACACGGCATTATACAAATCAAGTTCATCATATAAGAGGTCACAGAAAAACTTATGTTCCTAAATATTAAAACAGAGCATCGGTTGCTATCAAATGATATGGCTATGGTAAGTGCACAATGACGTAGAGATCATACCTTAGGGCAGGATTCAGTTCCCCATGCCATAGCCGAAATCGCCTGAAGATGATGAGTCAAATTTAGTAACATGTAGAGTACCCTCACAGACAAAACATATAAGGAGACTATACTGCATTTCTGACCTGAGCACCTCCAGCTTTAAGGATGTGAGTCACACCAGCTTTCTTAGCACAATAAAGGACCTCCTACAATCAGATAGTGGAAGGTGAGCCAATACCAATAATATTGTACTGGGTCATGATGAAAACAGCTACCTTACAAATGCTGCCATCCTCAGCAGGGGGAGTAGCAAGTACAATCGTTTTGCAGCCAGCAATCTGGGCAGGCTGATTTAGGAGAAACCATATCAGTGAAGTAAGCTGAATTTTTAGTCACGGTTCCATTATCTAGAAAAACAACGGATGTAGTCGATTAAGTCACCGTACAACTGAAAGCATCAGAGCAGTTGAAGGTAATACAGCAGTGCCACCAGGAACATAAAGACCCACAGATGAAATACATCGTGCCACTCTTTTACATCTAACACCCTGGAAGATTCAACACGGGGGTCAGTCAAAATGAGCCAGGTAAGCTTGATTTGGAAACTGCAATTCCATGCCACCGCTTACCTCCATGTTCTCAACAATTTTCTCAACTGGCTTTTGCGCAAAATGAAAAGCAAAAATGTTATCGTAAGCCACATCAAATGCTTTTTGAACAGCTGGATCAAGCTAATCATGCATAAAAACTAGTTAGAATTCTATGGTCAGAAGACAGAAAGTAAATCTTTTCACACTTGGCAACAAATACAAGCAACATGATCCAATCACAATCCCACAAATAAGATGACATTTTCTACGAGAATATACCACTGGATCTGGCAGATCATTGACATTCTCAACTACGATGTCTAGCTCAACTTTGTCAAACCGCATAGTATAGCTGTTCCCAGAAACAAAAACCAAGAATATATCACATTAATCACACCATAGGAATTAAGAAGTGAACCAAAAAGCAAATCAATTGCAAGAACAACCAATTTCAGGCCAACATGGTTTTATGTGATATTCATTCAACCATGACACCCGATCCATTTGGGACTTCAAAAACAACCCAAACTTTAAGGCCAAATTGGTCCTTTGTCCAAGTAAATTCAGGAGATACTTGGCAATTAACATTATTTATTACTACTTTTAGATTGATAAAATCCAGAAATAACTTAAAATAAGCTCTTGCAAGTTAAGACAACACCCACTTTGATGCAACTGTGTACAAGAATAATTCCCAAGTTAACAGGTTGGTTTTTCATAACTGTATCAGAAATTGATTCAACTCTTGACAACTCGACACATCCTGATTTACTAGACCTAACCAGCCCCTGGCTCCATGAAAAGAGAAGCATAATCACAAAACTACATTCTTGCTGATTTCCGCACCATGAAACCAAAAGTATATTTTCTTTCTTAACCTAATTCAAATCTTAGACTCCAATTGCTTTTATGTACTTTTCCAGTGGCACAAACCTTTTCTACCACTTTCATAAATTCTGTTAGCTGTTGATTAAACAATAATAATACTTTGATATGGACTTTTAAGATGGTATAACACTTATCCACGCTTCTCAGGCACAAAAAATTATATGGAATCAGAATAAAAGGGTAAAGAAATGCCTACTCCTTAACAGCAGCATCACCTCTATTCCGAATGTCATCAACAATTGGCTGAACCTGAGCACACATTGTTGCTTATAAAGTCAATGTCCAATAACTCCAAAGGTTTGCCATGATATAATAATCAATTCGCTTCACAAGTCCAGAGAACAGAGAAGATATCTCAATAAGTTTCTAGGCAGATCCAGGCTCACCACATTGAAAATAGATGAAAAATCAATTCGAGGACGAGCTTTGAGGCTCTCAACCTCAGTACTAGTAAGATCTGACAGCTTATAGGACTTCATTGAACAATTTGGACTGCAGAGAAATGATCCTATAATGAATAACAAGACATAAGATGAGCAAGAGGAACTAAAACTAAATTCATTAAATACAAAATGGTATTCTTCTTTTAGTAATATCATAACATAAAAACATGAAACAGATGTAACCTGACAAGCATAAGTTCCACCAGAGCCACATATATAACCAATTCTAAGAGTTGATATTATCCTGAAGAAGCAAAGCTAGCTGAAAATCCTCAGTTTCTACAGTTAACACACCAAAATTCACTCATCGAATGATAGAAATCTAGACATTTGTACATTCTTTTATTATCTTATGCAGTCTCTCTGAAACCATGCATACACGGTGGAAACATCTTATAATCATAGTATTGGACTTAGAAGTGACAACCTTTCTAGTTTTAATTTGGACAAAGTGAAAAAAGAGAGGGGGAAAAAAAGGACTAACATATACATAAGAGAGTCATTCCATAATCCAAAATCATAGCCCTATTTCAAGCACCCACCCCAGAAGACAGAAAATAAAAAGAAAAATGACATGAAAAAGGGTTCTGAAAGTGAAAAAACTGATTGACTGAACTAAGCCAGAAAAAGCCAAAGAACTTTTGGGGAAAGTAAGTGAATGATAATTGCATTGCGTGAATCAAATCTATATCTATCCCAAGCAACCAAGCAGCACCCATAAGAAAAGTTGAAACCGACGGCAAATCTACCAACGTCAAGCAAAGCTTAGCTGCATTCATAAAACGGCACCACATGCTAGTCTAATTTGATTTGAACTTATTAGCTCTAAGATTAGTCAAAACTCACATAAACAAGTATCTCAACCAACTATCTCAACCCAAATTCAGCACATTCCTACATCCCAGCGGAATATATAAACCACCAAGACGCAGAAAATGCACCCTTCTGCGCTTCTACTAAGACCAAACCATGAGGATCAAACACACGGCTCAAACAAAACAAATAGAAGAAAATGTCAATCATTCTTCAACACAAACTTAAAGCCCCAAACTTACTTCGCCGAGAATTCGAGGGTAGTTGTTGATGAGTAATTCTTGTGGCAGCAAATAAACCACTGACCCGATTGAAAGAAAGAACTCTACAGTCCATTAACACCAAAACCTTCAATAAAACTCACTGATTAATTCGAGTTTTTCTTTACAAATTAAAATCGAAAATTATACAGTAAAATCAATGATTCTACATTCAAGCGTGAATCATTGGGGTAGATTTTGTCCTCACCTTATGAATGGAGACGAAAGAGAGGCGACTGCGAGTGGGCAGCTACAAACACGTTAGAAATAATTATGAATTTGCCCCACCAAAATATAATGTAAAATATGTAATTATATCGATCACTTATCAATGTACGTATATTTATATATATGGATTATCTTTTCTGCTTTTTTTTTAAGAAATTACAACGAGGCCCTAAAATTTTGCATCACTGCAAACACCCCCTTATTATTTTCTGCCGTGAGTTGGAGGAGAGAGGGAGAGGGTTCTCAAATTTCAAAATGACTCAACTCTCAATTTTGACTCAATTCTCACATTAAATTAAAGGTAAATTAGATTTAAGACGATCCCCGTAATATTTAATTAACAAAAAGACTAATTTAGTAAAAAAATTATTAAATATAAGGATAAATTGCATAAAACTCCCCTGTGTTTTTAAAATTTAGCTAAAAACCCCTCTGTGTTAAAAAAATATGCAAAAAAGCCCCTGTGTTTTTCAAAATATTGCATACTCTCCCCTTCCGTTAAATAAGCCTTAACGGCGTTAAATTTTGGTTGACTTGACCGTTATACCCTTTTTATAACAACTGTTGATCTTTGTATGTAAAAAATGAATGGTTAGATCTTAAATAATTTAAATTTTTTTATTTATTTATATATATTTATATATACATTATATATAATATATAAGATATAAGATATATAATATAATATATATAGATATATATATGTATATCTATATGCTGTGGCCGTCGCCTCCCAGACTGGGCGACGGCGCCGTCGCCCAGAACAGCCTGGGCAACGTCGTCGTTGCCTACGCACAAGGGGCGTGACGTCGCCCCCGCAAAAGGGGCGACCGTCGCCCAGATCCAGGGCGATTTCGCCCCTAATCGCAGTTTCTGGGCGACGGAGGTCCAGTCGTTCTCCGTCGCCCAGTCTTAATTAAATATATATTAATATAATTATTTTATATAATATAAAAATAATTTAGTATATTTTATAAATAAATATTTTAATAGTTAATAAAATTGTAACTTAATTAGTATATTTAAATAATAAAATATTATTTAAATAAATATTAATTTATATTTAATTAGTATATTTTATAAATAAAAATAAATAATAATAAATAATAATTTTAATTTAATTAATAATATATAATATCATAAGTGATTCTTATTTATATTTATATAAATTTTTAATTTAAAGATTTAATTTTAAAATATGTACACATTATCAAATAAAAGGGATAAATTGGACATTTTGCCCACTTAAAAAACCTTACAATCAGTGAAAAATAAGGACCACTTGCACAAGAAGCAAGTGTGGCTCGCTCTCCGTTAGTTTCTAACGGAAGGGGGGTATTTGCTGTATTTTAGATAACACAGAGAGTTTTTTGCCTATAAATATAACATAGGGGGATTTCGCGCTATTTCCCAAAAATACAGGGGGGTGTTATGCAATTTACCCTAAATATAAAAGTATAAGAGATAACAAAATCAACCAATCACCATACAATATTTGCGAACATATAATCAGATATACATAACACGAATTTTAAAAACAAAAATTAATATTCCGAAATCCATGTCCATATAATCAGGTATACATAACAAGGATTTGAAAAAAAAAAAATTTATATTCCGGAATCCATGTCCACACAACGTAGGTTCAAATTGCTACTGGCACCAAAGTAGCTCAAAAGCCATTGCTTCTAAACGTTTCACTGTGGAAATGTTAAGTTCAAAATTCATTAGGAGCGTGTGTGAGTGGGTGCGTCTGTGGGTTTAAAAAAAAAAAAAACTATATGCTTGTCAAACTGAGGAAATAATCAAGAAGCAGCCAAAAGTGTGTACAATTCATGCTCTCCAATTTATGTAAACCTGTGAGAAGTATATCTGCTTTTCTGTGCTGCAAACATCACTAATGTACAATTACAGCCTCAGTGGAAAGAATGCAATCTAACTACTACCACCCGTTTGGAGGTAATACACGAGGACGCCCCGAGACGTAGACTTTTCTTAAGTCGCAACTGAACAAATGGACAATTTTTTACAAAAAGATGTAAAGACGTGAAGGGGAAATGGAGCTAACTTAGTCATCTCCGTGGAGGATCAAAAATTTCGTTCATCTCTATTTGGACACCTTGCGATGCCCTTGAAGTGTTGAATTTCTCTGCTTCTCTTGCAATCTGAATGTCAGTGGGTGTATAGTACTGCATGAAAACTTTTATGAGAAAACGAGGAAGGAGTGCTCCGATCATGATACAGAGCAAGCACAACCAGAACAGTGCTGTCTTGGCAATATGAAAGAAGGCCCTGCAAAAGTATTGACTTTGAGATCAGTCTTTGTTTCAGGTTCCAGAAAAACAAAGCCGTTTAAGGCTTACGACTTTGTCGCATAAATGAAATATACGAGGACTCGAAGTCATGTCAAGTAATACTTCAATGAAAGATAAGCGCTGTTACGGCACTTTTCTGTGGAGTTCACCCCAGGTGAGTTCTGAAATATCAATGGAGACGGGGTATGTTTAAATGGACGGGAAATTGGTAGCAAAATGCCTGTTGGAACTCAAGTCCACAAAAGCTCAGGGCAATTTTGCGGTAGGCGGTAGTGTGAGATATGAACTTGGTTGAGTTCGTCGTTCTAACTCCCAGATTGTGCCAAATCATTTCCTCTTTTCTCTAAAATTCTCTGAGTTTTTCTTTAAAGCAACTACTGTTATCCCCTACAGACGATACCTTTGTGTAACATGCACAATGCCAATTGAAAACTAGTATATAATCAGACACGAGGATTCCGATATTTGCTGAAAGGAGAACTTTTAACTCAACATGAGTAAGTAAAGAAGAACATGCGGCTTCTTAACTATTTAAGTAAGAAAGATAATTGATTAGGTAGAGAAGCCGTACCAGTAACCAGGCAGGAAGGGCAGCACATCAATAACCAGGACACAAATAAAAGTAGCAATTATAGATCCCCAGATGGCTGCATGTGTTATCCAATACCACCGGATTACGTCCATGGCTAAATGTATGTTAACCATTATAACAACAGCAAGCGTCCAAAGATCTCCTAAGCTTGAACCGTCGACATTGCTTCCCCAGTAGCGAGGAGAGATACAAAGAAGGAAGCTATGCTTTGCCACAATGTGTCCAACATTGTTACCCAGAACAGTTTTCTGTTGTAACTTTCTTGCCTTTGTCCACCTCCATAAAGTTGAGGGTGCTCGATCAGAGAAGTTCTACTTAAATCCTTATCAAGGATCCCCACAACTATGGTAGGAAACGATGTGTATATCACGGAAAAAAGTACGCTACTCCAATCGGTGATGGCCGTTGTCAGCGTGAAGCTTGTAAAGCACATACCTGTAGAAAAAGATGATGACACAAAATTGGCGAATTACCATAAGTTTCTCATACTTATACTCCAATCCAAATAGTTTCCATATTGAATTATTGTCTTATCCATGTATTTAATTTCATTAGAGTTGAAAATGTTGTTGCTTTGACCATTTTTAATTATCTCTGCATTGCAAGTGTTTCCAAAATCAGGTCACCTACTTATAATTTTTCTACTCACAGTAAAAACTGAAACAGTAGCATCCTTCGTTAATCTTTGGGACATAACGGTCATCATCACACCAAGGGCAGCATATTTTTTAATAATGATTAGAGGCCCTTAACCTAAACTCCTGGAAATGGAGAAACTATCCTCAAAATTGAAGTCTGAAGTTTAAGAAAATACTCTAAAATCACAAGGGGATATTCCTCTTAACCAAATACATCTTTCTTGTCAAGTTCAGAAACTGAATTCCAGCACAGAAAAAGCATACTTACCAGAACAAAACAAGAACGAAAACGGCATTCCTGTAGAAGTTGTACAATATCATGTAGCTCATCCGTTGATAATTCCAATGTCCATGAACCAATAACAATGGGACCAAGAATCTAAATTGACCCATTGCAAAATCCGATGCCATGACAGCTTGCCGACCTTCTTGTCCACTGATACCTATGCCCACATCAGCCATTTGAATCATTGAAACATCATTTGCACCTGAAAGTCGTACAGGAAATTAAACTTTATCAGACAAATTAACCTAGTGATAAACTGTTAATCGCTTTTTCTTCTGGGCAAACTTCATTTTTCCTCCTTTCACTGTAATAGATCGATCTCGTGATGCTTACCATCTCCAATGGCAAGGGTCATGTCATCAGTTCTATTTTTAATCAAGGCAACTATTCCAGCTTTTTGCAATGGCGCCACCCGACAACACAATACCACATCACATTTGCTTGCTAATTCAAAAAGCTGCAAGAAATCATCAGTAAATTAATAGAATACATTAAGTTGGCGGAAGTGTTCTTTGTCTGCGGGAGACAGAGAGACCAGCAGCATACCTGTTCTTCAAGGTCAGTGTCCAAGATGTAAACAAGGCTTGTTCCGTCAATAATTAAGGCAACTTCATTCAATCCAGTTCGAGAACCTCCAGGTGTAGCACTAGAGTCAGTTGTGAGCTTCTTCCACATTAATAAAGCATCTTGTAAACTCTTCCTACACGAGTCCTTAGAGTTGTTGTTTATTACTATTTGGGTCATCTTGCTTGTTAAGAGCTTAGATGAGTAGCCAATTGAAATTGCTGTTTCTTGCTTGTCCCCAGTCAAAACCCAGACCTTGATACCTGCCGTTCTTAAAGACTCAATTGCCTCTGGGACGCCTTGCTGCAATTTGTCTTCTATCCCAGATGCACCCAATATGGTGAGCTGATTTTCAATATTACTAGCAACTTTACGAAGTAAAGCTGCCCTCCCCATCAAAGCAGTACTTGCAACTCATAAGATGACTGCCACTGTTCAAATTCAGATGGACTCAGCTCCCGCATTCCAATGACAAGTGTTCTCAAGCCCTTTGAGGAGTAAGTATGCAGATGAGTTTCAATTACTTTTAGCATATTCAGGTGCAGTGATCTATTTATGACACTAAACATGGATGTATCAGCCCCTTTTACGAAAACCTTTACTGTGTTATCAGGGCATCCTAATATAACTGACATCCTCTTCCGATCACTATCAAACTCATGCAAACCCAAGACGTTAACCTGCACTGTCCATTAATTGGTACTTAAAAACACATAAAAATTACTGGAGAAGCAAAAGGAAGAAAAGGAAACCAAAAACAACAGAAGAGGAAAAATGTAAAAAGAATAGAATAAGAAAAAGGGCAACTATAGCACTCAATAGATTAGTGGAAGCCCTCTGCTAGAGACTTCAGAGGGAACAATAGAAACAAGAACAAGGGTATAGCTCGTTTTACCACTGCAACTATAACTTTCATAGTAGACCATTTAACCAATGAAAGTATGATACTTGTTGGTGATCCCATTTTTTCCCTTTTATTTAAACTATTTTTGGATATGCTGCCGTATGTTTGACAAAAATGTTTATTTAGCTAATTCAATGCAGAATCCCAATCTAAAAGACTCATAGTTTCCAACAGATGATTAAAAGATGCAACCATACACCGCAGATGGTATGGCACTCAAAACTAACTGGTGCTCCTTAGCATGAGCCAGGAAGTAGAGCAAAATAACATGGTCAGAACAGGTGAAGAAGCAATTTAAGTTACCTTTGTCTTTCCCCATGGATATCAATAACTATGTGACCGGAAGTTCTTTCAATAAGCATAAAACCATAGGCTGCAGCAGCATAGACTAATGCCTGTTCATCTGGAGATTCCCCTGATAATCTATCAAGTTCACCGCAGCATCTGGTGTCTCCACAGTTATAGGCACAATGGTGTTGCAAGCAGCCAATGCTATGAAAAAGTCACAAACATGTTTGCCTTCACCTGTGTGTTTTCTTTTCGATAAATCAAGAAGCTCGGGGTCAACCTTAACCTTCATCTTTGGTCTCAAAACCTGCCCACCACCTGATACCAAACAAGACATACAAATTTACGCTCAGAATGTAGAATTAGAACATGCTCATATGATAAGAATCTCATCGAACAACATAAATGAGAGGTAGGAGAGGAGAATGCAGACAGAGTACCTTGAATTGAGTTTCAATTTGTCCATCTTCAGTACTGTCCTGTGCATTGCTGTAGTCTATACCTCCAATGCTTGCACATTTAAATTCCATCTTGTTCTCAGTAAGGGTACCAGTTTTATCAGAGAAAACATATTTGATCTGTCCCAGATCTTCATTTATATTCAAGGCCCTACACTGAAATCTTGAGTTTGAGGCTCTATCATACATTCTGTTATCTTGGATCATAAAAAAGGCCTGGCCAACACGAACAAGCTCCATAGATATGTATAAAGAATCATAATCTGGAAAACAATAACCGACATAAGAAACACAAAGAATATTTCCAGGCCCCACCCATAATAATTATAAATCTTCAACTTCATTCCCTGAGTAGTCCTTTTTCCTATAAAA
Organism: Sesamum angolense; assembly: GCA_034509725.1. Taxonomy (NCBI): domain Eukaryota; kingdom Viridiplantae; phylum Streptophyta; class Magnoliopsida; order Lamiales; family Pedaliaceae; genus Sesamum; species Sesamum angolense. The sequence continues at coordinate 14,626,427 of JACGWL010000001.1, read as the reverse complement.
TTGCATCAAATCCAGTTCATTTTTGTGGCGTCTCAACCAAACACCATGACAAGCGGATACTATTGTACACAGTGCAACAAGGAATATTGAAAGAAAAATGATCTCCCGGTTCATACGTGTCTCAAGATGGCTTCTCTTGGATGGAGCTCCAGAGTTGTTGAGCATTGCTTTGGTCTCCCTGCCCGCATAAACCGCAACTCCAACTGCCCATTCAGTGTTCTTCAGCTCACAACCACGAAGAATTATATTAGAAGGTCCAAGAGAAATACGCTTTCCATCAATATCCATATTTGCCTGGAAACCATAGATGTTCCTATTCGGTTTCTCACACTTGATTAACCCACTAATCTTCTCATTCTCTACATTTTTTGTCTGTGTCTCTTGCTTGGCATATCGAGTTTTCAAATTGGATTCACCATCCAAATTGGTAGTCTGCACATAAGCAACTCCAGTGGTGTCACTTGTAGAGAGCAGCACCATGTCACAGGGAAGAGTTTCATTTGCAGAAACTTTAATGATCTGACCAACACGTATATCCTTCCATCTTATCTGTTGAAACTGCTCATTTAACAAAACCCATGCCAACCGGCTGTTCTCAATCTTGTCAGACCGGTGCCGCCTATAGTCCTCATATCCATCCTTAATGGCTGTGACTAACAGGACAAAGGCCAATGGCATAATGGAAGCTCCCCGACCAAATACAGCCAGCTGGGGCAGCTGATTGAGGATAGCAATCACAAGAAAGTATATATAGGCAACCCTGTGGAACTGTTCAAATAAATTACGAGGCAAGAATGTCAAGATAGAATATTTCCCTGTCCTGATCGAGTTACCCGCAAATTCAAACTTCTCGTCCGTTCTATCAGGGTCATTTATATAGATTAACCTTGCATCATCATCATTTATCTCTTTATAAGAGGCGCTAAAACCTTCAGAATCAGCACCCCTCGACCCATGTCTCACAGGTTTTGATTCCAGCTCACCAAAGCTCACCTCCCTAATAGAGCGCCCACCAGAGGTCTTTGACCAAACCGACTGAACCGGAGAAATACTTCGCTGGGACGATGAATTCCGTATAAAGTCAGGAACTTGACTTGCACTTTCACTAATTTCAATCTGGGAATTTGAATCCATCCTAGAAGAAGGTTCAAGGCCAGCACAAATTTGTTTCAAACTATCAACAAGACTAGGAGAAGGTCTTCCTTAACAGGGTGAAAGCACAATGGCCGTGGTGAGGCCATGATCTCAAGATCAGGGACCCCTTCAGCAGCTCACAATCAAAGCCACAACATTCATAACACTGGTCCCCAACCAAATATCACCAGACCACAACAAAACCACCAAAACTCGGAAATTCAGGCACAACCCAGATGCCGATCTCACCCAAAACCACCAAGCATCACAAACTCAAGATCAACCCAGATTAGAATTTCAAATAAAAATCACACCCAAAAACGAATTACACCACTGTCAAGTGTCAACTCACACTAAGCAGGAACCAACTTAAAACACAAGCATAAAAGGATAGAATGGAATACCAATTCTATCTCATTCTTGTATTCCCTATAACTAAAATTTTAGGAGTAAAGAAAAATCCCTGATGATTACAACAAAAGAAGGATCACACAGAAGATACAGTTACGTAAAGTTAAGGTAAGTTACAGAACTGATTCAAGCTGGTATACAAGAGGTTGCTTCTATGAGATTGCACAACAAACAAAGCGATCGTACAGAAACGACGAAGAGAAGCAGATTTTGTTTCTTGCCGGCGTGTGACTTGGTGTGATGTGATATGAAAACGAAGATGCATCAGCATTCTCGTAAAAATATTTGAGAAAAGACAGAGAAAATTCGAAGGTCAAAGGCATAATTCTTGAATCAAGAAATAAACAAGAGGGGACGAAGATTGCAAGAAACTGGGAAATCAATGAGACGAGACGTAATGGGTGGGCGACAACCCATCAAAAAATAAAGTATTTTTTCGGATCAGAATATCAATTCTTGATTCAGTTAAATTATATTTTTTTTTATTTATATCATTAAAAATGAATTATTACAAAGATTGAATGAAATGTAAGAAAGTAGTCGTGAGTGGTAGTTGCAGTAGTGTTTGAATTTTTCTTGGTTTAGGTGTAGTTTCTAGAATCACAAGACAAGACAGGGCTGCCTGCAATTATCAATTATGAATCAATGTGTGTTTGTAGTTTGTACATGGCATTGGCCACAGCATCTTATGCAACTTGTTCTCCATCATTATTGCTGTCATTGACATTAAAACATCATTTCTTACTATAATTAATATTGATAATGATTAAGAACCCTTTTGTCCTTTTTTTCATTTTTATATAATTACACTTTCTCTAAAAGTTTTGTGTCTACAAGTTGAATTTTTATAATTTGAAAAATTATATTTAAAACTTTAAATTTATTTTTATCTATATATTATAAAAGAGAACTCTTTGAGCGTATTAATTTTAGATTACCTTAATTTATCCTTTTTATTTTATTTTTTCTCTTTAAAATTATTTGATCAGATTAGTAATTTCAATATTTTTTAATTATTTTATAAATATTTTTTTCTCATAACTAATCACTATCCCACATTTCTCTTTCTCCTTACATCTCCATATTTCTTATAATTTATAATTATAATTTATTCTTTTAACAAAAAAATCTTATTACCTCACATCAAGTTTCTTTTTATATGCTTGCGGGAATCGCGTGCGGCGATATCTAATTTAATAAATAAATACATCCATTAGTTCAAAAAATTACCGAATTTGATAATGTTAACAAAAAAAATGGACGAAGAATTTATTTTTACCCTCAATTGACTTTATTACTAATTTATACAAGTCGTTTAAATCTTTTTATGGCAAATCTCTTATACATCTTTATACGTTATCGCATGTAAAAGGATATATTTTTGCTATTGTAATGGTAGTATTCAATATTTTTTATTAATATCAATAAATTTCGTGAATTTTAATTAACACAAACCTATTTATTAGACGGAAGCAGACATCAAAGGGTGTTATATATTATTAACATTTCAATAGTATTATTATCTCACATGAAAAATTATTTAGTACCCATGATATTTGCTTCCGTCTAACAAATAGGTCTCTTTGTTAGTCAAATGTCACTGGATTTGTTAATGTTACAAAAAATTGAATGAAAATTTATATTTACTCTCAATTGACTTATTACAGGTCAAAATTTTTTTCTAATTAAATTATCCTTAAAACGGTAAAAATATACCTTCTTATATTCATTAGCGTGTAAAGATGCATATGGGTAATTTGGTCATAAATTTTTTTATTTGACCTACATAAATAAATTAGTAAAATCAATTGGGATAAATATAATTTTTATCCTATTTTTTTTATTAATAGCAATAAATTCCTAATTTGACTAATAGAAGAACTATTTATTAGACGTAAATACTAAATATATTTTTTAAAATTATGTATATATAGATATAGATATATATTTTAGGGATAATTAAATCCCCTCCTATGATGTTTGGTATAATTACATGCAGACCCCTTGTGGTTTGGAAAATTACATTTAGCACCCATGAAGTTTGCTTCTATATAACAAATAAGTCTCTATATTAATCAAAATTCACCGAATTTGTCGATATTAACAAAAAAAAAAAAAATTACCTATGATTGACTTATTACTGATTTATAGCAGGTCAAATAAATTATTTTATGACCAAATTACTATCATACGTCTTCACACGTTAATACAGACGTGGAGGTATACTTTCACTGTTATAAAAATAGTTTAATTAAAAAAAATATTATTTGACCTACAACAAGTTAGTTTTAAATCAATTAAGGGTAAATATTAATTTTTTTTTTTAATATTAACATATCCAGTGAATTTTTACTAATGAGAGGACTTATTTATTAGATGGAGCAAATCTTAAAGATACTAAATACAATTTTTTAAACTATAGAAGTCAATGTATAATTACTCAAATTATCAGGGAAGAAAAGTGTAATTATCCCCCTTTTTTTATTTTTTTAATGTGAGCAGGGTAATTATCCATAACAAATAAGTAACTTGGGCTTAATTATTTTTTTTATTATAAAAAAAAAGAAAAATAACGGAAAAAATATTTTTTTTAATAATATAACGTTTTTGTTACGAGTCGCGGTCTCAAACTGCGACTCGATATTTTTCTTTTTTTTTTATTTTTAAGAGGAGAAAAAATGGGGAAAAAATAATTTTTTATTGGAGTCGCGGTTTGAAACCGCGACTCCGTGTCGTGGATTCAAACCGCGACTCCGTGTCGTGGATTCAAACCGCGACACGGATTGAAACCGCGACACAGAGTCGCGGTTGAAACAGCGACACCGAGTCGCGGTTTGGTCATTTTAAAAAAAAAATTTTATTATAACTAATTTATCCGCAAATCAATTTAAAAAACACAAATAATAATTAATAATGAATAAATAAAATATTATAAATATTATTACAATATTACAATAAAAAAGTAAATATTAAAATGCCCCCCTGTCCACAATTACGTCTGTGTCGTTGACGTCGAGGTCTTCTTATTTCTTCGCCCATATTTTGTATTGGCTCATTTTGTCCACCATTATCATCACCACCGGAATTAATATGCAACCCACTTGATGATGCTGCAGAATTGGACTCCACATTATCACGATATGCACTAAATGAAGGAAATGGAACTGGTGAAATGTTATATTCTGGTGCATATGGTTGGTTAATACCAAGGCCAAGGTCAAGATCTACATGTGAAGAATAAGCTTCTGCATGGCTTGGCATGTATGAAGTCGATTGAAACCAATCATCTTGTGACTGTTGAGGCACATAATAATCCTGAGGCGGTTGAGGCACGTAGTAATCTTGAGGCGTATATGCTGTTGAAGGACAGCTATATCCACCCCAATATCACCATGTTCAACTGAACCAATAGACATTTGGCTAGAACTTCTCCTTTGTCTGTGGGATGTGGTGGGAGCACTATCGGATGGTGTTGCAGTTTGTTGTGGCTGATGTTTTATGGCTTCAGCGATAATTTGTACTTCGTGTTCAAGTTGGGCCACTAATTGGCGATACCCTTCAACGTCTACTGGTTTAGATTGAAAAAGTGTTTGAAGAGTATTTACCTGTTGAGTCTGAAAAAATAAAAATATAATGAATTTTAATAAAAATTATTGTTAAAAATGAAGTATATAAAATAAACATGTGATTTATGTAGCATACCACAATCTGCAATATTGGTGCATCTCCAGGTTGGTATCCGCTTTCCACACGTCTATCAGTAGATGACGAAACGAAATGACGTGTTATGTTGTTGTACCATTCCCAATATCCTCGATCTGTATCTCTTCTGTTGGAAATGGGTTGTCTTTGTATGACCGTGTCATATCGTCTTTGCCATCTAGTGATGTAGAGTATGTGCTGCAAAACCCAATCTGTGCCCGTACGATTGGAACGGGTGATCTTATGCAGGCTCATGTCCCGAGTATCTGGCTGATCTGGAATATTTTGCATCATCCCAAATTGGCGAAGGACCCGTTCGGGATGATGCATCTCCACTATTGCATAAAATATCAAGGGACATATTGATCTCCACAGCTGGGGGTTAAAATCCCCTGCGTAAGCCATAATGACATTTGATTCCATGTCATACGGCTGCCAGATAAACTGTAATAAATAAAATAATGTAAGTTAATATTATTTATATGATCCAATATATGTAATTAAAGTCATGAATATAAAATACCTGATCATATTGCATCTCATCTAATATATCTCTAATGACATGTACAGTTGTTCGCACTGTCTGGGTGAAAGTGTGCTCACAGTTCCACATTGCACCATATGGTGCTCCTGGGAGCACACGGTTATTATCTATTTGGTGTGGGCCCATATGTACACGTGGAGTACCAAGTCCGGGACAAAGTGGAATGATGCGTGACCAGGCCCAAATCTGCAGAGATAACATATACTCTAGTTATTACCTGAAAAAAAAAATATTTCTCTATAAATTCAATAATTCAACTTACCTGTACCAACTGCAACGCGCCACTAATTGTAGCTTTGCCTTTTTCGCTGGCATTACATAATTCACGGTATAAAAATGCCAGGACAGCACTGCCCCAACTGTAGTTCCGGGCTGCTACTATATCCTCTAATTTTGCAAGATATAGTAGCGATACCAAGTTTCCTGATGAATCAGGACACATCGTTCCACCCAGCAGGAGCAATGCAACAGCACGCGCATACTGTACAACAGTAAGGTGTGAAGTGTCAGGAGTGATGTGGACACATGATATATGATGTATGATGGTCTTAACCTGCAACCGTGAACCCTTCAACGCTCCCTCTTCTGGTGCGAAACCTATATACTGCATGCAGTATTCTTGCCACTGAACACTGGTTCTTTCGAGATCAGTCCCTGAGACTGGCTCGCCATCTATTGGGAGTCCCCAATATTACCTGGACATCTTGTAAGGTAATTGTGGCTTCTCCGACACGAAAATGAAAAGAGTGTGTCTCGGATCGCCACCTCTCCCAATGCAGTGATTAAATGGCAATCATATTGAATTCGCCCGCACCTATAGACTCCATAAAAACCTATTTGGTGTAGTATTTGTTACACACGAATGGGGAGGTCTTGTTCACGTAAATTTCTCCAAAATTTACCGTCGGCACATTTTGCCTGCAGGACCTCATCAATGTCACCATCAAGGATCTCATCGGACATGTGTTGTGATTGTTGTGATAATACAATTCCATCTCGTGGACCATACACTGCTCTTCTATCCATTTTTTAAAAATATAAAAATGGGTGACAAATAAACAGTTGAAAAAAAAAAGTCTACAACAACGGAAAGATGCAATTTATAAATGTGGTGTTAATGATGAATGGTGAATGGTGAATGATGCGGGATGAATTTATATAGCGAACGAATTTTTTTTTTTAATAAAATATCGCTGCTGCATCATGCAGTCAAAGCTGCATTCATGATGCAGCAGGCAGCTTGGCTGCATTCATGATGCAGCAGCAGCATGATGTAGCTGCAGCAGCAACTGTATCATGCATCATGCATGCATGCATTAAAATGCATGCAATGCATTGTACTGCAGTGACACTGCATACTGCAAAGCTGCAGCATGCAGCTTTAAATTTAAAGTTGCATGCAGCTTTAATTTAAAGCTGCACTGCTGCAACTTTGACTTGCAGTGCAGCTTTGACCGTCCACGCCCGTGACTTTAGTATCAAAATTTCGGGTATATATACAACATGCATTTGAGGTGTTTAGCAACATCAAAAGTTTGTATCAATATTTCAAAACCGCAGAACTTGTATATTTGTAATTTCGGTGTATATTTACTTCAAAAAATGTCAACTTCATCTTCTCGTGTAGATATTTTTTTGTATTTTGGTGTAACTACACAAGTGATGGATGGTGTTTTACATACGATCGACAGCCTGTAGCGGCGATGAGGATACCTCGTTCATCGACGTATGCTCAATTTTTGAAAAAAATTTATCAGAAGATTGGTATTGATAGCAATGAATACTTATTGAAAGTATCTGCTAAACATTCCTGCCAATATCTCGGTCGCATTAAAGAAACTCTTTTTCCAATAACAAATGATGACGCCCTGTCATTTTTGTTGGACTCTGAGGCGGAAATCCCCATGTTGGAAGTATACGTTGATGCAGAAAAAATTCATGTTGAGCCTCCCCCACCGATGAGCCAACAATTGGGAGAAGCTAACCCACAAATGAGCAACCAGGGGGAGAATACATGAATCTCTTAGCAACTCCAGGATTGCCTTCTTGTTCCAACACTGACTACTTGGCAGGTACTTCTAATCCCGTTTTGGTGCAGGTACATCTCATTCTGAGCCTGAATATTATACACCCAACTTGGTGACTGTTACTCAAGGCCAAGATAATATTGATTTTCATTATACAGAGCCTACCCAGTCACATACTCCATTGTCAGAAAATTTTATACCCAATGAGAATGATGTAGAGGACCCAATAGGAGACTCTTTTGTAAATGAATCAGATGTAGCTTCGGAACCAGATGAAGCGGAATATCCAATTCCACCAGAGGATGGCCCAGACCGTGTTGATATAAATGTAATGGCAGCAACATTTGCACAACGTGGGGCAGAAACATCTTCTGAACCGGCTTTGCCGGCTGACATTGTACCGCTCTATACCATTTTTTGAACAAACATTCCCGGAGATACCTGCAGATTCTGTTGATGTCCCAAATTTGAGGTATGCAAAATTTTATAATAAATCTGAAGGCAGGCTTGATAAGGAAATGCTTTTCAAAACAAAAGAAGAACTAATGGAAGCGGTGCAAGATCACTCCATACGGCATGCACGTCGCGAGTATTATGTAACTGAGAGTTCAAAGACTAAGTGGAAAGTGCTCTACAAGCACAGTACAGAAGATATATATTTGCATATATATTTTATATATCGCGTCTTACAAGCATACATCATTACTTAATTTTGTGAATTTTTGTTTTTTGTTTTTTTTTGCAGAGCAGTGGTGTAGATGGGAGGTTCGAGGTGGTTACAAACCAAAAATTAGACGTTAGGAAATAACGCAGTATAAGGGGACACATACATGTGTTTTGAATAATATGTCCCTCTCACACGGTAATATAAACAGGGCTTATATTGCTTCCTTGCATTTATGACACGTGAAATGCAACCCCTCCTATGGAATAAAATATGTCATTCAGAATGTGAAGGACCAAACAGGGTATGATGTACCATACCAAAAGGCATGGTACAGTTTGAAAATGGCACGTGAAATTGTTTATGGCACGTGGGAGAGCTCTGTTCAAAAGCTACCTGCATATTTGGGAGCTATCCAAAAATATAATCCAGGAACTATTGTTGAATGGAAACACAAAGGCTTCCAGGCGTCAACTGGTAAATATGTGATGGGATATGTCTTCTGGGCTTTCAAACCGTGTATTGATGGGTTCTAGTTCTGTCGAAATATTATTAGTGTAGATGACACCCATTTATACACAAAATATAAGTACAAACTGTTAATTGCAGCTGCCATGGATGGGAATCAACAGGTACTGTCTCTCGCATTTGCAGTAGTTGATGAAGAAACTTATCCATCTTGGAAGTGGTTTCTTCAACAATTGAGTCGACATGTTATAAGAGGGCGACGCGGGATGTGCCTTATTTCTGACCGTCATGGCGGACTCATTAAAGCAGTTCGTGAAGGTCCGGACTTTGTGTCACCACATGGAGTGCACCGGTATTGCTTACGCCATGTGTTCCAATTTTAACAGTATTATTAAAAATGTGGTATTGAAGGATCTTTGTTGGTAAGCTGGCTAAGAATATCAATTAAGAAAGTTCAACCGCATTATGGACGAGATAAAGAAGCAGGATGTCAAAGCGTTTGCATACTTAGATGCAATTAATAAGGAAAAATGGACAGCTTCTCATGATGGTGGATGGCGATGCGGTATTTTGACGACCAACATGTCAGAATGCATTAATGGAGTTCTGAAGGGGGCTCGCCGCCTGCCGGTAAGTGCACTAGTTGAAATTACTTTAGAACGTACTGTCCATTATTTTCACGTGCGGGCGATTAAGGGTAAAAAAAATGTTACAAAACAACTAACTGTGGACGGATTTCGCATGCAAGATGTTCATATCTTGGCAACAAAAAGCTATTGAGCACACGGTCACGAAATACAATCACGCTCAACAGTCCGCGTCGGTCGTTACCAGGCGCTAAGGTAGACATGGGATGAACACCCATGTTGTCAAAATTGTCAATCGAGAATGCTCATGCGGCAAGTGGAATCAATTTGGCATCCCTTGTTCTCACGCTCAAAAAGTATGCGGTGAATACAATATTAGTGATGCATCAATGGTTAAGGATTATTATGATGATGGCTTACAACAACACCTATTCTAAGCATTTTGAACCAGTGCAGTCGGAAGATTATTGGGATGACCCAAATTTCCAGTTGGTCCACGACCCTACTATCCGTACGGTCACACGTCCTGGTCGAAATCAAACAACACGCATTAATAATGAGATGGATTGGCGGCAAACGCGAGCAAGGCAAGAAGCCCAACAACAACAAGGAGATTCTTCAATATAAGAAAATGTGCCATAGGAGGAATGTTGATAATACTTGTATTTTTTAATTAATACAATTTTTTAACATTATAATTTTTGTGATTATTTAAATTTGTAATATTGCAATTTATATAAATATAATTAATACGTAAAATATAAATTATAACATAAATTTATATAATTTAAATACATTAAATTATTAAATTAAATAGATATAATATATAAATTAATTAATATATATATATATATATAATTTTAAAAAAAACCGAGTCGCGGACTGAAACCGCGACTCGATGTCGCGGTTTCAGTCCGCGACTCGAATATAAAAAAAATTAAAAATATTCGAGTCGCGGTTTCGAACCGCGACTCGGAAAAAAAAAAAAAAAAAATATCGAAACCACTACTCGGCAAAAAAAAAAAGAAAAATATCGAGTCGCGGTTTCAATAAAAACGTTAATTTATTAAAAAAAATATTTTTTCATAATTTTTTCTTTTTTTATAATAAAAAAATAATTGGCCCAAGTAACTTGCCTAAATATATCTTTTAAAAGTCTGTTAACACACGAAATAGCAGCCATGAATTACCTGCTGCTGCAGCTCTCTCTCTCTCGTGGCCATGTCCAAAATCCTACTCTCTCTCTCTTCCACCCCACCCCCAACACTCCCAAAATTTCACGCACAGCCCACCTGCCCCCTCTTCCTCGAACCCATTTCATTTGATACTTGTACGATTCTCGTCTCCAGGAGAACTTTGATCCACACTGCTTTTTCAGCTTGTTCACTAGTAACCTTATCTTCAGCTGTTGCGCTAGCTGAAGAATCATCCCCACCCCCACCACCATCATCGTCTTCGAGTTCCTCAAACTCTTTTCTCTCGGGCATTGCCAATACCAAGTCTTGGTTCCAATTTTATGGCGATGGCTTTGCGATTCGTGTGCCGCCCAACTTTGAGGACATCATGGAACCTGAGGTCTGTGCTGTAATTCCATTGCTTGTTTTTTGTTGGCTTTCCACATTTTGTTAGCTTTCCTCAGATATATCGTTGAAACTGAATTTTTATATAAATGGGTCTCTTTGGTCCTTGGCCATAATTAAAGTAGCATGTTTCAATCCTATTGGAGCGTATCTGAAATAATATGTCTGGAATCACGTCTCACCTTTAGTTCTTTGAATTAAAAGACAATTTTGTTGAACTTTGTAGGACTACAATGCTGGATTATCTCTCTATGGAGACAAAGCTAAACCAAAGACTTATGCTGCCCGTTTCGCGTCTCCTGATGGGTAAAAACTACTTTCCTCTCACAATATTAATTCATTGTTGTTCCAATGCTGTACCATGAATGAAGATGATACTCGAACTTTATTTCAATCTAGTGTGACATACTATATTCAGTGTGCCTGAATTCTTTATTTATGAATGCCATGAAATTTTAGAATCAAATGGTGCTCATTCAGTTTATATTTCCGAGGTACTTCTTCATTTAGTTAGCTACTCCAATACTTGTTTTTAGTCAATTTTAGATGTGTTGTTATTCATTCTAGTAGGTACTAGCTAATTGCTGATTTCATGCCTTCAAAAAGATGCATTCTCCGGTTTTACATCCCAATTAGATGTGAGAAGTGACTAATTCTGTTCTGAAAAAAGAAAAGGAAAAAGAAAGCTAGAGTTAGTTCAACTCAGTCTCTCTGGCTAAAATGATAATCTTATGATTATCTATATCAGTTTTCAAAAAACTGATCAGATATATATAGAAGTATGTGAGAGTATTTAGCTATTATCCCTGGTTACATTCTCGAAATGTCATTTTCAGAGCTTCCAGTAGCTAATTACAGAAGTTTTAGACATTTTATGTAGACACATGCCAATACAGCTTTGAGCGATTTTCTTCCTTTGGTTGCATGTGTCTAACCAGTAATTTCTCTTTGACATCCTCATGCCCTCTTCAGTTACTTATTAAAGTTTGAGGTGAATGAGGGATCTTTAGTAAATCACGATATATTCCTTTTTGTGTTATTGGTCATATGTTCTGGGTAAATGACCAACTGGTAACTCTCAGGTTATAAAACTATTTTCAAGTTATTATCACTCTTCCAAGGGTTCTGCTATGTTCCAAATGGGATTGTGTTTGGATCACGCATTGATTGAATTTATTTTTTGCATTTCTTGGTTATTCCCGAGTCTTGACAGTCTGTCTACATGGTTTTAATGTCTTACAGATCTGAAGTTCTAAGTGTTGTCGTTCGGCCGTCTAATCAACTTAAGATCACATTCTTAGAGGTCTGTGAATGTAATTCTTCTTCTTTGACCTATCAGAAAGTTAAGATACATAAACTAATTATATTTGTTTCTATGTTTAAAACTTTTAGTTAGTGTGCTTCTTTCTTTCAGATTATTGCCAACAAAATAATGTTTCTTAAAAGGTGTTCTGATGGTTCCTAATTGAACTAATAGCTTATGTCATTACGCTTCATTCATGAAAACTTCAGAAAAATGTGTGCCAAGTGCATTTTTTATGCTCATTCACATTGGATTCTGTATAGAAGATGAAGGTGAGGCTGAAATTATTGTTCATAAATTTGAAGATTATTGCTGCAGGAATGTCTTTTTATTTAAATACATGGATGGGATGCCAACCTTATTAGTCCACGCAGTTGGAGCTTGTCAAACCGTTTTCTTTTTAGAATAAAAGACCGGTGATTATTTTCTCTTCCCGGCTATACACATATGTAAGCTGATTAGAATATGATAACTGCAAAGTACTAATGCAACATTGCTAGCAATGTCATTACATCTCTCTTTTGAGTTTTGTGAGATGGTGGTCAAATTACTTGTGCTTACCCATGTGATTTACAATTGAATGAACACTTCATCTAAAAATTGTTAGAATAAAGGAAAGATTCTTTTAATGTCCTTAACAACTCCCCATTTATCAACCAGATGTACATTTATGAGGCCCAGCATGTGAAATTTTTAAAGGGTTGGGAGAGTCAAAACTCCAAACTCAAGACCATTGGCTGCTCCAAAATCATATTGATTAACTTTCTGAATAAAATCTTCAGCTATTAGGAAGAGAATATTAATCTGATATCTTCAGTTTATGTCTTCGAGCATTCTCAGGTCATTTTCCATATTTCAGATTCTTAATTTTAGTTTCTGTGTTTTTCACTGGTTGATATGATGATTTATTAAGGTTCTTAACCCACAGAGATTCCTGAAAAGTCTGCCACATAAGTTTCTTTCTAGATCTGAAAAGTGTTCCTTATACCCTTCATAAGGCTCTTTATGAGAAAACTTCCCTCATTAGATAGATTTTGGGACAGTGATTCATGGTTATATATCATTAGTATAGGCTTCCATCAGTTAACATCTACTTGATTAGTGTTTTTGGTTCATGAGGTCATCTTGCCTACTGCAAATCAGCTAGAATAGCACGTACTTTTTGCCAAAAGAATTTAACTGTATTCATTACATTACTGTCTTGAAAAGAGAGAAATATCTAGACCTGAATCATAACTATACTTAGGTGTTTTTGTTTCATTTTCATCTTATCAGAGTGCTTATTCTAATTTTGGACAGGCCAAAGACATTGCTGATTTCGGTTCTCTGAAGCAGGCCGCTAGAATATTTGTTCCAGGTATTTTGCCGTGTATGCTGTTTTGTCCTCGAGAAAAACCGTAGCATTGTTTCGTTCATATAACTTGTGCCCACAGTGCCCTAATTTGGTTATTCAAATTATATATGCAGGTGGCGCGACTTTGTATTCTGCCCGTACATTCAAAATTAAGGAAGAGGAAGGTTACAGGTATCTTTATGTGAAATTAGCTGCAATTTTTCAGCTATATCACCACCATTCCCATTTTACCAGCCATCAAACCAAATTATAATGCATATTTTGGATGGTAATCTTGGCCCGAAGGCAAGGTTTTATCCAGCTATATGAAATAGTAGCAGGATCAACTGTGTTTCTAGAATATCAAGAGTAAGTCACTCAGAGTAATAAATAGTCGAACCCTTTCTTTTCCCATCTACAGAACTTATTTGTGAATCTCAAGGTTTGTCAGGACTAGAATGTTAATAGCAAGTATTTGCATTTGCAACTCCGGAGAACGTAAATATGATTCTCATCTAACGTGTTATGTTTTATGCGTGTACTTATTTCAGGAATTATTACTTTTACGAGTTTGGTAGAGACGAACAACATGTTGCACTAGTAGCTGCTGTTAATAGCGGAAAGGTGGGTCTGTATCCTGTTACACCTTTTCGGTTTCTACCGAGTTGCTGACCTGCAGGATCTTGATTGCACAAGAATAGAATGAATTAGTTTTGCAGTTCAATTTTGTCAACAGCAAACTCATCAACATCCCTGGAAAATCTTTATCCCTCGTTCCACAAAACTCATTCAGAACTTATCTTATGCCATTCATTATGAGAATGCATTCAAAACTTTTGTTTCCATTTTATGTTTAGGCAATCATTGCTGGAGCTACGGCACCCCAGAATAAATGGGATGATGATGGTGTGCGGCTCCGCTCTGCTGCTGTCTCACTGACACTTCTGTAGGCTGTAAATTCGGTAAACTGATGTTGCAAAGTGCAATTTTTATTTTTATTTATTTATGATTATGTTGCAAAGTATTGATCCACCATCTAGGAGCTGACTTGGGAGCAAATCCTACAAATCGGTGCTCGATTCATTTGAGGACCGGCTTCGCCTCTGATCCAGGATTAATAGTTACAGAATCTTGATGCAAGATTGATGAGAAAGAGCAGATCAGCTCATAAGTAGCCTCCCACTATAGGTTAAACATGTACGGGCACCTGATGTTGAAGATCCTTAATTATGAAAATACATCTACTATCGATCCATTGTTTCTCAATCTTGTATAAACATTAGCCCATCCACATAAGCTCAAGTCTCCAATTCATTAACTGAAGGTGAAATTATGATATTATCTTGAAGCAAACTACAACAGGTATTAGTTTCAGGGTTAATCTTTTCTCTAAACCTGAATAGTCTAGGAATGTTGGCAAAATGGTCTTCGTAAACCTGGATAATCTTTTCTTTTTTTTTTATAACTTTTGTCAAGTCAAAAGGATAATTTTATCAAACAATGGTCGAACTATCAACTTGGAACCCATTGAAAATAGAAAATAATATATATATATATATATATATATATATATATATATGGGAGTGAAAATTTAGACTGAGAAAAATTAAGCAATATAGAATATACTTATTAATTGCAGAAGTAGAAAGAGAAGCAAAAGAATCTTTTTCCATAAACTGCAGTCTAAAAGTGGTTTCGCAACAACCGCACTGTAAAGTAAGCTGGAGACGGACCACTACAAGAATAACCTAGCTACAGACTATAGAGAAAGAAACAAGGGACCCAAAGGATATCTACAACTCGTAAAAGTTATCGCAAAATCTCAGGAGACTTTACAAATTTATATGCAAAGCTCAACAAAAGGTACAGACAGATATTCTATCCAGGCCCAGAAAAGAACTGAATTCCGATACCAGTGATGAGTCATGCTGCAGCCTCCTGAAGTTCCTCAGTTTCTTTCTCTGTTTCTGATATTAATGAAGCAGATTGGATTTTTCCAGCATGCTCAAGGCGCATCAGAATCACCCCTCTGCGAAAACAAAATTGAAATGGCAACTCATGATAAGCCTTTGAGGTAAAAGTGAAAAGGTCAGTAGTCTACAAGAATATGAGCTTCTCCTGCTTTCATTGTGGAAACGCCAGTACTTTTGTTCCTATTTCACACTGGGTTATTGACATTTCCACCCCTACACGTATAATTTCTGGAAGCACAGGAATTCTCATGCGCAATTTCCGCATTACATGCTCTCCAATACTACACAGGGCAACTTAGGTAACCGTGCATACAATAATGAACTTGTGATGTTTACATCACCATGAATTGTGCTTTTATTTGGCTGAAAGAGCATCAAATTTGTACTTGCAAGTAGCAACAATCCAAATGGCAAAGAAAAGAATAACTAATATGCTGCCAAGGATAGGAGAAATGATAGAACCAATACATAAATCACCTTAACAATCAAATCTGAACTAGTTTGGCCACTTCTAACTAACAAAACAGAATAAGAGATATGGTATCAACTATTTAATTCTAGAACTGATCAGAAAAGGAACCACTTGTCCCAAAAATATTCTCATTCAATTAGGAGGTGTGATACACCTTGCAATTCAAATATTACAAGCACAATAAAGTATCAAAACTTAAAGTACCTTGCGAAGCGAGACTGAATGGAGATGTCCCGTACTTTAATCCTGTTCACTGTTCCACTTTGGCTGACAAGCACCACTTGTTCATCACTTTCTCCATCCTCTGTTGAAACCATCAATAATTACATCTCTAGCTACTAAGATTCTGTTGCTTAAATAAATTGAAATGTGAAGTTATAGGAAACATCACCTCCTACAGAGAACCCTACTACAAATACGGCTGCCAGGCGATCTTCCAATGAAAACTACATCATTTCATAAATTGATGATTATTATAAATAGAAGCGATTTTAGAGTTTTACTAATCAGCCTCACACATTTTCTCAAACTCCACTGTTCTATTCAATATCCTTTCTGTTCAATCAGGTGAGCAAAAGAAGATAACCTACCTTGTAACCTTTCAAACCAACCCTATTTAGTCGTGACATCCGGAAACTAGCAAGAGGAACTCGTTTCCCATAGCCACTCTCAGATATGAACAACAGCCAAGGACCGGTGGAGCCCCTACCACTGCACAATAAACCAACTACAGTTTTTTATAGTTACACAAGAAAAATACTAAATATCTAAGCAGCATAAAGAAAAAGAGAACAGGACTGCAAAAACTGGGACAGCGACACAGCAATCAACAAAAGAAACATATGCCATTTACATGAAGTGAGAATTAGAAGGGAAAAGGACTTAGAAGCTTGATTTATTTCACTCAAACAGAAATAACTTCCCACACTTGGCCACTATGTCAACAACATAAAAACAAAGTCAAAATTAGGATTCAACAGAGTAAGAAAATGACAGGCCACGCATTAAGTATAGATGGGAGAATTTACATCTCAAGGAACACATTAACATTGTATAACCACATTGTTCATGACAGTATGGGATCACAAATACACCAGAAGAGTAACCGGATAAATTGCTAACCAACTGTAATTAATTGAAATCATGCAAGAGTATTTAACATAAAAATATTGAGTGGATGGAAAATTTTATTGAGTAAAACTCATCCTAGAATAAAATTGGTATACAATACTATAAGAAAATGTGACAAGAAGGCAGATAAAGCATACTTCAAATTTCATTTCCACCACACAACTACAGATCAAATAAGAGATCAGAGAGTTTTCATTCTCAGTTTTCAGCGGAAAATATATATTTTCAATTTTCGTTTGAAGTGAGAATAGGTTTGATTAGTTAATGAGATTGTGGTTTATATTGACTTGTGGTGTTAAATCAATATAATTCAAATCATAATACATGTAAATAAACATATTTTCACTTTAGTTACTGTTTCAAATGAAAACACAAACAGGTGTGTTTCAGAAAAAAAGTACAGAAAAAACCCTGACTAGAATCTAAATTGATGATATCTACCCAAACATGTCAAGTCAAATATTTTTCCAGTCCCACAATGAAGTTTAATTCACCCATTATGCTAATTTTGTATTTGTTGTCTATCAGCTTAAGAAAACTCCACGCAGCAGTATAAATAACACGACCAAAAGTCATTACCTCGTGGCTAAAACACTCATACAACACAGCCATTATGTTACATTCCCAGAAAGCAAGAATTGGAAGCTTATTAAAATCTTGAAACCTCAAACAAGATTATATCATATAGATATGCTAATCATCCAGCTGCAAACAGAAAAATTCATCTAAATAATTGACATTACTGGGTATGCTGTGATTCCGAGCCTTTCTCCAACATTTTGCCCAAAGATGCAGGTATTAGGTCCATGCTTGCCATTTTATCCCCTTGTTTCAGTCTCATGGCAACTCCGCCTCTAGTATTCCTTCCGAGTGCCCGAATCTGAACGAACAAACAAGCCAACAATGTAAAAAATAGTATTAAGAGCAACATAAAAACAGAATACAGACTGTAAGGCCTGTAGCATACTCTTAGCTGAAATGCCCAATGGAGTAATATCTGAATGTAGAACTAAAACGTAGAAGAAATAGCCATCTAAAATTTGAAATTTCATCTGGAGATGTTGTAAACTCTATTTGGTAAGGATTATGCTTTGTTGTATGAAGTACGTTAAGATGAAGCAAAAAAGAAATGTGTACTTACATTCCCACAAGGGCTCAAAATCACCATCCCATTATGCGAGGCCATGGCCACATAATCATCATTTGTACAACGCCGAACCCATTTCAGTTCATCAGCAGGTACCTGTCAGTTGAAGTTTGTTGATTAAGCTTCAAGATAGCATCATAGGGAAATCCCAAGCAACAAGGAAGTGGACGAACCAGTTGAATTGCTATGATTCCGGTCGACCTTATTGATGAGAAATAATTCAAAGAAACTTTCTTAATATATCCTTCATTGTTAGCATCATAAGATATTGGTCTCCTTCAAATTCGCTGACTGGAATTATTGAAGTAATTCTCTCACCATCAGATAGGGACAAGATCTGGGTCCAAGCAAAATTCAACGACTGTTAAATAAACTTGAAGAAGATTACAAGCCAATAACTTTGGTCAAAGGTAGGACAGTACTTGGACTAAAGGAGTGCCAGCACCAGCCCTGCTGCATTCAGGAATTCTATAGGCACGAGCAGAGTAAACTGTTCCCTTATCACTGCAAAAAGAAGTACAAGAATAAAGTACACATTAGCCAATCAGGTTGACTTCAACATAAAACCAAGTGTACACATGCCCAAATAAGAAAGGCAAAGTATCAATGTCAGTAATTGTAGATGAATGAAAATGACATCAACACACCATAGCTGATACTCATCAGCACCACCTATGTCACTAAATGGAAAGAAAAAATTGCAGGGAGAAATGAACCATCCACAAAATGCATATACAATGCCCATCAGGAATGGTGGAGCACCTCTTATCACTATACACTAGTAGAATGAAAGAAACAACCAGCCTCAGGTACAGCTTTTCTTCGGAGCAACTGTACACTGCCATGGTTACAAGGTATATTAATATCATCCATGTTGGGCTGGGGGAAGAAAAACCAAAAGATTCATCTGCTCGTACAAGAATCTGGGTTTGGAGTTTTTCCTTTCAACACTCAAGTTGACAATTTTCAATGCACCTTATAAGATAACATAAGCATGGTAAGATCTGCAGCTAGAAGTACCGCCAACTAACTCCTCTCTTTCCCTATACCTAAATAATTGATTGGATATTGACCTTCTAACCAACACTTCTATATTCAAATTTTACAACCAGACATTTGATTACAATATAGTTAGAGAAACATGATTGTTGAGAATCAAGAAAATTCTTCAACTAATTGTAAAATCACAAGAAATCAGGGTAGTATCTAAGTGATTCTTGTGATATTATATGGTTTGATTTTAAGTGATTTCCTCCGCTTTTCATTTTTTAGGTGTATAAATAGGTGACAATTGTAATCTCAAACCAAGAGAGAATAATATAATTTAGCCCCTTCGGGCATTTGTCTCTGTAGGATTTATAGCTGAAACATGTAAACCCTCGTCTTTTATTTCTCTCTTCCCACATCTAAAATTTTGCCAGTAATTACTTTGGACTTGAGCGATTGATGGTGAGGACTAAATTTATTAATAGTCGTAGATTCCCACCAGAGCAGGCACGAGGCGAAAAAGCACCATTATCCACATTATAGAATGCATTGGAAAGAAACACGGTACAACTCCAGTGGCATCACAAAAGGAGAGTACGTTGTTTGGTGTATGCCTCTTACTCGGAACTGAATAAACTAAGATGCATGGTTCCCTTCTCCTTGAGTTACATCTTGTCAACATGCTTTCATGTAAATATCACCATAAAACAAGAATTTTCTTGGACACTTTATCTTTCAAGTTAGCATATCCAGAAACTAAAATACCCAAGGTTTAGCAACTCAAAAAATGTGATAGCCAAGCCAGGATCAATCTGACGCTGTTATCCAACCTTTACACTAGATCTCTTATTCAGACACTTAGTGACAAATTTCTGTGGAGTAAAAAGTCGTCTAACTGGGGACACGTTATTACATCTGTGGGTGATATTGGTATCGAGTGTCAACTAAAAGTAGAACTACTAATTAGTCCTTTGGCTGCTCTAAGGATTTTGAAGTATATTAAGACTGCTCCTAGTAAAGGCTTACTAAGCCAAAAGCATGGACACTTGAATTTTGAAGCTTACTCTGGTAAGTCTAAGTTGAATCTAGAATAACAGAAAATCAAATCAACCTCAAGTTATAGACCTATACTGCAGGAAATCTTGTGATCTTGGTGCAGTAAGAAGCAAGCTACAGTTGCAATGCTAAATCTGAGCATAGGCCTATGGCAAGTGCTGTTAGCCAGATGCTATGGTAAAGAATCTACTAGAAGAACTGGGATTCAATTATAATGAGTTATTGTCTTTATGTTGTTACAATTAAGTAGCTAATCATATCACTGATAATCCAATTTTCATAAGAGACCTAAACATATTGAAGTTGATTGTCACTTAATTCATGAAGCAATAATTAACCAGAAGATTAGTACCCTCGTATAAACCTTTTTCAGACCAGACAGCAACTGTTTTCCAAGGCCTTAGGGGCAAAGCAATTCAAGACTTGGTATTACTAGCTTAGCGTGATTGATGTATATGTTTCAACTTGAAGGGGACTGTTACAATATATTCTACAATATTCCTTTATCACTGGCATAGAAACAATGACAAACAGACAATGGCAGACAGATTCTTCCTTATCATGATTTTACCATCAATTTTGTACTTTACCTCAATCTCAGTATTGTATATATTGAGGTAGAGTTCTTGTATTGATTGTGACGAAAATGAAACCTTCCATCATTCTTACCATTTTATTATCACATTGCAAATAAACGCTCAGCTCATAATTAGCACATAGTCCGCATTGCAACTTCTGTGAAGCATCACAAAGCCTTAAGGTGGCCTACTAGTCTTTTCTTCAAGAGGTTCCTCAAGTATGTATGTTGTTAAGTGCTTCAATGTCCTCAAACGTCAAACCATGACTAACTAAACAGCATGAATGCATATAAATACATATATATATACGTGTGTGTGCGTGCATGCATGTGCGTGACACAATATAAACGGCAAAGTCCCTCAATGATGTTAAAAGAAACTCTAGCTGAATATCCTTCTTGCACAATTTTTAGGAGCAGAATTTGTTTTGGAAGAAAAATACAGAATTGGTTTCACAAACAAACAGATTTTTGCCGAGACTTTCAAGGATATCAACTACTGAAAAAGAATATCAGACAAGGTGAAAGTGGGAATTACCTGAAGTACAGAACATGATCATGGGTGCGACATACAAGGAAATCAGACATGGTGTCATTTACTCTCAATTTGCCTACTGATTTTCCAATAGTCCCACGGTTTTGGAGATTGAAAGTATCAGGCCTCATTCTTTTCAGATAGCCTTTTTCACTAAGTGCCTGAAAGTAGCACATTTCTGAGCAAAGATATTGCAGATATTTTCGTTTCTGGAAATCAACAATGCGAATTTATGTACCAGTAGCATTTCTTCATTCGGGATAACATCTATATCTTCAAGTTGCCCACTATCAGTGTCCTCCAGCATTGAACGCCTTGGAGTAAAAAACTTGTTCTTTATTTCCTTCGCTTCGTCTTCTATCAACTAGGTATTAAAGCAATGAAAATACTCAGAGACAATCAATGTGCCATCAAGTTATATACAACCCATATTAAGGCCCGTGGAAGCGACCAATTTAAACAGTGTATACACAGGAAAAACTCATTTAAGGTTAGATTAAAACAAGACTGAGCATGAAACATAGAGAAGATAAAGAGATATATAACTTGTCGCTTCACAGGGAACTGAACTACTGAAGTTAGTTAACATTAACGTTCAAAACCCGATACAAAAGAAAATAATAAAAAGCATAGCAATTGAAAATGTCTGTCATATAAATGACAATTATACGTAAGTGTAAAGAAAATAGTTGGTTGAAGATTTAAAGTTAGTAAATTTCAATCGACTTCTATGGTCCAGTGAGCACCATAATGCAATTGAAAGAGGATGCACATTCAAATAGGTACAAGAAACGGATTGATAATGAACTAATGAAGCGCCACCAGAATACCTCAAGTATCAATTCTTTACTTGAAAGAAGCTCTTGCAGCTTGGAAATTTGTTCTGACAAAGATTTTCCTTCATCAATAAACTTGTTTTTCTGAAGAAAACGAGATTGCCTTCAGTATGACAAGAAAACTCTACAAATGATATTAACCATAGATGTGACAACATACTAAGATACCTCAAGAGACGTTATCTTTCGGAGGCTTATATCCAATATCGCTTCCGCTTGCTTGTCAGACAAGTTGAACTCTGCAACAAAGGATAAAATATTTGATAAATGAATTGGATAAAAAATTTACAAGATCCGGTTCACATAGTAACATTAGTCACTGCTGAAAAACTTGTTCGACAAAACGATACAATTTATATATTACATTCAGAAGCTATCACAATGAGGAGGGTTGAATCAGTTCATTTTAATGGTAATCACCTATCTGATTGGGTCTGAGATAGATGCACATTTTGTCAGTTTCCATTCAAATGGGACGATCACATAAGAGTTTATGCATCAAGTATATTCTTAGGGGATCAGACACAACAAACAAACTAAATATATGTTGAAAGCGTCCAAGTAACAGAGGCCAAACAGAAGCACCTAACCTTATTCAAATTAAAAGTTCCAATTATTACTGATTTGCATATTAATTGGTAGGAGTATTTGTTAATACTGTAATTAGAATGAATGAGAGGGTGATACAAAACAATCCTGCATCAAGTTTAGTCAATAGTCATACAACAAATTCCTCTCAATCGCAGATCTTCAGCCACCAGTAACTCTTGCTTTGCTCTATCCTTGCTTGGTTGCTCCTCCGACTTTTTTCCCATTTGTTTCTGCTTCATGCAAATTTTCATATGTTCCAGTATCATCTATCCTCTCAACCTTTGGCTTCCTCCTTTCTCTAAACCGGCCTCTCTTATGCCCCAAGTTTCTATCAATATCAAAGGTCAGTATGTTGAAAGAGAATTTTGCATGGTCCTACAGAGATATGGCTTCCTTGCTAACAATGAAGTGCTACTGCCTATCAAGCCAGATCCAATGAGATATCTACTAACAATGGGATACCTCACATTCCTTAAAAGTACCAGACCTAGAGAAAGAGAACAAAAACATGCAAGTCAAGAAATAATATAGCTATTTATGTTTCCAACCCCTTCTTAAATGATAGCATGTCTACCGCAAGATTTCCAACCCACTGGAAATATTGCCTTATCTTACCTCCTCAAAAGTCAAGATATAAGTTTCTCAGCTTGTCTGCTACTTTTAATGCCCTTAGTTAGTAGATATGAATATTTCCCAGCACCCAAGTTTTGCAATGTTCTCCAGATTTTAGGAATAAGAGATTGAAAAAAAGGGTTAATAGTCCCAAAAGAAAATAAAACATGAGTTAAGACTAAGATTTTAAGTCCTGCTTAAGCAATGAAATAACCTCTTGATACTCTAACAAGTCCGCAATCTCTTCTGCAGACAACTGAGAAATGAAGTGGGCACGGCTATTCCACAGGAATCAAACATGGCTCAGAGTGATTACAAGGACAACAAATTATCTTCCAAAATATAGCACAGCAAGAAGTATATTGAAACTTAAGAGATGCAAAGATAGCAACTCTTGGTCTCATTCTTATTTTTGTTATTCTATTGTATAGTAGAGAAAGAAAGCTGCAGAATAGAAAATGATAAACCATAATGTAGAAATTAATAACTTGCCTTCTCTTAAATTAGTTGCTGCCACGACATGACTAGAAGCTTTCCTTATTATGTCAATTACTCTATCCAGATTATCAAGTCCTGCTATAATGCCCTTATATCCCGCAAACCACAAAGAAAGAGGAAAATATATCAGCAATAAAAATTACAGTAGATAGCAGGACAAAGGAGAAGTTGAATTTGCAAGATTATTCCATGCATCACATTCACTTTTTAAGATTTCAGAAAGTGGATTTTGTTCACGTTAAGGAATAATATAAGCTTTCTGTGGATAATGGAAGCTAATCGCATTCTGTAATATTAGCCTACCTCAACAATATGATAGCGATCTTGAGCTTGAGATAGTTTAAATTTAGCACGCCTTTCAACCACAGAGCATCTAAAATCTAAAAATGCCTGCACAAAGAAAAAAGGATAGGAATAAAAAAGAATAACATCACCAAAAAAGACATCTATGTAACCTGATACTCACAAAAGCTCTATTATATTGTATATAGGTGTTTGCCAAAATAAACTTAACATCGTCTTGTCCTCCCATGAAATTACTTAATTTCATTCTTTCGCAAATTTTCTAAACAGCTTAATCCTTAGGCTCAAAGATGCCATTATAGAACATTGGACCCAGCTGTGATTTGGCAGTGGATATTTGTATCAAGTTCATGTATGACCTTAATTTTCCAAAGGAAGTAAATAATCATATATCTGATTCAAGATATAGCCACATTGCATCCAATGTCATCAAAAGTATGGTACGAGCTTGTCACCTGAAGCAGTTCCTTCAATCCCATTTGTTTCGGTTGGCCATTGAGAATCCTGGACGAGGAAACAGTCAGGGCTTGGTATATTATCAAAGGGCTTCCCAATATAAGCTAAACTAGAAACATATACTGTCATATAGGACAAAACTATGAGCATATTTCTTCTTCCCTTAAGGCACCAATTAAGAAAATTGAATCACATTAGAAATTAACATCATCTAGAACATAACCACGTCAAAATGGTGTCACACAAATATGGAGTAAATGCATTTTCAATGTAAAATTCAGCAATTCTGCCCTCATTCATCACATCAACCACCAAAACATGCACAAATTATGTATCTGTCTGATTTCAATCTCTAATTACTAATAATTGTGACAATAAATCTCTAATCACATAATTCAACGTGATTTGGAATATAGTACTTGAACTTGAGAGTTCTTTATCTTAGGTGGCCACCAACGAAAAGCATATGTCTTGTGCTTGTGTGGTACCAAACAAGAAATAGCCACCACTGTTTCCAATTAAAAGGAAAATTTGAGGAATATAACAAGCCAAGTCCAAGATGTCAAATCATTTTTCAAGTCCCGATCAAGCTCTTTAATAATACAAATGAAATGTACAATCATCACACGATGATAAATAATCAAAAGGGAAAGAGGAACAGGTTAAAAATGTGAATATAGTAGAACTAACATGACAAACCCAATATATATGAGCAATTAGCAATCAGCCTTCTGCGTCAAAACAATTAGCAGAGTATCAATAAATTGACTTCTCCTACCATTCATGATAAAATGCTTAAAGCTCTGCCTGAATAAAAAAAACGAACTACGATGGTTCTGAAGCTACATACCCCACCATGTTGCAGCTAAACGTGGATTGCAGAGCCGTTAGACGATATAGATTATTCAAGACAATGGATGGATCTGAACCTCTCTTAAGCTGGAGAAGATGGAGAAAAGAAAAAACCAAAACAAAGAACAGATGAATGATGAACAAAAAATCCAAAAACCCAAAAGATTAACCATTTTGTACAGAAAATTAGGTTCTATCAAAAAATAAAGAACTAGAAATTAGGTCAGACTCAGTGTCTTCAAGAATGGAAATAGAATTCAGGATCACCAATTGCACAGAATTTTACCTCGATGACTATGCGCATTCCACATCGATCACTCTCATCACGTATATCACTTATTCCTTCCAAACTCTAACAGCAACTCACAAGATTGAAATCAAGAATATCAAGGACGGGATATAAGTTATTATAACCAATAAAATAATGAAAGAGAATGGAAGACTCCAGAGCAGCAAGACTGAAACAGAAGATATCATGTCCAAGATTTGGAAGTTGCAGAATGGAGAAAACTCATATGTAAGTAACATATTCAGTACAAAACAGTGCAGACCATATATAACAACAAGACACATCATTACAAGAGTTTCCGCGATGCATCGAGCTGTCAATAAAATAATTTCTACAGGAAGTTCATTTTACTTCTGTGACTATCCTGAGCCTAACAATTTACTTCCACCTTCTATAATTCATGTATATCTAATGCTTCAAAATATAACAGTTATCAAACACCTCAACTTGAAGTACTGTTTGAGCATTAGAATCCAACAGAAAAATCATACACAACTGATGACATTATGCTTCTTCTTCTTACTTAAGACCAAATAAAAGCATCTTGCAAAATCTGACTGAAAAGAATGCTGACTCGCCCATAGGATATATATATCACTTAATAATGATTCACAAATGCTTATCTTCTGCAGGCAAATACACCTTGATCCCTCTAATAGTTTCAAATCATAATTTAAAGGCGGATATAATTATTAAGCAAAATTAGCCAGATGATGCTATTGAAATAAAAAGACTGAATAGCACTGAAAAGAAAAGGAAAATGAAAGTTAATGGGAGAAAGAATATCCAACAAACAGGTGATTACAAAGGCACCAAATTTCACATACATGTAAGCCTGTACATATAAAGTTGTGTAAGTGCATGTCCATGCATAGGACTAGGTCAGAATTCTTCTCTGAAGGGCACATGACGGAACAACTCAATTTCATTAACTTTAAGAGAACATTCAGCAGCATGAAGGCTGAAAAAAAGACAATCATGACACATGTTCATCAACAGGATACCTTATTTTCCACAAGCTCAGCAATTTTCTCAACAAGGGACGCTTTGTTGGTCTGATATGGAATCTGTTCAATTGCAGAACAAATTCTGCGTTAAAGTAAATGCTTATCATTTGACCAAATTGGAAATATGTGAGTAGTTGCTAATCAGAATATAAGGTGGATTAAACCTCTTTTATGATAATTGCTGAACGCTTGCTTTTGGAATCCAGTAACTCAACATCCGTCTTCCCTCTGATTACCACACGCCCTCGTCCAGTTCGGTATGCCTCTAAAATACTTGACAGAGTGAACAAGATGTCAAAATTACATCATCACAACATGAGACAATTTAGACCAAAAGGTAAATGAACTTTTCTGGTTAATTATAGTACTGGTCAATAACCATCTCTAATCCCAGATTCCCAGCACTATGACAGACAGAAAAGAGAGAGATCCAAAGAAGTTCTGGTCACATATGTACTTGGATAACAAGACCAGCTTTTTTTGTTACAAAAGATAGACCCCTTTACCATATACACATGTATTTGTAGGAGAAAGGTGCAACTACCATGTGATCAAAATATTTATTCATTCCAGTTTAGGGTTAACCATGCCATCTACATGCAAAGTTGCAAACAGATACCCAGATGATATCTATTGCATGCATAGATCAAGTGCCACGTTTATGACAATGGCCCTGAAGGAAAGAAAGAAACATCGGAGAAGGAGGGGCCTCGTCCAATTTAAGATTTCACTAACTTATGCTAATAGCTAAAGAAGTCAATTAGCCTCTCACATCTAGAAGCAGAGCCTTGTAGCAAAATTTACAAGATGACTTCATTACCACAACGCTCAGACATGTTTAGGTCCAAATAAATACGAAATTACATTACAACTCCAAATAGGTTGTCCTCAACATATGTTCACTTACTTGATAAGTAACAAATATGGTAAACCAAATGCGCTACATAGTTTAATATCAATAGTGTCCAAGAAAAATTCTGACCATATATATCATGAAGAGGCAGTTCAAGCCCCTTCCCTACCTGGAAACACGATTGCCAATTATCCAGGTTTAATCAAAAAAGTATAGAAAGAATCCTGAGAAAGAGACTATTTTTCCATTTTAGTAGAATTAGGGCTTCTTAAAACCAATGTCTATATTCTACATTTGGAAATGTTGGAAGTTTCGAATTCCATACAAGAGGAAGAAGGAATTCTCTTATAGAATGCAGATTATTCTCCAAGAATCACTTATGGGGCAAAATGAACCAAACTGTTGAAATTTAAGGATGATTATCTACCAGATTCAGGTTCCTAACTCAACACACTCATGCAGATTCCCCTCCAAAAGCCGGCAGCAGAGTGTAGTATACTTTAACTCTCCCAAATGAGAATAAGTAGAATGAGATAAGACCAGAGGAAATAGGCTCCCATGCGCAGCATTATACAATGAGCATTCACTCCACAAAGCTTAAGAAAGTTATCCAAGAGTGACATCATAAGAAAATGTCTATGCTCCAACTCTACCCATAAGAATAAAGGGAGCACTGGAATCTTGTAATTGATATCTCTTATCTTTAAAGAATCTTCTGATTTAACACTTTCCTGGCTCCCAATGCAAGAATAGGGTTGCCTACTAGATAGTTAAAGCACTATGACATTAAATAAAATATCTGGTACGCAGTAGAACAACTGAAACACACAATTTCCTATACCATTCTGCAAAGTGAAAGTGAAGTCTTGCTTATTCTTCCCCTTAACATAACTAGCACTAGCTCACCAGATTGTCACCATTTTTCATAGTTTGTAAATTTTTAATGAAACTCAGAGTTGCTCACGCCTATAAAAGCACTTCAGCCTCCATAAAGCATTATGAGTAACAAAGACATGAGCCTGCCCATGAACAGGGAACAGAAAGGCTTGAGCAGGCAGCTCCCCAGCCCCCAAGCACCACCAACTCTGCAGGGCACAATATAATACCATCTTCACTCACCACCAAGATCGTGGAAAGCAGACTTCCGTTCGCCCACAGAAATTGTATAATTAAAGATACGAGGCTGTCTCTAGACCTCACAGTTGAAGCAATCCATAATGTTACATTCTTACTATCTGTTATAATTTTGTTGTGCAACATAATCCTGTATCAGACATTACCAAGATCAACTGCAATGTGGTCATGCAATCATCTTATCCAATGTCTAATCCCGTTCAACTTAGCAAAAATCTGATCCAGCTCAATTGAACAACAATTCAATTGCTCAACCACATTAATTATGCAACACATTCTTCCACCCCAAAGAGTTATCTCCTTACACAAAACCAGAATCAATTACTCGATAGATGTATAGTGAGTAGACTTAATACAGTATACTTTTGTAGGACCAATACATACATACAACCACATCTATGTGGTTTAAAAAATGGATCAGTAAAGATTTATGGTTAACTGGACCTAACAGGCAGCTCCTAGATGCATAACACCAAGAATTTCTAATGAGTAGTAGAAGAAATATTTGCTTGACATCTCATCCTCTACGTATAGCAGATTAAGTATAAAATACAGACATTTTCAATCATAGTGTAATATCCTAAATAAAATTTCAACAAGAATGGTATTTTTTGAAAGTTGAATACCATTCTAGCAAAGATCATCAATTCAGGATTCTAATTAAGAAATAGAATAGTACAATCCTGAAAAGTGGGGGCTTATATTCACTGGGTGGAGTGCTTAAATGGTGGCTATCATAAGAGGAGATGTTTTCAATCATCTATCAGTAAATACGAGCACTTAAGAGTGAAAAGCTATTGATCACATTTTGCGCGTGGAAAAGCTAATGATCCTTATTTCATGACCAATTCAGATACATTCATAGTATAATGGACTGCAGATACTAAAAAAACTTGATTGGTGGAGAACAAAGTTTTACATTTAAATAGATATTCATACTTGGTAAGTCACGAAATAACTGGCGTAAACATGAAAGATCCAACAGTCCCATCAAATGAATTTTCACATATATATAGATATCTGCATGTTGCATGCATGCGATTCTGAAGGCTTCAGTGATGGTTGGAGTACCTACCATAACCTAGGATTTTTCAACTCCATGTCCAATTCTATCTTCAGCATGAGTCAGTTAGAACGGTTTCAGTTTCTCAACATTTTCAACAGATTTACCAAGTCAAATGTAATTAATAAAGCCTCCAATATAATCATGATTGTAGAGTTCACGTATTTCCTAAAAGCATGTGCATCTCATAAAAGGCAGGTCAAAGACTTTAATGCTTGCCCTAATATGTTGAGAGAAGGTGGCACAAAAACTCACCCAATATTGCCCATGACTATTCCTCCAGTTGGGAAGTCAGGTCCAGGCATGTACTCAAGCAATTCTTGCAACTGTTACAACACACATTCATGTGAACAGCATGAGAAACCAAGTCATAAACTTAATTCTTGATAAGTTATAATGTTGTCTTCTTTAAGTACTTTAATCCAACAATTAATACACAGATAACAAGAATAATGAGAAAACTGATGCCATGATCAATACCACAACATAAATAGTCATCCACTTCTCAATATCTGTAATCATGTCAAAAAGTGCAATTACCTCAAGCTTATAGTTCTACTTAAATAAAAGAAATAGATTAGATCTCAAGCTGAAGAGGTACGAGAAAGTTCATGGTCAAATGGGGAAGTCCCATAGCAAGAGTTTTGCTGCTATAGTTAATGCAGCTTATTTGGAAACAAAATAATAGGCCAATTTGCAACCCAAGGCATGGGATGTCATTATGTTAATACAGCCATCACAACCTAATATATTCTATGATCATCCATTTGTGCTGCTGATTTCTTTAGCAAACTTTTAAACATGAATGAGAATTACAGATCTGATAGTTGATGAACCTCTTAATTTCTTTACTGGAGAGCTAACATAAGGAAGTCTTGTAACTTATGGACCTCCTGATATCTGCAAATGAAGTCAATTTTTGCATCCTGCTATTTCTTTCATCTTTATTTTCTTTTTCCTTTGCCAAGGACACAGTTCGGACATTGAATTATATAATAAATCTAGTACTTTACAATGTAATTTCAAAATTGATTGCTGGTCATACTTACAAAAAGCAGTTATGCAGTTTACTTCTCCTAAAACTTAGTGAAGACCTTGTTCTCGATGCCATGCTCCAAGTGGGTAGCAATAAGCAGAATGATAAAGTTTAACATCCATCTTCACAAAGAAATGGAAACAGTCTCACGATGACCAAACATGTTAATAGCCACTTTAACAACCACAGTTCGCGAGGAAGAAAGAACCAACTGAATTTGACGATCGAGCTTAAAGGGAGGGAAGATCACCAGATTACAAGTTCAGAAACTAGTTTTTAATTTTCATTCACTCAGAATATTCTAGAAGAGTCCATAAGATAATGATGCTTGATTGATTAAAATGATACCGTTGCATCAGGATTGTGAATCAACACAGAGAGTGCATCTACCAACTCCCCAAGATTATGTGGCGGAATATTTGTTGCCATTCCAACCTGAGGGCAGCAAGCGAACATAAGATGTAAACAAAGATGCGTGACGAGATAATAGACCCAAGCAACCATGTAGCAGTGTCAATCAGGAGAAACATTTTAAGCACACTGGAGAGTCAGGCAAATACCGCAATCCCTGAAGCACCATTCAGCAACAAGTTTGGAATGCGAGCAGGAAGCAAAGATGGTTCTTTTTGTGAGTTGTCAAAGTTTGGAATGAAGTCCACCTACAACATGAAACATGTGTTGTTCAAGAAACAAAGACTTAAATGTGATACAATTAACTGAAAACAAGTGGAAGGATGGAAGCTGACTGTATCTTGTTCCAGGTCCGCCAACAACATTGCCTCTGTGAGTGCCTGAAGGAAGAAGAGTAATATATAAATGCCCATCAACTAAAACCATGCTGTTCTTTATTTTATTTAACAATATCCAGTTACTGATGCTCTGGTAGGGCTATAGAAAGAATTCATATTAGTCTACCTCCAGTCTGCACTCCGTGTAGCGCATTGCTGCAGGAGGATCCGCATCAATAGAGCCAAAATTCCCATGCCCACGAATGAGTGGAGAACGCAAGGAGAAATCCTGAATAGTATGGTTTGCAAATTATAGAGGGAAACAGATAAATGAAACTTCAATAATGAGAAAAAATAACAACTGGATCTGATATTTTGCAACATGGTTTAATGTACTAATTCTTAATATTGACACTTCATCAATCTGGCGTGCAAGTAGAGAGCATACTTAGATGCTTAAAAAGACTAAATAATTTGATCAGAAGGCAAACAGTATTCTTATTATAATTAAGTGGTTGGGGCTAACAATTTGTATTTACTAAATTAGGCAAGTGGAAAGTTTAGTAATCCAAAAGCATGGAGTACGAGGTTCTGGAAAATCATGCTTCTTTGTCTAATTAAACAGTCACTCAGATGAAATCAGACCCAATTGTATAATACAGTAGCATTTGTTCACTTCGGTAGCATTTCATGCCAGCACAACAAAAATGATTTTGTGCAGTTCTAATACTATGTCCTTCCTTAGAAGTACTGAACAAAATTTGGGAAAGTGAAGTTATTACTGTTTCACTCGTAAAAGACCAAGCATGACGGTAGCCTCTTGCATAAACATCTCATTCATTTTCCAGTTACATATTCCATTGAGAGGATTATAAAAGCCCTCAAATTAGACATATACCTGAGCCATCCGAACCAATGAATCATAGACAGCATTGTCTCCATGTGGATGGAACTTACCCAGAACCTGCAACAAATCAAACAAAAATAAAAGAAAAAATTCATGAGTGAAAACAAAAGCAAAGTGATTGTAGAATTGCATATGAACAAAGATAATATTCATGAAATCACAGTGGCATTTTCATGTAGCATAACAAAGTACTCAATATGGATCAAATACAACCTCACCAACTACTCTTGCACACTTCTTATAAGGTTTCCTTGACGATAGGCCTAACTCATGCATTGCATATCTGTTTAAACAGATAGAAAACATTGATGTCAGAGAGCTATTTTACCGAAGCAACATAATACTGTACAGAAAAATCACTGAAACTGCAGTAAATGAAGAGGCAAAAGATGGTTAGATGTGAAATCTTACAATCATTGCAAGATGATCTCACCTCAGAAAGCAATGCATGAAGAATGAACATATTATATAAGAGAATAAGCCGGTCAAATTTATAAGATTTAAAAAATAAATAAAAACTCAAAATTATTGATGGTGATTAGCTGCATACTAGAAAAGTCAAAAACAAAATAAACTCAGAGGATTATGGGGACAATCAATTGTCAGCTAGACTAGAGTCTTCAATTTTCCAGCTCAACAAGTCAAGAATGAAGCATGTTTATTATTTTAATTAATCAAGGGGAAGCTCAAAGCTAGGACCAAAGTAGTTACACAGATAAGTAACAAGATACTTGAGTTTCTTGCTGTATTAGCCCAATCGGTAAATATTGTGGCCATGCCGCCATGGGTAGATATGCCAAGCATGAAAAGAAACTTGTTTGTTCCATATTGCCTCAATTACATTCAAAGTAGGAGTTTCAAAATCATGGGTATACGATTTACTTGCGTTGTTATGATTCAAGAAGTTTGTTAAAAACTTCCTTGTGTTAATTTTCACTTGTAATAAATAAATGTTGTTCAGTTAAGCTTCTTTCTAAATACAGACTCACAGAATTGTCAAAAAAATAAAATAAAATAAAATAAAATAGATATCCTCATCTCATGCTCAGTTTATTATTGCTATGACATAACATACGAGGCAGAAAGTATCATAGAAAAGAAAAAACAAATGATAAGAATGATTCCCATTAGCACTCTTTTTAGACACATCTATCCCCTGATAAGCCTATTAGTTATTAGGCTACATTTGGTTTCATTTTAATGTCATTGGTAATTTCAAAAAAATCATTATTCAAAAGTTGAAAATATGATTCCCCTGGGAAGCGCAAGAAATAAAAAGTGCGACTGGTTTATTTAAGATATGAATACAAGAAAACACATTCAAGTTACTTGCTTTCAGACCAATGAAAAATGTGGCAGTACTTGCTCGTATTTGTCCAACCAAATGATCAAATCAAGAATACTATTGTTTTGAGCCCACTAAACAACCATAGTAAAAAATTCTCTAAAAAACTCAAAACAAGGTCTCAGCATTACTTTATTCTGATTAAGAAGCACATACTAGCAGTAGTGAAAAAAAAAAAAAACATTATCTCAAAACTTGAGATAAAAAGAAGTACAAAATTATCTTCTTCTTTTCGCTGTATAATTACTAATAGTCCCGCACTGAATCAGACATTGCAAGAACTACAAAACAACTCACAGTATTCTGCGGTGAACTGGCTTGAGCCCGTCTCGGACATCCGGCAGCGCTCGGCCCAAGAGCACTGACATTGCGTACGCCATGTAAGCCTCGGTGGCCTCCTTGTGCAGCTCAGATATAACTATTCTACCCTCGCCTCCTTCCCCACCATTTCCGCCTCCATCCCTCACAGCAACAACACTCCCATTGTCCACTACATCCTCCTCCTCACCCCTCGCAGAAGCTTGCACGGAAAAGAACCTCCTGCGGTGGTGTGGGGCCACGGCGTAGAGAAACCGGAGCTCCGAGACCCGTCCAGCTAGCAGCAGACGTGGTGGGGAGGGGCGGCAGAATGAGAGAGAGTGTGGGTGGCAGCGGAGCAAACGAAGTCCGGTGGAGAAAGCCATGGCTTGTGTCGCGGGTCCAGGGCCGGGATTCAGGGCTCCGAAATGGGTCCGGGGTGCAATGCAATACGGGTTCATGCCATGGACGAATTAGAGTAGGGATTTTGTCGGAGAAGGAGTTTGAAGTATAAATAATCTGCAAAACTGTAAAACCCTAAGAAGGGGGGTTTAATAGAGTGGTGTTGCGCGCAAGTTTGGGAGCGCGTGGGGCGTGGGCGTGGCTTCTTGCTCTTCGCTACGGATAGAGTGTGGTAAGCATTGGATTTTTAAATTGTAAACTATATTACATTTTTTATAAATTTTAATTTTGATATAAAAAAAACTGTTATATTAACGAATTTGTTTAAATAATATTTTATATATATCACGATTTTATGTGAATAAATTGACCTCTCAAATACATCTTGGTCCATTTTAATAAGAGGAGTGGGCAAAATTTCAATAAGTTTTTTATTGTTGAAAAATCATCTATAAAAAAAAAATTAAGACTAAAAAAAAAAAAAACTATGAATATGAAAGTTTTGAGGTAATCGAACGTCAACCAGGGGGTCAGGGCAATTTCATCCTAAACCTGCCCCAAAAATGGGGCGGATCATAGTCAGGGTTCTGATTTTTCGAGACCAATTACCATTCCTAATTGTGATGAAATTTGGGTTTATATGATGTAAATAGCTATGTTGTTGACTTTTTTAATTTTTCAAAAAGGAATTAAGTGTGCAATTTGGGCAGAGCAGGTGTACATGATGAATGGGCTTGGAACGTGTGGAGTTTGGGCCTCATTTAGTGGATTGGAAATCATTATTTTGTTGAGCCCAATCCATTTGGGCTCATTGTTTTTATTGCAGCATTTTTCTTTCTTTCTTTTAAAAATAACTTATGGGTTGTATTTTTATTTTTTTTTTAATGAAAGTGATAGGATTATCATTATTATTCGAGCAAATAAATTACACTGTATTTATCAATTGTCAATAACTATAATAATTATATTTAATCAACAACTACTATTAAAATAAAATGATAAATACTATTAGAATAAAATAATATCTCATATTCATGAAATTCGAACATATGACCTCATAGTAAGGAATTTTAACTTTACTAATTGAATTAGGCCTTTTTAGCTAATTATAACATATTTTGGACATTGTAAAGTATTTCTTTACATCAAAGGAGAATATAAAAAACGCAAATTTTGTACCAAAAAAAAACGCACACACTTACAAATTGTTACAAAAGGTAGCTATTATAAGCTTTCACTAGAAAATTTATAATTTTTGTTCATAAATAATTACATTTTTAATCTCTAAAGTTTCTATTTTGTAAAAAAAAATATATTGTTTTTTTCATTAAGTATCCGTTAAAATAAATAGAAAAGAATTGTCATAGAATAAAATGAAATAGACAAGAGAAAATGATATTTATTGGAAAAAATGAGGAGAAAGACGACATTAATGAGTTTGAACTTTGAAGCAAGAATGAATCCAAACCCAAATAGTACAAAAGATTCATTTCGTCTTCCTTAGATTAAGACAGAGTGTTATCCATCTTTCCAAAGTTCGTGAAAATGGCAACCTCCGCCTTCAAGTCCACCTCCAGAAGAGCTACAGCCGCAGAACACAATCCCCCACCGCCAGCCGCCGCCTCACGGAGGCGATCCCACAGCGTCAGCGCCGTTTCTCGGAAAACCCACTTACCATTTGATGACAACACTCTAATTTCGACCGAATTTTCCAACAGCAGAGATAACCCTCTTTTCTGGGCTACATCTTCGTCATCACCCGACAAAGAAGAAAGTGGAAAGATCAGTGAAATAGCTTCTAGTAATAATAATAAAAAATCTTCTTCTTTGAGTACAAGAAATGCAAGAAAGGTAATAATAGTAGCATTTCTGTTAGCGAACAGAGGGGCGTTCCGCTACACGGAGTTCCGGTGACAAGAATGGAATTGGCCGCAGTTTGTCAAGGGTTCGAGGCCGGTCTGTGTCTAGAGCCCCTTGTAAAGGAGCTTATGAGGTTGTGCTTTAGAATGCTTCTGTTTAGTGAGTATTTACTTGTTGTTTATGGAATTGTGAATGACAGTTTAGTGGCAAGATGACAATGTGTGGAATGTTTGATTTCAAGATCAAATCTTGATTCTTGAATTTATCTGGAAGGCTGAATTTTGAGATCTATGACTGATGTGCTTTGTTACATATGATTGATGATGATATTGACTAAAATTGACAACAAGTTAGTCACCTGCAAAAAGGTTTAGACTTGGACCTAGAGCAGAACTTGTATTGATTTTTGGATGGGACTGTTTTTCATCCAAGAGAGTGTTTGATGTATAAAAAATGGTAAATAAATGATGTCATTGTGCCGTGGAAGTGTAATTACGACAAAAATGGAATGCTTTACCTGCAGCAATTCAGTTATATATGTTATGGTATTTTGTTTTTGTGACAGGACGGAAAAGAGCAGGAGGTGGTTACATCTACAGTTGCTCGGAACAGAAATGAGATAAAAAAGATTGATAACGGCGTGAAGAGAACTAATTCAGTCAGAAGTAGGTCAGCTATACGGGGCTGCAGAAATAATGCAGGAACAACAGTGACTCAGATTCAAGCAACTGAGTGGTCTGAAGATGATTCTGCTGTGAGTATAACACGTACTATTTTATTTGATCCACTCATGGTTAGGGATATTGATCATCAATGTAATATCAAGGTCTACACATTTTTTCAGTATAGTTTGCAAATATCAAATTTGGAGGATGGAATTTCAATTGGTTCCTTATCAGAAGCTGAAGAGAAAACTATTAAAGCTGTATGTGAAGATTTGAAAGTAAGATCTGTGTGTACTCTGAATATTTATGGTTACTTCTGTACTGGACTGTTGAATCTTTAGATTTGTTTCATCGAAAAAGCGATGGACTGTACTTTGATATCTTTATGTCTATGATTTTCATGTTTTTCAATACACAGTTAATGGGGAAGAAAGGGGAGGTGATATGCCACCTGGTGAAATATATGCAAGTGTTCGATCTGAAGTCAGACGTGCTATATCTGATATCCAAAATGACCTTGAGAGTGTAAGTTTCATGGTGTTGCTAGTTCTTATACAATTATTCCACTCATTTTGGGGATGAATGCTGTTTTCTTATGGTGAAATATTGTTGCTGTCTATAGATCCATCTTGTTGCTGCCATTCTAAGATATGGTAGAAAATTGTAATTTCAAGCTCATTAGTTCATCAAGCAAAAGAATATATAAAGAAAGAATGCCCAAAATTTATATGTTGAATCAGATCTTAATTTATAGGAGTTTTCATCAATTAGTAATTAGAGCTTCTTTTTTTGGCTGTCTTTATTTGAATAAATCTTAATCCATGACTCCACTCCTTGATTATATTACAGTTACATGTTCTCTGTTAGAAGTTTCACTTGGAAGCTTGTATGGTGGTAGTTTCTTCCGTACTTTATAACAACTTGTCTCTTACGTGAAAGTGCTGTCTTTTGAATCTTTAAGCTATTTTTCTTCACTGGCTTATACATGTGAAAGATTCTGTAATTTCGTTCTCATGACTTCTGTCCTATATTTAAGTGAGTTGTGTATGCTCTATCAGGGATGGGATAAATTGTTGGCCTCTGTAGGTGATTTCGTATTGCTAGAGTTGCTAAGTTTTGATTTGCAGCCAAAGCATAGCTGCAGATGATGCTTTCATTATTGGCTTTCGACCTGGCAGTCATCAAGTTATTACAATTCTGAGTTCAAGATGGGGTTTGGAAATTTTTAAGAGAAATACTTATTTGGTTCTTTCATCTTTCTTTTTTTTTTTTTGGGGGGGGGGGTGTGCGGTGGTGGTAGGGGGTGTCATTTTAAAAAATAGAGAGGGAGTAGTTGGGAATTACACTAGAAGGGGAAGGCCGTAGAATAACACTATTAAAAGAAATCCTTTGAGTTCTTTGACCAATTCTTCTGCAAGACTTGTGCAATTCATTTGGAGGTTTTGAGACTTCACATTGGAGATCAGTGGAGCTTGGAAGACTTGTGCAGTCTGCTTGAAGGCTTGAAGACTGCGTCTTAGAGATTTGTGGAAATTAAGAGACTTGTGTGGAGCATTTTGAAGTTAGTAAAATTAAGAGACACAGATTTCTCCATCTATCAGTACAATCAATGATGGGTTCGTAATGCATATTCCAACATTCTGGCAGTTGGGTTCAAATTTAATCCGAAGCCAATCCGCAGTACTTCAACTTGACATGCGACGTTTGATATGTTGATAAAGATGAATACTAGAATAACTTTGGAATTGAATTTGGTAAATTTCAAAATATAAATAGAAAATTGAATTGATAACTAATATATCAGTTATATGTAGAATAATTTATCTCAAGACAACAATGTCAACAATTACGACTTATTTCGGTTAGGGTGGTTGTATCTTATTTAACCTATAGCTTCTCGAATGGCATTGAATGCTGTTTTCTGCTGCTGCTTTTAAATTGTCGCTATGCTAACTGGCTTCTGGCATACTTTGCTCTTGAAACATCTTTTCTTATCTTAGTCCATAAGACATGTCATCAGGTGCT
Source organism: Sesamum angolense (assembly GCA_034509725.1). Lineage (NCBI taxonomy): Eukaryota > Viridiplantae > Streptophyta > Magnoliopsida > Lamiales > Pedaliaceae > Sesamum > Sesamum angolense. Next base: position 14,587,037 of record JACGWL010000001.1, on the reverse strand, counting down.
CCTTTCTGTGATTCGAATACAGGCTTGTCAAAGAAATAATGCCAACATTGTTGCAGCTACAAGTGTTGCTGTTATGCCCTCGGGTGTAGTAAACCCTGAGCCTGTTGAATTGATCTCAGACATCAGAAGGGAATATGCCATGAAACTTGAAGAGGTGAATACTTAGAAAACTCAGATAACTGATCCTCTCCGTGTTTGAGAATCATTCTCCTTATAAATGTTACAGATTTCATTAAAATACATTGGTGCAGTCTGAAGAACGTGCTAGAAAACTTCGAGCAGATCTTGCTGTTGAAGAGCATCGTGGGCAAGAGCTGGATAGAATACTCAAGGAGATACTTCTGGAGCCAAAGACTAGTGATATTCAGAGATCTCGTCGGGGAAGAAGGGTATGCTATGTTACTCTCCATTTATTGCGCTTTTAGATACATTGAGGTGATACCCCAAGATAATCCAACTTAGCCAATTTCGGGAAGGAAAATTGCTACCTACATTTGTTGACTAGTTGAAGTGAAGCATGTGGGTTTAGTATCCAGTTGCTTTCCTTTTGGAGTGAGAATGATGAGTGAGCTTCAGTTTACATTTCTCATGTAGGCTCTTATGTGCATGCAACAATTTCTCTCTTTGTGTGTGCTATCTCTTCTCTCTCTGGTTGCTGAACTTTCATTAAGTTATTTCTTTTATGTTTGGAAACATGATAGATCTTTATTTATCTTTTTGAATCAGTAGGAGTCAATTTCCTTCGATATCCTGCCACTGGAACTTTTGGAATTCTCTATAATAAAAGCTACTTTATTTATTTGTCTATGGCTGTTAAGACAAAATATTGCATCTGTATTTGGTCCAAGCAATAAAAGTACCTTTAGTTATTTGCACATTCATTTTCATTTCCTTAGAAAATGTGCACAATACTTATATCAGTGAAGATGATCTTGACTTCATTTGATGTTAGACAAGCAATGAAAGGAAGCGGATGTCGAAGCGCCTCACTGATGAAGCCATGGCATATTTTGATGAATGTGTGTCCTTGTCAACTTTTGATAGTTCGGACTTCTCTGCATCAGAGGACCCACCTTACAGTTCAGTTGGAGGGGCTGTATACGCAGGTGCTTCATCTCTAGTAAGAGCCGGTCCAAGCACCTCATGCTGTTATGACCAAGGCAGTGACCTTCACCATAAACAGGTTCCTCTCATCACTGAATGGTAGTTTAACTTGTTCATTTAAGCATATGTCATCATTCGTGCTGATTTGACATGCTAATGCAATTGAAATCCAGACAACTCTCTGTTTCATGGTTCATACTTTTCCCATGAATGACGAGACAGTAAATGCAATTAAAACATTTTCATCGATGCTTCATGCATGTTTTATGATATATGATCTATGTTTACAAACATGATTAGTTACTGTACTCGTAATTAGTTGAATTTGACATCTTTACCGTTGAACATCACTAATGCTGCTCTTCTACAGTGTATATCGTATTATTTGTCATCTCTATTTACACCTGTATGATTGGCCTAGAAGTTACTGCAGCAAGTGTGTAAAATAAGAGAAACTATAGTCTATAGCTTTTTAACTCATTAAGATGCAAATGCGGTTTACTATTGTAAAAATTGTGATTTCCTGCCCTGAATGCATGGTCTCATCCATCTGTCTGAATATTTGTCCATGTTTGTCAAGTAGAATTATGGTTGTTTTGGGTTGTGTGTTAATTTCAGATATTTGGTGGGCAAGTGCAGTTCTATAGCTGTGATGACTCTGGACCGACAGCTAACAGCAGCAGCACGGAGCCAGGAAGCACTCAACTTTACCAGTTCTCATTTGCCGATAAAAAGTCAGAAAATGTTGGACCCAAAGAAGATATCCGGAATTACATCAGGAATTTCGAGAGGGGGCCCAAGAAAGACCTAGACTTTGAGGAGACGCTATCATACTACGATGCTGGAGAATATAGTGCTCATGGACATAGGGAGAGTGTGTTAATCGACAGGGTGTTGTATAGCAGCAGAATCGAGTCGGGGGTTTAATTTTATGTGGTGGTGCGTCCCATTTCTGCCTTTTGCTTCAGTGATGTGATAGGAATGAGCACGTGTTTCCATAAGTGTTTTCTGTCAGTCCTCTCTATCGTTGTAATAAGCCATGCAACGGGAAGTGCTTATAGGGATTATGTCGCTCCAGCAGCCGGACCGACCTACATTCATGTGACATGGCCGCGTTGTCCACACGGTTCGATATTCTCAAACTCAGTGCATATGAGAATTTTCTCTATTTTTTGTATATGTTGTATGGTGTTTGCGCATCTCTCTGGGGATGGGTTCACAATGACTGATCATTGTAAGTGAGTATGTGAGAGATAGGTGCAAGAAAACGGTGGATCATATATCATAAAACACGATTTTAAAGATCATATATCATGCAAGAGATAAGCTACTAACGAATGGTTTTTAAAGATCAAAATCCAGTAATGCAACTAAAATATTACATATTATTAGCAAAACTGAAATATTTATTGGATGGAGGTGATGAATTATGTACACCTGCAATGCTAATTTTTTTGTGCTGTTAAGGCCAAGAAAGGTCTTAAAACCAGCAAAACCATGAACTCTATATTGGTTACATGAATGGGCAAAGCATGGGTGGCCGATATCATATGGACCCGAGCCGAAGAGGATTAGGTCTATATACGTCGGTTAAAGTTTCTATAATTGATTTATTGTTAATATTCAAAATCTAACAGCGTTGGGAATCGGCTCAAAAGTCAAGACATACATTAAATCTCACAAAACGTCTTAACAAGAATTCAAACCTATATCATGATTGCAGAGAAATTTGTAATTTTGATCCAAAAGTATAAAATAGTTTGCAACGTTAGTCTCATCCATCCTGAACTAGTACATTATTAGTCTTACATTTTAAAAAAATATTACAAAGTTAGTCCCTAATAAAAAAAAAATGCAATTTTTTGGATTAAATTTACAATGTTTTTGTAAAGTGTGGGACTAATGTTGATTATTTTAAAAAGTACTGAACTAATATTACAATTCACACTATATTTTGAGACCAAAATTATAATTTTCTATATGTAGCAGTTGTCAAGCTTACTTGTTGTGCCAGAGCAGATGGTGGTAAACCATATTACATCACAATGTCTGACGCGGACCAACATCAACTTATACACCTTCATTTGCACCACATGTATTTTTATTTTTTTTTAAGATAGGAGCTATAAATTATTACTAATTAAAATAAAATGATTATAAGTAAGTAGACAACAACTCATACTATACAATATACAATATACAAAATTCCACACATCTGGCATAATTTGAACCTATGACCTCTAAAATCATGAGGCTTCAGCTTTGTCAACTGAACTAAACCTCATTGGTGCACTAAGTGTATTATGTATATATATATATATATATATATATATATATACCCACTGCAATTGTCATACTAGAATGTTTAAGTTGCCCTCACCCAAATTCGAATTTAGAATGGATGTGGTCTGATTGAGAATATATTTATCGTATGATTGAAGTATAGTTCAAAATAAATGATCATAATTATACTTCTTAGCATAATTATGATTCCATATTTTCGAATTCTAATAGGTGTACGGATATTATATATATATATATATATATATATATATTTATGAATTGGATGGAGGAGAGGTTCGAAATTAAAATATTTTATTTATAAGTTATTAGAAATTATATAATATATCAATAATTAATAATTCTAACATCTATATATAATCTTAAATTATGCTATATACTACTATTAATACGAGCCACCTAACCTATAACTAGAATTGAAAAATAAATTAAATCATTAACACATAATTAGAAATTAATTGGTAATAAAATGTTTTAACTCAATTTTATTAAACACAACAAGCAAAATTTAAATATTACTCATAGATTGGGTAAAATTTCAAACTCAAATTTTGCTGAATACGGTTTGTAAAAAATATGACAAAAGATTCATTCTATGCGAACTTGACTGGAGAATAATTTTATTAGAACTTGTTAAATTGAATTCAAATACAAATATTTAAATTTAAATAATGGAGTCGATTTAGATATAAATTTATCAAAAGTTTTGAAAAAGAAAAAAGAAAAAAATACAAAATGTCTGCTGTGTGGTTTAATAATAAACCGAAAAGGTGTGTATATATGTATGCAGAGATGGACATATGGCTAAGTGATGCAAAAGAGAAAACTGTGCGACACAATGCTGATTGCACATGGCTTAGTGGGTTTGACCAGTGAATTAAGCAAAAGATTGAGGATATAATGGTAATTCCGGTCAATACATTTATTAAATTAAAAAGTTGATATTGATATTTGATACTGTACATGTAATGAATCATACATACATGCATGCATCCATCTAATTAGAGACAGATATCTATCTACTCACTAATCTCTTTTACTAATCCTAATTAATTTTATACATAATAATAATTTGAAGAGAGAGAGAGAGAGAGAGATCCCGACGAGATGCAGAGAAAGGCAGGCAGTAGGCAGAGATGGGGTATAATGGGCATTGGTAGCATGGCTGAGTGTGTGTTTTATTTAGGCCAAGTGTTGAAAATCTTTTACCAACTAACCCTGGTTAAATAACTAACCCAAACCCAACCCTACCTATTTCTTTCAACTTCACGCCTCCTTAAATTCAAACTCTCTTCTACTTCTTCCTTTTCTAACTACATTATATTTTCTCTTTTATTTTAATAAAAAATAAACTTCAAAATCATTTTGGTGATTAATTAATTAATTATAAAGCTAATTAACTAGCTATAAGAATGGTATGGTATAGTATGTGGGATGGTCCACATGATTGATTATGCACCAATCAATCAAAACCACCAATTTATCTCCTCCTCCTCCTCCTCCTACTACTATATATGTACACACACATACACACTACCTACAATTTATTTTATATATAATAATAATATATATATATGAAATGTTTTAAGATAAGGTCCAAAATTTTAAATGTTTTTTTTTATAGAAAAATTATAGTCTCTATATTAAATAATAAGACGACACTCATAGTCTTTCAGAAGTGCGACATTATATAAAAATTAAAATTCATTAAATATTTTTGGAATTTTATGTCTAATCAAATTAGCTTTTAATTTATATAATGTGAGGCATATTCTTTTTCTTTTTCTTTTCAACTCAAATATTCCACGCACGTAGTCGCTTCGCACTTGTATTGAAGAATTTGAAAATAGAAATTTCAACCCCTAATAACATATCCTTTGAATTTGTTTGTATAATTCTATATTACATACATCTCGAGTCCTCCAACTAATTCCATGTTCGACTGCATTTTATTGATAGATTTAAACAAAAAAAAAAAAAAAAAATTGAATACGAAATCACTTAAATTTGCTCTCTCAAATTCAAATCATTTCAGTCGTGCCCCCAAAACAACACTCAGTAAGGTATGTGTTTGATGGTGGGTATTTATCTCAATCAAAGATTATAATGGGCATTTATTCCATCTTATTTAATGTGAGTTTATTGCGATGAATATTTATCTCCCTTAATATAAATTTATTGACCTAATTATATAATTCTAGCAAAATAAAAATTTCAACATCTACACTAATAAAAAAAAAGAAAACATTCACAAACAACAGCTTATGACACGACATCGATTTTTTATTGTGTCAATATTTTTTTCTTTTTATATATTTTATTTTTATTTATAATATATTTTAAAATATAAAAAATTATTTATTATATTCATACAGATACAATATAGAGCTATCACGATCAATTATATATATGTATATATACACATATATTCTTATATCCTCTTAGTATAATAGCATAACAATAGCAATAGCAATAGCATTCTGTCTGCCTCAGCACTTAAATTGGGTAAACAACTTTAGTTCACCAGAAAAGAAGCCTTTTTCTCTCCTTTCTCCTTTGATTCCCCATAGTCCATACCAACCCACCCATCTCTCTGTCATCACTCCTCCTCTAGAGAGAGAAAGCACCAAAATTAGAAATGAAGAAGAAGAGATGCCTTTCTTCTTCTTCTTCCTCCTCTTCCTCATCTTCTTCCTGCATTGAGTCACCAATCACAGAAAATGACCAACCCAAACACCCCTCCACCCCCACCCAAACGTCTCAGACCCAAGAAAACTCTAACCCCTGCTGCTGATAACTCCGCCACCTCCTCCAAATCACGAAGCTCCATTTACAGAGGCGTCACCAGGTACTGTTTGGCAAACACCATAAAACACACACTCACCCAAGCATGAAGCGATTGTTGAAGCTGAATTTGGAGTGCTTGCATGCATGAAATTTATTTCTGTCAAAATGAAAATAAATTTTAATTATATTTGTAATTATGTCGTGGTGCAGGCATAGGTGGACCGGAAGGTATGAGGCTCACCTCTGGGACAAGACTACATGGAACAGCATTCAGAACAAGAGAGGAAGACAAAGTGATTTTTCCTTTTTTTCTTTTTATTTAATTTAAAAAAAAAATTGATTTGAAATCAAGGAGATCTGATCTTATTTTAATTAATTAAAAATTAAGTGGTCCAACATCGGTTAATTATTATATTTTTGCTGCAGTAATTAGTAATAATTAATTAATTAGTCTGACTCTGTGTGTTTTATTCTTGATGATCATCATCTCCCGGTGCATTACACCCTTCACAAACGCATTTATCGCTGCCGCAGTCTATTTAGGTAAGTTCACTTTTATTTTAATTTAATTTTTTGGATTTCAAATATTTATTTTTTAATTTATGTTTGCATGCAGAGGTTTAGGCAAGAAAAAATGAAATAATTCATAATATTGTGAATTTTAATTATGATGTGTAAATGCAGGAGCTTATGATAACGAGGACGACGCTGCCCGGACCTATGATTTAGCTGCCCTTAAATATTGGGGCCCGGCCACCATACTCAATTTTCCGGTAACGTGTGTGTTGTGTGCGTGAGTGTTACTGTTACATTGCTTTTCTTTTCTTCTATTTTTTTCTCGTTCTCTTGAAGATGCTTTTTGATTTTACACGTGGTGGGCGTTTCGCAGGCTTTTATTTTTGTATTGAAAATAAATTATAAGAAAAATTACAAAAACTGGTAGGTAGCTACTTATAGCTTTTGGTTTAAATCAGTTCAATTTAAGCCGTTCATAAGTAGAGGTTGTAAATCAAAAGCACCATTTTCAACTTATTTTCATCAGTGCGTTGGTAAAACGTTTTTTTAAGCAGTTTCAAGCATCCGTTATGTTGCGATGTAAAAAATACAATTTTTAATCCCCTTACAATTATATTTAATCTAATATCTATTGTTCATGGAATATATTTTTTTAAAGTTCTTCATTAATAGTAAATATAAGGTTAGTGTTGAAATTTGTATAATTAATAATTTGCAATATTAGCATATGTTAATTAAGGCGTAATTAGGTTGCCGTCCAAATAGGCTATTAGGGGGTTAATGCTAAATTATCTTGCGGTGATAGCGAAGGGGCTAAGTAATTAAGGGCATTGATGGGAGTTTGACTGAAATGGTGCAGGTGGAGGCGTACACCAAAGAGTTGGAAGAAATGCAGAAGCTGAGTAAGGAAGAGTATTTAGCTTCGCTCCGGCGGCGGAGCAGCGGCTTTTCTAGGGGAGTTTCAAAGTACCGCGGCGTTGCAAGGTATATTGCATTTTAGATGAAGAAAGCATTTGAAATGACTTTATATTAAAAGAATTTAAAATTCAAAAAAAATCGAACGCTCGAATCCAAACAAAAATCCATGCGAGAAAATTTGAAATTCTTACATTTATATCCTGCAGTCTGAACGAAAACTGTAACGGAAAAAAGGTGACGTGATTCCTGAGTTTTTAAAAAAGAAGCTCATTGTTTTCTGGCTGATTTTCGGGGCCGAGACTTTTGTCAGATGAACTACTTTTTGTCTGTTGGTGGTGTTGGTGGCAGAGCGGATTGGATTTTCTATTCAAAATCATATTGAATAAATGACTTCATCTTTGTACATATTAGCCATTGTGGCACGCCGTTCCTACGTGCATATAATGACTATTTTTTTCATACTTTAAAATATATTAGAAATAATATTATAAATAAATAAATATATATATTATATATATATATAAATCAATACATTACATTAGAAATAAAGAAAAAATATAACTAATGTAAAATTTGAAAGTTAGATAAGTTAGTTATTCTATTGGTTGGATGACATTTTTGGCTTTATAAAAAACTGGTGTCGCGGTGTAAGTAACCGCAATTAATGAGTATGGAAGGCCTTTTTTTTTTTTTTATATAGTATAGATAACAATCATATATGAAATGAAATAAAAATTACACTCAAATACGTCGAGTGTATGTTGTATTTAATAAAATTTCAAAATAAAAAAAAAAAAGAAAGAGAATCATGCCATTTTTACTCTGATTTTCAAGTACAAATAGATTCTTAGTATATGTTGTGAATGTTTTCATGCTTTTCTCACACAAAATCAGTTGACTGGAGGGACCCACTCGTGGTTTCATATTTTCCCGTGGGCTACGTTTAGGTGTGAGGAAACGTGGTTTGACTAAATGAGTGCGTGCATAGCGTTTTTGGGCAAATTTGGTATAGCGCTTTTAATAAGTCGTTTGACCAGATTGTGTATTGGATTTGGATTTTTGACAAATGACAGGCACCATCATAATGGGCGGTGGGAGCTCGGATTGGGCGTGTTTGTGGCAACAAGTATCTCTATCTCGGAACCTACAGTATGTTATGTTCCACTCCTTACATTTCTTTTTTCTCCTTATACACACATATATTTTTAAATACTTGATTTATCATATTCCATTTAATTAAACAAAGATCATAAATGTGATGACATAAAATTAATAGTCTTTCAAATGCTGCACTCGGTACACAACAATAGGTGGATGACTAACACATACTCTGTTTTTAAAATAATTAACGGGTCGGTGTCAGTCATTTGAATATGTTGTAAAATACCACGTGTAGTATGTATTTAACCCACAAAATCATGGAGTAGGAAATGAGAGGGATGATCTGAAATGGGTTTTCCATTCGAATTCCATTTGACGCATATACGTCACGTGCAAAAATTTTATTTTATCTAGGAAAAGATTTTATGGACGTGGTGGTGTGCCTATGATAAATGGAAATCCGGGGAGGATTAGCTCCTATCACCGGAACTGGATGGAGTGAATTTTCTATTTCAGATCATATTGAATCTTTTATTTTGTTTAACATACACGCCATGTCTATAAGAGTTACAACATTTTTTTTAATTGAAGGAAAAAATTATACACGTAGCTGGTATATATTAAATGAAATAAAAGATACCATAGAATTTCCGGTCCGGTGGTTTGGATCCGAGGTGAATAGTAAATTGACTAGAAAAAGAAAGTATCAGAAAAATGAATATTTTAAATACAAAGCCTACCTAATTGGTTGTAGAGATCTGATATTGAAAATCAGTCGGTTTGTTTGCAAACAAGATCAAATAATTTATTAGGGATAGAAAAAGCTGACATGGCATATTGATGACTGGTTTAGACCTTAAAAAAACATTAAGACAATCTCTGCATCCCTTACAAAGTAGACTTTATGTTTCAACTTTTATAAAAACTCAAAAATATTCCCTTGGTGGGTGGGGGTGGGGGTGGGGGTCTTGAGGCCACTTTTATTTTATACCCTATATATTTGACTATTATGTTTATTTGAATGGATCCAAGTAGTGTGCAGCTAAAGACAGATCAGGAGAACAGGCCTGATTCTTGGCATTTTTGCTCTCAAGCAAACTCTACTTCAAAATGTAAGAGTTGGTTTGAGTAAAAGATTAAAAATTCCCTTAAAACGAAAAAGAAAACGCAACACGACTTCTTGAACTTTCAATCAAGAAAGGACGACACGTTAGTGAGCTTCTTTTCAAAAGTTTAGATTTTTGTGTTTATTAGTGTTTTTACATGAGGTAAAATGCAATTAATATTTCTGTAGGCGTTCCATTCGAGCTATTTTCCTTACCAGACAGTAGTTAGTCATAACAGCTGAGAAATCGGGACAGCCATGTTGAAAATAGACGAAGTAAAGAGATAACGACGGGGAGATATTAGACGAAAGATGAGTATGTAGTACTTGTGTTACTATATTTTTTTGAGTTGGTCTGGGAGAATAGGTGTATAATATACGTTAGGCGGTGAGCGGTAGCTGGTCTAGTGATAGTATAAAGCCGCAACGCACCTGATATCCAACTGAGTTGCTGGTGATGATTACTATTAATTACTTCATATACTTTGAGCTTGAATAGATTAATATATCCTGCAGATTTCATCTTAGATTAATACTTTTCCTCAATCTCCAAGCTCGTGATCGTGTCAGATTTACAGTTGATATTTTCTCTGCCTATTTTAGTATTATTTCAGTATACGATCTTTTAATTTAATTATCTTGCTAATTAAGTAGCAACAACTCCAAATCCAAGTAATTTTCTACACTCGTTATGAGGCGTACCACGTCACTCTTTTTGGCTGTCTGTTCGTTGATGGGTGCTTGTGTGGTCTACATTAATGGTGTTGGTTAGTGGTGAGATCGCGTAGAGATAATCACCACGGAGTATATGAGTATAGGCACGTGACTCTTGATGTTGGTACATAAGAAATCCTTGAGTCAGTCTCAAGTCGTAGTCCTTGCTGGTTTTCCTACGCTTACAAAGGTCCGAAAAAACAACAGATTATAGCTCTCCATTTTTTAATTAGTGATCTCATTATGAGGTAAAGCTCAAGAGTATTAGACGTATTAAATGAATGTACATGACATTTTTTCATGGACTACCTTGATCCAGTCTTGATGGACGGTCATGGAGATCAAGTACATTATCAATTGTGTTCGGTCGGATTGACCTAGGGAAAAATGCAGAGATCTTGGGGTTTCTTTGGCCAGTCTGATGATGCTCGGGGATAGTTTTGTAAGTGTAGTCCCCACATCAAAACCGTTTTCTTTCCTCGAACGCTGATTAGGACATACCTTCTGATTAGATAGTAACATTCGTCATAAGACTTAGACTTTCACAAGCTACAACACAAACCCACATTTTTAAATGTAAGCTAAAAGCTACTGTGTCCTGTGGTTAATTGAAATGTAACCACTAAAATGTTCGATAAAGTTGATATTTTTTGCACGAAGCGGTCAATTTAGTTTGCTAAGGTTGTTTTCCACCTCTTCCCCACTCTTGTGCTCATTAGGTAGGCTGTGGATGTGCGTAGTGGCTGGAAATTTAGCACTTAGTACTATCCTCCTCGATGTCGTGCTGACAGCCGCATTTATATTGTGCTGTTTCATCCAAATCCACTTACGCTTAGTGTGGCAGACACTACAAAAGTTGACATCAACACCCATCTTTAAGACTTGCTAATTAATCATATTAAACTTCTCCATGTACTGCAATGAAAACATGCATGATAAAACATAGCAGAGGAACATGATGAGTCCACTACCATAATACTTCTGCTAAAATATAAGAAACAAAATAGGAAAAAGAAAAATGATTTTGAACAGATTATAGGTTGACGATTCGAGCTAACGATCCTAACAAACAGATTCTCTATGCTTTGATCAGAAGAGATGAGACATTACTTGGTTCTTGAAATGAAAGTGATACGTTTTTCTTTGAATCGAATTGAAGGTCGTGTCATGATCACTTCCACACGTCTAGTGCGAGGGCGTATTCTACCAAATGTGTATCTCTACATGCTTATGATCTATAAAATTTTGAGCATATCCTGTGATTGAAATGAGTTGTATTACAGATTCAACTTCTATAATCTTTGCAAAAGTGATGATGCGTGCTCATTAGCTGGTATAGTAAGGATGTGTAGTTTTTAATGAGTTCCGTTTCTTTACGCAGGCACCCAAGAGGAAGCAGCAGCAGCATACGACATGGCAGCGATAGAATTCAGAGGTCCTAATGCAGTGACGAACTTCGACATCAGCAATTACACGAATAAGTTAAAGAAAATATTGCCGGAGATACAAGTAATACAAGAAGAAGCCCAAGTGAAGGAGGAAACGACTCCGGAACTCCTCAACAAGGTACAAGCAGATGAAGCACATGATCATCATGAGGACGCAAACCAAGATGTTCAACCAAGTATCCCTAAGACAGAATCAATAGACGCCATCGACTCACAAGCCATAGTCGTCATGGACCCAACTGAGGAGCACGAGCACCCTTGGGATCTCTGCTTAGACATCGGATTCAATGTCCTCGAGATACCCGACATTCCATTTGAAAAGGCTTCGGAGGTATTCGATTACAAGGGCTTTGAGGACGACATTGAATGTATCTTTGACACACCTTTCGGCGATAATGAGTTCCTCCCGGATGCAATGTCGGGCAACGGCGGACGCAAGACAGAGGCGGATAGTCCGGTGGGTCGGGAGTTGAACGGGGACAATGAATGACAATGCGTCGCCTTCTCCTTCTTCGTCACCGATGTCGACAAGCACATCAGTTTGCAGCAACATGTAGTGTTGTTCAAAGTTTTGGTGATCTCAGCCTTACCCCCTATGTTTAGGTGAGGAAATGATTAGTTGTAGAGGATAGGTGAAACATGCATGCCTTTGGCCTTTTGTCTTTCCCTAAAGATCAGACTCATGTCAAGAGATAGTCTGCCATGTTTGTCACTAGGAAGGATGATTGCTTCTAAATGAGTTGAGTCAGAGCTTTCTTCTTATTATCTCCTCTGCTTTGTAACCAACAGTAAAAGAAAAGTCAACAAAGTAAATATTGAACTAATTATAAAGCAAAAAAATTAATAAATTTACTTTTATGTATTTTTCAAAATAAATAATTTAACTTCTTATTTATACTAAACTTTATCGAATGGAGATGTATCAAGTATCAATTATTTATCCCACACAAAGGTAATAGAGAAGGCGAGAAAGGTTCAAAGTAAAAATAAAATAAAATAAAAGACTAATACTTAGAACAGGGTGAAAAAAAAAAAAATAATAGCAAAAGAAGACTGGGGTGGGTGTGGGGGCAGTTTCCTCCTAACTCCATAGAATTGGTCGAATGCAATTTGCACGAAACTTGCAGCTAAAGCACACACACACTTAGCAGGGAAAGAGAGCGATAAAATTGAGTGCGGGAAGAATAGTTGTGATGATGACATTCCCGGAATTGAAAACCCAGGTGAGAATTACGTATGTACCTCTGTATTGCACATCAGGATGCCTCTTTTTTTTTATTTTTTTTTTACCCTTCGTACCTCTTTGTTCGACAATTTGCATTTCGCACTGGAAAGGGAAGCGTAAAAGGGAAGCAGATTGGAAGACCATGTTTGGGTTTTACGGTTCACTGTTCTGCCAAGTTTCCTGTACTGTTTTGTGATCAGTGGATGTTAGATTAATAAGTAGGTGAAGGAACTGTCAAGGATTGTTTCTATTTTTCTTTTTGGTGGGCATGTGAAGTTCTATAAGATAATTGTGTTTTTGAGCTAAAGTTTTAGTCTGAGAGATTGTGTAAATTATGTTTTAAGAATGTTGGAAAGGGTTACACATTCTGGGAGATTCATACTAATTTTATACCTTGCTCACTTGTTATGATATCTTCTTAGGAAAAAGAAAACAGTTGACCCTTGATGTATTTATCTGTCTTCTAGGCTACTTATATTTCATACATATTATTAGGTATTTTAGTTTGAGAGATTATAAAAATATCTTATTTTCTATTAGATAATTATGTCCGAGTTAAGATTTTAATCTGAGAGAGTGTGTAAGTTATGTTGAAGATTGTTCTAAAATAGTTACAGATGCTGGGAGATCATACTAAGTTCAAAACGTGCTCAGTTATGATATCTTCTATGAGAAGACGATTCCCTTCTCTTGATTAGTTATTAGCCTGCAAGGGTTCTCACATTGCTCTGTATAAATAGCCGTTGCTTCCATGATACCCTGAAGGTTTGGCACCATATATATTTATTTATGCTTCCTTTTTTGAAATTTGTGACCACTTCACAAACTTGTATGCTCTAATGACATTTTAAAAGCAACAACAGAAGTTTGCTGGCGATTTGGTAATAACTGATGTTCTTTGTGTCCTACAAACATTTATGTACTTTTTCTATGAGCTCTTAAAAATAGGTGTTTGTCCCATCCCTGTGACATTTAGTTGCTTTATAATGTTTGTTGCACTGGTGCAAGTTAGTGACTCTTCCGCTTTTGGGTGTATCTTGTGTCAAGGTGGAGAAAATCTAGTAAGGAACCTCCATTGATGTTATTTTGTGGACAAGATGGATGCTGAAGTGATTGAGGTGGACATGGAAAGAAGGCAAAGAAATCGGGGATCCTATACTCATTGTAGTGATGATGGGGAAGAAAATATAACTGAAAGTTCTTCTGTGGGAGGAATGGGCAATGAAGTTGACGATAGGAGTGAGAAACCATATGTTGGTATGGAGTTTGAATCTGAAGAAGCTGCCAAGAATTTGTATGATGCATATGCTAGACGAATAGGTTTTAGCACTCATGTTGGTCAATATATTCGTACCAAGCCTGATGGTCCAATTGTTTCTTGGGAGTTTGCTTGTTCCAGAGAGGTTTTCAAACGAAAGAATGTTGAAAGCTGCAATGCCATGCTTCGCATAGATAGAAAGGATCCAGACATTTGGGTTGTAACAAAATTTGTTGAGGATCATAACCATTCGACTGTGAGTCCGAGCAAGGTGCATTACCTCCGACCTCGAAGGCATTTTGCTGGAACTACAAAGAGCGTGCCAGAGACAGCTGATAACCAAAATGATATTATGGTCTCTGTAGATGGAAATCATGTGTTTTATGATCCTAATCCTTTTGTTGGTAACACATCTCCTATAGAAACAAATCGTACTGGAAGAAATGCATCTCCTGCAGAAAAAATTCCTATTGTCAGGAATCTGTCTTCCTTTGAAACTAATCGTGCAACTACACATACTATCCCAATGATGCCTCTGCAGTTTATTCAGCCTTCTAGCAGAAGAAGAACTCTTGGAAGAGATGCCCAGAATCTCTTGACCTATTTCCGGAAGATGCAAGCTGAAAATCCTGGTTTCTATTATGCCATACAGCTTGATGATGAAAATCGATTGAGCAATGTTTTCTGGGCTGATGCAAGATCAAGAACAGCATATAGTCACTTTGGAGATGCAGTTGTTTTTTGACACAATGTACAGACCCAATCAGTTTCAGGTGCCGTTTGCTCCCTTTACTGGAGTGAACAATCATGGACAAATGGTTCTATTTGGATGTGCGCTACTTTTGGATGAGTCAGAAGCTTCCTTTGCGTGGGTCTTCAAAACGTGGCTCTCTGCTATGAATGATCAGCCCCCTGTTTCCATAACAACTGACCAAGATAGGGCCATTAAGGCAGCAGTCCATCAGGTATTCCCAGAAACTCGCCACTGCATTTGCAAATGGCACATCTTAAGAAGGCCAAGAAAGGTTGTCACATATATATCTTGCTCATCCATCTTTTTATGGTGAGCTTTATAGCTGCATCAACTTTTCTGAAACAATTGAGGATTTTGAATCATCATGGAGTTCTGTTCTGGATAAATATGATCTCTGGAAAATGAGTGGCTTCAGCTGTATATAATGCCAGGAAGCAGTGGGCTCCTGTTTATTTTCGTGACACATTTTTCGCTGCACTTTCATCAAACCATGGAGTAAGCTCCTTCTTTGATGGCTATGTGAACCAGCAGACAACCATTCCCATGTTCTTTAAGCAGTATGAAAGGGCTTTGGAGAATTCATTGGAAAGAGAAATAGAGGCAGATTATGATACAATGTGTACCACACCTGTACTGAAGACTCCATCACCAATGGAACAACAGGCAGCTAATCTCTATACAAAAAAGGTTTTTGCGAAGTTTCAAGAAGAACTGGTTGAAACTTTTGTATACACTGCCAATAAAATAGACGGTGATGGTAGGGTTAGTAAATTTAGGGTTGCAAAATATGAACATGATCATAAGGCATACATTGTCATGTTAGATGTTCCGGGATGAATGCAAGTTGCAGCTGTCAGATGTTTGAGTACTCAGGGGTTCTCTGTAGACACATATTAACTGTCTTTACTGTAACAAATGTTCTTACCATCCCATCACATTATATACTAAAGAGATGGACACATAATGCAAGGGCTAGCCTGTCAGATGAGCAAGAAATAGATATGCAATGTATGGAGTCTCTGACGGTGTTTTCAATAATCTTTGTCGGGAAGCTCTAAAGTTTGCGGAGGTCGGTGCAATTGCTGCCGAGACATACAATGCAGCCATGGATGTTCTGCTAGAGGGTGCAAGGAAGATTTCAGTGGTGAAGAAAAGTGTAACTAAAATTAAATCTCCAAGCTCTCAGGGAAGTGGAAGTTTCCAGGATAATGGTAGCAAGAAAACCTCTGTGTCAATACCTGATACAGTTCCATCATTATGGCCTTGGCAGGATACTGCACAAAATCATTTTAATATCAATGATGCTGGGCCTCCAGTTGCTGATTTGAATCATCCAACTATGGCACCCATAGCTATAAACCGTGATGGTTCACTTGCTGATAATTCGGTATGTTCCTTCTTAGCCAAACATTATGTTGAGCGGGCTCTAAGAATATAGCATAGTTCAGAAAACAGTACATATGAAGTATGAACACCTATTTGCTTCTTACTAATGTTTACTTTCCCTTTTAGGTGGTTCTCACTTGTTTTAAATCCATGACATGGGTTATAGAGAATAAGAATCCAGCGAGTAAAGTGGCAGTTATTAATTTGAAGGTACATATGGCTTTACGTAATAGATATTTGCTTTTGATAAAAGTCTTGCCTTGTTTCATGATGGCGATGCACAAGTAAAAATAATCACGTCAAATCTAAAGCTTTGACTCAACTTCTCTGTAATACGGAAGACTTTTTATGTTTTTCATATCATTGATAATACCTTAGACAACTGTGAGAATGATGTGCCCTTGTATTTGTGTGTTTCTGTAAGTTCTACTAATATCTACAGTTTTCTTTGCCCAAGGCAGCTCCATGATTATGGCAAGACTCTGTCAGGAGAAACAGAGGTGCAGTTTAGACTTACAAGAGTGACGCTGGAGCCAATGTTGAAATCCATGGCGTACATAAGTCAGCAGCTCTCAACACCGGCTAACAGGGTTGCTGTTATTAATCTGAAGGTGTTCTGTTTTCTATTTAGGACACAAATCTCTTTTACAGAAACATTGTGATAAAACATAGGCTTTCATCTGTTTGAAATAGTCAGCACCAGAGCATGTAAAATATGAAATATGAATGGGCTCCTATCTATAATCATGTTTGCGATCTGTTTCATGGAGGAGCCAATCAGAACGACCTTCGCCACTGACATCCTAACCAAGATTGGAGATGACTTTCATACCATAACTGAATGATTAATAGTCCAAAATAGAAGCTTCAGCCATTGTTTCTTAAGGACTGCAGATAACTGGCTAAGGTTGTTGAATGGTAGTTTGTTATCACTGTTTTATAGGAAGCTTGCTGAAGGTTTCTATCAATGTCAATTGGTAATTCATGGTGATTTTTGCTTTCTCATGATAAAGATCTCTCTGATCTGTAATTACTGCTGCTCCAAAATTCGGTAGTGAACTGAAGTGGCAGATGTATGGGTTGTGAAATTAAGAACATATAGTAGCAGAACTGCTATATAGCTCACATGATATTGGGTAGTTAAATCGGTTGTCTGGAAACAGATAATCATGATGAAAGGACCCTATGGCCTGCTGAATTTTCCCAATACTGAAGGAAAGAATTGCTTTTACAAGTTTTCACAGCCATTTAGGTAGATGTAATGCTAAAAAGTATGAATTACACAAATTAAATGCTCACTGATTACACAACATTTGCATGTTGGCATTTCATTTCTTCAGTTGGGGATGGAAAGAGTGTAGCGCAAAGCAAGGTTGTTGTTTGCCTATGGAATTGACCAAAGCAGTTGAAGTTTTTCTGTAAGATTAACAGTGTGCTCCTATTTGATTCTTCCCAGGAGCACAAGAGGTTGCTGGGGTGTAAATGGAATGTGTTTAGAATGCCCATTGGGAGCTTTTCTTAGACCTTAAAAAGATATATTTTAATCACAAAGGAAATCACTTTGATTGGTAGCTGTACTGTGTACAGAAGATAATGAACTGTTAATCAACTGACAGATGACATTCAGAGATATCTTAAAGAATGAACCCTCCACTTGATTCTGCACATAACATTGAACCATCAGTAATTCGGTAACATGGAAGCACTTTTGTCTCTGTTCTCTCTTTGTGGTTTGCTTTTAACCTAATCCTGCATCTTTAGCTCTTCATTTAGCTGAGCCCAGTGTTCTGATTTAGACTAAAAATCTAATTTTGTTCGTCAGCTCCAGGACACTAAGACAACAAGTGGAGAAGCAGAGGTGAAATTTCAGGTGTCAAGAGATACTTTAGGCTCAATGTTAAGGTCAATGGCTTATATCAGGGAGCAACTCTGATGTAAGCTGTCTCTTTCTCTTTTGACTTTTACTCTGTTTGGTGTGATTACGTTCTGTGAAAAGTGAGATGTTCAATTCCTTTGCTCGAGTAGAAGATGCCTGGTTGCTTATATTGCTACTACTATTATTATAATTGTTCTTCCTATTGAGCTGAATCTAGACTTGAATCACTGTCTTTGTTTCCTCACTGAAGCATTCTTGAATTTATTGTGTACTGTATTTCGTTTTTCACATTAAGCAGATGTGTTATTTTTTGAGATATATTGGAATGAATGTGAGTGCTGTTCGTACTTCTGATTTACCTTTCAAAGCATACTGGAAATGGATAAAAGAACCAAGCGAACAAAATAGGAATCACATCAAGTATGGATAACAATATACTGTAGACTGGTCTTCTCCTGTAAATCACCAGAAAGTAGCGTGAGTTCACCAGCTTCACTAAGGAAGTCATTGCAAATGCTTCAGTCTGTCATGCATAGACAGCAGTTAAGCTACTATCCAATATTGAAAATAGTAATGGTAGAAGGGTTCTTGAGATTGATTCTTGTGGTCCTAGATGAATTTTATTCAAATGAAAGTTTAATAAAGGACAGTATCTCAGTACTTTGATATGCAACTATCATGACATCTGGTTCTTGTATGTTCCGTGCTTGAGTGGCCTCATGCGCCTTGAAAGGGTTTAGTTAAGGACCCATTTTCCATATTCATTTAATTGATATATGAATCATGATGATTATCAGAGTATTGTGACTTGGATATGCAGCTTTAAGCTGTGGTAGACTGCAACCTTCATATGATAATGGCGTTGCAAAATTGTGTAAGTTTAACAGTTAGGAACATTTTACACATCTTTCTTTTGGCCTATGTATGTCTGCGTGCCTGGCACTAATTTTACATAGTTGAAATTAAAGTTCATCTTTTCAATGGAAGTAAAGCATTTAGTCATGAAGTTGGTTCTACGTTCTTATTTTCTTCGAGTCTCGAGCATTTCACAAAACAGAAATATCTTTATGCCTAAATGAAGATTTTGATTAACATTTAACATGCAAATCGTGATTCCACTTAGTGCAGTCAAAATTGTTATGCATCACAGCATCTGTAAGTTGTAATAGTGCATCTGTCCTCATGGAGGAAATTTTGAGGGTTATTAAGCTGTGCATTTCCCGTTCTCTCCATGATGCTGTGTGGTGGTAATGTCTTAGTCAAATTGTTTTGCTTTGTGCACTTGCTGCAATTGGAATGCCTAAAGGTTTTCTCTCTTCGATATGGTTTTGTTTCTTTAAGTTGCTTGCTTATTCCAATATGTTTACAATGGGATTTGAATGTGAGTAGTACTTTTCATTGTTAAAGCTCAATGAAACGTGTAGTTAAGATTCCTTTTTCCTTTTAGTCAATCAATCTAGTACTGGTATTTGGGATTCTCTTAACTGGAACAGAAAATTTTTCTTTTCTTGTGGGCAGCTGTGCATATAAAGGTTTGGTTAGATGAAGTAGTGGAGTTATCTGGGTCAAATGTTTCTATGGGGAAGTCGAGTTTGAATTTCTCATTTGGTATCATCTAAATTAGTAGTAGGAAAGAAATTAGGTAGCAATATTTAAGGTGGGGTTAAGGAAATAAATTTTAGAAATAAGGATCTCCACGAGAAGTACATCATGACAGAGCAAGTTAATGTGCGAAGCAATCTATACCAACTGCAGGAGAACTACCCAATATTATTCTTCTGCTACATATTTGCCAATTCGGACCAGTGGATAGAATGTGATTTGATATTCATGAAAGATCTTTTCTCTTTTGGGTCCCATTTAGATGGGAGTTCAACTTTGTTATTTTCTCTTATTTTTCTCCCTTACCCTCATTCGTGATTGGGATGGAAAATTTTCCGTGTTTGCTTTGGATGGTTCCAGTTTTGGCAAGTCCAGAAATTCCCACTATTAAAAATACTCAAGATCGAAACAAAACCTACAATACTCCCTCTTCTTATATATTATTTAATTCTATAAAATTATAAACACTATACATGGTTTAACATCTATACTCTATAGTAATTTGTGTGCTGAAAGGACAATACCTTTTCATTATCCATTTCCGACATTATTTTCAACTTAAGTAACTTTTGTCCCCTCCAAGAATAATACCAAACATATTTTGATTTACTTTTAGTACTTCAATTATCTCCAAAAACAATACCGAACACCAATCACATTCTCCAATAACTCTTCAAACACTCCAAAACTCAAATTCATTTTCCAAACCATTCAAAATCAATCCAAAAAGCAATACAAACATTCTGGTTATGGAGTACTAATAATATCCATTGTTCCTCTTTCTTGCTTTTATTTTTCTTATGTATGTACAAAATTCAGCGTTTAACTTTCTAGATGTTTTATCTCTTAAAATTGCTTTTGCATTTATATTCTTGTCCTTTAAATGTTGCTTATGTCTTCTTCTGGTTGCTGAATAGCTTATTTGCATTCCATAAAGTTTCTGTCAGCTTTTCTTTTTTGTGGATTGCTTATTTTTCCCTCTTCATTGATGTGAATACCCTACAAAATATTTACTTTGTACGGTGAGCTTGTTTTAAATCAGCTGCAGTTATTAGGAGTTGCTTGTTTTTACATCAGCTGGAGTTGTTAGAAGTGACAAAAGAGATCTTTGGCAGGAAAAGATCTAAATTTGACCATTATATATCAGCAAGTATCCAAGGTTTGTTCATTCATCTTGACAACCATAAGAACCTTTTACTTCTCTAGCTTTTGTAGTGGGGTAGGTGCCGTGTGCTGTAGCTTCCATGTAAGCAAGATTGTAGAGAGTTGATTGTAAATCCCACTTACCATAATTCAAGGATCATTCTGAGTTTTGCTTTACGGATTCATCGTACAGTGGTTCTTCATCATGTTTATTCTTTTCTGTATTTTAACAAATTATGGAATGAAATATGCCAGTATGCTTCCTGATGATCTGATTCTACATTTCTCTAGTTGCAAGAAATAGTTCGGTTGTTATACTAAACTTTACGGCTGAACATAGAAGTGACCTGATTACCTCTGACAATTGTATAACCACTTGGCTCTACCTTTGGAGATTTGGTGAATGTTACACAAAACTGCAGGGGGAACAATCAATTGGAACTTAGAATGTGAAACTGTTACAAATATTTGGGACTGGAAAAAGGCCCGATTGATTTGTCTCATGCCAACATCCCATCTCTGTTGTCAAACAGATTGAAGACGTACCTACAGAGAAGTGCGCTCACATACATTTGCTTTCAACACCTCTTTGAATTCCGGAAAATGTGGCATTATAACCTATACATGAGAACTTTTTCCAAACAGAATCTTCTGAACCTATTGGATCAAGTGAAGAATGATCTTCTGATGGTCTCTGTGGTCTGCCAGCAAAAAGTTGAGACGACTTATCTTTGCTTCTGCACACATTTCCTTGACGTTTTTGCTGTGGTTAAGTTGATCTGTGATAAGAACGTAAGATCCCACTCAATTGTTAGGCTTCTTTGTTCTCAAGGAAAAGCTGCTACTTAACAGAGAAGGTGAAGCAATCTCAGCATCAATTTGTTTCTTTATTGGCTAGACCTTGGTGAATCAAGGATGCTGAAGACTCTGCAGGATTTGGAAATGAGTTGGGCTTAATCTGCAGGATTTGATAGTAAGTTGAGCTTCCTTCACGTACTTGTGCATTATGAAAAATAAACTTCAATGGGAGACAATACTTATGATATCTGAACTTTTGAGTAATGCAGTTATAATGCCTGTTTAGCACTAGGTCTTGTTTGTATCATCTCCCACACGGTTATAGTAATTGGTTCCCCTGTTGATTGTTTGTAGTAGACTGGATGTAGTGGATTTTGACGTCCATGAAACAGTTTTCACCATTCAACTCTTTTTAGTCCATGAAGTAGATGTGTAGCACCCAATCTATTCCGAAAATTTATGTATTTTAATTGACATTCATATTAGGACACTTCTCAATGATTTCTCGTAAGAACTGGATTTTCGCTGCTCAGCAGAATGTTGCAGTTGCAGGCTGATCAAATACATATTTAAGGTCATAGAAAATTGAAGTTTTAGAATTCAAAACATTATTTTTATCACTAATTACCAATTTATACTATAATTCTAGGGGGTACAATCATACATTTAAATAGCAATAAATGAAATACAAGTCTTAATGTACAAATTTTCATACTAAAAATGGAGAGAAAATAATTAGTATGAAAGTCAGGGTAGAAATCGTGTTGGTACTTTTTTTTTTTTTTTTAATTTTCTTCAAATTATATTGATGCATGACTTTTAATTTACTAATCAATACTTAAAGTTTATCTATTCCTTTTTAGTAATGATGATGGACACCATTTTAAATTTTAATTTAATTTCAAACATCCATTTATTTTTTATGAGAAGTCTTTGATTAAATAAAACGTACAATCATGATAATATAAGTTTAGAATTTATAATAATAAAGTTGTCTACTTTTTAATTCTTGAGTTATACTGATTAAAGTGTTTGAAACAATTGAAGAACGGAAGGTGAAAAGGGGGGGGGGGGGGGAAGTCTTAACAACGCCAGATTTCTAGGGAGAAATATCTGCAGATGCCGAATTTCGAAGCACGATTCTGGAGAACATATAGCACTGAGTTTTCTTCCAACGAGTTTTATACGCTCATCCAAACACGTATTAAAATCAGTCTAGGAACATCATCCTTGTAAACTACAGAAATATTCACAAACATAAGTCATCTCAGGATAGGTATCAACTCCTAAACTTGAGCGCAAACACAGAGTAATACTCCAATCAAAATATATACACAGAAAACAAGTTTCATCAACAGATCAAACAACCAGAAAAAAGATGGGTTATGCTATCCGAATGGATTTCTTCAACGCAAGTTAACACATGAGATAAAATAAACCATAATATTCCTGCAACCAAGCCAGAATTTGCATTTAACATATATATCAGAACTTTAACCAGATGGATACATAAGAAACACTAATTTGACAAGCAACCACGAGAGCAAAGTTGAAAAGGACAAAATCTTCTACCAATTTCAACACAAAAAATTCACCTATTAATTCCCACTCCACATTCTATCCTGACGGCAAGCACCTATGGGTAAGAAGTTGGTGATATTTGCATGACATTAACACCAGATGTATACACTGCCTGCTCATGTACAACACGATTCGGATCTGATCATATAAAAGATTCTCTTAAAGCGAACCAGCCTATCTGGGAAATTAAACAAGTTTCGAATGGATTCGTCATGAATGATCATAATCTCTCAATCCTGGCGAAAAACAAGAACAAAACATCTGATAATTTGACACTCCAGATGCATTACAGTAATGCAGGCATGAGATGATCATTGTTACCTTTGGTCCAGTATGTATGTATATTGGAGGAACTTCCATCATGACATGAATGCATTTCTCTATGTGCCAGGATTGCAATCAGTTTAATGCCTTGTGGAAGGCAACCTGCTCAGCAAAGCAAGGGACACGTCATCTTTCTGGCATGACTCGACGTACGAAAAGTTGTTGCTTTGCAGTAATGACATTTGAGCATAGTAGATCTTTCTAAACGATAACCTCATATAGAAGTTAGTTGCTCGGGAGTCATGACAGTACTGCATGGTCTTTTTTATATGATAATTGATAACACATCTAAAAGATGAAACTATTAGAAAGGAGAATATTGAATAACTTGAGCACACCTGTTGACATAGGTTAGTAATTTTGAAAAGATTATCTATGGAAGTAATATGAAAAATAAATCAATGTTACGATCTTTAATATGATAATAAGTTTTAAATATCAAATTTCAAAAGGTTCTTTTACATATGCTCTATAAATTATTGGTAAAAAAAATACCAGTAGAAATTTAATGATAGTGCCAATATGTAAGATTATTTTCAAGGTAAAACACTCAGTATTGTAACCACAATATGACGCACTCCGTCGATTATGTTTCAATTATTCTCTTTATAGAAATAAGAACAAATATAATTTCATAATTATAAATATTACATATACATTTACATCTATCACCATTTTCAATATCACAACATATCACCTGTTAATAGAAATATCATAAACATCCTCTTAGAAGTTAGAGCAATATAAATATTATTCAATCACCTTTTATCATTACATAGACAAATCACATCATAATTAATCAGATATATACTAATAATTGAAATTACACCAAAAACATGAGTAAATGAAAAAAAAAACTTAAAAATGGTTCATTTCACCAATCCATCTTAAAGTTCCTAATAGATGGTCAATTTGTATGTCCATTCAGCATTCTCCGAGAAAATACTAGAGCAATCCATTACCTTTTTGGTAGAATGTGCATAACATGGTCATTATTCTTAGCAAGAATTATAACACTAGAATAATGATTATATGGATCGGAAATCTATTATGGCATTACAAGGTTTAGTAGGGGGTTAGCTCAGGAACCAACTGCACGTCATATTTTGTTTGTTATTGCTACCACACATGCAGGATCATTTTTTTGCGTTTCATTTTAGTCAACTAGAAATAAGTCTCGAAATTTTCCTAATATAATGCTTAAGTGTTATTTCAAAATATTGGTAAAAAGAACTCAAAAGAGACATCCATTCAAATGTATAAATATAACAAATTAATCATTTTAAAGTATAAACATTACAAATCATCTGGGGCATAAATGCATAATAGTCATTTAAGAAAATTTATTATTTCATGATTCTTTAGTCTTTTTAAATTTAGGGTAAACTTTCCACTGGGGATAGCAAACAACATTTTTAGAAAGGGTTTAAGTATAATTTCTAAAGTTTTTCTTGGGAAAGTGTAATTTATCATTTTCAGACGAGTATATTGTAATTAATTCTAAACAAATATTCAGAGATAACAAAAGATAGGCCTCAAAATCCTCAAGCAAGAGAAACCTATATACAGAATTTTATTTTCTGGAAATTTGTTGCAAATACTTTATAATTCTAACAAGCACGAAAAGTTCCAGCAAGCAATCAGATATCGAGATAATCAAAGTTTAGTGTTAGATGCTCACAGAGGTTGATGTCTTCAGCAACTCCCTTATGGCCATAGTTGCATAAGAAGAAGCTGGGAGGGTAAAGCTCAACTTGAGAGCCATCTGGCTTTCTGGTGTCTTAGAGGCATCTATAGGTTCCTCTATTTGTATATGTTCTTCTCTATCACTTTCAGTTTCTCTAGTGTCTGGGGACAGCACAACCTCATTCTTGAACTTATTTGCCTCCGACCTACAGCCAGTTTGGAGCTTGATCTGTTCCTTCTCATCTGAGCCTCTACCAAAACTAGCTGCACATGACTTGGCAATAATGTCCCAATCTGTCTCTGCCAGTGGTTTATTTACATCTGTATAGTTGAGCAATTCCCTGCAAAGTAAGCAAAATAAAATTTCAAGAAACATTCAATAGAACAAATTATATGAGAATATAAAAGAGTCAAGCATACCACTGGAAGTCCTTAGGCTTTTGAAAGACCTGCCTGTATGCTCCAGTCATGTTGGTTAATGAAAATTCTCTACAGGTTGCAGTAATTATTGTTAGATAAAGAGAAGCTTGGAACAATAACATAACTGATTAAGAAATAAAGCAAACACAAGGGTGGTGGCCAGGCAAGGAACCAGTGGAATAGCTGGCAATTAGAGAAAACATTCTGAAATCAAAGAAGTAAATATGAAGATGAAGGATTTCAATTTGTGTTAGGTAGGTTGTGGTAAGGATAAAAGAGCATAATAGGTGTAACTCACTATTTGCCTTTAATAACAATCCTGGTGATCTTTCATCAGGTGCAGAAAGCCAATGCAAAAAGGACACAGCCAACAGCAGATCATTTAGCATGAGTTCAAAAGCACATCAAAATATCTATAGCTAGAATTATCTCTCTTTCCCGTATCCCGAGGTGGGCTAAGATTCTGTGCCCTTTATCACGCCCAAAGACCCTTGAGCATCAAATTATCGAACTCATACGCGTTCCAAAAAGATGATTTAAATAAAATCCAACTCGGAAGGATGAAGTCAACAACTCACTTGGTATTATGCAGACTGTCTATCAAGCTGATATCATCCTGACAAGTAAACACATCTAAATTCATCAGAGGTGAATATATATATATATATATATATATATATATATATATATACAGAGAGAGAGAGAGAGAGAGAGAGAGAAACATGCAGCAGGAAAACATTGTGTTCTGTAAATATTGATCAGAACACAAATAAAGGTAACCCACAAGCATGTGCATGGAGGTCTATAGCTAAACTCAAGTATTACTCTATCTTATGTAGAGAAAGGGCATAAGTGGGATTATAAGCATTATGGGGATTTTGACACAAGAACAGGATACAATTTTCTAGATCTGAAACAGGTCAAGCTTAAATCATATTAACTACTCCGATTTCAACAGTATGTATTTCTTCATATCCATCCATACATAGCATATGATCAAGGATCCCTTCCCCTTAGTAGGAAGCTCAACTTTCAGTCCTCCCACCAGTGGGTGATGATTGCTTGGCCTTTTCAACTTGCCTCATGTGTGGTGTCTCATCCATGCGTTTTTACATTCTGATATGGCAATTAAATTTTACTGTCATGATATATGTCTTCTCAATGTCGATTTTAATAGAGAACAATAATAATTTCTCTACCAAGTATTATAGCTCACTCTCACCAATCATTTTAAAATACTTCGCAATCTGGAAGATACGAGCTTACATCAAGGATTTTTTCATTTAAGTTTTGGAAAAAACTTTGGTTTTATAGGTTAGCAATTTTCTGTATGGGGATTTTAGACACTCCGAACTTCTATTATTTTTAAGGGAATTTATTTTCCTTTGAGTATACACCTTGATTTTATGTGTGGCTCCATGCATCATGGTTTCGTAATATTACTAAATTCTTATCCCAAAAGCATTTAGTGTTGTTCATAAGGTCCATGAGTATTACTTAAGACAAGAATCACAAAGCTCATAACTGGTAAAAGGGAAGACAATTAGGGGTTCGTCATTCTTTTATCTCACACATGCTCGCTTGTATTACACATCCCATGTATGAAGACCAATATAAAAATTAGCTGGATCAGTAAAAAACTTCACCTTTTTTGCTAATTCATGATAGACTTCCCCGATATCATTCATTGGATAGATTATCCTTGACCTGGTCACAACATTTGTGTTGAATAAGGTAAAAAGGCAGCTGGATATTGCACCTCACTGAATTAGGAAGTGGGTTTGAGAAAATGAACAGTGCCGATGCCTAGCTCCAGCTAAACTTACCCAGGTAAAGGAAGGACGATATCATAGATTGTGTATTTCCCAGCAACTATATCCTCCTCGGTGATCACCTGTTCATAAGAAGGAATTAGCACTGTGTTTGTCATGATGATAGGTAAGACAGATATCCAAATTGCATGACCTGTCATAGATGATTATTTATCAGCAAGTATCTTGAAGTGTGTCTGTCTTTGATTACAAATCAGCTTAAAAGTCTATACTAATGACAATTTTTTTGTTTCTGAACATAAGAGGACATTGGATCCAAATCAGAGCACCTAATATCAAGTCGGATCTGCACACAAATCCACTCAGAACTTACCTTTGCACCCTCCACCAACCCTGCTCCCATTAAGCTATAAACTAGAAAATCCATCTGAGGTTCTGCAGTGGGTTCAGTTTTTAATATTTCGCACCTCTTCCCAGAGGTTTCTGGTACAGATGAGAAACTAATAATCACCATAAAAGAAAAGGTATTGGGAAAATTAACCCCTATGCTAGATGAAAATGATAGAGAAAAAAATAATATTCCAAATGATTAATGAGTTGGATGACTTAACAAAGGGAACTTTACATGTCTTTTTCTATGTCTGCTTAGTACTGAATTGACGATTCATGACTTGAGAGTAAAGCTAATTATGAACTAATTTTCATTTTCTAGGCTATAACTGTTTATTTTATAATACTCTATGGTTCAAATCTCAACCTAAATCACTCACACGAACAAGTTCATACAAACTCAATGAAGAGTGTCAGTGATAGTAGCAAGGCCACTGATCCTGAAAAGATTAAAAATGACATTTAAACAAATAGATCTCAACAGATATTACCATATGGGACGTATTGTTCCTGAATTTGTGTTTGAAAATACCATGGAAAAGTTGGTTTTTATGAACTTTGAGAACTTTACCTTCACAGATGTATTTCTTAATTCTGAAAGATCAGTGGAGATATGTCATCCAAATGGTAATCGACATCTGTATCACAGCCGCTACCATCTTTGCATTCCAAATGAGAAGATGTCAGTTCTTTCTCAGCCTCCTGTTCTTTGCAGTACACCAAATCACCCAACACAACCTGGTGAAACCCTACATTATTTTATAGCATTGGAGAACTAAGTCAAATCTCAAGTAAATTAGCACATTGACATGTAATAACGTTCAGACATGTCAATTAAGAGTGATATATATATATATATATATATATATGTATTTGTGTGCACATGTGTGAAGTTCTATGAGGTTGTTTGCTCTAAAGGACAGATTCTACGATATTATTTGCTCAAAAGGACACAGAGACCAACAAAAACTTTTGTTCAAAAGCAAAGCAAGTACCTTTTCTCTTCATAAGTATACCAAAAGAAGGAACCACACAAATGCCAAAAAACACTTATTTTCAATGTGTCTTCTTGAACTAGGAACTATCTGAGTTTTCTATATCCTGAAATATGTGAGTTGACAACATATACATTTTTATTTTCTTTAAGCTACATTCGCTAACAAGTCCAACTTCCCTCTGAAACTATTGCTTCAACTTTAGCCCAATGACGACAAACAATTATTATTTCTTAGTGGAGTTAAATTAAAATAACATGCTATATTTAATATTATTTCTTATTTATATTTTTGCCAAACCAAGGAGGCTAGTAATTGCATGGAGAAAGAAGCCCAGAATTGATTATATTTGCAATGCTCAAATTTTAAAACCTTCATAGCACTAATGCCCAACAGACATAATAGAAGAGCATGGCAATATGTTTGTTAAAATAATTTTGTGAGGTATAGTGATAAAAATGAACTGGTGGAGATCAACCAAACCTGCCGCGTAGGCATAGTTGGTATTGTCAAAAGAAAGAAATGAAATAACTATACTACTCTAAATATATAATTATACATCCTTTGTGAGGATGACCGCAAATCTACGAGCAAAGTAAAGTTACTCAATTGAGAGTTTGAGGTCATAGGTTTAACTCAGTAAACAGACAAATGGGGATCATGCTATATGCTAATTTTCAGACCAAACCCCATAATAGTAAGTGGGTTCAAATATTGGGTACGCCCTTTAGCATTCTTTTGTATCAAGACATCCATGTCTGCACACAGAAGCTAAAACACATACATTATTCTGTTCGAATAGTTCGTCTTATAATTACTCTTATCCAAATTTATAGAAACAAAATATATTACTGGGTACTAGAAATAATCATATTTCCCTTGGAATCAATATCTCCTTAAAGTTTCATTAGACGAGGAAGATTATTAATTTACCAAAACCAATCATTATAGTTCCTTAAGTCAGCAAACTATTATTTTCACTAAACTTTGACCAAGAATCTTTCCAGCTGAAAACCAAGAACAACTGCTTTTATTTCGGGCCAAAAGAGAGGAAACAAAAATTGGCCAAAGGAGAGACCATAAACCCTAAAATCAAAGTACCATATTTTTGCACTCTCATACTTGCGGCATGGTTCCATAAATAGCTCTGGTAACTATGCACAAACCTGAAAGTTGAAAATGGATGACATTATTAAAGTGTGAGAGTAAGATTTTTAAATTTGAAAAGGTAAGAGTTCAACAAATGCTTGAATATCTCTACTTCCTTTAAATCTTCTGATAACAATCTCATGCAGACTCGTTCACATAAATGCATACACATTAACTGAGCATCAGATCTCATACTTCAAACATCATTGTCGACTGACAATCATTTGCATCTCATACTAAATTAAAGATCGACCATCACTTTAAGAAACAGTGAAGCAGATTTGATCATGAAAAAACTTCACGATACAGGTAACAATGAACAAACAATAACAGGAAAAAGTTTTAACTTCAGGCTTTAGCCACAGCATATAAAAATTTTAAGGTGCATTTGGTATCAACTGAGTTTCATGTATAAAGTTGGCTGGGATGAAATATATAGTATGTCCAAGAGAAAATCAGAATTTTGAGTGATCCAGATAAGAACAAGAGAACCATTAAACCATTTCGCAATTTCAAGATAAGTAATAGGAAAAAGTAAGAGAAGGATCAAAATTTTATCTAATCATATTTTTAATAAAAATTTTAACATACAGAACCAAACTTGAAGTCACAACTAACTTCAGATGACTGAATCCTACCCAAGGTTTTGAAAGAATTGGGGTTTACCAAATCTCTGATAGCTACATGATAACTTTCTGGAGGAATTTCCAGCCAACAGAGAATGCTCATGCCTTCATGTGCAATTTTGTTTAACAAAAAGAAAATAACTACCCAGCAATTTGATGTCACATTTCCAGGATCAGGTACCAACATAGTTCACAGTTTGTAAGGGTTGTACCACAATACAAAAATGACACTACACTATGATGGGTGGCAGCAACATATAGCAATATTCTTAAAAACTTTCTGTACCATAATGTTGCATATAGAACCAAAGCAAATATTTATCAATCTAAATATTCCATATAAATATAAAAGAGTAATGATCTAAAAAATGATAAATTGAAGAATAATAGTTGTCGCCAGACATTCTATCTGTTTTTCACCTTCAACGTGGTATCTAGAATCAAATTAGTGAGTAGCATAAGAAGTACTCAATCAAACCAAAAATACAAGTCCTTAGCCACCAGAGCCATCGTTTGTACGACCAACCCATCCCCATCTTATGACAGAGTACAGCCACCACCAATACAGTTTTCTTGTTTGCATCATCTGATTGACCTCAGTCTGATAGCACCTATTACTACCACCGCAATTGTTGCCAGCTTTGATGACATATCTTTCATCTAACAATTGTGTTCAACTTTCATCCATCTTATCTTTTTCTGTGGATCTTCTTTCGACCTGGTTCTTGATGACTACTGTTCTTGGTCTGCAATTGCTATTAGCTTTCAGTCTCCTAATTTGGTTTTTTTTACCTCATCTCTGACATTTGCATCCTGATCCACTGTTGTTATTCTTCTTTAGCAGTCGGTTCTTAGCCACACACTGTTTTAAAGCTTCATTAGGCTGACACATAGACTATATGGCATAACTATCCCTATATAAAGCAAATTACACTAACACCCTCTCAATCATGTTGTAGTGGTGCTAATGTTGGTCTACATGTATCCCCTCTACTCTTTACGCCAACCTAGTAAAGAAACTTGAGTCTTTCCAACTGCTATGTCTGTCAGTTTTCCCTTCTAATACATGGTAGAATACTGTTGACTAGCTAACCCTCCATCTAAAGACCCAGTGTCTGACACCTCCTACATCTTTGTTTCTCACTCGCCCATGACATTCGACCTTATTTCTGTTCTGACATCAAATAATATGACATGCATACGTTTCAACTCTATATACTCATCTAGTTCAAAGATTATTTTCTGAATTTCTAAATTAGTCTCATAATTTCTAGCACATAGGACAGAAATTGGGATGAAATGATTTCTTTATATGTTAGAATCACACTCAGGATTGGTTCGTCAATCTAAATGCAAGTCTTGTTGGGTTTTTTATGACACTTTACATTCAAGTAAAACCCTATTTTTTAATACACAAAGGATTATTCCAATTTTTTCAACTATGGTTCTTTCATGTAAATACTTAAACTGTAAGCGACATGTTTCATCAACTTATGCATAACCGAAGACACAAATCCATGCTTCTATTGAAGCTAATTGCAACTCATTCATACAATTAACTTATATTTAAGTTTTCTGAGAACATAGTTGAGTTTTAAAATTTCATGAAACGTGTACTTGTGCATCCGGCTCCCGAAAGATAAGCTATATACAGGCAAAGCAGTCCCGAGTATACCAAGTAATGATACAATTGGGTATGAAATTGGTATCTTGCAAACCATATACCGTGAGGTATTTTTGTAAATGAATGGGTTCTATGAAAAGAATGTCCACTCTTTATACTATAAGCACGCATCTAAGTACCTTGTAAGCACCGAATACTAAATCAGGAACTGACAGTGAAGAAAAGCAAATGCACATAAGTATGAAATAATATCAAGCCTACATCAAATACTTACATCATTCGCAATGTCCGAGGTATAGCCAGCAAAGCTTGTAAGTAATTTCCAGGACATTTCCGGAAACAATGCAGCTAGAAATAAAAAAAAAATTGTTTGTCATGAACAAGAGCTACACATAAAACATGTAGAAGCAATGGACCAAATAAAGTGAAAAGGATATGACAGGTTAAGAAAAATAGCAGATAAGAGA
Source organism: Sesamum angolense (assembly GCA_034509725.1). Classification (NCBI taxonomy): domain Eukaryota; kingdom Viridiplantae; phylum Streptophyta; class Magnoliopsida; order Lamiales; family Pedaliaceae; genus Sesamum; species Sesamum angolense. The sequence goes on along the minus strand of JACGWL010000001.1, from coordinate 14,553,967 downwards.
AAGACTGAATTTCATGCAATGACAAAATCCTAAGTCTTGCTTCCATTTTTCTCTTGTTTATAGTGTTAACTATTTTCAATAATGATTTTAGTCACAGTTTTTCTCTGAATTGAAGGCAGCAGTCTTGGTAGTTAAGGAAACTCTCTCCAACAAGAGCCTGAGCTCTTCACCACAAGGTAAGAGCCTTAAATATGGTTTAGGTAACTCAAAAAAAGAAAGCTGACAGGAATTCAAAAGCCTTATGCTCTTCTGCAAGTTGCTTGTCATGTTTACATACTAGTCACACGTGTATATTACAATTATTTCAACTGTTCTAACCCATAACAATGTGGAATCGGCCAAAATTGGAAGAGCCCGTGAAGGAGACACAAACATCAAAGTTTTAAAGGCGAAGAACACAGGTGAGATGTTCCATGTTACTTGGGTCGGGCCATGATCCACAAGGGGGTAGGCTTATAAAACAATGTTAAAACCAGAAAACTAGAAATGTAGGAACTTTATGCAAAAGAACTTCATTTACTTAACCTCAGGAGAAACATAAAGAACAAGAAAACGTTTTTGAGCTTTAATAATTATTCTTGTTTGTAAGAGATAATAGAAAAGGAATACAAAAGTGTTTATGAACAGCAAACCTATTAAAAAATAAGATGAATATATTCTTAAAGAAAGAAACTGGATATGCAACAAATTCTGGAGCTAAGTTAAAGAAGGATTTTAATGCCTATCATTTGGTACTTTCTTCAAGAATTCATTTCCGAATGGACTCTTTCATTTAATAGCCTTAAATTAATTGTGAGACACAAATTTAATTTAGAATTTCAATGCATGTATTAAATATCCAAATTTGCGATGCACAGGCCAGAAAGAGTTAGTTTGAAGCTTTAAACAATTAGGCACTTGAACAAGATTCTATCTGGCAAAGGCATGTCCCAAGGTTATTCGGATGGTCCCATGCTATCAGGAGTACAACCAAGAGGCTAAATGCTCGCCCTCATTACCTATCCTATTCTGATTATACCCTGCCCCGGGACATAGGACGAAGGTGGCTTTTAAAACACTGATGACGTCGCTGCACTAGAGTTTATTTGAATGGTGGAGTACATCAATTCATTAATTTAAAAAATATTTTAGGTACAGATGCTTTATAAAGTGTTAAATGCTAGACTACATGGAAAATTTCAATTTAGGCATGTCGAATTTTGGGATGCTTCAAGAGCTGGCGGCGATTGTCATGTTCCATGCATTGCAGAGTGACATAAGGGACTTCAAAGAAACAATGCAAGAAGACACAAACTAGAAAATTATGAGGGAAGAGACCAAATCATCTTGAGGTTAGCGTAAACTTCTCACTGCTTGAGCTCCTCTGCCAATTTCAAAAGGGAGGTAAACATGAGTTTAGCATATTACTTCATTCATATTTCACTTCCTCGTCTTCTCTCCACTCCAACCAAACAAGCTTATGTAATTACTTGTTTGTCACACTCCTATTTCTCAACCCGTTCAAAAAAGGCTCAAAAGTTGGACATTTTAAACTTTGACAAGAAGTTGCATAACATACTGCCATGAAAACAAGGGGGTGTTAGGAATGCTGAATATAAGACTTACAATAGCACGTTCTGCAACTAGATGGCGTGGTAACTGTTTTTAGAGTCCCTTCAACATCACACTCTCCTTAAAGTATTCCCTTATCTTTCTTGTGACATCCTTTTGTAATCAAACATCTTAGTTAAGAAAAACATATATATAACAATGCCATTCTTATTCCAAATACCTAAACATGTGAACAGAAATGGAAAAGGATATCCCCTTCTCTTGGGTCAAGAATCAAGCTGACAGCAGCTTTCCATTCTCCACGCAATAATGCAGCTCCTATGAGATGAGTTGGTATAGAACTGCTTCCGAACCGCTGAAAGTATCAACAAAAAGTGATAGTTAGTGCCCAAAATATATAAAAAAAAAAATGCATAGATTAGAATAAAAATATTGTTCTTTGACAGAAGGATAATAGCTTAAGTTAGAAATGTAAGCAGATACCAATTTGAGATTTAAATATCTCTGTTATCCACATAATGATTTCTTTTGCATATGAAATTAACTATTAGCTATCAAAAGCATCATACAACAGAGCAATTCTGTATTCTTTGGACTATAGATGGATATCCAAGATTGCTTCCAAACTTTTCCTTGTACACCATAAACATGCAAAAAATTATCAAATAATAAGCAGGTTGACTACGAAAATATACTGCAATAGTGCAATTTCAGATACTGTTATTATTATTTGCATTTTAGTCTGCATTTTTTTGAAGTATAAGTTAACTATACACATTATAAGGTATTCCACTTTTTATACATCCATCTAAAAAATAACTATCAAGGTCTATTATATATATGCTTGATTTGGCAAAGAATTTATTTCCAGTCTCCAAGGATATGCTAACATTTTCACCAATTTGTAGAACTTAACAAGTTTGTAATGTAATCTGTTACAACAAAATCAAGTCCCCTCTGTACACTTCTTATTAGCCAAACCACGTATTTCGGAGCAATGTCATTTCATTTCTGGTTCATTCTATCGGAGCAATGTCATCTGTTAAAATGAACATACCAGCTGATCAAAGTGCCAACCAAACAACATTTCATCTCCATGTGATATGTAGTTACCAGCCTAAGTACTTAACCACCATATTTACCTTTTATGTCCATGTAGTGGACTCCAATCTACATGGCAGCATGAGACAGCCAAACAATATAATTAGAAAACACCATTAGTTATCAGCCCCTAATAATAACACACTATGTAGGACATAACAGAGAACAATGATCGCATATGCATCAATCAAACATCCATCTCACAGTTTTTGTCATTTTGTTTAGCTACCTTCAAGTTAGCATACCTTGAGTTGCTCCAGCCTACTATCTCAGTTCCTTAAACATTAAGGAAATAGGTAATTTTTAATCTAGAAAGATTTATCAACAAATATTCTGATTTCAGAAACTTCACTGAATTCGTGCAAAGTCCTAATAACCTAAGAATTTGTTGACATATCAGCAATGATTTAATCTTGATTTTTGGATGAATAATATGCTTATATAAACTAATAGGAAACTTATATTACTTTCAGATTAATTCCACTTGGTGTTTCACATTAAGACCTGCTATTTATCACATTAAGTTCAGTTTTTTGGTCAGTTCAGATAATTGAGTTGGATTCCGCTGTCAGCTAAGGCGATATTCATTTGTTTATCTCCTTGTTAAATCAGCTACCCAAGAGAGTAAAATCAGGAATACAAAACCCTACCTAGTTCCCAAAACTCTTGTTAAGCATAAACGATCAACAATTGGGGCAGAGGTAAATTTAGAGCAGCAGAAGCTATTTAGATCCGTAAAATAACCTGCAAACCAAAATAGTTGATAAATCCATTCTCCCCTAAGGCAGTTGCAGATGCTTTAACAATATCTTCAGTTTCAGCACTAACACTTCTGCAAATATGGAAAAGTCCAACTACAGATTCAATATGCATGAAAGCGTAGTGTAATAGTAAATCAATGCTTTTACATTGGAATTTTGCAATCGACCAGACCTTAATGTGATTGTGAATCGGTTTCCTTGGAGTTGGCCAAGAACAAGTCCGTCGTTCACATGGCTGCAAAATAAAAAAATTCAGTCAAGCAGAATGGCGCAGAATCATAATATGCATGTAGACACCAATTGCATGGTCATGGTCTTACCAGAAGTTTCCGACTTTAATACCAATTAATTTTTCATTAAGTGCTGCTAATCTACTTGCCCGCTGCTTAAAAACAGTAACCTAACACAAAAATAAATGAACACAAAGATGAAAATAAGTGAATGAATTGTATGATAACAAGAGATAAACCAGCAAATTAATATGTATACCACTCAGTGAAGGTGCAATATATTTAACATAGACATATAGACCTGAGCACTTTTTGAGATAGCGTCGATAGACAGGATGCAATTATTATCTTTACAGAAATAAAAATTGATATGTTTGTAAAATAGGAATTTTAATTCCTTATGGTCAAATTCACTGTTTTCTTTCGTCGTTGCCCCCCCCCCTTCTTTTAGGCGAATAAGGCTCACATTTGGGTAAGAAGACTCAAATACACGAGTTTCCTGTAGAACAAGTAGCATTTGTGAATAATGTAAAAGATAAGGTTTTTCCCCTAGCCCCAAACCTTGAAGCAAAAAAAGGGCGCCCCATATCGACATCCTAGACATGCATAGCTAGTATCACCTGTAGAATTCTAAATTTTAGATTGTTTTCCTAGCCATTGCTCTGAAATAAATCGTGAATGATTCCGAAGCAAGCACAATAAAGAATTATGTCCAAACTAGTTTTCCCATCTTCATAAAATTCTTGATTTTACTAATTTCCATCAAAATATATTCAAGATGAACATTTTCTCCCAGGCTTCCACAATGTGGTATTCTTCGTAACATTGTCAGAAAATCACTAATTTAATAACAAAGTCTGACTTACCAACCAAAGTCAACTATCATTAATCATCTCACAAGAAATATGAAAATGATAATATCTACAAAAGAAAAGACGTAAACTCATTAATCCAACTATGACATCTCAAGAGTATTCAAACTTTAGTCAAGAAATAGATCAATGATCTGTAAAAAACTTAGTCTTTCAATGCTCATAAAGATTTAAGAACTTGTTTGGAGCAAAATATGAAATTACCCTTTGAGTGGAAACAGAGCGTTTATCTTTTGTGCCAGCAAACCCAAAGGACCTTGGCTGCCAAATGAGATATTATGGAAAAATTATTAACTTCAAGCCCATACATCAAGGAAGGAAAGAACTTAGGAGCCAACCCTGAAAATAAAAGAGTAAAAGACTACTCCAGAAGCACATATGATAGGAAATAAATAGGTTGTAACAAGATTTTGCTTCAACATGTATTCAGTCATACCAAGAGTCAGCAATCAAACAAAACTACCGGACAGCGCTATTTCACACAAACATAGTACTTGGCACTTTTATTAAGAATGAAGACGACTGAGTAAAATGTGACATACCTGAACGCCAAGCATCTTCCCAAGGAGCCCAAGAGCCTCTTGTGTATCTTTGTTCTCCTTGTAAAGATGAAACCTACAGATTACAATCATTATTAGTTGTTTTGGGCACTTAACTCCATGAGCATGGGACTGACCAAAAAAGGAGCAACTATGAGCTTTAGGAAGAAAGATATGTAAAGAAAATCAACTAGTTATCATAAAGTATACAGTAGAGCTAATATCATCATTTGCAGATGACAAGATTGCAGGATGCATACACATGGATATGGATTTTCCAGAAGCGAGTAAGTAGAGGTGAATGCTATCAGTTCAGAACTTGCATATAAGACAAGATGAAGAGCAAGAAAACAAAAAATTTAATTACAAAAGAACAAAAACAAGAACTTAAAAAATCTGACTTCTTTCTTCCACATGGATCACTAAATCCTACAGCCTCCCCTTTCAATTGTATCTTCATGCCTGATTCAACTACATGGAGAGCGTGATCTACTTACTCCACATTTAGCATACACAAGGATGAAGTAAATAATATCATTCACAGCTTCAACATGTGTAGTGGTATGCCCTCTCTCCCTATCTCCTATCAGTGCATGCCTCTCCGAAACAGTAACAAAAGATCAAAATACAGGCATCTGGGCCTCATATTCCTTTGAGCACAAAAGGTGCCTTAAGAGTCTTTCTCAATATGTCATAATTATTATTTTTAACACATAATTTTCTTATAATATATGCTGAAAGAATGATCTCTACACGTCATTATCCGTTAAGAGACAAAAGACAGATTTCTTTTCTTTGAAACTTATTCTCTTATGCTACCTAATTATCCAGTTCGCATGTGGTATTTTGATCTCACAAAGACGGGATGGGACAATTTTTGTCAATAAATCTCAGAGTTACTAAGTAATAAACAATTCTCCTTTCTATCAGTTTAAAGTCATTGAACAATTAAAAGTAAAGCTATTATGAGCATTAAAAAGAATGGATAAAGGAGGCGTCACCTAAGAAACTTGCCAATGTTTTCTGGCCAATTATCTGAGCCCCTAGAATCATATGGTTTATCACCTCGTTCTTTTCTTTTCTTGGAGTTCCTTCTGCTACCACTATGACTTCCTGAATTCAATCGCACACGAACCGACTTTGATACAGAATCTGGCCCATCAATTGTGTCAGTGACAAAGAGTTTCAGACTCTCCTTGAAGAAGTTATGAACAACCTGAAAACCAATCAAGTTTCCATGAACAGTAAAGACTAATATGTAAAACCCAATGCATACTACAATTCAGCAGAATTTGTTCAGGCTACCGCTCGATGGGACTTATCAGAGCACGGAGAAAGAAGAATAAACTCGTCATGCTTGTTAACTCCTGAAGCAATTTGATTTATGAAATCTTTCAACTTCTCCGCATCAGATTCACCAGCAAGAGCTCTAAAAGATTCTATGGTAGGGGAATAATCCTTATCTAGTAGATCAACTAGCTTTTCTTTCTTTTCCTCTGCAATCTGTCAGATCATATTACGAGTTAGTATGAGTGCAAAATATTCCACTTTAAAGAATATAGACCAAACTGATCCTATAATAACTAAGATGTAGCTACATACCTCTGATGGAGCCTCCAGTGAGGTTAAATGGACAACATTTCCATCCAGATCCACTTCATTTACAATAAAATCCGAGTATCTAAAAAAGAATAATCAAGATAAAGGCTTATATTTTTATGAAAGCACTGACATAAAGCTCTGCTCTTCCAGAGTAACTTAATAGAAAGATGTAAGATGCAACAAATTGTAATTGTAATTACATAACTGATTAAAAGAAATCCTTGTACTTTATTTCCACCTAATTACCCTACTATTCAGTAGTTATGAAGTAATCGATCACACTAAGTGCATAAAATCATAAGCACATCCTGAATAATGATTAGTAAATTCATTAATCATGGATGACGCTGACGGATAATGTGAAGCTTTGGTATTACCAATTTCTAAAACTTCCTTGAGCAAATGCATATATAACTTAGCTCCATTAACCGCCTAAATAGCTTTAACTCAATTATTATTTTCCTTTTACATGCAAAGCAAAAGGCCACACCACAAAGTACCACGATTGGAATCATGTGATCACATTCTTCAAAATCAAGTTTGTTGCCACAGAAGTCCATTCAAAATAAAATTGTCAATAGTACACAACATATATGACTTATGCATAATATCTTCAATGCTATCCAAAAACCTCTCTCACTTGATTCCAGTAGGAGTGTTAAAACCCAAAAAGATGATTCTTGTAATCAAATGTTGCAGGCCATCCTTGGTTGTGCGGTCAAAATATGTTGAAGGTTCTTAAGTGTATTAAATGGAAAAGAAGATCTCTCTCACTCCCACCTCCCCTGAAATCAGTCACTTACTCCATTCTCACTAATTCTTCCACTATAAGCATAATCTTGGTGTTGGGGTTAGAGATTCAACTGCTCACCTCTATATGTTCCACTTGCTTTCAGAAGACCTGGTATATTTTAACTTAATTTTTTAACATTTTCAGTTTTCCAGTAACACATTCACATATTAGAGAAAGACAAATTAAAAACACTGTACTGTCTAATTAGCATTGTTTACATATTTTAAACCATTACGGTTAGTATGGTTTCAATTTCAGCAGATAAGATCATTGATTGCATTTCTTTCACCATTCACTTCTTTGTCCAATTGAGGTTCTAGCTTGATATCTTTATGAAATACAAAATGCTTACCACTATATCAATGCATTTCTTTTAAAACCAACTACATCATTAAGTTCTATAGAGCTATTTGTCTGGCCTGCCTTGCAATAGCTTGAAGTAAGTTGGTTAAAGGTGTATGGGGAGTTGATGCAAGGTGACTATTGCATCAAACATAGACAACATTCATTTCTTTAAGCTACTCAACAAACCTAAAAACAAACGCAAACGGCAATAGAGACAATTTTCCCCGTTAAACTGCATAACCGCCCACAATTAGATGAGGCAAATACTTCCAAACCGATTATTAGCGGCACAAAAACCCAAGTCAAAGATACCGATACCCAATAATAAGCTTGCCCCAAATTCCTCTATACAGAATAATCCGACCATGAAATGTGAGATTAAAATGCATGTACACGGTAAACATGCAACATATGTAGAGCGAAAAATACCTCTGCTTGAGAATACCGCGGAAGCCTGGGAGATGAGAAATGTAGCAGAGAATCCCAACATCAGATTCTTCAACGGAGGTCATGCTTCCCTCCGAACGGCACGAGCAGGGTTTTACAGAGGCGAAGAGGTTGGCGTAGGGTTTTAGTTCGATTCTGTTAATCCTTCTCAGTGAGAGCGTGAATTGCCTTGTCAACATTTAGAATTTGAGCTGTGCACATTTCTCTGCAGCGCCAATTTTTATATTATATTTTAAATAAATAAATGAAAACTTAATAAAATTATTTTTAAAAAAATATCTTCTGTATATCCACCATATACCATAATTTTTTTAAATCATTTAAAAAATATATTTATATAAATTATATCATCTAATTTTTGTAGAGTAAAAAGTATCTACAAATATGTATATAAAATAATAAGTTAATATAAATATTTTAATTTTAAAAAAGAATGATAAAACAAGATAATACATAAATTAAAGAAATAAAAAAATATATGGAAAAAAAACTACCAAAAGGTAGTTATAAAAGAAACGATACGTGGAGATTTATAAAAAATTAATTAATTTAAAGTTATTAAAAATAAATGACAGATAAATATGACACTAAAATGGCACTCTCTAATAATATACTATCTAACATGACATGCAGTATTTGCGTACATATAATTAGATCAATATGATACTAAATTAAAAGATAAAAATTAATATTAATTTAAAGCAAATCGAGTTATTAACATGAGTGAAAATATGGGATAATTGTCCATTTTATTATAAAACAAATGAGTCTTATAGATACAAAAATATTATTTCACCAAAATACCCTTAAAATTAATTCAAAATTTACCCACTTTATTTTAACCACTCAATTAGATACTCTCTCTTCCTCCTAACTATTTAATCCACGTTGTTGCAGACCCTCTCCTCACTTCACTCTTCAATTTACATTTCTTCAAACTCTCTCTTCAACAATCCACGACTCTTGAAACTCTCAAACAACTCTCTTCCTCCTAACTCTTTAATGTCACTTGAACTCACCTTCATTCTACAGTCTCCATTGTGCGCATAAAGTATTTGATAAAATTTTCCACCTAAATTTTTACTTCCAAAATGAGCATAAAATGGTAGGAACTTATACTTAAACTTTTACATGATTACATGCATATATATTACTTTTCTCAAGATGAAGTTTGGAAGTTTGTTATTAAATGCAAGGGTAGAGGCAACAAGATTAACTCTTGCTACATACTGTGGAGATCCTTATGCTGAATATGACATGGTTGCAAACTTCCTTGACTTTAAACTGTTTTGGTTTACAAATTCCTCTTGGTTTGATCTGCGGACGGGTACCCATGTTGTCTGGCCACCATACACTAGGTAGAGTTGATGGTAAAAACAACATATTGGCATAAGACATGTTAGAAGAACAAAGAATAATCCATGGCTCTTAAAACTCTCAACCAACTCTTTTTTTCCTAACTCAGTCTCCACTACGTACCATAAATTGTTTGAGAAAAATTTTCACCCAAATTTTTACTCTTGAAATTCGCATAAAATGGTAGAAATTTATACTTAAACTTTCACATGATTCTACAACAAACTTCCACATGCCCACATGGTATTGAAGCATCTTAAGTTCTTAACTCATGTTTTTCACAACAAAAATTCATTCGTCCTTGGTTTGTGTCGGTCAAAGAGCACTATTTCTTTACTAAAATGTCACAAAAATATGTAACAATAGTCATTTATCTCAATTTCAATTTTTAACTTTTTCTCCATGTATCGACGACCACCAAAGGAGCAACTCTTACATAAAGGTCAACATCTAGCATTTTGGGCAGAAAACTACAATATTTTTTCTGTCTAAAAAGACGACTAATTTGATAATTTTACAAATTTAAGGAACCAAAATAAAAAATAAAAAAAAAAAAACCAAAATTTGATCATTTTACCTCCAAAAGTAAAAAAATTGAAAATATTTTCATTGATAAATGGTTGGAGGGACCAACACGAGACTAAAATACTTACAAGATTTGCGATAGAAAGCAATTCGTTGCAAGTTTGTCTTATTTTCTCTACGAATTTGCAATGAAAAACTCTTATACAACATCACCCCCTCAATAAGGGTCATCGCAATTGTGGATGTATTTTTTCCTTCCCAAATCTTTCATGGCATTTAAATAACAATTACAAGGAGAATTTGATTGTATGATTAAATTATTAATAAAGGAGTGTTGATGTTCATGGGAGGGTGCTGCGAAATTAACGTCATAAGAAGAAAAGAACACACGAATTTAACGAGGTTCGACAATGTGTGTACATTTTCGAAAACTGTGACTGTAGTATTTTATTTATCAGAGAAAAATCATTCTCATCACATCTTCTAAATTATAAATACATCATATATATAAGTAACATAATCTATGATATATTTATCAAATTATCCCTATACCATACCGCGGGGTTATACTTTAGCATCTGTTCATTTTTTGATATATAAATTATACCTAACAGAGTGCGTCCGTTGCAGACAGTAATATCTGCGGAGGTGTACTATGTACATGGGGGAAAACGGTCGTAGCTTTGTATAAATAACTGGTCCCATTGCTCTGCATGCATTCACGTGCTCTTGCTACCTTATTGCCGTTAAATTACAGCACCATCGCCATCACCCCCTCCCGCCCGCTGCATATATTCGACATTGGATTCGAAATGCTCCCACTCCCCTTCTAACCTTATTATAATATATAATAATATATATATATATATATATATATCCCATTGTCACTGCACACCCCACGTGTGTCTATGACACGTGCGATCCACCCTCCAATCACCATCAACACCTAGTCCTGTCCGTGTCCACTCATTGGACTCTAGCTAGCTAGTGTCCCCAGTGTCATTTTTCCTCACAAGAAAGAAAAAAGAAAACAATCAATCTTAGTAGCATGCCCATCTCTTTATTACTGTCCTGCAATACAAGACAAACTGCCCTGATGAGAGAGAGAGAGAGAGTTTTTTGTTGCTTTTCTGTTAATTATCTCTTGATATTTTGTGTTTCGATCTTTTTGCACCAATTTACGTTGATGATCAAGACAAAGGAAAAGGGTGGAGAATAGAAGAAGGTAAGAGAGAAAGAAAAGAAAGAAACATGTTTGATGGTGTCCCGAGTGATCAGTTCCACCAATTCTTAGTTTCAAGAACTTCATCGCTTCCCATTCCTCTGTCTTTCGCCGCCGCCGCTGCTTATAATGATCCCTACGCTTCTCTCCACAGTCCAACGCTTCAGCAACAGCACCATCAACATCAAGAATCCCCCCACAAGAAGTATATTCATGACGGGAAGCATGCCGAGAACCCCACCGCGGCCTTAATCTCCACTAGTTTAGGACTTGAAAGAGAGAGTTCCAGATCGATGGATCCCAGCAGCTGGTCCAATGATGAAGTTCTTGCGCTGCTCAGACTCAGATCCAGCATGGAAATGTGGTTCCCTGATTTCACTTGGGAACACGTTTCAAGGTGTTTTAATTTTACGTTTAAACTCTATATATAAGCAAAAAGCCTTGGGTTTCAGTGCTGTTTCTAGTGTTCTTTTAGGGACACTTGTGATGGAAGTGAAGTAAGGTTTATGGCATAATTATATATATATATATATATATATATGTCGTACTAGATACACAAAAAGTTGCAGTTACTTTTTGTGGAATCTTGATTAGATGAGTTTCTTTCTGTGCAGCATATTTTTTTTTGTATATTTTTTCTGCGAGAGTTTTTCTTCTCTTGTTTCCGGGCTGCAATTTGTTTTGTAGAGTAATACCTTCAACAGTAAGTAGTGAATTTTGCTGGAGTAGTTATGGACTTACTTGTTAATTGATGATGAACGTCCAGGAAACTTGTGGAGCTTGGTTTCAGGAGGAGCGCAGAACAGTGCAAGGAGAAATTTGATGAAGAAAGCAGGAATTTGGACAATGTAAGCTACAACAAGAACTACAGGATTTTCAGTGAACTTGATGAGCTCTATCCTACTGATGATCAAGAAACAGCTCGGGTTCCAGCTGAAAGGATCAGTCAAAACATGGAGAATAATCCTGAGAAGGAGGATCAAGAGAAAGTCATGAACAAGAGTGCGGAAGCGGATTCGAAGAACGTGGGAGAAACAGCTGCAGATCCGTCTAAACAAAGTGAAGAAGATGAGGAAACCGGAAAAATCAAGTAAGAAGAGGAAAAGGAGAGAGAAATTTGAAATGTTCAAGGGTTTCTGCGAGAGTGTTGTGAGCAAGATGATGGCTAGACAAGAAGAGCTTCACAACAAGCTGATTGAGGACATCGTGAAGAGGGATGAGGAGAAGATCTCCAGAGAAGAAGCTTGGAAGAACCAAGAGATGGATAGGTTTAAAATGGAGATTGAGATGAGGGCAAAGGAGCAAGCCAGTTCTGGGGAGAGACAGGCAAGAATCATTGAGTTCTTGAAGAAATTCACATCTGATGAAGACCAACACTTGGCCAACAAGATTGAAGAGCTTGTTAAGGTAAATTATAAATGACATCCAATTCTTCCACTTCACTTGGTAAAATTCTTGAAACCCATCACTTCCAAACATCCCAAAACAAAGCAGAACCATCCATCTCATCATCAACCAAGATCCCAGCCCACCAAAACCCTAGTTCATTTCCTGCTCAAGATCACAACCCAATAACAGCCACTTATAAAACTAAAACCCCATCTCCTAATTCAAGCCCTACTTCAAGTCCAGCCACAAAATCAAGAACCTCAACATCTGCAGTAACCACAGAAATCACCTCATTAGCAGCAAATTACGACACAGGCAAGAGATGGCCAAGAGGCGAAATCCAGGCTCTGATAAACCTGCGGTGCAAGTTGAGTAGCAACAGTAGTAGTGATGACAGCTCAATTGCAAAGGCGGCCCCTCTATGGGAAAGAATCTCACAAGGGATGTTGGAATTGGGGTACAAAAGGAGTGCCAAAAGATGCAAAGAGAAGTGGGAGAACATCAACAAATACTTCAGGAAAACCAAAGATAGCAACAAGAAGAGGTCTATTGACTCAAGAACATGCCCTTACTTCCATCAGCTCAGCTCTTTGTACAGTGAAGGAACTCTTGTGGCCCCGACGTCCACCACCCTGCCGGAAACTCATCATCACTACAGCCCGGAAAAACACAGCCACCACACTTCACCTTAAATATAATTATATATATTTCAAGTCTGCACATCAGACAATTAATTTCATTGGTTTTTGTTAAATTTTAAGTAGAAGAAAAGGTGAATTAATGAAGTATCTGATAGTGGAAGCTGGTTTTTTGATGAAGTTAGCAGCGATGGATGGCGAATTCTGGGTTTCAGTAGTGTCAGACAGTAGGTGATTAAAATTGGCAGAGAATGAGAGAGAGAGAGAGAGACTCCGACCGGCCCCATCTGCTAATTTGTAACTCCGAGCATTTATTCGGGTACTGGATTCAGTTTTCTGTCACTATTTGTGTATTAAAATGGGGTTTCAGTCTGGGCAGTGCATGCATTTCCGGGAACCCAAACACTAAATTAAAACAACATATATATATTAATTTAATTGTCTTACTTTTTGTTTTGAGTTATTAAAAATAAATTTTAAGTGGGAGATAATATTATTATTCGTGTAGAAATATATATTCGGAGCTAATTAGTTTATTACATGTAAAAATAATATCTTCATAATTTATTATATGAATGTTCTATATATATTATATTGACATGTTTGAAAAAAAATGATGATTAATATATAATTCTTTTAAGTATTACTTAATTAGTGAGAAAAATAATCAAATCAGTCTCTCCTATTTGTAATTCACTTTCTGAATTAATTGATGGTATTAAATGGAAACTATCTAGTCCTCAAATTGAAGGTTTCAATTCATGTTGTGTTCACTGATTATTATATTTAATGAGTCTAATTGTGTTAAGATCAATTATGTGACTTATGTTATAATATTTATTAACAATGATCCTGTATAAATTAACACAAAATTATTGATTAGTCCAAGTCCCCTATTTCGAATTTTTTACAAGTATTCATATTTAATGATGAAAAATTATCATTTTTTATTTGCAAGTCTTTTGATGTATATATATTCTATTTTTCTTTTAATTTTTTTTTTATTCTTATAACAGAATCTCCCTATATTATATTTTTTCTTTAAAGATTATTTTTGTCTTTCTTTTAAAATTTATTTTTGCTGAGTGATTTTCAATTAATTATATTCATCACTATTAATAAAAAAAAAATAACAATGGATCGAGAATATCCGTAGTACAAGATAATTCTATAATTATGCCAATCATACACACACACATATATATATATATATATATATATATATATCCACTATTAACAATTCTAAATATATTTTAAACTTGTTATTAGTCACATTATTATTATTTACATTCTTCTTTGATTTCTCTATTTTAAAACGATATTGTGTGTTAATTAATGTTATTTTTGCCAATTGTCATAGACGTATGGTATTATATTGAAAATCAATTGGTATACACTACACTACAAGAAAATGCCTAATTAAAATTTATGAAGTGCTTTCCGACGGTCTTAGTTGCAAATATGTAGTGACAGAACACAAAATCCATTGCAAGCATTTACAATGGGTAGTTGATTCTGTAGCAATACTTGACAGTGTAATGGACAATGAAACAAGTAATTTTTGCAACAAAATTTGCAATGGATATAATGGTTGTCTAATGTGTCAATCGGAATGCAATATATATGCACCCTGTCTTTGTGGTGGTTTAATAATTGGTTGCTATATTCACGCTTGCTCCATCTCAACGCAGTCGCCTAGGCTCCGTGACTTGTGATTTGTTCATTTCATTTTTTAACTTTTAAAAATAAATTTTATATACATTTTAGGTATTTTTATATTTAGTTAATATATTTCAATAAAAATATATTAAAACTAAATAATTAATTAATTTATTAAATATATTTAAATTAAAAATAGACTTTGACAAATATAAAATAGTATGAGAAAGGGTTAAAAATAAAACCCACTCGCATTTAATTAGGAGTGTAACATGCACTTTGATTTTTTGCCGCCTTTTCCATAATACAAGGGTTTTTTGCTATAAAAATAACACAAGAAAGATTTTATGCCATTCGTAAAAAAACAGGGGGTTGTTATGCAATTTACCCAAAATTTAAATTAATTTATTTATTAAAATATTATTTTGTTAATATTTTATATATATGAAACTATTAATTACAGTTAAGTTTATTTTTAAGATCGCATAAAACAATTAATATTACTTGTGACGATATTACAACAATAAAGTAAACAACTCCTCCCCAGATTTGATTTGTGACATCGAACAAAACTTTTTAATTAGTTCTTAAATTATTAAAAATTAATTTTATTTAATGAAAAGATAGATAAATACTAAATATAAATGCAGCAATGGAGCAATGATAATTAATTAAAAAAGCAAAAAGGTGATGTAATTATCAGCAGCATCTGAGGCCTCCGCCGGTTGATGTGATAGCAAAGAACAATTAATTAATAACAACTACGTAGAGCTGTATTGATTCAGAACAGAGGCATGATCTTGATCCGGGCGGTTGCTGAGATACATGTGTGTAAAATCTTGTTGCCTCCGAGTTTCTGCTGATTTTGTCCAGGTGGTTGAAGAATCAATACAAATTTATGGGAGGCTGCAGTTGCATGAATGAAGCCAAAGCTAAGTTGTGATGAACTCAGGCAAGTAAAATGTGCAAATCAAGTGAGAAGGAGTAGTCCCAACACTCACCTCAAATGGGATTAATGAGTTTCTGATATTGGAATCATGATTTCCATCAACAGTGGACTTGCCGGAGCGATACAGCTTCATTAGATAAGGATACTCATTGTTTTCATCCATTGACGATGATCGTCTGTTTTTCTGCTTGGTGTCCACTTTAGGTCGCTGTCTTGGTTCGCTATGTGACCTGGCTTTTGCTCTTGATGATTTCGTATTGATCATGTAATTCGGTGTGAAATGGGAGTCTGAGGTTACGTGATCCGGGCACTGTGCTGGTAAATGGATGAATGGATGCTTGTGTTCCGGGCAAGCAGAGTACCTTCTGGAATTTCTTCTTGCCATTTCTAATGAAAATTCCTCCAGTTGCCCATCGTAGGTTGTAGAGCTCGAATCAGTGAAGGACAGTGTTGATGGACTGGGGCACATATGTAGTCGGTATTCTCTCTGTGAGGCTGAAAAATGACCTGAATTGCATGTTCTTGAACCATATTCCACTCTCTCATATGGTGTGTAATCCATGTTTCCACTTCTGTTCCTTGAACCTCCATATGTTGAAAAGCTATTCCCAGTAGCTACATTCTCTGCATTAATAGAAGGAAATTAAGATACGAAGGCTGATCGATTGCCAGGGCTCAATGCCTTTGTGAAATGATAGCAAAGGCATTGCCTTTTCTTAAGACACAGTGCTTACACTAATTTCCTTTCTGAGTTGTCTATCAGATTCAGAAGCTGATGATTCCCTGTAAGACTTTCTTCTTCCCACCGTAACTGGTGGTTCCTCTGCCATTTGGATCCTTTGAATTCGGGCTCTAACTTGAATCACCAAGACGGCATGCATCGACCTTAAAACAATATTCATTCTCTTTCTTACCAAGTGACCCCTTGCCAAGGCTTGCAATTTGACTAACCCTCTTAGAGCGCGCAATGCTTTCTTTGCCTGCAAAAACATTCATTAGTGTCAACCCTGCACACCTGAACTAATTCTTTTCTCATAACAAAGAAAGTTGAATTGAAAACTTGGAATGCAGAATTTTGAGTGTATATTCATTTACCAATAAGAACGATAGACGGCTTGGATCTTGGTAGCAGCTGCATGTGCACTTAACGAACGATATGTTGCGTAGTTTTGCTGATCAGTCTGGTATTCCAGTAAGGCTTGTTTTGGTGTAAGGATGAAGTCAAGAGATCTACTACTTTGATGAGAAGTGACGGCTTTTGTGCTGGTCGATCTTCTAAAACTCCATCTCCTCCTTACTTTAGGAGTATTCAAGGGTGAAACCAAGGCCAACGTGCCCGACATGCTAGTCTCTGGTGGTAGTGAAGGGCCTGTTTTCTTGCCCCTGTCTTCTCTTTTCCCCAACAAGAAGTTTCTGATCCATTTGCTTGCCTTACCCATGGTTTAACAGTTGACAACTAATGCAATTGCTTCAAATTAAGCAACAAAATGGAAATAGAACCGACACTTAATGAAACAAAATATTATATGTATAGGAGTTTGGTGCAGGAATCTTAAGAGCAGAGTAGTTGATTTCCTTCTTGACTAAGCTTCTTATTTCTTTTCAGGCAATTTAACAATAACATAAGAAGGCCTGCAGTGCAGTGATTTCCCTTTGAGCTGCCATTGCCACATATCTATTCTTCCGGCTGTGGCCTATTTTGTTTGTTGAGGTATATCTTTGAATGTGTTACAGGAGAAAGAAGGATTAATTGCAATAAGTCCCTTATGAAGACTAGCCCATCCCATATTGCACACTTTATGTGTGTGTATGCTTTAAAGATTCAAAGTGCGTGGTTTGACGATAAAATTTCAAACAATCATGAAAGAGCTACAAAGTAATTTACCTAACTATGCGATCGTCTATTTGAGGATAACCTAAGAGACACTGTTCATAATGATAAAATTCCTTGGTTTTGATTATAACACAAGAAAGCAAAAAACATTCCTAATTAAAAACTTCAGATTTTGAAATGAGTAAATTATAAGCATAAGTAAAAGATTAAAATAAAATTTTAAACTAAATTTACTATAACAAAGTAAACATATTCAGAATGTTTAGTCTTTAAACACTTACTTCAATCACTTATGTTTTTTATTCATTTATTTTTTATTGGATTGAAATAATTTAAAAGATTTATTAAATCACATTTATGAGTCATGCGTAATTTTTGTTGGCTTGTATATTTTGTTACTCATACCAATACTTTTGCATATTCTACGTACTCAAAGAAATCATGAAATAATATATTTGCTTGCATTTTATTGTGAGTTTCAAGTTCATTGAGCTCAAACATAATCAATATATATATATTACATTTGCCCACGTAATATATACCATGGGAATTACACCCTGAACGGGATTTGGCCGAATCAATTATACAAAGCAATGTGATTTTTATAAAAGAGAGAAAGTTTTTATCCTTCAAGCTTTCAACAGTATCCTTGAAGCTGACCTCCAGAGGCATGAAATTGATGCCCAAGCTTTCTGCTTTCTCCTTGGACACCTGATGGGTTGGATTCTTTGCGGGACTTCTGCAATTTTGAAAAAGAATATAATTAATGAAAATAGTTGGAAATTGAAAGACATGCATAACTTGAAAATAGGATTTTGACACATAATAAAAGAGTTTGGACATGGAAAACCTGAACAATGCACAGAACAACTTACATTATAGGAGTGTCGAGGGAAGGATAAAGCTTATTCAAAATTTGCAGAAATCCAGAATGATGTAATACTCTTTCGACTAGACAGTATCTGCCGCAGCTGAAGGATTCTCAAAAGCCATAATGTGAGCGTAAGCAACGTCTCTAACGTCCACGAAATGATACGATGGGAACAGTTCCTTTCCTGTGAAATGTGGTCAATGTAAGTTGTAGAAGACAGAGGTTCATAACCTTCAAGCAGTAACAGGTGGAAAAAGCCTTTACAGAATATCTTTGTAAGAAAAATGTGATGGATTATCCAAAATTTCCCATGTCTGCACGAGGTAGAACATGGGAGAGAAAATACTCCACCACAAACTAAAAGAATGATACATATGAAGAATGTTTTGAATTAGAATATGGGTCTAAAGTTATTTTGCTTTAACAATTACAACAAAAAGTAGTTTTTAATCCATTTTAATGATAATGTTGAGGGATCAAAATTGTATATGGACCTTTTCGTAGCATGATCCTTTGTTTCTGAAAAGGTTTGTAGTAACCTAGAAAATATAAATTTCATGTGATACCTTTGATCAGGTCCAAGAAAACCTCAGAAGTGGCATTGAGAGTTGGTTGAAGGAGAGGCCCACTCACAAAGCCAGGATGCATTACTACCAAGTCAATGCCATTTTCTTCAGCAAATTTCCAAGCAGCTTTCTCTGCCAAGGTCTTTGAAAGGGGATACCATAGCTGGAAGCATTTTTCAGTTTACTAGCATCAAGTCCATGAACTTATATATATACGTACATATATAGATAGTATTTTAGAAGGGTTAAACCTTGTTTTCTTCACAAAAATCCGGGTCTGAAAACCAAGTTTCATCAATTAGAACATCAGGTCCTTTTGTTTTCTGTTGAACACGACTGACGCGGTAGAGGATGTCATCACCACTCGCTTAACGGATGTTACTTTGCTGCAGGATTTAAGGATGTTAAGTGTTCCTTTCACTGCCGGCTCTATCAGTTCTGCCTGAATTGTGCATAGAGGCAAATAGAAGTGTTGCTATGAATCTCTGAATAAAAAAAAGCCTGGACAAGAAATGATGAAAATGCATCTAAAAACCAATTTGGAAATTCCATTCCTAACAACTAATGTGTATTTAAGCATATTCACAGTTTCCCAATGCTTCAACAAGAGACATATACTAAACATAGCTGCTTTTATATGCACATGAAATCCAGTTTTTACAGATGAAGGTGCAATGAAAGAGTACAGTTTTCTAGTCATTTTAGTAATTCCAGCCATTTTTGTTCGCAATGTGCAAAATGTTTAAAATTAAATGACAAATTTGTTAAAATAGATTCGTATAGGACTAAAATTGTAATTTGAGTCAAAGAAATAAGAACAGGTCATAGATCCTCGATAACAACTAAGTTTGAATTAAAAAGATTAAAAACACAAGAAGAAACAAAAAAGTATTTTAAGAAAGGATAGTGGGTAGAAGAGATAAAAACGGAAGTAGATTAGGATGAAACAAGTCAAACTAGGAATGGAACCTGGGGGTGAGTTGTTGAAAAGAGAACAGGTGAAGCTGTATGAAACACAGCTTCAACCATCAACCACGGAATCAAATGATCCATTTTCGATTAAGTCTGCTTGGAGCAACTGTAATCTTTCCTCTGCTCCTTCAAGTGACTTTAGGTGAAGTATTTTCTTTGGATCATCTGTCTCATACAAGCTGATTCATTCATACATACAATTTGTGTGTGTGTGTGTGTGTTTTGAAAGAGAGAAAGAGAGAACTGACAGAGGTTGCGAACAGTTGCTTTGACAGTATAACCACGCTGCAGCAATAGCTTGACCAGCCATGAGGCTATGAAGCCGGAGGCTCCCGTCACGCACACTACTCTTCCCACTCCGATCATCTTCTCTCTCTCTCTGAAATGGTACTGCAAACAGATTTCTTTAACAAATTGATAGGAATACAATAAAGCAACATGACATAACATTTAAATGTCTCACCTGGTTTACATTATAAGAGTAACATTTTCATGAATTTGTTTATTTTGGGCGTGAAGGACAACAATAAACTGGAACTCACAATCTATCCTAATTATTTTTTTTTGAGATCTTAGGTTGTCTCTTGTCATTAACTGAGTCCAATTATATGATCTTTGTTTGTTGCTCTTATTGTGATTCTCTTGTTCAAAAAGAATCTTTTGTGGGTTGCAAGTTGGAACCATGACACTTCTTTTTCTTTTTCTTTCTTTTCCGCATGTGTTTGGTTAGGTGCATCTGATCAATTTACTTGCAATTTAAATTAATGGGAAGGATGGCACCTTTTGCCCTCAAATTTTATTACTAATTAAAATTTGATTATATCTGTCAATATGGTTCTCAAACTATCAATTTTTGAAAGAATTGATCTTTTGCGTTAAGTGCCCCTTAAAATGGATGGAAAAAATTGACCGAGAGGAACATGTCCTGGCGTGTTATCCGTGTTTTCTTGATCTCCATCGTCAACACCAAATGCAAATACATTAGTACACTTCTAAGGTATGAAACTCAGTACAATAGTGCAGCAAACTAAACGTTATGATAAATCAATTAAAGAAGTAATACCAAATTACTCCATAATAGCATGCAGTGCGATCCTCCAATCAATGAAACATATATGTGCTTGCATCTTATTGCCAATTTCAAGTTCTCTCAGCTAAAATTTAGTGAATATCATTTATAGACACAAAAATTGAACACAATGGGTATTACATTTGCCCACATAATGCCACTTTTGGTCTTATAAAGTGAGGAAGTTTTTATCCTTCAAGCTTTCAACAGTATCCTTGAAGCTCACCTCCAAAGGCATGAAGTTGATGCCCAAGCTTTCTGCTTTCTTCTTTGAGACCTGGTAGGTTGGATTGTCTGTTGCATTTCTGCAATATCCATAAAGAATATAATGAAAATATTTGGAGATTGAAATACATGCAGAACCTAAAAATAGGACTTTGAACTTTTAGCACATCACAATGTAAATCCATCTAGGTTAACGTGTACTAGTATTGAAAAATAATAATAAAAAAAAAATCGAATATGGTAACCATGAACAGTGAGAACATATACTGTGTACATCCGAAAAACTTACGTTACAGGAATGTTTAGGGAAGGATAGAGCTTATCCAGAATCTGCAGAGTTTTTGAATGACTTAATACATTTCCAACCAAACAGTATCTGCCAGTAGCTGAAGGATTCTCAAAAGCCATTATATGAGCAAAAGCAACATCTCTAACATCGACGAATCGATACACTGGAAACGCTTCCTTTCCTGTGAAACGGAATTTGAAGTTCTATGAGATACTGATCTATATATGATCTTTAAGTAGTAACAACTTGAATAGCTTTACAAGATCATTATGTTTGTGGGAAATATCTGGCAGATTACAATTATATCCATCATTACACGAGGTACAGATTTGAAGAGAAAATACTCCAAGAGAAACTAATGTAGTGTTTGGACTGATTGATTTGAAGCTAAGGATTTTAAAATTCACAACAAATCCAGCAACCCAGTTTGGATAAATCCATGCTAAAAAGGATTTCAAATCTTTATATTTTCATTTTGGACTATATTTTATGGAATTGTAATGTTCGAATTCCATTTAATATGGAGTCATTTGACATCCATACTCCAAATCATTCCCTAATCCTAATTCTCCCATCCAATATGCGGCCTAGCAAAAGGAACAATTTGGAAATGTTTTGCAATCAGAATGTGTTTTAAGTGGTTTTGCCTTAATAATTAAAAAGCATGTAATAATTTAATCACTTCAGCTCCTTAATTTCAAAAAAAGTCCAAAAGCAACCTAGAGATATAGATTTGATGTGATACCTTTGATCATGTCCAAGATAGCCTCAGAACTCCAATTGAGAGTGGGCTGAAGGAGAGGCCCAAGCACAAAGCCAGGATGCATTACTACCAAGTCACTGCCATTTTCTTCGGCAAATTTCCAAGCAGCTTTTTCTGCCAAGGTTTTTGAAAGGGGATACCATTGCTGGAAGCATTCAGTTTACTAATATCAACTTTGGAACATAACATAGACACACTATTTCTCTTGTTATGTGGTTATATGTATAGTACTTTTAGAAAGGTCAAACCTTGGTTTCTTCACAGAATACCGGATCCGAAAACCAAGATTCATCAACCAGAACATCAGGACCTTTGGGTTTTTCGTTGAACGAAACTGAAGACATACAGGCTGTCACCACCACTCGCTTAACGGATGTTCCTTTGCTGCACGATCTAAGGATGTTAAGTGTTCCTTTCACTGCTGGCTCTATCAGTTCTGCCTGAATTGTGCATAGAGGCAAATAGAAGTGTTGCTACGAATCTCAAAATAGAAATAAGTTTGGACAAGAAAAGATGAAAATGTATCTGAAAACCAATTTGAATGTATGGAATTTTACATTGGTTTTGCTTCTTTCACTGCAACTAATGTACTAAGCACATCTGGTTTCCCAATACTTCAACAAGAGGCATATACTAAAGTTTGTTGCTTTTATATGTACATGAAATCCAGCTTCTACAAATAAAGGTGCTAACCTGTGGATCAGCTGTTGAAAAGACAACAGGTGAAGCTGTATGAAAGACACCTTCACAACCATCAACTAATGAATCAAACGATCCATCTTCAATTAAGTTGGCTTGGACCTTTCCTCCGCTCTTCAAGTACCTTTAGGTGGACTACTTTCTCAAGTGCTTCATACATGAACAAGACTGGCATATATTACCAAAATGTATATATTGAAGCAACCAAAATTCTTGTGCTAACGAGGTTTTCTATAGCCAAATTGAAAGTGTAAGGATATATTTGTCCAAGATCATGCACCATCTATTGTAGAACACAAATTTGCGCTACAGAGTTGAAAATGTTATTACAAGATTAGAGATATATACTTCCACTTGTTCTTTCTTTGATCTCCCATCCTAATCCTTCACTGACTTGTACTCCAGTATGGTAAATTCAACTTCAAGTTATTTTCATCCTTAAGTGTGTCGATCCTGTATTCCATATACACCAATGCCATTTTGTCAAACTCTTCCGCAACAATGCTAAACAACTTTTGGTCTGATATATGATGGTTGAATTTTCTTTAGAATAAAGGTCCCTGACAACCAATCAAACTTTCCAGGGGGAAAAAAAAAAAAAGGAACTATAATTGTCCATTTTTTGGGGAAAACGGTAACTCAATATTTCAAGCTTCCTGTAGCGAGGGTAGTATACAAAATGTTGGCGTATAACTGTCTGCACAACTGAAACACCTACCATTAAATTACTTCAGGATATAAAGTTCTAAACATCAAGCCATACTTCTTGAAGACACTATGTGTTTAAAATTTCACTACAAAATTAGTTTAGAGTTTGAGCTTCCTACATTGAGGTCAGATGAATTTCATGATTTTAAAGAATTTGTGTGTATATTTATCCTTATTTACTTTTGTTATTTTGATAGCTAGATCGAGGGGTCCAAATGAGCTAAGCTCGAGCTAGTACACATTTTCGAGCTCAACGAGCTTTCCCACAAATGGGCTCGACGGTCGAGCTCGAGCTTGTTGCTCATTTTCTTATTCTGATTCTTTTGTAGTTTTCTCTTCAAACTAGTTGTTTTTTTGACTCTTAACTTGGTTCATCCATTACCAATGGTACCGAAGATACAAATCGCTCTTTTAAGCCGATCAAGGAAACAGTAGTGTGTGTGTGAGAGAGAGAGAGAGAACTGACAGAGGTCGCGAACAGTTGCTTTGACAGTATAACCACGCTCCAGCAATAGCTTGCTGCTCTCTTGCCCTCAATAATTCAACCACAACCTCCAACAATATTATATGTTTTGAGGTAGGGGTGCAAACGAGCCGAGCTCGGCTCATAATTTGAGCTCGAGCTCCCTTACTCGAGCTCGAGCTCGAGCTCGGCGAGCCCAATAAAGAGGGGCTCGAGCTCGAGCTCGAGCTCGAGCAGCTCGCGAGCTCGACTCGAGCTCAATTAATTTTTTTTTTAAATATTCGAATTTAAAAAAATATAGACTATTGTTTATAAAATTTCTTGTACAAACTGTAAAAAAAATCCAGCCAAAATTTCTTATACAAACTGTAAAATTTCTTGTACAAATCCAGCCAAAATCCAAGCCCAATCGAACAAAGTCAACAAATATTCAATAAGACATTTCATCGAACACCTTGAAAGCAAAACTTGTTGATAAAATTTCTTGTACAAACTGTAAAAAAATCCAGCCAAAATTTCTTGTACAAACTGTAAAATTTCTTGTACAAATCCAGCCAATCCAAGCCCAATCGAACAAAGTCAACAAAAATTCAATAAGACATTTCATCGAACACCTTGAAAGCAAAACTTGTTGATAAAATTTCTTGTACAAACTGTAAAAAAAATTACAAAGAAGAAGAATTACGTGTTAATGGTGGAATCAAAGCGAAGTTGTGTTGTCTGCCAACGGATTTGTTGAAGTGAAGCCGGAGTTGTAGATTTCTGCAAATTTTTCCTTTTACTTCGCAAGAGAGAGCCCTAACCGGATAGAGAGTTTTCTCACGATTGAAATGTGAAAGTTAAAACATTCAAGTCAGCAAGTCAAAGTCCTCAATCAAGTCATACCTTTTCTATTTTATTTTTAATTTAAATTAGATGAATTACTTTGTTTTATTTATTTATTTAATAAATATAGAAATAATTAATATAACTATTTAATATTGTAGTGGAAATCAATACAAATTAAATTATCGATTGAACTTATTTTCAGTATCATCTAAAATTTTTAAATATAATATATTGACTAGTAATTCTAATATATGGCGAGTTTTTAAAATAAATGCATTTTGATGTAGTTGATATTGAAATTATAACGATAATTTTTATATGCATTATATTAAATATTAATTTACAAAAAATTATGAAAGTGTACTAAATTATTGATTAAGATTCTTTTTAGATAATATAAACTATAATACCATATTTTAATATCATCTAAAACTAAAATATGAGATATGGACTAATAGCTTTAATATATAGTGAATAAGTACATTTTGTTGTAATGGAATGAAATTGCAACAATAAAATACATGCATTATATTAAATATTTATCTAAACGTATTAAATTATTGACTAAGCTTGTTTTTAAATAATATAAAATAAAATATCATATTTAGTATCATCTAAAACTAAAATGATACACTGACTAGAAATTATAATATATGATGAATTTTTAAAAGAAATATATTTTGTTGTAGTGGAAATTAAAATTATAACAATAAAATTCATATACATTATATTAAATATTTATTTTAAAATTATTAAAATGTACTAAATTGTTGATTAAGCTTTTTTTAGATAATATATAAACTATAATACCATATTTGAATACCATCTAAAACTAAATTATGATATATGGACTAATAATTCTAATATATAGTGAATAACTGAATTTTGTTATAAGAGATTGAGAATGATAAAATTTAAATACATTATATTAATATTTATTTACAAAAAATTATCAAAACGTACTAAATTTTCTAATAAGTTTGTTTTTAGATAAATAAAACTATAATAATATATTTTAATATTATCTAAAACTAAAATATGAGATATTAACTAATAATTCTATTGATAATGAATTTTAAATATTTATTTATAAAAAGTATCAAAACTTACTACATTATTGCTTAAACTTATTTATAAATAATATAAATAAAAATACCATATTTTATTATCATATAAAATCTAAATAAGAGATATATTGACTAATAATTCTAATATATGATGAATTTTGAATATAAACTTGATACAATATTAAATATGCACTTTAATAATATATATATATATATAATAAAAATAAATAAAAAAGGGGGTGAGCTCGCGAGCCGGCTCGCGAGCTCACGAGCTCACCCTATAAGGCTCGAGCTCGAGCCGAGCTTTAATACGAGCTGGCTCGCGAGCTCGCGAGCCGGCTCGGCTCACCTTGCACCCCTATTTTGAGGTGACGGGTTGACATTGACATTTTGTCCTATTATAGGACATTACGGTAAATTCACTCCACAATTCTACAATCAACTAATAAAAGAAATAAATACACATTTTATCACACATACCCCATTATCTTTATTTCAAAGTGTAAACGACATATTAAATTATCGTCTCACAAATTATCCCATCTATAATATAAATGGGGCCAATGGGTATTACATTTACATTTGCCCACATGATGCCACTGGGGTCTTATAAAGTGAGGAAGTTTTTCTCCTTCAAGCTTTCAACAATATCCCTGAAGCTCACCTCCAAAGGCATGAACTTGATGCCCAAGCTCTCTGCTTTCTTCTTTGAGACCTGGTAGGTTGGATTGTCTGTTGCATTGCTGCAATTTTATAAAGAATATAATGGAAATTGGAAGACATGAAAAGAACATGTAATTGACCAAAATTGAAGGAAATGACTAAAACAGTTAAAAAAGTGTATGTTCATGGACCAAGATTGTAAGTGATGATTAATTATTTAGGGGATGAAATTGAATAAGTGGTATTGTTTGGGGACAAAAGTGTAATCCTCCCTTGGACAATGTAAATCCTCCTAGGTAAATAATGCGTAGTTCTGTTGAAAAAGAACAAAAAAGATTGAATATGGAAAGCATCCGAGAAACTTACATCACAGGAATGTTGAGGGAAGGATAGAGCTTATCCAGAAGCTGCAGAGTTTTCTGATGACTTAATATATTTCCAACCAAACAGTATCTGCCGCTAGCTGAAGGATTTTCAAAAGCCATTATATGAGCATAACCAACATCTCTAACATCGGCAAATCGATACGATGAAAACACTTCCTTTCCTGTGAAATAAAAATTTGGTCATTTCAAGTTCTATAAAAAAGATAGTAATCTATGAATCTTTAAGTAGTAACAACTTGAATAGCATTATAAGATCATTATAAACATCTTTGACATCACACAAGGTCGAAAATTGAAGAGAAATACTCCAACAGGAACTAATATTGTATTTGGATGAAAGGATTCGAACCTAAGTATTTTAAAATCCATAATAAGAAATTGAACAAATTTATTAGGATATATCCATGCTAAAAAAGGACTTTAAATCCTTGAATTTTCGTTTTGAACTAGTGAAACTATAACATTTGAATTATATGGAGCCATTTGAAATCCATACTCCAAATATGCATTCCCTCAAATCCTATTCCATCCAAAATTCAGCCTAAAAGAACAACTTGGAAGATGTTTTGCAATTAGAATATGCGTCTGAGGTGATTTTCTTTAACAATGAAAACACAAAATATTTAATCACTTAATTCAGTTCCTTAATTCTAATTAAGTATGAACAAAGCAACCTAGAGATATGGATTTGATGTGATACCTTTGATCATGTCCAAGATAGCCTCAGAACTCCAATTGAGAGTTGGCTGAAGGAGAGGACCAAGCACAAAGCCAGGATGCATTACTACCAAGTCAATGCCATTTTCTTCAGCAAATTTCCAAGCAGCTTTCTCTGCCAAGGTCTTTGAGAGGGGATACCAATACTGGAAGCATTTTCGTTTACTACCATCAAGTCCATGAATTTAGAAATATAATGCATGTTTAGTACTTTAGAAGGATCGAACCTTGATTTTTTCACAGAACACCGGATCTGAAAACCATGTTTCATCAACAACAACATCAGGACCTTTGGGTTTGTCATTGAATAAAACTGAAGCGATAGAGGATGTCACCACCACTCGCCTAACAGATGTTACTTTGCTGCACGATCGGAGAACATTAAGTGTTCCTTTCACTGCTGGCTCTATCAGTTCTGCCTGAATTGTGCACAGAGGTAAAATGAGATCTTTTACAAGTTATGATACTATGGCAATGTGACTGGAAATGTACCACCCCTAAGTTATGGAACGAATAGTGCAATTTGCCAAAGAAACAAGTAGAACCACAAACCTGTGGGTCAGATGTTGAGAACAAAACAGGTGAAGCCGTATGAAAGACGCCTTCACAACCATCAACCACCGAATCAAACGATGCATCTTCAATTAAGTCGGCCTGGAACAAGTGTAACCTCTCGTCCGCTCCTTCGAGTGCCTTTAGGTGGGCTACTTTCTTTGGATCATCTGTAAGTGTAAGGATACATTCACCCAAGATCATACGACATTAATTGTAGAACACTGATCCGTACTACCTTTTGAGCTACAGAGTTGAAAATGTGATTACAAGAGTAGAGATGTATACTTCCACTTGTTCTTTCTCCCATCTCATAAGAAAGCTGACAGTTTTACTGGGATAAGCAATTACACACACTGCTAGAGAGATGTTATGGCAAAGGAATTGAGAGGTGGTGCTGATCAGTTTAATTATTAGCAATTTCATTTTCGAATGCACAAAATATGGGAATTTCCCCTCAAAAGTTGCAAAATCCTCAATTTTTAGTCACATGAACAGCACACGTCAAATTCTAACCAAGTTGAGAATCTTCTCCAATGAAAAATGCATTGAAACAGCACAAAATAACAAACATGATGGAATGAACTTATCAATTCTTGGATGTGGTATGAATATGAATCCCAAGTTATAAGACCTAAAATGCAGTTTTGTGTGTTCCCAAGAAACAAATAGTGCAGAGAGAGAGAACTGACAGAGGTTGCGAACAGTTGCTTTGACAGTATAACCACGCTGCAGCAACAGCTTGACCAGCCATGAGGCTATGAAGCCGGAGGCTCCCGTCACGCACACCACTCTTCCCCCTCCGCTTTTCTTTCACTCTCCCCCTTGAAATTATAAGAATGACATGAAGATGAATTTTGTCCACTGTGGGCGGCCGTATAGAATAATGGTTGTTTGATCTCATACGATAGGACGTAATCACGTAAATGATCTTCTGAATGCGATGAGTTACAAATTCAACTTCTTCTAATTGATACTATTCAGACTCGTCCAAAATAACATCAATTTAATGAAATTGTTCAAGAATCAAATATACCTTCCAACCTGCTTAATTCAAGTAAAGAATTTAGTGAATGATCTTGTTCTGTTTTAGCCATTTTCATCCATTGTCCGTTAAATCATATAACAAGTGTTATTAACTATTTTTGCGTATTGCCATTTATAATTATTTTTCTATCAAGATTTTTGTCTAAAAAATATATAGTATATATGTGATATTTAAGGTTTATATGATGTGATAACACATATGTACAGCACCTAATGTTTTTTCTCGCAAAAGATTAGCAAAAAAATAATCATATATGGTAAAGTGCAAGTTTTTGTAAAGTTGAGAGGACAAGTTGACACAAAATAAAGTTTAGACGCCAAAATATAAAAGCGGACATAATTCGGATGACAAACTATAATTTAGCCTTATTATTATTAAGGAAATTACATAGATATCTCTAAAAAAGAAATAATTATCACAACACCACCAGAGATTTACACCCTCCTTATTCATGTCCGAACCGATCAGTTCCAGCGACCCGACTCAAAGGACCTGCTTCTTTGAGTCGTTGATTCGCCTGACAACATATGAGGTGAGATCATGATACGTGGCACAAACAAGTGAACTCTTTCAAATCTTATAAATACTTCATTTATGAAAAGACATTTATTACACTCAAATTTGCATTTAATACATCCATATTGCTTTCTTTATCTCGAACTCAATACTAACTTAACATCAAAGGTCTTAGCTAAGAACATCCTAACAAACCTAACAATCTACTCTTTCTCAGGTCCCAATACTATTTCGAGGACATTTGAGGTGACTAAAGGTCTACAACCCACATCACAAGTCACATACCATACATGTGTTTGTGTGCTGTTGGGATGGAGCAGCGGAAAAAAAAAAAATAAATCATGTTTACGTTTGATTTAATATTTAATTAATGAGAATTATCAAAATCGTAACAAAAGTGTAATCAAAAGTATAAGTGGTGATTGTCTTGAAATCGTATAAGTATTATTATTTATAGATAAAAAATAAGTTACCATATTAAGACAAAATATTTTCACTTTCTTTTTGTATTAATAGATATAGAAATGACACATCTAAAAATTTGGCATGTTTGGATCTCCTATCCTAATCTTTTTGTTACGTTTTTTGCCGAAAATCTGACGGAGTAATTGGAATGATACTAAATGTCAAATTTAAGAATGATAAGGTCATAAAATAAAAATGAGGGACTAAAATAATTTTAAATAAAATAAGTAAATAAATGAAAAGAATATTTGATTTTTGTTCATAATTTCCCCCATTTTCGATATTGGTCCCCAAAAATTATGTCGTTTTCTTTTTCTTTTTAGCAAATTGATCTTTCTGTTAGTTTGGCGTCTCATTTAACGAAGGAAATCACGTGAGCCGCAGGTGAGGCCACCTTAGTAGGGAAATCAGCTATCTTTCCCACTTTTTGCACCAGAAGTTGGCCTCTATATGTTGGAAATGCTCATTTCCTCATTTCTTGAGCATATTTCATGATTTTGGTGCATTTTGGCCGTGCAAAGTGATATAACAGTTGCAAAAAACACAAGTGCAAATTCTTCCAACAAAGTTATGAAATAATGGAAAATTCAAGAGACAATCAAATGGCATCTTATTGTCAATTTCCAACTTCTCTAAGCTTAAACATAGTGAATATCATTTAAAGACACAAAAATTGAACACAATGGATATTACATTTGCCCACATAATGCCACTATGGTCCTATAAACTGAGGAAGTTTTTCTCCTTCAAGCTTTCAACAGTGTCCTTGAAGCTCACCTCCAGAGGCATGAACTTGATGCCCAAGCTTTCTGCTTTCTTCTTTGAGACCTGGTAGGTTGGGTTGTCTGTTGCATTTCTGCAATTTCCATAAAGAAATATATGAAAATGTTTGGAGACAGGAATGGACCAAAATTGACAGAAATGACTAGAACGGTTTCAAGAATTGTATGTTTATACATCAAATTGTAAGTGGTGATTGTGTAGGAATTGAAATCGAACAAGTGGCATAGTTTATGGTCCAAAAGTGTGATTCTTCAACAATGTACATTCTCATAGGTTAATAATGCGTAGTTCCATTGAAAAATAATTGAAAAGATTGAACACGAAAAATATGAACTGTAAGAGCATTCTTACATTACAGGAATGTTGAGGAAAGGATAGAGCTTATCCAGTATCTGCAGCGTTTTCGGATGACTTAATATATTGCCAACCAAACAGTATCTGCCACTAGCTGAAGGATTCTCAAAAGCCATTATATGAGCATAAGCAACATCTCTAACATCCACAAATCGATACAATGGAAACACTTCCTTTCCTGTGAAATGAAAATTTGGTCATTTCAAGTTCTATAATATAGTGATGATCTATGTATGATCTTTAAGTGGTAACAACTTGACTGGCTTTAAGATCGTTCTGTATGTGGGAAAGAATTTGGAGATTATTAACATTTTTGCCTTTAACAAGGTAGAAACTCAAAGAGAAAATAATCCGCGAGGAACTAATATTGTATTTGGATCGACAGATTAGAACCTAAAGATTTAAACATCAATAACAAAGAAGCCCAACAAACTTATTTGGATAGATCAATACTAGATAGGATTTCAAATCCTTGAATTTCATTTTGGACTATATTGTGTTCAATTGTAATGTTTGAAGTCTATTTGAATAGAATCATTTGAAATCCATACTCCAAATCATTCCCTCAAATCCTAATTCTTCCATCCAAAATGCAGCCTAAAAGAACAATTTGGAAGATGTTTTGCGATTAGAATGTGTCTGATTTTCTTTAACAATTAATACACGTAGAATATTTCAATCACTTAATTCAGCTCCTTAATTCTAAAAAAGTATGAATAAAGCAACCTAGTGATATAGATTTGATGTGATACCTTTGATCATGTCCAAGAAAGCCTCAGAACTCCAATTGAGAGTTGGTTGAAGGAGAGGACCAAGCACAAAGCCAGGATGCATTACTACCAAGTCCACGCCATTTTCTTCAGCAAATTTCCAAGCAGCTTTCTCTGCCAAGGTTTTTGAAAGGGGATACCAATACTGGAAGCATTTTCAGTTTATAAACATCAACTCCATGAATTTAGAAACATAACTCATGCTTAGTACTTTAGCAGGGTCAAACCTCGGTTTCTTCACAGAATGCCGGATCTGAAAACCATGTTTCATCAATAACAACATCAGGACCTTTGGGTTTATCGTTGAACGAAACCGAAGCCATAGAGGATGTCACGACCACTCGCCTAACAGATGTTACTTTGCTGCACGATCGGAGAATGTTAAGTGTTCCTTTCACTGCTGGCTCCATCAGTTCTGCCTGAATTGTGCACAGAGGTAAAATGAGATCTTGTGCAAGTCATGGAACTATTTTCAAGAATTCAGTCAGCCCCCAAGTTATGGGATGAAAAGTGCAATTTGGCCATGAAACAAGTAACACTGCAAACCTGTGGGTCAGATGTTGAAAAAAAAACAGGTGAAGCCGTATGAAAGACGCCTTCACAACCATCAACCACTGAATCAAACGATCCATCTTCAATTAGGTCGGCTTGGAGCAAATGTAACCTTTCCTCCGCTCCTTCAAGTGCTTTAGGTGGGCTACTTTCTTTGGATCGTCTGTAAGTGTAAGGATACATTCACCAAGATCACACAACATTAATCGTAGAACACTGATCCGTACTACCTTTTGAGCTACAGAGTTGAAAATGTGATTACAAGAGTAGAGATGTATACTTTTACTGGTTCTTTCTCCCATCTCATAAGAAAGTTGATACTTTTACTTGGATAAGCAATTACACACACTGCTGGAGAGATGTTATGGCAAAGGAACTAAGAGGTGTGCCAATCAGTTTAATTATGATGAGCACTTTCCATTTTCCCCTTGCACAAAATATGTGAATTTACCCTAAAAAGTTGCAAAATCCTTAATTTTTAGTCACATGAGCAGCACAACGATCAAATTCTAACCAAATTGGGAATCTTCTACGATGAGCAATGTATTGAAATTGCCAAAAACTAATAACAAACATGATGGGATGAATTTATCAATTCTTGGATGTGGCATGAATGTCAATGCCAAATTAGAAGACCTTAAATGTAGTTTCGTCTGATCCCAAGAAACAAATAGAGCAGAGAGAGAGAGAGAGAACAAACTGAGGTTGCGAACAGTTGCTTTAACAGTGTAACCACGCTCCAGCAATAGCTTGACCAGCCATGAGGCTATGAAGCCGGAGGCTCCCGTCACGCACACAACCTTTCCTGCTCCGCTCATCTTCTCTGTCAGACCCTCACTCTGTGTGCCTGTGGTGTGTGTGAAGTGGTAGCTACAAGCAGGTTTCTTTATAAATTGATCGAAAACCATGAAAGCACATGGAAAATCACCATACCCCCCCCCCCCCCCAAATATTATAACTATAATAATTACGTACTGTTTTATTACTACTATTTAATGTAATCACTTCTCATCTCACGTTATTAAAAATTAATTATATGCATTACATTTGGATGAATTTGTCATCTGTGGACGTGAAGAAGAACCTCAAACTGGATCTGACTCGCAACCTTAATTTATGACATTTGATCAAGTTTTGTCTTTGTCCAAAAGAGAATCGTTTCTGGGTTGCAAGTTGCAACCATTGCAGTTTTTGTTTCTTTTTTTTTTTTTTTTGGTTTTCGCATGTGCACTTTTAGATGTATATCGTTTTCGCGAGTGTGGGATTGACCTATCAGTAATGACCCTGTGGAACTGTTCAGTAAAAAAGTGATTTATTTGGAAAAAAAAACCATTCTTGTTTGCTTCACCCTTTGGATGAGTTTGATTAATCATTTGAGCACCTCCTGATCATGGTTACAAATGTGATATTCAAATGAATAAGCACAAAAATTTCAATCAAAATAAGCAAACATAAAACAAAGGTTTGAGCTAGTTTTTGAGAGAAAAAAATGATGGAGATGAAGCCAACAATAAAGCTTCTATTGTTCCCAGCCAACTTTGGGTGCCAAAATGCAGCAGAATTCCCCTCAATGCCCAGCCCCTCGTGCCTTCCCTATTAACTTCTAACGGAAAATTATTCACAGCGGGACTAAAAATGTTAGGAAATGATAATTTGATGGATCAAAACTGTAACTCGTTAATGGAGGGGTGATTCAGAGGTACTTTGAAGGGACCAATTTTGATAGTGAAATATTGATTTTCCTTGTCCATGTTAATGTATATTACAGAACAAGCAGTAAAAGGAAGAATGAATGGATTTCAATGTCACTTATATGCAATATTTATACCTGTGGAGCATCATTATATATAATCCCTTTCAATTTACAGAATTTGCTGCCAAAGATTAGTCGGATCAACAGCATTCCAAGTATATTTCATTCCCTATTGCCAAGATTTACCCTTCCTTAAATCTGTAGCCTTCAGAACCACCACATTTATTCTCAAGGACCCCATGGCCAGACTCAGAACTCAAACTCATTATAATGAACTTCGCTTAGAAGAAACTCCAAGAACAGAGCAGCGCCTCTGGCGCCAACGGCTAACACCATTTTGCTTGTTGATTGCAGTTTTCCGGGCAGAGTATGCTGAATGAAGTAACTCATTCAACAGTTTCAGCATGATTGGAATAGTTATCAAGACTAAAGCAGAAGCTTTGTCCAAAGTATCCAACACAAAGATTAAGCCCAGTCGATCAAACTATAGAAGGATAAAAGTGTAGACTGCATAAGAAAACAAATAAAATTCCATGAAAACCATTAATCTTTACACTCTTGATCAAGTTATAGCCCAAGTAATAAAAGACACAGCATTATAACCAATCCTTTCAATTATTTTCATCTACACTTTTGCAGCTCGGTCGTGCTAGTGTTACAACAAAATGGTTGCACAATAATGTAATGAAAATCGAGTTCAAGAAAAGGCAGCAAAAATTCTCAATTCTGACCTTTCTCTTCACTTGCTCTTGATACTCACTCCATCCCCACCAGCAATGATCACAGCAGTCGCCATATCCAAGAACAACCCGTGCTCCACGACCCCTTCCAGTGCCGCAATCTCCTTACCGGCCGCGCCTGAGTCCTTTATGGGAGTTGTGAAGTACAAGTCCACTATGTAATTAGAATTATCTGTAACATAAGGCTTCCCACTGCCGTCCAATCTCAGCTTCGCCTCGCACCCTTCTTCCTTGAACAATTCTTGCAGCCTCACCAAATTATAATTCCAGCAAAACTGCACCACCTCCACGGGCATGGCGAGACCTGACCCACCGAGCCCAGATACCAATTTTGAGTCATCAACCACCACCACAAATTTGTCAGACGCAGCTTCGACCATTTTCTCACGCAAAAGGGCTCCACCGCGGCCCTTCACCAGGTCAAGATTTGGGTCCACCTCGTCAGCTCCGTCAATCGCAAGGTCAAGGTGCGGGTGGGCGTCAAGGGTAGATAGCGGGATGCCGAGGGAGGCGGCCTGTTCTTGTGTGCGCTTGGATGTAGGCACGCCCACTATATCCGTGAGTCCGCCGGATTTAATGAGGGCCCCGATCTTATCCACCACAAATGCGGCGGTGGAGCCGGTGCCAAGCCCGAGGACCATGCCACTTTTTACGTACTCGACGGCCTTGTCGGCGGCAAGTTTCTTGAGGTCGTCTTGGTGAGAACAGGGCGGAGAAAGCCCTGATTGAGAACTTGAGGGGTGTTGCGCAGGTGGATGCGAGTCGGGCCGGCATTATGGCGGCGGAAGGAGAGGAGGTTGGTGAGAGAGGAAGGTGGTGGCCATGGTAGGTGGGAGTGGGATTGACGATGTGTGATCCTCTCCTGCCTGATCTACTGCTATTGCTGGTTTGCCTCTCGCTTGGGCTGATGGAGTGGGTGGTTGACTTTAGTATTTTGGCCTTTTGTGTCGGGGTATGTGGCCAAGAGTTGTAAAGAGGGTTTCTTTTCTTGATAGCAGAGTTTTCCGATTGGCCTTCTAAAAGATTTTGAAAGACCAAATTAAATATTTGAATCCGATAAAATTTTGATGTTGAACTGACGATAGTTTCACACGATTCCTGTTTGCTCAACACCCAAAACTATCATATGTTAGCTTTTAGGGGATAATTCAACCATTTGAGTGAAATATTGTTTAAGAAAGCTTTCTGACGGAAGAAAAATAATTATATTGATGAAAGGAAAAATTATCTCAATTAAAAAAATATATTTATCTTGAAGAAAATTTTGTAGTTAAACTTGTTAAATTAGTGTAACGCAAAATAAATCGCAATCATGTAATAGGAATAGATGAACGACGAAATGGTATTTTGTGGTAGTATAATACCACAATCTTTGTGGTACTTTGAATTAATTCGAAATTAGAATAAGAATATAAAACGACTTTCAATCTTTGAGACATGCCAAAAAATTAATCTCAATAATGATTTTTCATGTGATTTTAATCATAATAAAGTACATTTAATTTATATATATTCAATTGAAATGTATATCTGATATAGATGATTTGGACATCTATACTAATATAAAAAGGAAAAGGTTTCATACTCACAAACGGCGGTTAGTGACACCGCCGCACCAATTTTTTGTAAAGTAAAAAATGCCCTTTAAGTAATAATATAACTAACTCATTAATAAAATTAGTTTTCTTTTTTAATATCAAGTATTTATTTGTATATTTTGCTCTTATTTATAATATACTTTAAAAATATGAAAAATTATTTATTATATGAACGCAAGAAAACTCCTTCCACACTCATAAACGGCGGTTAATAACACCGCTACACCAATTTTTTGTGAAGTAAAAAATGCCCTTCATGATAAAATAACTATCTTGTTTAATTTTTCAAAATCTACATAATTCATAATTTTTTTTTTATTTTTTATTAATGTAATGTACTGGTTGTATATTTTTCTCTAATTTATAATATATTTTAAAACGTAAAAAAATTATATATATGTACATAGGAACGACGTGCCACAATAGCTAGTACTATAAAATAAGGAAACGCTATAGATAAACAATGGTTTGTCATCATCTGAATTCTTACACCTAAATTTGTGTAGATTAGAAGTAACTTCTACTTAAAATTAATATCAAACAAGTCACCAACAAAGTGGCTGTAGTTTAGTGGTAAGAATTCCACGTTGTGGCCGTGGAGACCTGGGCTCGAATCCCAGCAGCCACAATTTGATAATTTTTACTTTTTTAATATTTTTTCCAAAGGTTTAGAAAAAAAAGAGAAAGTGAAGAAAATAAAATCATACCCTGTACAGTTCATAGCTAGAGGTTTTCGATATGACTGAGGGGTACTCATCTTCCTCGTGATCATACATGGAATTAACCTTAGCATTTCCGAAACTACGATGATCAGCACCATCACTAGACCGCAATGCGTATGCCACTTCTCCATGGGCCTCATCATCTCCAACTTGCAGTTCTTCCTCACTCAACCTCAGTGGAACGAACAACTTGATGAACAAACAAATCAAGGTGGTGCCCACAATGTTGAGACACACTATGAAGACAATGGCTATAAGTTGAATCCCCATTTGTCTTAGTCCAGCAGACGTTCGTCCCATCTGCAGTGCGTAAGCCAGGCCGATGTACTTGTCCCACCATGTAGAACAGCCTGCTGAGTTTAGGCACCGCGAATAAACCGGTGAGGATGCCACCAAGGCTGCCGGCAACAGCGTGTGTGTGAAAGATGGCAAAAGTGTCGTCCACATGTCTCAATAGCCTCATCTTGTTGTTCAGCACCATCAGTGTGTACCAAGGCAAGCTTCCTGAGATTAACCCCATCAAGATGGCTGCCCAGCACTGCACTACTCCTGCATGCATATAAGTTTAACAGGAATAAAGAAAAGACATTGCTCGCCCTGGGCTTTGGATTGTAGTGAGAATCAAGAAATGACATGAATTTAGGATTTTCTGGCGACACTTAAGAGTAAAGACTGCTATAAAATTTATGTTTGTATTGATTGGAAATTGAGCTACGTGTTTCATTGAGGATGGAATGAGTGAGCGAGTGTACCTGCAGCAGGGGTGATGCAGACAAGGCCAGTGATCAAGCCATTCACAACTCCGAGGGCAGAAGGCTTGCCAGAGACATAAATATCCAGCAGCAACCAAGCCACCAGGCTGGTGGCCGCGCAAACGTGTGTGTTGATCACTGCAAGCGACGCAACGGTGTTGGTGGCATATGAAGCTCCGCCATTGAACCCAGTCCATCCCATCCATACCAGGCCTGCCCCCGCCAGCATCATTAGTACGTTGTTTGGTGGAAATCTTTCTCTGTCCTTGACACTTCTTGGACCCACCTACATATACACATATAAGGATTTACACTATCGGAAATTCTAATATGTATCAAGTCATCAAGTCATATTTAAACTAATTATACGGCAAATGACCATTAGTCCAGAAAAATGACAGAATCACACTGATGATGGTCTATTTCAACCAAACCTGATTTAAACATTACTTCTCTACTTCTCTATCTCATGAAATGAAGACTCTACGTACCCAATATGCAGCAGTGAATCCTGCAACACCAGAAGAGAGATGAATGACGAACCCTCCAGCAAAATCAATGACTCCCATCTTCGCCAGCCACCCCTTCGGGCTCCACACACTGAACGCCCCTACCGTATAACAGAACGTATGCCATAACGGCACAAACATCATCCACGCCACAAAATTCATCCTCCCTAGCAACGCCCCGCCTATCAGAACGGGCGTAATGGCAGCAAAACCGAACTGAAACCACACCATTGTCGCTGTGGGAAAGTACCCGATAAACGCCTGGCCGAGAAGGAAACTGTCGTTCAGAGCCACTGCGGGCTTTCCCCAGAAGGCGACTAGTTTATCGCCAAAGGACATGCGATAACCCCACCCCATCCAACAGATTAAGGTTACTGCAAACGCGTAGACTGCCATGAGGGAAGAGTTGATAGCCCATTTCTTCTTAACCATGCCGCCGTAAAGGATCACCAGTCCCGGCATAGACTGCAGCGCCACTAGAGTGGCGGCTGTGAGTTGCCATGCGTTGTCGCCTTTGTTCATCCACTCAGGGCTCGCCTCATCTGGTCGTAGATTTGGAGGGAGCTGATGTTCCATTGCTTGTGTTTCGACTATGATCAATCTGACAGTGCTGATTGCTTTATCCCGTCAAAAAAAAATGTGGGTTGCTTTATCACCATGCATCAGTCCGTAAAGCTTTGAGGATTATAAGTATAAGGAGTGCAGGCAAATGGCATTGTTTTGCTCTTATTTTGATGTATTTTCTGTCTATTCTCGTAGGATCTTGGTGACATAGTCACTAGCCGGCTAGAATGTGTACTCTTCTTCTGGAGGGAAAATAGTTTATGGAAACGACAATAGAAAAGGAGGGTATTTTTATTTTACATTATTAAATGGGGGTAATTAATATAATACCATCGATAAGATTTAGTGTAATAACATACAAATTTTTTCTGATTTATAAAACTACATTTAGTATCATTAAGTTTTGTTTTTATTTAAAAATTATGATTCTCTGCTAACGAAAATTTACAAAATTTGCTGATATTAACAAAAAAAATTTGAATAAAAATTGATATTTACTATTAATTTATTTATTGTATGTCAAGTATAGTAAATTTTATTTGAATAAACTACCTTATAACGATGAAGATATACTTCCTCACATGCAATAAACGTGACAATGCATTATTAATTTAATCATAAAAAAATTATTTAGCCTTCAAAATCAATAATTATAAGTCTATTGTGGGTAAAAGTGATATTTTATCTATTTTTTTTAATATAAGTAAATTTAATAAATTTTAATTAATCAATGAATATATTTATTAGATGATAATAAATTTTAAAAATACTAAATATAAATTTTTAAATAAAAAAATACGTATAATTTTACTAAATCTCGATGAAAATGCGTGAAATTATCCCTACAAAGTATTACACGTGGCTTTTATGAAAAGCTCTAGCATTGGGCTTCATTTCAACAGTATGGAAATTTATGGATTGGGGCAGATATGTATATATCCAATCCAAGTTGAGAGCGTCAGATCCATCTCAATTCAGTTGAGAAGATCAATTCAAAAGCCTTTTGGTACTGTCAGTCAGTTCCACGTCCACCATCCTTATAAATGGCATTTCAATTTGACATTACTTCTTGCAATTATTTGGGAATTATTTATTTTTTATTTTTAATATCAACAAATTTGATGAATTTTAACTACTTAAGGAATTAGATGCTAGATGAAAATAAACATTACGAATATTAGATATAATTTTTTAAATTATAAAAAATTTATGTATAATTACATCAAATAATTAAAAAAATAATGAAATTATCCCAAAAAACAATTATAGTCGCTTATCAAATGATTTAATATCATAAAATCGAAACTACACATTAGTTTACATAATCCTTTTTAATCATTTTGTCCATTAAATAAATTTTTTATCCTGTATATTATTATTTAGGGTTTAATATAATTTATCCCATTATAATATTATAAATGAGCAAATCTTTTTTTAAATAGTAATTTATCTTTGTATTTTTTAAATGAAACATTTATTTTATTAAAAAGGGTTTACCCTGAATCAGTGTTTTAATAGGTGGGGGGCAGTGGAGGAACGCATGTGCTAATATTTTACTACAACACAATGCTTGCGTGTTTTTTAATTTAGATCGTTGACCTTCTCATCTTCAAGAAACGTGCTTTGCCACATGAAAGTCTTGGGGAGTGTGTGTGTTTTATTATAGCGCGCATTTTATACGTAGCGCGTTTTCCAATTGGGGATATTTTCTTTTTCTTTTTTTTTTAATAAATTGAATATAATTGTATTATACATTTCGATTATCAATATAAAATATATATGACTAATTGATAACTACTATTACAATAAATCGACAACTAATATTAAAACAGATTCTTATTTACATAATGATAAGATTCAAGATCACGATCTTTTGACCATGATATCTAACTCGTCGTTTCGCCAACTAAATTATGATACCAATTGAGAATATCTAATAATAGCTAATGAGCAAATCTCTTGGCAGACATCTAACCAATAGAACCACCGTATTATTAAATGAAAAGGATGGTCAACACTTTGTATATAATTAATGCATATTCGATGCATGTGCATAATTTATATATTTTTACTGCATCTATCTAATTAATTAAATAGATAAAAAATATATATAATGTGTAACTGAACATTTTTTCATGATATTGGAGAAATTGTTATATTCTAACTCTGATTCTGATTGTTTGTCTTTTTATTCAAAATATTTTGAAATTGCCATTCTTGACTTTCCTTTCAAAGTCTCCATAATTTCTAATTGTTTTGAACAAATTATCAAGGAGATTTTCATGAGTGAAGTCCTCAAATGGATTATGAGATTCTCCTGCAAGACAATAAAATTTATTTTATCATTCGTTAGAAGAGATTTTCATTGGGGATTTGTAATCTTGAAAGATTCTTTTGGAGATTTTTTTACATTTGACTAAGATAATTTGTGAGTCAAAATATCGTATAATTATTTTTATAAATAAATTATTTCAAATCCAATCGACCCAAATTGGACCTGAACCCGACCCTCCTAAATATATAATTTTTTTTAATGTGCAAATACTAACATAAATAAAATACTCCATTTAAAAATTATCAGATTTCTGGTAAATGGGCACATAAAAATAAAATATAATAGACATGAGCCTACATGCATTTATAGTTCACATAATTAATATAATCCTCATTCCTCCACTTCTGCCCATGAAAGTGATCGAGAGGTCCTCTCTTGGATCCACTTTAATTTGCTAATGGAGTTTTTGGCAAGTGGCTCAACTTATATATATTTTTTTATTTTCTATATTAATTGAAATTAATTTAAGATAAATAAATTATTAAAAAAAAAGATAAATCAATTATTTAAAACCAGACATAAAACTTAAAAAAAAAACCTACTAGTAAAGTAGATAAAAATGCATAAAATTAATTAGCTACAATTCAAGACTTTATTCATCAAATCATTAATATTTTTTGCTTTTTTTTTCCCCTTTTCAAGAAAGAAATTTATTTGTATTTATTTGTTTTCTCAAGTATTTCCTAATAATAATGCACGTACCGTATATCATAAAATACAATCGAGACAATATTAATCAGATTAGTAATCACATAAATACATAAAAGGTTTCTGAATAACCTTACTGATTGGAGTACGATAACCCCGGATTCAAGCTCTTTTGGAAGCTTTCGACACAGTCAATGAATATATTTTTTTTCTATTTTCATTTAAAAACTACAATCGGAACAGTCCACTTCTTAATTATACATACTTTAAATCTTCGAACATATTTTCAAATGATGCAAAAAAAAAGAGAGAGAATTAAAAAAAAACTAATGTCAATAAATTGGATAAATTTTAATTAATAACTATTAAGAATATTAAATATAATTTTTTTCTTTTATAGGCGTAATGTTATTGGACGGCGGTATAAATGTAATTATCAATTTATTTAACATGAGTTAGAAGGTGGGGTAGACAAACGTGTGTTGTCAGCAGCATTAACTGGCAAGTAGAAAATACTTAGCACCAAACGGCGCAGTAGATGCTGTAGAATTGATTGACATTGAGATTTGATATGCTGACAAATTCCACTCTGACCATCAACTTACCTACCAATACTTCTCCGCCGAATACCTCTACCCAACTTTGTTTCTCTTGCTCATGTCCTGATTCTCACGCTCCATTTGCAGACGGACAGAAGACGAGGTTGTGGGCATGGCGGTTGCTGCTACTCCTACTGCTGCTGCTTGTCTTTGCTTGCCACCCAATGGAAATTTTCGAATTCGGTCTGCCGGATTTTGCAACCGCCACTACTCCTCTCAGTTTAAGGGGCCTCGGAGGCTCACTATTCGCTCGGATTTGGAGTCTAACGTATCTGACATGAGAGTCAACGGTAAAATTTATGATTTTTGGGAACCCCCAATTTCGAGCTTCATTGAGTAAATTTATGTTTTTACTTTTGATGATCAGCTTCGTGGTTTAGCTTTGTTGCTAGTATGACTTCCGGAACTGATCGACTTCGTTTTGTGCTTCTGCTGGTTTTGTTGCTGCAGTTATGATGTTTCTCTATCATGTTTCAGTTTTCTACTTTTTCTGAATGAAATGAATTCCTCCCCTGCAGCTCCAAAAGGTTTATTTCCACCGGAACCTGAACATTACAAGGGTCCAAAGCTCAAAGTGGCGATCATCGGAGCCGGGCTTGCTGGCATGTCAACTGCGGTCGAGCTTTTGGATCAAGGCCATGAGGTTTTTACGCCAGCTTTGTTCACTCCTCCACTCCACCCCAACGACTACAAGAAGTTGGGGGAAAATATAATAGTTTGATAGATCTTTTATTCATGTTGTTATGTCATTTTCCATCTATTCTCAATCTGACAGGAACATAGTAGTAATTTATTGACTCTCTCTCTTCTGAAATTTAATTGATAAATATATCTGGAGGACAAATTTTTACTTGAGGTTTCGCTCCTCATTATTTCTAATTAAGTATTGGATTATTTTCTTGGTAGGTCTGTGTGACATGGAAAACTTTGATATTTGCAGGTAGATATATATGAATCAAGGTCCTTTGTTGGTGGAAAGGTGGGTTCATATGTCGACAAACAAGGAAACCACATTGAGATGGGATTGCATGTTTTTTTTGGATGCTACAATAATCTATTTCGCTTGATGAAAAAGGTAAAATCAACTTTTTCTTCCTTGCTGGCTTTCATATGAGTTGTCAATTTTGCAGGCCAAATAATCTAATTGAGA
Organism: Sesamum angolense; assembly: GCA_034509725.1. Lineage (NCBI taxonomy): Eukaryota > Viridiplantae > Streptophyta > Magnoliopsida > Lamiales > Pedaliaceae > Sesamum > Sesamum angolense. The sequence goes on along the minus strand of JACGWL010000001.1, from coordinate 14,509,458 downwards.
TACTAACATTTGACCGTGCATATCTCCACAAAGACTGTTCTAAAGCTTTTCGTTTATACGCCTTTTCTATTATGTGGAAACAACAGACAATGCCTTTTAACATCTGATCTGTTGCTTGTTCTCATTCATCCAGTTGTAACCTCTGTTTCTCTTGTTAGAGTGGACATTCTGAAGGTGAAAGGGGACAATTATGTTTTAGTTAATATTATCTTGAAGAATAAGAAAGAAACAGTTACCTTATAAAATGAAAATGTACAATAAACTTTTGCAAATGCCTCTGGCTATTGCTAATAGTGCATAGCTGATAAAGTTCCTATAGGCTCTCTTTCAACTAGAGCAGAATTGTAGTAATGCTGTTATTTTTGCTATAATAAAACGTTATTTGTTGTTTCATAACTGCACCGAGGCTTGATCTTGAGAGTCTTCAGAAACTGTTCCTTGCCAATACTTAATAATATTCAAACTAGACATATTTGTATCTTGTAGCTCTGGTAGTAGTTCATGTAATCGTGCTGTGAGATTCCTGTTTAGCTCGCAGGAATTAGAACATAATATCTGTGCACTTCTTTTGGTTGTCCCTTATAGGTTACCAGCAAAAATTGCCGATTATGGTTTGATAGGAGGAAGATCATTAATAAATTTATCTTGGACTTATTTGTATGGGATTCATCAAGTAGATCATGGTCTAGTGGCTGCTTTAAGTGCAATGGCGAGTGTCTGCAGTCCACATCTGTTTGCCCAGATTAAATAAGCATACTGAAGTCAATAATTATGCATCTTGTTGTATTAGTAGTTAGATCAGCTCCCTATTAAGTGTAAATGGTCTCTAATTATTTTTTAAATTTACTTAACATAGGTAGGGGCTGATAAAAATCTGATTGTGAAGGATCATATTCATAGTTTTGTCAACAAAGGGGGCCACATCGGAGGTACATTGCATACTTATTTAATGCAAATTTAATCCATCATTTTTAAGTTTCGAACATGAAGAATGTTAGACATTGCTTATCTAATTGAAGTCCATATCTATCTGCAGAACTTAATTTTCGTTTCCCAGTTGGAGCGCCACTACATGGAATTAGGGCATTTTTGATGACAAAGCAGCTCAAGGTACTTGCTATTCTGCATGTTCCTGCAGTTTTCATGACACTCAGGATTATTCAGAGAACTTGTATTTTCCCAGAATATCCTATCTTTTGTGTAATGGAGGTAGTGGACCTGGTGTGTTGTGTATTTTATCTTGCTGTCTAGGCTGCTGGTTTTTGTTGTAGAGAACCTACTTTTGCTACGGTAATGAAAAATTTGTATGCATATTAAAGAAAAAAGACAATTGGAGGTTTAGTGCTTATGCTGTCGTCTGCGCTCCCCGCCTGACAATCTGAGAGGTGTTTCTGACTTTGAGTAGTGACTTATTACTTTCTAGGATTAAAGCTTTTTATTCAGTAGCAAAGTAAAAAATCTATGAACTGTTATCTGCGGTTTCGGTGCTAAGAAATTAAATGAAATTACGTTCCCCTAGTTTTGTTCCTTGATGAGAAAAATTGAAGAAATTCAATTTGCAACGGCATGCAAAATTTCCATTATGCACGCATAGGTATTAGAAATTTAGCTGAATATCCATGTGCTGTAATGCATACATTCACCTCTTCTGCTTCAAGTCATCGAATTTCATGACATACCTTCCCAAAGGCACGAGTCATATGTTTCTTTTTAGTCCACAACCATTTTATATTATCAATTACTTCCCTACTTCCATCACTTTAGTTTGTAACTGTTCTTAAGAATTAGTTATTGCTTTTCCCTACTCCTACCCTTTCTATCCAGTGCCCTCTTTGTTCTAATTGTTTATCTTCCTCTATCCCTGTCAAGTTCACAATGTCACATCAGGTCATGTATTCCTATTTTTTGTGCAGAAATGTTTACTACTCTTGTGTATTTTCGTGACTCCAGTTTGTGCTTTCTTTATAAATCAGATGATAGAGTAGCGTTATGGTTTCACTTTATTAGTATTTCTTTAAACAAGTTGAAGAGAAGGAGAATGAATGAACTAGAACTGTCTAAACCTCCTTATTTGGTGGAATTTCCTAAATGTTCTGGTTGCTATAATTTTGCAGACTTATGATATAGCAAGAAATGCTGTTGCTCTTGCCCTTAGTCCAGTTGTAAGAGCTCTTGTTGATCCAGATGGAGCAATGGGGGATGTAAGAGATCTTGATAATGTGGGTACCCTTCTCATCATCTAGTTCCATTTTTTCCCCTTTCCTCTCAGTTTCATGTGCTAAGCCACAGATGTTCTAAAAAGAGAGTGTCAAGACAGCCTTAGTGCATGTGTAACAGCATACATAAAGTAAAAATGATATATTCTCATTTTCCTTTTTCCTTCTTGTTTTCTTCATGCTGCACCAATTACTACCACATTCCGTTGTTACCTTATATCGGGACCAATAGTTTGTGTTTCTCCAGTAGATTCATTGCAGAGCCTTCTCTTTTACCAGGTCATTCTGCCTCCTACCAAAGCTTCTGCTTAATCTCATAGTTAAAAAACTGATCAGAGAGCCTTGATCCTCTGCCTTTGAGATATTGTGTATTTAACATTTGAGCTACTTGTGTGGTCAACATATTTTGTGACATAAAAAGCTTGGACCATGCTTTTTCAACCAAAACAGCATGTGCTTTTATCTTTTTATTTTTATTTATTTACTTTTTATTTCCATCGTTAACTTGGCTATGTGTTTGCAAGCAGATAAGCTTCTCTGACTGGTTCTTGTCCAGAGGAGGGACTCGAACAAGTATCCAGAGGCTGTGGGATCCTGTTGCTTATGCACTAGGATTCATTGACTGTGACAATATTAGCGCTCGCTGTATGCTCACCATATTTACACTTTTTGCTACTAAGACCGAAGCTTCCCTTCTACGTATGCTTAAAGGTTCTCCAGATGTTTATTTGAGTGGTCCCATCAGAAAGTATATCATGGACAAGGGAGGCAGGTACGACTGAAATATATGAAGAAAATATGTCTGCACATGTTGGTTTTTTGTTTGGTGTATCAATTAATTTAAACTCTGTCCATAACTCTTTGTTAGTACAGGTTCCATTTAAGGTGGGGATGCAGAGAAATTCTTTATGATAGATCTTCTGATGGAGACATATATGTAAAAGGGCTTGCCATGTCCAAGGTAGATGCTCCGTATTTAAATTCTTTCAATATGCACCTTCTGCTATTGATGTTTAAGTGACTTGGCCTGCCAAAACCATTTTCATACTGCAAATGGTTTTGAAGGAAACAATTCCATCTATACCATTTAAGATTGAGGAACTCCCAATTCTTTAAGGTTTCACCTTCAGCTGATTCCTCCATGTAAATTTAGCCTCCCCAACGTAATATGTATTGCTGTTCGAAGACAATCCTATGGTTTTCACAAACGTATAGACAATCCTATGGATATTTCTCTTCATGTAGTGTAAATGGACTGATGCAAGAAGAAAGAGCTGTTGGCAGAGAACTGACATTATATTTGTTATCTCTGTTAGTGTCATTCCATTTGTAGATTTGACAAGGATCATTCTCCGATTCTCTTATGTTTGGAAAATGAAAATAAGAGAAATATCATAACATAGATTATTGCTTTCTGGATTTCAGGATACATCTTTATTAGTATTTAAACCGTCAAATTATGAGAAAACCACACTTTTTGCCATTCAAATTGATAGTGACTTGCATGACAATTGCAGACTCTTTAAATTGAAAAGCTAAAATTGGACAGACTGGCAGTGATTGAAAAACTGTTACTTTGTAGGCTGATTCATATATGGCTGTTGGTGTGATTATCTATGGTAGTTTTTGTCCAGGCCTGAGGACTAATGACTCTACTCCTTTGTTCAGGCTACCCAAAAAAAAATTGTACAGGCTGATGCATATGTGGCAGGTTTGTATATAATCTTAGCTGAATATTTTCTCTTCTACTTCCCAGTGGGGTGAACTCGAGGTTATAGGAATTTTATATGTGATTGCAGCATGTGATGTCCCTGGAATTAAAAGATTACTACCACAGAATTGGAGGGAATCTGAATTCTTTGATAACATCTATAAACTGGTTGGCGTGCCTGTTGTCACAGTGCAGCTGCGATATAATGGCTGGGTTACCGAGTTAAGGGACTTGGAACGTGCACGGTACTACCAACCTTTAGCATAGTTAACACTTAACACTTTATTTGCTGTAGTTTCAATATTTAGCTCAAGCAACTTGAGCTTTGCTCTTAAAATTTATTAACTCTGAGATTGTCAGGCAATTGAGGCAAGCTGCTGGGTTGGATAATCTCCTTTACACTCCAGATGCAGATTTTTCATGCTTTGCAGACCTTGCACTGACGTCCCCTGAAGATTATTATCTCGAAGGCCAGGGCTCTTTGCTTCAGTAAGAAATATTTCAATATTTTTATGTTACATCCATTTTTTGTTTATATAGGAAAGACCAATTACGTTCCTGTGATTGTGAGGTACAGGGCTAATATAAGCAGTCTATTTGTTGTGGTTGTTTCTGCTCAAACCTTGTTATTTGGTGATCTTACAGATGTGTACTTACACCTGGGGACCCTTACATGCCTCTACCAAATGAAGAAATTGTTAAGAGAGTTTCAAAGCAGGTTGGTGATTCTTGGCAATTCGTCAGCTCTTTGGAGAATCTCTGAAGTATAGTAGTCTAATTTTTAAAAATCAAAATCCTCCATCTCCTTTGCCGTAGGCCTTCTCCTCAAACTGTTAACTCTCTTGCCTCTCCGTGCTTGAGTTGTAGCCATGGACTCTTTGATGCACTCGGGTTCCATATATTCCATGGTATGGAGAATGGGTGGATGGAAATGGAGGAACGAATAAGTCTATTCCACAAAATGGCAAAAGGTTTTGAGGAATTTTATTGGTGCAACCAGTTGACCCATATCAACGAGAGGAGTGACACAAGAAAGCAAGAGAAGCTGAACGTACAGTTTAGGGAATTGGTACATCTTGCATAGACATCTTGATACCCTTGTGTAGGGACACTAGAGCTCACTTAGAAGCCAATGCCTGCAAGAGAAAAGAAGAAAAAATGAAATCCTCACAACTCAAATCTTTGTATGATACTATTTGGCTATGCTGGTCATTGATCTCCTGTAGTGGGAGCTAAGGCTGGTGGACTGGAGGGTGGTTAGAGGAATTGCAGCACATGGAGGATGCATGTGGGTTGGGGGCAATGGATACGAGGGAGCAGGTGGTGCGTAGGAAGGTTGGTGTGGGCTGCTGGTGGTGAGGGAACTGACGAGTGGGAACAAGATTGAGGGGGCTTTGGTATGGAAATTATAAACTATTGATGACCGTGGCAACAAGAAATTATAGAGTGAGGATTAATCTTGATATAGGAATGCATTGACAATTAAGTTTTTGAAGGGTAACATTACTAAACACATGCGATCTATCTATTGGTCTATCATTTTGTGGAGCTGAGTTTCTGTCAGCTATTGAAGCTAGTTACAGAAAGTTGTTTATTTCTCAACTCTTATTGTGTTTATGTGATTGAATTTAATATTACAACACCTAAGAAATTTAAAGCTTATTATTACATTTTGGGGTTGGTGCTGAAGCTAAGGCTGGGGGGTGGGTTTGGGAGGTCTCCTCATGTCTCGTTGTCAAATCTAACTTTATATTGCTAATTATGAGTTCTTGATATCAGGTTTTGGATCTGTTTCCATCTTCCAAGGTTTGGAAGTTACATGGTCCTCAGTTGTCAAAATTGGACAATCTTTATATCGTGAAGGACCTGGTAAAGATCCATTCAGACCCGACCAGAAGACACCAGTGAAGAACTTCTTCCTTGCCGGCTCTTACACTAAACAGGTGATACTGTGTTTGATGATTATTTATTATTTGGTGCTAGATCAACTCAAACTCCAAAAATTGTGCTTCAATTTGGATTAAGTAAAAAAGTTCTAATACAGTTATACCATGGTATATGATCAACCTTGCACAAAATATGTCGAGCATTTTAATCCTGAAGCTACCATCTTATTGCTTACTGTATTGGGTCACATATAAAAGATGAGATACAAATGCACGAGAGGGGCCCATTGTTCTTATATGTGATACAATACCAGCTGCACTCATTGGTTTTGCTGTGATTTTTGGGTAGTAATTTTGATTGTCACATCATTCGGTAGATTTTGCATCATTCAACTTTTCTTTAACAGGTCAATTAGCATTGTTTGGTGGAAAATGGGTACAAGTAGTGTACAACCTTGTCAAGGAATATGTGCAGTGTTGGTTTCTAACTATCAAATGTTCTGTTTTTACCAGGATTACATAGACAGCATGGAAGGAGCAACTCTGTCTGGCAGGCAAGCTTCTGCCTACATATGCGATGCAGGAGAAGATTTGGTCGCATTACGAAAAGCTCTTACTGTCACTGAACTGAAACAAACAGCAGGAGCAGCTATGAGCTGACCCTTTGTCTGATTTATAACACAAATTTAGCAAGGCTTTATGGATTCGTGCAGGATATGGTTCCATGCAGTTTGTCGATAGGGGGCCAAGGAAGTTGATCTAATGTAGTTGACGGCCGGTAGAAAGCCAGCATGTAGGCTGAGGTTATATATACTTCCATTGAAGATCCCCAAAGGCCAAAAGTTTCTGCTCTGAATAATTGTTCATACTACTGAATAATCGGAGCCAAAGAATCAGCCTCCTGTAATTTATGGTTTTAAGTTACTCTTTTGACAATTAAAGCAATTTCCCTGGTTAGTTATGTCCTTAGAGAAAAGTTTCCTTTATCTTGAGCGTGTGTTTGGTTAAGCTCGTATATCTTGTTACATGTTTTTAAAGCTTACAATATAAATAAATATTTTATATATTTTAAATAAATAAAATTATAGAACTTATAAAATATTAATTATAACAATTTTGTAATTAATATTAACAAAAAAATAAAGGGATTTGTTAATATCTTTAAATTAAGTTGGGAATTCCTTATTTGTTTATAAACTAGTTTTTTCTATGCCCACATAACTTTTTGATCCTTGGGATATTTTTTTATTTTTAAAAAATATTTATCTGTTATCCACTTCAATCTGTTAATCGTAGAGTATATGGATTTGCATGTAAACAGTTTAACATCTCATTACTTTCTTATTGAAAAATAATAGTTTGTTATTATGTTAAATAATTTAAGAGAATTTCGAATTTCAAACCTTGATTTCTCTTTCATATTTTCAATTTAGAAGTGATTATTAAGTTTTTAAAAATGATAAATCTTTTTCGTTATATATAATATATATATATATATATATATATAGTCTAATCACTTGGAACACTATTGGATTGGATGAATAAACAACCCCACAACATTTGTTGGATTATAATCAAGGGTTTCTTCAAACTACAATCGACTTTTATGCATTATAATTGATTGTCTCGTTCTAAACTAAAGTAAAGAGTATATTATTTAAATTATGTGCGATATGCAACTCAACTTTATAAAGCAAATGAGGTCTTAATAAAAATTGTACTCATAAAATTACCACAATCAATTTATATATAAATTTAAAAGAAAATCACATTACAAATAGTACATACACATATCAAATGATATAAAAAATAACTAAAATTGGAGGGATTAGGGATGCCATAATTGACTAGTAGAGGTAAAAAGACTTGTATTATTTGTGAATACATATGCATATAGTCTCACGTGGCTTGCACGTGTTCTCCATTGTTGTCAAACGAACAGGGCACAGCAGCAGATGCAGATCTGTCGTCTCACTCTTCCTCCCTCTTCTCTCTTCTCTCCCAAAGTAACAGAAACTGAAGGTGGTCTGCCGGATCCCATAGATACTGCCAAGGGGGGTAGAAACAGAGAAGACGAAGAACCAGCCGTGTTGCCAATTCGGAGATGGCGGCCTTCATGACGGTCTTAGAGTCTGATCTAAGGGCTCTTTCGGCGGAGGCTCGCCGCCGTTATCCCGCCGTCAAAGACGCCGCTGAACATGCAATCTTGAAGGTCCTCTCTCTCTTGTTGTTGTCTTCGATTGATTTTAGCTTCGTCATTTTTCCAATCTTTTGGTGATCACTGGGTGCTGCCTGCGGCATACATAAGTTTAACCCCAAAAGTGAAGAATGGGGTTGGAGTTTTATAATTTTAATTGACGACTAACTTTATTTGAAAATTCAGCTGAGATCGATGGCGAGCCCGGATGAGATTGCCCACAATGAGGATATTTTGAGGATATTTTTGATGGCTTGTGAAGTTAAAAATGTTAAGCTAAGTGTGATTGGTCTGTCATGTCTGCAAAAGCTCATTTCTCACGATGCCATTGCCCCTTCTGCTTTGAAGGAAATCCTTTTCGCTCTCAAGGAAGTAAGTTAGAAGTTAAATACACTTATCTGCACACTTGTATACCAAACATGTTTCTGGAACTCGTTGTTACTTGTTTACTTGAAGTGCCATATGCTGTACCTGATGCTTTTGGTCATCGTGAAGGCACCATAGCGTTATTAGTGGCTTATATGAAGCACGACCCATGCCCAAAGAGAGAAAAAATTTTGACCTCTAAGTTGCAGTTAGATGCAGCTCAGGATTGCTTTTGGCTCACTGTTCATTAATGATCCTTATTGTAGTTTTGTATTGTTGTCTAGCCTTTATGTTATATTTCAGGTTCCCCCTTTCTTCTTAAGTCTTTTGTCCCCCACATCAAATCCATGCTTTATCTATCTCATTGTCGGTCTCCAATTTCAGTTACTTTGATTGTCAGCTTGATAGATAATTTCATTGCATATTTTCCATTAGATTCAATGTTGCTAATACTGTTGCCGAAAATTAGCAATGAAGTCTACATCGCTGTGCTACTCAAGGAATTTTACTGTTTCCTGTCTTTAATAATTCTGCAATTTTTCCATGTTATCTGATTAGCACTTGCAAATTAGTTATTCTTCATTATTCAGTTGCTAGTGATCAATGTTTGTAGTCACAGAGGCCTTTGGATGATCTGGAGATTATCTCCAAGCCTTCTTGATTGGATAGCTTTACGGAAAAACCTTGTGAATATGCTTGCTAAATCATTCCAGATGGCTTCTAGCATAATGTGTTGATTCTACTTTTATAACTTCAATCACTAGCAAGAATAATTCAATCAAGGGTGAAGATTCTGATCCTATAAGCTGGAAAGAATTTTGTTTGTAAGATTTTAAAGATGGTTTTATCTTTGGGGTTGCAGAAAATATTAGATCACATCATTCCCATGCTCAAAGGGCTATCAGTAAGTGAGATGTTGCCAAAGTAAAAAAATAGAGAACTGTAGTTTCGAAGTCGACTTTGAGAGTGCGTGTCGACTTAACTAGAAAATCTTGGACTGGGTTTTGGCTAGAAAATATTGCCTTAACTGGGAAGTAGTTGTTGAGGTCCCCTAGAGAATCTAACTCCCTAGGTTTCAAGTAACTAAGAGCAAGTACGGCAGCATTGATGTTCAGCTGCCTCTTATCTAGTCCCTCAGAAACAAAGTCTCAGTTGTATAATATTTTTTCCTGGTTGATCATATATGGAATAGGTAATGGAGCAAATGTAAGTTATAAGAGGATATCTGGCAGATGATGCATCACCTATGTTTTGTTGATCTTGTGTTGTCCTTTCATAAAGGGGCTTCTTTTCATTTACTGGAGAGATGATCAAGTTCTGTAGTCTTATCTTTTTGATGTGGTTTGGAGGGATATGGAAGCACATAGATAAGATATTTTTGGAATCATCTGGTTTCTTTCCTTTTTTTTTTTTTTTTGCCCCCTGTGACTTAGTATATTTAATCAAAAAGGAAATGCATATAATGTTGGAGATTAGTACTTAATTAATTGTCTCTCTTTCGCAAAAGCCATACAAGTTGGTGCTCTTTGGCCCAAAGCACTAGGTTTGTTAAACGCTATACTTTTAGTAGACTTCTAGAGAGATTGTCAAGCCTTTTTCATATGTTATTTATTCTAGTTCTTCCTTGTAATCTTTCTTTATCTTAACATAAAATCATTTTTTACTCTACATGAAAATATTGATGGTTTTTTCTTGTTGTAGCCAAATAGAACAATTACTGCTTGAGAAGTGAAGGTAATATATGTGTATAGCTATTATGAGTGGAACACTGTCTTTTGAACATTATT